>CM039676.1:456479062-457679062 GCA_022496015.1 Hordeum marinum | reverse complement strand
CTATAATTTTTGATTGTTCCATGTTATTATATTATCAACTTTGGATGTTTTATATGCATGAATATGCTATTTTATATTATTTTTGGGACTAACTTATTAATCCAGTGCCCAGTGCCAGTTCCTGTTTTTTCCGTGTTTTTGACCTTTTTCAGAT
Organism: Hordeum marinum; assembly: GCA_022496015.1. NCBI lineage: Eukaryota > Viridiplantae > Streptophyta > Magnoliopsida > Poales > Poaceae > Hordeum > Hordeum marinum. The sequence goes on along the minus strand of CM039676.1, from coordinate 457,678,908 downwards.
AGGAATATCAAACGGAGTCCAAATGGAACAAAACTTTCACCGTGATTGTTTTTGGAAAATATCAAAAATATCTGAAGAAAAAGATACCGGAGAGGTGGCCCAAGGAAACCACAAGCCTGGGAGGCGCGCCCCCCTGGCCGCGGGTAGGGGGCTCATGACCTCCTCGTGGAGCCTCTCGACTTGTTCCCGAAGCCAGACGGTCTTATAAATACGGAAACCCTCAGAAATAAACCTAGATCGCAAGTTCCGCCACCGCAGACCTCGAGAGCCACCAAAAACCAATCGGGAGACCGTTTCGGCATCCTGCCGGAGGGAATTCATCACCGTGCGGTGTCCTCACCTAGTGACAGAAAAGGTAGCGAGGCACGCATCGTGTTGTTGCCATCAAGGGTAAAAAAGATGGGGTTTATATCATATTGCATCAATCTATCCCTCTACATCATGTCATCTTGCTTAAAGCGTTACTCCGTTTATCATGAACTTAATACACTAGATGCATGCTGGATAGCGGTCAATGTGTGGAGTAATAGTAGTAGATGCAGAAAGTATCGGTCTACTTGTCTCATATGTGATGCCTATATGTATGATCATTGCCTTAGATATCGTCATGACTTTGCCCTATTCTATCAATTGCTCAACAGTAATTTGTTCACCCACCGTAATACTTGCTTTCATGAGAGAAGCCTCTATTGAACACTATGGCCCCCGGGTCTATTTTACACATTATATATTCAGATCTAAACACAAAATATTAAAGATACTTTGCTGCAATTTTATTTAGTTATTTATATTCATCTATTACCACTATAAGATCTCACCTTGCAAGCAATCGTAAAGGGATTGACAACCTCTTTATTGCGTTGGGTGCAAGTTTGTTTGTGTTTGTGCAGGTTCCTGTTGGAAATATGCCCTAGAGGCAATAATAAATTAGTTATTATCATATTTCCTTGTTCATGATAATCGTTTATTATCCATGCTATAATTGTGTTGATCGGAAACTCAGATACATGTGTGGATACATAGACAACACCATGTCCCTAGTATGCCTCTAGTAGACTAGCTCGTTGATCAAAAGATGGTTAAGGTTTCCTAGCCATGGACATGAGATGTCATTTGATAACGGGATCACATCATTAGGAGAATGATGTGATGGACAAGACCCAAACTACAAACGTAGCATATGATCGTGTCAGTTTATTGCTACTGTTTTCCGCATGTCAAGTATATGTTCCTATGACCATGAGATCATGCAACTCACGGACATCGGAGGAGTGCCTTGTGTGTATCAAATGTCGCAATGTAACTGGGTGACTATAAAGGTGCTCTACAGGTATCTTCGATGGTGTCTGTTGAGTTGGCATGGATCGAGACTGGGATTTGTTACTCCGTGTGACGGAGAGGTATCTCAGGGCCCACTCGGTAATACAACATCACAATGAGCCTTGCAAGCAATGTGACTAATTTTTAGTTGCGGGATCTTGTATTACGGAACGAGTAAAGAGACTTGCCGGTAACGAGGTTGAACTAGGTATGAGATACCGACGATCGAATCTCGGGCAAGTAACATACAGAAGAACAAATGGAACATTATACGGTATTAACTGAATCCTTGACATAGCGGTTCAACCGATAAAGATCTTCGTAGAATATGTAGGAACCAATGTGGACATCCAGGTCCCGCCATTGGTTATTGACCATAGAGGTGTCTCGGTCATGTCTACATAGTTCTCGAACCCGCAGGGTCTGCACACTTAAGGTTTGGTGACGTTTCGATAGTGTAGAGTTATGTATGGTGGTGACCGATGGTTGTTTGGAGTCCCGGATGAGATCCCGGACGTCACGAGGAGCTCCGTAATGGTCCGTAGGTAAAGATTCATATATAGGAAGTCCCAGTTTGGTCGCCGGAAAAGTTTCGGGCTCATCGGTAGTGTACCGGGAGTGCCGGTAGTGTACTGGGAGACCTCCGGGAGGGGTATTTCGACCCTAGATGGTCCATGGCCTGTGGGAGAATAATAACCAGCCCCTAGTGGGCTGGTGGAACAGCCACAAAAGTCCCATGGCGCCAGGAGGAAAAAGGCCTAAAGAAAAAGGTGGAAAAAAGGCAAAAAGGAAGAGTCCTACTCCTACTAGGAGTGGAGGAGGAGTAGGACTCCTCTCTTGCTTCGGCCGACTCCAAGGGGCTGCGCCCTGCGCCGGCCCTCCTACTCCTCTCCTCCTATATATATGAGTGGAATTAGGGTTTTTTCACAAGGATTTTCAGCCACGTCTAAACCCTACTTCTAGATCAATCTCCTCTAGTCTAGATTGTTTCCGCAGTTCTTAGGTGAAGCCCTGCCAGAATAGCTCCACCACCATCACCGGAGCGCCGTCACGCTGCCGGCGAACTCTTCAACCTCTCTGCCCCCTCTTGCTGGATCGAGAAGGCGGAGATCGTCAACAAGCTATACGTGTGCTGAACGCGGAGGTGCCATCCGTTCGGCGCTAGATCGGAAGGACCGTGATCGAGATTGCAAGACGGTTTGTGATGAGATCGCGGAACGGATCATGATGAGTTCGCGGGACAGATCGGGATCAAGATCGTGAGACGGATCATGATGAGATTGTGGGACGGATCGTGATGAGTTCACGAGACGGATCGTGATTGGATCGCTGGACGGATCGTGATGAGATCGCGGGACGCTCGGCGATTTGGATCGCGAAGATGTTCGACTACACCAACCGCGTTTCTTAACGCTTCCCGCTTAGCGATCTACAAGGGTACGTAGATACACTCTCCCTCTCGTAGATGCTCATCACCATGGATAGGTTTGCATGTGCGTAGGAATTTTTTTGTTTCCCATGCGACGTTCCCCAACAGTTCCTTGTGGCTTCATCTTGTTACTCCTACTGGATTGATACCTTGGTTCTCAAACTGAGGGAAATACTTACCTCTATCTTGCTGCATCACCCTTTCCTCTTCAAGGGAAAAACCAACGCAAGAAAAGAATTCTCCCATCAACTTGCCAATTTCTGGTGACGTTGTAGAGAAGTAGCAGGAAGAATTTCTGGCGCCGTTGTGGGGGAGTAATCAAGTGAAGCATATCTACAAGTACCTATCACAAACTAATCTCTTGCATTTACATTATTTGCTATTTGCCTCTCGTTTTCCTCTCCCCCACTTCTAAAAAACAAAAAATACAAAAATATTTGACTTTCTTTATTTGCCCTTTTCTTTCGCTTGCTAAGTCACCATGTCGGAATCATTCAAACACAAGATTACTCTGCCTAGGTTTAATGCCTTGGATAGCCCCTCTGTCTTTCCCAAACTCACAAATAATGAGTCTATGGGAAGACGTCCTGAGGTTGCTAGAGACACTTTCAATAATGTTGATGATGGGGATCCGACACTTTTTCACTGTCCTCTTAATGAATCCTTAAAAGACGCTTGGGACAGATTGCTGAGGATTCAAACTAGTCATATTCCTCCTTATCATATTGAGTTATACTTAAAAAGCTTTTACGCCGGATTGCCCCACTCGTTTAAGCTAATCTTGGATTCTATATTTGATAAGCGTTTCCTTGTAGGAGATGCCTTCGACACTTATGAAAAAATGAAAGATATATTTGGGCATCCCAAGGGAGAGAATGAGACCACGGCCCTCATCTGTTTCTACCAAAATGAATCAATAAAAGAAATAAAGGCTAGTTTAGAAACAAACTTTCATAATGTGCTTAACCTTTCTTCCACTATGAATGATCATGTACTCACACAAAAAAGGACGATAGATGCTCTCAACAAGAAGGTCTCCCCATGTTTTCAACGAAAGGATTATGATAATACTTGATTCTATTGCCTTATGCCTAGCTAAGGGCGTTAAACAATAACGCTTGTTGGGAGGCAACCCAATGAATAGGTTTATTTTTGCTCTTTTACTTTCTGTTTTGTTGATTTAACACCATAATGATTCTTTTATGATTGTGTTTTTTATGTTTTAATTAGTGTTTGTGCCAAGTCGAACCTTTATGATTAGTTTTGGTGATAGTTGTTTAATCACGCTGAAAAAAGACAGAAACTTTGTGCTCACGAAATTATTTTTCATTTCTATCCAGAAAAAGATTTTGAGTTGATTCTTTTTTATGATGATTTATATGCAAATTTCCCTAATTTCCCTAATTTTTCTCAGATTTTTTGAGTTAATAGAGGTATACGAAATATACAGATTGCTACAGACTGTTCTCTTTTTGACAGATTCTGTTTTTGTTGTGTTGATTGCTTATTTTGATGAAACAATGGGTAGTATCGGGGGGTACGAGCCATGAAGAAGTGATAATAAAGTAATATAACATCAATCTAAATGGAAATTAAAGTTTACTACAGTACCTAAAAAGTTGGTGGTTTGTTTTCTTATGCTAATGCTATCACGAGTTTCTTTTTAAGTTTTGTGTTGTGAAGTTTTCAAGTTTTGGGTGATGTTCTTATGGACAATGGAATAAAGAGTGGCAAGAGACTAAGCTTGGGGATGCCCAAAGCGTCCCAAGAAAAATTCAAGGACACCAAAAAGCCTAAGCTTGGGGATGCCCCGGGAAGGCATCCCCTCTTTCGTCTTCAATCCATCGGTAACGTTACTTGGAGCTATATTTTTATTCACCACATGATATGTGTTTTTCTTGGAGCGTCGTGTATTATAAGAGTCTTTGCTTTATATTTTGTCACAATCATCCTTGATGTACACCTTTTGAGAGAGACATGCACTCATCGTGAATTTGTTAGAATACTCAATGAGCTTCACTTATATCTTTTGAGTTAGGCAATTTAGCTCACACGTGCTTCACTTATATCTTTTGAGCTTGGAAATTTTGCTCACATGTGCTTCACTTATATCTTTTGTGCGTGGTAATTTTGCTCACATATGCTTCACTTATATCTTTTGAGTTAGGCAATTTAGCTCACACGTGCTTCACTTATATCTTTTGAGCTTGGAAATTTTGCTCACATGTGCTTCACTTATATCATTTGAGCGTGGTAATTTTGCTCACATGTGCTTCACTTATATCTTTTGAGCTTGGTAATTTCCCCCCATGTGCTTCACTTATATATTTTGAGATTGGTAATTCTTCTCTACTGCTTCACTTAAATCTTTGTAGAGCACGGCGGTGTCATATTTTGTACAAATACAAACTCTCGAATCTTCACTTATATAATTTTGAGAGTGATCTCTCTAAGTAACTTGGTAATTGGCGTGTGTTATGAAATTAGTCATAAATATGATAGGCATCCAAAGAGGATATAATAAAAAAAATTCATATTCAAGTGCATTTTATGTTGGAAATATGCCCTAGAGGCAATAATAAATTAGTTATTATCATATTTCCTTGTTCATGATAATCGTTTATTATCCATGCTATAATTGTATTGATCGGAGACTTAAATGCATGTGTGTATACATAGACAAAACCATGTCCCTAGTATGCCTCTAATAGACTAGCTCGTTAATCAAAAGATGGTTAAGGTTTCCTGGACATGGACATGAGATGTCATTTGATGACGGGATCACATCATTAGGAGAAAGATGTGATGAACAAGACCCAAACTACAAACGTAGCATATGATCGTGTCAGTTTATTGCTATTGTTTTCTGCATGTCAAGTATATGTTCCTATGACCATGAGATCATGCAACTCACAGATATCGGAGGAGTGCCTTGTGTGTATCAAACGTCGCAACGTAACTGGGTGACTATAAAGGTGCTCTACAGGTATCTCCGAGGGTGTCTGTTGAGTTGGCATGGATCGAGACTGGGATTTGTTACTCCGTGTGACGAACAGGTATCTCGGGGCCCACTCGGTAATGAAACATCACAACAAGCCTTGCAATCAATGTGACTAAAGTGTTAGCCACGGGATCTTTCATTACGGAACGAGTAAAGAGACTTGCCGGTAACGAGGTTGATCTAGGTATGGAGATACCGACGATCAAATCTCAGGCAAGTAACATACCGAAGAACAAAGGGAACGTTATACGGGATTAACTGAATCCTTGACATAGAGGTTCGACGGATAAAGATCTTCGTAGAATATGTAGGAACCAATATGGTCATCCAGGGCCCGCTATTGGTTATTGGCCGTAGAGGTGTCTCGGTCATGTCTACATAGTTCTCGAACCCGCAGGGTCTGCACACTTAAGGTTTGGTGACGTTTCGGTAGTGTAGAGTTATGTATGGTGGTGACTGAAGGTTTTTAGGAGTCTCGGATGAGATCCCGGACATCACGAGGAGCTCCGGAATGGTCCGGAGGTAAAGATTCACATATAGGAAGTCCTAGTTTGGTCGCCGGAAAAGTTTCGGGCTCATCGGTAGTGTACCGGGAGACCTCCGGGAGGGGTATTTCGACCCAAAAGGCTTCATGGGCTGTGGGAAAGTAATAACCAGACCTTAGTGGGCTGGTGGAACAACCACAATAGGCCCATGTGGCTAGAAGAAAGAAACCCATAGGAAAAAGGTGGAAAAAAAGGCAAAAAGGAAGAGTCCTAGTCCTACTAGGAGTGGAGGAGGAGAGTCCTCCTCCACCTCCCAGTTCGGCCGACTCCTATAGGAGTTTTGGCCCTTGCGCCAGCCTCTCCTCCTCTCCTCTTATATATACCGGTGTATTGTAGGGTTTTGCACTAGTTTTTATGGTCACGTGCTACCCGTTCCACCGGTGCTCCTCTAGATCGGATTTCCGCAGTGCTTAGGTGAAGCCCTGCCGGAATTGCTCCACCACCATCGCCGGAGCGCCCTCACGCTGCCGGTGAACTCTTCCTCCTCTCCACTTCCTCTTGCTGGACCAAGAAGGGTGAGATCGTCATCAAGCTGCATGTGTGCTGAACGCGGAGGTGCCGTCCGTTCGGCGCTAGATCGGAAGGACCGTGATCGAGATCGCGAGACGGTTCGTGATGAGATCGCGGAACGGATCGTGATGAGTTCGCGGGATAGATCGTGATCAAGATCGTGGGACGAATCGTGATGAGTTCACGGGACGGATCGTGATTGGATCGCGGGACGGATCGTGATGAGATCGCAGGACGCTCGGCGATTTGGATCGCGAAGATGTTCGACTACACCAACCGCGTTTCTTAACGCTTCCCGCTTAGCGATCTACAAGGGTATGTAGATCCACTCTCCCTCTCGTAGATGCTCATCACCATGGATAGATCTGCGTTTGCGTAGGAAATTTTTTGTTTCCCATGCAACGTTCCCCAACAGAGGCATCATGAGCTAGGTCTATGTGTCGATGAGATCTCGAGTAGAACACAAAAGGTTTGTGGGCGTTGATGCTTAGATTGCTTCCTTCCTTGGTCGGATTTTGATTTAGCGGTATTGTGAGATGAAGCGGCCTGGACCAACATTACTCGTACGCTTACGAGAGACCGGTTCCCTCAACCGCAACTTGTTGCATAGAAGGCTTGCGGGTAACAGTTTCTCTCACTTTAGTTGGATCGGATTTGACAAAGGCGGTCCTTGAGAAGGTTGAAAACCAAACTAGTGTATCACCGTTGATGTGAATATCGCAGACCCGTTGACTATAAGACCTCTCTCACATGCAAAGCATGATCGAGCCCCAAAACTCATTGGGTGTTAGATTCATAACAATGCGAATCACATGGTGATGTGAACTAGATTATTGACTCTAGTGCAAGTGGTAGACTGTTGGAAATATGCCCTAGAGGCAATAATAAATTAGTTATTATCATATTTCCTTGTTCATGATAATCGTTTATTATCCATGCTATAATTGTATTGATCGGAGACTTAAATGCATGTGTGGATACATAGACAAAACCATGTCCCTAGTATGCCTCTAATGGACTAGCTCGTTGATCAAAGGATGGTTAAGGTTTCCTAGCCATGGACATGAGATGTCATTTGATAACGGGATCACATCATTAGGAGAATGATGTGATGGATAAGACCCAAACTACAAACATAGCATATGATCGTGTCAGTTTATTGCTACTGCTTTCTGCATGTCAAGTATATGTTCCTATGACCATGAGATCATGCAACTCACGGATATCGGAGGAGTGCCTTGTGTGTATGAAACGTCGCAACGTAACTGGGTGACTATAAAGGTGCTCTACAGGTATCTCCGATGGTGTTTGTTGAGTTGGCATGGATCGAGACTGGGATTTGTTACTCCGTGTGACGGAGAGGTATCTCAGGGCCCACTCGGTAATACAACATCACAATGAGCCTTGCAAGCAATGAGACTAATTGTTAGTTGCGGGATCTTGTATTATGGAACGAGTAAAGAGACTTGCCGGTAACGAGGTTGAACTAGGTATGGAGATACCGACGATCGAATCTCGGGCAAGTAACATACCGAAGAACAAAGGGAACGATATACGGGATTAACTGAATCCTTGACATAGAGGTTCGACCGATAAAGATCTTCATAGAATATGTAGGAACCAATGTGGACGTCCAGGTCCCGCCATTGGTTATTGACCGTAGAGGTGTCTCGGTCATGTCTACATAGTTCTCGAACCCGCAGGGTCTGCACACTTAAGGTTCGGTGACGTTTCGGTAGTGTAGAGTTATGTATGGTGGTGACCGAAGGTTGTTCGGAGTCCCGGATGAGATTCCGGACGTCACGAGGAGCTCCGGAATGGTCCAGAGGTAAAGATTCATATATAGGAAGTCCTAGTTTGGTTTCCGGAAAAGTTTCGGGCTCATCGGTAGTGTACCGGGAGTGCCGGTAGTGTACCGGAGGACCTCCGGGAGGGGTATTTCGACCCCAAGAGGTCCATGGGCTGTGGGAGAATAATAACCAGCCCTTAGTGGGCTGGGAAAACAGCCACAAAGGCCCATGGCGCAGGAGAGAAAGTCCTAAAGCAAAAAGTGGAAAATCAGCCAATAGGAGGCAATCCTACTCCAACTAGGATTGGAGGTGAAGTAGGATTGCTCCCACCTCCTATTTCGGCCGACCCAAAGGCCTTGGCTGCCTCTCCTCTCCTCTCCTCCTATATATACTAGTGGATTGGGTGGTTTTTGGACAGAATTTCCGGCCACGTGCTACCCGTTACACCGGTGCATAGTTTCTCCTCTAGATCGGTTTTCTGCAGCGCTTAGGCGAAGCCCTGCCGGAATTGCTCCACCACCATCACCGGAGCACCGTCACGCTGCCGGTGAACTCTCTCTCCTCTCCACCTCCTCTCGCTGGATCGAGACGGTGGAGATCGTCATCAAGCTGCACGTGTGCTGAACGCGGAGGTGCCGTCCGTTCGGCGCTAGATCGGAAGGACCGTGATCGAGATCGCGAGACAGTTCGTGATGAGATCGCGGCAGGGATCGTGATGAGTTCGCGGGACAGATCGTGATCAAGATCGTGAGACGGATCGTGATGAGATCGCGGGACGGATCATGATGAGTTCACGGGACGGATCGTGATTGGATCGCGGGACGGATCGTGATGAGATCGCGGGACGCTCGGCGATTTGGATCGCGAAGATGTTCGACTACACCAACCGCGTTTCTTAACGCTTCCCGCTTAGCGATCTACAAGGGTATGTAGATCCACTCTCCCTCTCGTAGATGCTCATCACCATGGATAGGTTTGCGTGTGCGTAGGAAATTTTTTGTTTCCCATGCGACGTTCCCCAACAGTGGCATCATGAGCTAGGTTGATGGTTCGATGAGATCTCGAGTAGAACACAAAAGGTTTGTGGGCGTTGATGCTTAGATTGCTTCCTCCCTTGGTCGTATTTTGGTTCAGCGGTATTGTGAGATGAAGCGGCCCGGACCAACATTACTCGTACGCTTACGAGAGACTGGTTCCCTCGACGCAACTTGTTGCCTAGATGGCTTGCGGGTGACAGTTTCTCTCACTTTAGTTGGATCGGATTCGACAAAGGCGGTCCTTGAGAAGGTTGAAAAGCAAACTAGTGTATCATCGTTGTGGTTATGCGTAGGTGAGAATTGTTTTTGCTAAATACCCGTAGCAGCCACGTAAAACATGCAAATTGTGTTCTCCCCGAGTGTGCACCGTTGTGAAAGTTCATCATGTCGAGACACCACGTGATGATCGGGTGTGATAGACTCTACGTTCACATACAACGGGTGCAAGCCAGATTTGCATGCGCAGAACACTCGGGTTAAACTTGACGAGCCTAGCATGTACAGACATGGCCTCGAAACACAAGAGACCCAAAGGTCGAACATGAGTCATATAGTAGATATGATGAACATAATGATGTTCACCATTGCAGCCACCTCAACTCACGTGATGATCGGACTTGAGTTGGTGAATTTGGATCATGTATCACTCGAATGATCGGAGGGATGTCAATTTGAGTGGGAGTTCTTAAGTAATATGATTAATTGAACTCATTATCATGAACATAGTCAAAGTGTCTTTGCAAATTATGTTGTAGATTACTAGCTCGCGCTGTAGCTCCCTTGTATTTTTATATGTTCCTAGAGAAATAGAGTTGAAAGATGTTGGTAGCAATATTGCGGACTGGGTTCGTGATCTGAGGATTGTCCTCATTGCTGCACAGAAGGCTTATGTCCTTAATGCACCGCTCGGTGCGCCACCCCCTCTAGCGTCGTCTATAGATGTTGTGAACATCTGACAGGCACGTTTCGATGACTACTTGATAGTTGAGTGCGTCATGCATTACGGCTTAGAATTGAGGCTCGGAAACGTTTTGAACGTCACGGAACATATGAGATGTTCTAGGAGCAGAGATTGTGATCTCAGGCTCGTGCCTGTGTTGCGAGATATGAGATCTCCAACAGGATTCTTTGCCTGTAAGATGAAGAAGAATAGCTCAATCGTTGAGCATGTACTCAGATTGTCTGGGTACTACAATCGCTTGAATCAAGTGGGAGTTGATCTTCCAGATAAGATAGTGATTGATATAGTTCTCCAAGTCACTGTCACTAAAGCTACTAGAACTTAGTGATGAACTATAATACACCAGGGATAGAAGTATTGATCCCTGAGCTGTTCGCGATGTTTGACACCGCGAAGGTAGAAATCAAGAAGGAGCGTCAAGTGTTGATGGTTAATCAAACCACTAGTTTCGAAAAGGGCAAGAGCAAGGAGGGAAACTTCATGGATAGCAAGTCAGTTGCTGCTCCAGTGAAGCAACCCAAAGTTGAACTCAAACCCGAGACTAAGTGCTTCTATTATGAGGTGAGAGGTCGCTGAAGCGGAACAACCCTACATACTTGGTAGATAAGAAGGCTGGCAACATCGACAGAAGTATATTTGATATATGAGTTATTCATGTGTACCTTGCTAGTACTCTTAGTAGCACCTGGGTATTGGATACCGGTTCAGTTGCTAAATGTTAGTAACTCGAAATAAAAGCTACGGAATAAACGGAGAACTAGCTAAGGGTGAGGTGACGATATGTGTTGGAAGTGTTTCCAAGGTTGATGTGATCAACATCGCACGCTCTCTCTACCTTCAGGATTAGTGACGAACCTAAATAAATGTTATTTGGTGTTTTGCGTTGAGCATGAACATGATTAGATCATGTTTATTGCAATACGGTTATTCATTTAAGTTAGAGAATAATGGTTATTCTGTTTTACATGAATAATACCTTCAATGGTCATGCACCCAGTGAGAATGGTTTGTTGAAATCTTGATCGTAGTATTACACATGTTCATAACATTGATGTCAAAAGACACAAAGTTAATAATGATAGTACCACATACTTGTGGCATTGCTGCTAAAAGTCATATTGGTATAAAGCGCATGTAGAAACTCCATGCTGATGGATATTTGGACTCATTCGATTTCGAATCGGTTGAGACATGCGAACCATGCCTCTTGGGCAAGATGACTAAAGGACCCCGTTGGATGGACCGGGCAAGTGATTCATTGGAAATGATAAATGTTGATGTATGCAATCTAGTGAGTCTTGTAGCGTGCAGTGGATATCGTTATTTTCTTACCTTCACTGATGATTTGAGTAGATATAGTGTATATTTACTTAATGAAACACAAGTCTGAATCGTTTGAAAGGTTCAAGCAAATTCAGAGTGAAGTTTAAGATCATCGTGACAAGAAGATAAAAATGACTGCGATATGATCGTGGAGGTGAATATCTGAGTTACGAGTTTGGCATACAACTTAAGACAATGTGAAATTTGTTTCACAACTAACGCCACCTGGAATACCATAGTGTGATGGTGTGTCCGAACATCATAGTCATGCTCTATTGATATAGTGCATACTGTGATGTCTCTTATCGTTTTACTACTATAATTTTTGGGGTTATGCATTAGAGACAACTACATTCACTTTAAATAGGGCATCATCTAAATCCGTTGAGATGACACCGTGTGAATTATGGTTTGATAGAAACCTAAGCTGTCATTTCTTAAAATTTGGGATGTGACACTTGTGTGGAAAATGTTTTCACCTAATGAGGTCGAACCCAAGGCGGACAAATTGCATCTTCATAGAATACCCTAAGATCAGTTGGGTGAACCTTCAATCTCAGATCCTAGTGCAAAATGTTTGTTGCTTAAACGGATCCTTTCTCGAGGAAATGTTTCTCTCGGAAGAATTGAGTGGGAGGAAGATAGAACTTGATGAGGTTGTTAAACCTTTGTTCAACCAGAGAGTAGCGCAGCGCAGAAAGATGTTTCTGTGAAGCCTACGTTAGTTGAAGAGGAAGTTAATGATGATGATCATGAAGCTTCAGGATCAAGTTACTATCGAACTTCGTAGGTCGACAAGGATGTGTACTTCTCCTAAGTGGTACGACAACTCTGTCTTGGAAGTCATGTTGTTGGACAACGATGAACCTACGAGCTATGGACAAGCGATGATGGGCCTGGATTCCGACAAATGGTTGGAGGCCATGAAATCCGAGATAGGATCCATGTATGAAAACCAAGTATAGACTTTGGTAGACTTGCTCGTTGGACGGCAGGTCGTTGAGTGCAAATGGATCTTAAAATGAAGACAGACGCTGATGGTAATTGTCACCATTTGTAAAGCTCGACTTGTTGCAAAGATGTTTGTGACAAGTTCAAGGAGTTGACTATGATGAGACTTTCTCATTCATAGCGATGCTAAAGTCTGTTGGAATTATGTTAGCAATTACTGCATTTTCAATTATGAAATGTGGCAGATGGATGTCAAAACATCGTTTCCTTAACGGTTAACTTGAGGAAAGGTTGTATGTGATACAACCGGATGGTTTTGTTAGTCCTAAGGATGCTAAAAGGTTTGCAAGATTTAGTGATCCTTCTATGGACTGAAGCAAGCATCTCGGAGTTGGAATATACGCTTTGATGAGGTGATCAAAGTTTTAATGTTTATACAAAGTTTACGAGAAACTTATATTTACAATAAAGTGAGTGGGAGCACTATAGAATTTCTGATAAGTATATGTGGATGACATATTGTTGATCGGAAATAATGTAGAATTTTTGGAAAGCATAAATGGTTGTTTGAAAAGTGATTTTCAAAGGAAGACCTGGATAAAGCTACCTAATTGTTGAGCATCAAAATCTATAGAGATAGATCAAGATGCTTGATGAGACTTTCAATGAGTGCATACCTTGACAAGATTTTGAAAGAGTTCAAAATGGATCAGCCAGAGAAATAGTTCTCGTCTGATTTGTAAGGTGTGAAGTTGAGTGAGACTCAAAGCTCGACCACGGTAGAAGGAAGAGAAAGGACGAACGTTGTCCCCTATGCCTTAGCCATAGGCTCTGTATAGTATGCCATGCTGTGTACCGCACCTGTGTGTGCCTTGCCATGAGTCTGTCAAGGGGTACAAGTGTGGTCCAGGAGTGGATCACTGGACAGCGGTCGGAATTATCCTTAGTAACCAGAGGACTAAGGAAATGTTTCTTTATTATGGAGGTGATAAAGAGTTCGTCGTAAAGAGTTATGTCGATGCAAGCTTTAACACCTATCTGGATGACTAGTAGTAGCAATCTGGATACGTATAGTGGAACAGCCATTTGGAAATAGTACCAAGTGGAGTGTGGTAGCAGTGTTTACAGTTTGACATAGAGATTTGCAAAGTACACACGGATCTGAATATCGCAGACCCGTTGACTATAAGACCTCTCTCACATGCAAAGCATGATCGAGCCCCAAAACTCATTGGGTGTTAGATTCATAACAATGCGAATCACATGGTGATGTGAACTAGATTATTGACTCTAGTGCAAGTGGGAGACTGTTGGAAATATGCCCTAGAGGCAATAATAAATTAGTTATTATCATATTTCCTTGTTCATGATAATCGTTTATTATCCATGCTATAATTGTATTGATCGGAGACTTAAATGCATGTGTGGATACATAGACAAAACCATGTCCCTAGTATGCCTCTAATGGACTAGCTCGTTGATCAAAGGATGGTTAAGGTTTCCTAGCCATGGACATGAGATGTCATTTGATAACGGGATCACATCATTAGGAGAATGATGTGATGGATAAGACCCAAACTACAAACATAGCATATGATCGTGTCAGTTTATTGCTACTGCTTTCTGCATGTCAAGTATATGTTCCTATGACCATGAGATCATGCAACTCACGGATATCGGAGGAGTGCCTTGTGTGTATCAAACGTCGCAACATAACTGGGTGACTATAAAGGTGCTCGACAGGTATCTCCGATGGTGTTTGTTGAGTTGGCATGGATCGAGACTGGGATTTGTTACTCCGTGTGACGGAGAGGTATCTCAGGGCCCACTCGGTAATACAACATCACAATGAGCCTTGCAAGCAATGTGACTAATTGTTAGTTGCGGGATCTTGTATTATGGAACGAGTAAAGAGACTTGCCGGTAACAAGGTTGAACTAGGTATGGAGATACCGACGATCGAATCTCGGGCAAGTAACATACCGAAGAACAAAGGGAACGATATACGGGATTAACTGAATCCTTGACATAGAGGTTCGACCGATAAAGATCTTCGTAGAATATGTAGGAACCAATGTGGACGTCCAGGTCCCGCCATTGGTTATTGACCATAGAGGTGTCTCGGTCATGTCTACATAGTTCTCGAACCCGCAGGGTCTGCACACTTAAGGTTCGGTGACGTTTCGGTAGTGTAGAGTTATGTATGGTGGTGACCGAAGGTTGTTAGGAGTCCCGGATGAGATCCCGGACGTTACAAGGAGCTCCGGAATGGTCCGAAGGTAAAGATTCATATATAGGAAGTCCTAGTTTGGTTTCCGGAAAAGTTTCGGGCTCATCGGTAGTGTACCGGGAGTATCGGTATTGTACCGGGAGTGCCGGTAGTGTACCGGAGGACCTCCGGGAGGGGTATTTCGACCCCAAGAGGTCCATTGGCTGTGGGAGAATAATAACCAGCCCTTAGTGGGCTGGGAAAACAGCCACAAAGGCCCATGGCGCAGGAGAGAAAGTCCTAAAGCAAAAAGTGGAAAATCAGCCAATAGGAGGCAATCCTACTCCAACTAGGATTGGAGGTGAAGTAGGATTGCTCCCATCTCCTATTTCGGCCGACCCAAAGGCCTTGGATGCCTCTCCTCTCATCTCCTCCTATATATACTAGTGGATTGGGTGGTTTTGGGACAGAATTTCCGGCCACGTGCTACCCGTTACACCGGTGCATAGTTTCTCCTCTAGATCGGTTTTCTGCAGCGCTTAGGCGAAGCCCTGCCGGAATTGCTCCACCACCATCACCGGAGCGCCGTCACGCTGCCGGTTAACTCTCTCTCCTCTCCACCTCCTCTCGCTGGATCGAGACGGTGGAGATCGTCATCAAGCTGCACGTGTGCTGAACGCGGAGGTGCCGTCCGTTCGGCGCTAGATCGGAAGGACCGTGATCGAGATCGCGAGACAGTTCGTGATGAGATCGCGGAACGGATCGTGATGAGTTCGCGGGACAGATCGTGATCAAGATCGTGAGACGGATCGTGATGAGATCGCGGGACGGATCATGATGAGTTCACGGGACGGATCGTGATTGGATCACGGGACGGATCGTGATGAGATCGCGGGACGCTTGGCGATTTGGATCGCGAAGATGTTCGACTACACCAACCGCGTTTCTTAACGCTTCCCGCTTAGCGATCTACAAGGGTATGTAGATCCAGTCTCCCTCTCGTAGATGCTCATCACCATGGATAGGTTTGCGTGTGCGTAGGAAATTTTTTGTTTCCCATGCGACGTTCCCCAATAGAGACACCACGTGATGATCGGGTGTGATAGACTCTACGTTCACATACAACGGGTGCAAGCGAGATTTGCACATGCAGAACACTCGGGTTAAACTTGAAGAGCCTAGCATGTACAGACATGGCCTCGAAACACAAGAGACCGAAAGGTCGAACATGAGTCATATAGTAGATATGATCAACATGATGTTGTTCACCATTGCAGCCACCTCAACTCACGTGATGATCGGACTTGAGTTGGTGAATTTGGATCATGTATCACTCGAATGACCGGAGGGATGTCAGTTTGAGTGGGACTTCTTAAGTAATATGATTAATTGAACTCATTATCATGAACATAGTCAATAGTGTCTTTGCAAATTATGTTGTAGATCACTAGCTCGCGCTGTAGCTCCCTTAATTTTTATATGTTCCTAGAAAAATAGAGTTGAAAGATGAGTCCGTGATCTGAGGACTGTCCTCATTGCTGCACAGAAGGCTTATGTCCTTTATGCACCGCTCGGTGCGCCAACCCCTCTAGCGTCGTCTGTGGATGTTGTGAACATGTGACAGGCACGTTCTGATGAGTACTTGATAGTTTAGTGCGTCATGCATTACGGCTTAGAATTCAGGCTCCAAAACGTTTTGAACGTCACGGAACACATGAGATGTTTCTAAGAGCTGAAATTAGGATCTCAGGCTCGTGCCCGTGTTGCGAGATATGAGATCTCCAACAAGATTCTTTGCTTGCAAGATGATGGAGAATAGCTCAATAGTTGAGCATGTGCTCAGATTGTTTGGGTGCTACAATCGCTTGAATCGAGTGGGAGTTGATCTTCCAGATAAGATAGTGCTTGATACAGTTCTCCAAGTCACTGTCACTAAAGCTACTAGAACTTGGTGATGAGCTATAAAACGCCAGGGATAGAAATAATGATCCCTGAGCTGTTCGTGATGTTTGACACCGCGAAGGTAGAAATCAAGAAGGAGCGTCAAGTGTTAATGGTTAATCAAACCACTAGTTTCGAGAAGGGCAAGAGCAAGGAGGGAAACTTCATGGATAGCAAGTCAGTTGCTGCTCCAGTGAAGCAACCTAAAGTTTAAACTCAAATCCGAGACTAAGTGCTTCTATTATGAGGTGAGCGGCCGCTGAAGCGGAACAACCCTAAATACTTGGTAGATAAGAAGGCTGGCAACATCGACAGGAGTATATTTGATATACGTGTTATTGATGTGTACCTTGCTAGTACTCCTAGTAGCACCTGAGTATTGGATACTGGTTCAGTTGCTAAATGTTAGTAACTCGAAGTAAAAGCTACGGAATAAACGGAGAACTAACTAAGGGTGAGGTGACGATGTATGTTGGAAATGTTTCCTAGGTTAATGTGATCAACATCGCACGCTCTCTCTACCTTCGGGATTAGTGACGAACCCAAATAAATGTTATTTGGTGTTTTGCGTTGAGCAAGAACATGATTAGATCATGTTTATTGCAATACGGTTATTCATTTAAGTTAGAGAATAATTGTTATTATGTTTACATGAAATGATACCTTCAATGGACATGCACCCAATGAGAATGGTTTGTTAATCTTGATCGTAGTAATACACATGTTCATAACATTGATGTCAAAAAGATACAAAGTTAATAATGATAGTACCACATACTTGTGGCACTGCTGCAAAATGTCATATTGGTATAAAGCGCATGAAGAAACTCCATGCTGATGGATCTTTGGACTCATTCGATTTCGAATCGGTTGAGACATGGAACCATGCCTCTTGGGCAAGATGACTAAAGGACCCCGTTGGATGGAGCGGGCAAGTGATTCATTGGAAATGATACATGTAGATGTATGCAATCTAGTGAGTCTTGTAGCATGTAGTGGATATCGTTGTTTTCTTACCTTCATTGATGATTTGAGTAGATATAGTGTATATTTACTTAATGAAACACAAGCCTGAATCGTTTGAAAGGTTCAAGCAAATTCAAGTGAAGTTTAAGATCATCGTGACAAGAAGATAAAAATGACTGCGATATGATCGTGGAGGTGAATATCTGAGTTACGATTTTGGCATACAACTTAAGACAATGTGAAATTTGTTTCACAACTAACGCCACTTGGAACACCATAGTGTGATGGTGTGTCCGGACATCATAGTCATGCTCTATTGGATATGGTGCGTGCTATGATGTCTCTTATCGTTTTACTACTATAATTTTGGGGTTATGCATTAGAGACAACTACATTCACTTTAAATAGGGCACCATCTAAATCCGTTGAGATGATACCGTGTGAATTATGGTTTGATAGAAACCTAAGCTGTCATTTCTTAATGTTTGGGGCTGCGACACATGTGTGGAAAATGTTTTCACCTAATGAGGTCGAACCCAAGGCAGACAAATGCATCTTCATAGAATACCCTAGGATCAGTTGGGTGAACCTTCTATCTCAGATCCAAGTGCAAAGTGTTTGTTGCTTAAACGGATCCTTTGTCGAGGAAATGTTTCTCTCAAAAGAATTGAGTGGGAGGAAGATAGAACTTGATGAGGTTGTTAAACCTTTGTTCAACCAGAGAGTAGCGCAGCGCAGAATGTTGTTTCTGTGAAGCCTACGTTAGTTGAAGAGGAAGTTAATGATGATGATCATGAAGCTTCAGGATCAAGTTACTATCGAACTTCGTAGGTCGACAAGGATGTGTACTACTCCTAAGAGGTACGACAACCCTGTCTTGGAGGTCATGTTGTTGGTCAACGATGAACCTACGAGCTATGGAGAAGCGATGATGGGCCCGGATTCCGACAAATGGTTGGAGGCCATGAAATCCGAGAAAGGATCCATGTATGAAAACCAAGTATAGACTGTGGTAGACTTGCTCGTTGGACGACAGGTCATCGAGTACGAATGGATCTTTAAAATGAAGACAGACGCTGATGGTAAATGTCACCATTTATAAAGCTCGACTTGTTGCAAAGAAGTTTACGACAAGTTCAAGGAGTTGACTATGATGAGACTTTCTCACTCGTAGTGATGCTAAAGTCTGTTGGAATTATGTTAGCAGTTGCTGCATTTTTCAATTGTGAAATCTGGCAGATGGATGTTAAAACATCGTTTCCTTAACGGTTTAATTGAGGAAAGGTTGTATGTGATACAACAAGAAAGTTTTGTCAGTCCTAAGGATGCTAAAAGGTGATCAAGCTTCAGTGATCTTTCTATGGACTGAAGCGAGCATCTCGGAGTTGGAATATATACTTTGATGAGGTGATCAAAGTTTTGGAGCCTATACAAAGTTTATGAGAAACTTGTATTTGCAATAAAGTGAGTGGGAGCACTATAGAGTTTCTGGTAAGCATATGTGGTTGACATATTGTTGATCGGAAATTATGTAGAATTTCTCGAAAGCATAAACAGTTGTTTGAAAGGAGTTTTTCAAAGGAAGACCTGAATAAAGCTACCTAATTGTTGAGCATCAAGATCTATAGAGATAGATCAAGATGCTTGATGAGACTTTCAATGAGTACATACCTTGACAAGATTTTGAAAGAGTTCAAAATGGATCAGTCAAAGAAAGAGTTCTCGCCTGATTTGTAAGGTGTGAAGTTGAGTGAGACTCAAAGCTCGACAACGGCAGAAGAAAGAGAAAAGACAAACGTCGTCCCCTATGCCTTAGCCATAGGCTCTGTGTAGTATGCCATGCTGTGTACCGCACCTGAGTGTGCCCTACCATGAGTCTGTCAGGGGGTACAAGGGTGACCCAGGAGTGGATCACTGGACAGCGGTCAAGATTATCCTTAGTAACTAAAAGACAAAGGAGATGTTTCTCGATTATGGAGGTGATAAAGAGTTCGTCAGAAAGAGTTACGTCGATGCAAGCTTTAACACCAATCCGGATGACTAGTAGTAGCAATCTGGATACGTATAGTGGAGCAGCCATTTGGAAATAGTACCAAGTGGAGTGTGGTAGCAGTGTTTACGGTTTGACATAGAGATTTGCAAAGTACACATGGATCTGAATATCGCAGACCCGTTGACTATAAGACCTCTCTCACATGCAAAGCATGATCGAACCCCAGAACTCATTGGGTGTTAGATTCATAACAATGCGAATCACATGGTGATGTGAACTAGATTATTGACTCTAGTGCAAGTGGGAGACTGTTGGAAATATGACCTAGAGGCAATAACAAATTAGTTATTATCATATTTCCTTGTTCATGATAATAGTTTATTATACATGCTATAATTGTATTGATCGGAGACTTAAATGCATGTGTGGATACATAGACAAAACCATGTCCCTAGTATGCCTCAAATAGACTAGCTTGTTAATCAAAAGATGGTTAAGGTTTCCTGGCCATGGACATGAGATGTCATTTGATGACGGGATCACATCATTAGGAGAATGATGTGATGGACAAGACCCAAACTACAAACGTAGCATATGATCGTGTCAGTTTATTGCTACTGTTTTCTGCATGTCAAGTATATGTTCCTATGACCATGAGATCATGCGACTCACAGATACCGGAGGAGTGCCTTGTGTGTATCAAACGTCGCAACGTAACTGGGTGACTATAAAGGTGCTCTACAGGTATCTCCGAGGGTGTCTGTTGAGTTGGCACGGATCGAGACTATGATTTGTTACTCCGTGTGACGGAGAGGTATCTCGGGGCCCACTCGGTAATGCAACATCACAACAAGCCTTTCAAGCAATGTGAATAAAGTTTTAGCTGCGGGATCTTCCTTTACGGAACGAGTAAAGAGACTTGCCGGTAACAAGGTTGAACAAGGTATGAGATACCGACGATCAAATCTCGGGCAAGTAACATACCGAAGAACAAAGGGAATGTTATACGGGATTAACTGAATCCTTGACATAGAGGTTCGACCGATAAAGATCTTCGTAGAATATGTAGGAACCAATATGGTCATCCAGGGCCCGCTATTGGTTATTGGCCGTAGAGGTGTCTCGGTCATGTCTACATAGTTCTCGAACCCGCAGGGTCTGCACACTTAAGGTTTGGTGACGTTTCGGTAGTGTAGAGTTATGTATGGTGGTGACCGAAGGTTTTTCGGAGTTCCGGATGAGATCCCGGACGTCATGAGGAGCTCCGGAATGGTCCGGAGGTAAAGATTCATCTATAGGAAGTCCCAGTTTGGTCGCCGGAAAAGTTTCGAGCTCATCGATAGTGTACCGGGAGTGTCGGTAGTGTACCGGGAGACCTCCGGGAGGGGTATTTCGACCCAAGAGGCTTCATGGGCTGTGGGAAAGTAATAACCAGCCCTTAGTGGGGTGGTGTAACAACCACAATAGGCCCATGTGGCTAGAAGAAAGAAACCCAAAGGAAAAAGGTGGAAAAAAGGCAAAAAGGAAGAGTCCTAGTCCTACTAGGAGTGGAGGAGGAGAGTCCTCCTCCACCTCCCAGTTCGGCCGACTCCTATAGGAGTTTTGGCCCTTGAGCCAGCCTCTCCTCCTCTCCTCTTATATATACCGGTGGATTTTAGGGTTTTGCACTAGTTTTTACGGCCACGTGCTACCCATTCCACCGGTTATCCTCTAGATCGGATTTCCGCAGTGCTTAGGCGAAGCCCTGTCAGAATTGCTCCACCACCATCGCCGGAGCGCCGTCACGCTGCTGGTGAACTCTTCCTCCTCTCCACTTCCTCTTGCTGGACCAAGACGGTGGAGATCGTCATCAAGCTGCACGTGTGTTGAACGCGGAGGTGTCGTCCGTTCGGCGCTAGATCGGAAGGACCGTGATCGAGATCGTGAGACGGTTCATGATGACATCGCAAAATGGATCGTGATGAGTTCACGGGATAGATCGTGATCAAGATCGTGGGATGAATCGTGATGAGTTCACGGGACGGATCGTGATTGGATCACGGGACGGATCGTGATGAGATCGCGGGACGTTCGGTGATTTGGATCGCGAAGATGTTCGACTACACCAACCGCGTTTCTTAATGCTTCCCGCTTAGCGATCTACAAGGGTATGTAGATCCACTCTCCCTCTCGTAGATGCTCATCACCATGGATAGATCTGCGTGTGCGTAGGAATTTTTTTGTTTCCCATGTGACGTTCCCCAACATCTGATTAGTAAGATAAGTTTGATTCCTCGCAATTAGTTTTGAGATATGGATATGGTAATATTAGAGTTATGTTAGTAGGGTGTTGTGAATCTAGAAATACTTGTGTTGAAGTTAGTGATTCCCGTAGCATGCACGTATGGTGAACCGCTATGTTAGGAAGTCGAAGCATAATTGATTTATTGATTGTCATCCTTTGTGTAGAGGTCGGGATCGCGCGATGGTTAACTCCTACCAACCCTTCCCCTAGGAGTATGCGTTTAGCACTTTGTTTCGATTACTAATAAAACTTTTGCATTAAGTATATGAGTTCTTCATGACTAATGTGAGTCCATGGTATAGATGCACTTTCACCTTCCACCATTGCTACCCTCTCTAGTGCCGCGCAAATTTCGCCGATGCACAAACCCACCATATGCCTTCCTCAAAACAGCCACCATACCTACCTATTATGGCATTTTCATAGCCATTCTGAGATATATTGCCATGTAACTTTCACCGTTCCGTCTCATGACATGTGCCATCACTTTCATTTATATAGAGTCATTATTGTTCTAAGTATCGAGTTGTAAGTAAATTAAAGTGCGATGATCATCATTATTAGAGCATTGTCCCATGTGAGGAAATAAAAGAGGCCAAAGATGCCCACCAAATAAAAAGAGGCCAAAGAGCCCAAACAAAAAAAATGAGATAAAAAGAGAGAAGGGACAATGCTACTATCTTTTTCCACACTTGTGCTTAAAATAGCACCACGTTCTTTATGACAGAGAGTCTCTTGTTTTGTCACTTTCATATGCTAGTGGAAATTTTCATTATATAACTTGGCTTGTATATTCCAATGATGGGCTTCCTCAAATTGCCCTAGGTCTTCGTGAGCAAGCAAGTTGGGTGAACACCCACTAGTTTTCATTTGTGAGCTTTCATACACTTATAGCTCTAGTGCATACGTTACATGGCAATCCGTACTCATTCAAATTGATATCTACTGATGGGCATCTCCACAGCCTATTGATACGCCGAGTCAATGTGACCATCTCCTCCTTTTTGCCTCACAACCTCCACCACACTCTATTCCACCTATAGTGCTATATCCATGGCTCACACTCATGTATTGCATGAGAGTTGAAAAAGTTTGAAAAAATAAGAGTGTGAAAACAATTACTTGGCCAATACCGGGGTTGTGCATGATTTAAATTCGTTGTGTGGGGATGATGGAGCATAGCCAGACAATCTGATTTTGTAGGGATAACTTTCTTTGGCCTTGTTATTTTGAAAGTTCATGATTACTTTGCTATTATGCTTGAAGTATTTATTGTTTTCATGTCAATATTAAACTATTGTTTTGAATCTTACGGATCTGAACATTCATGCCACAATAAAGAGATTACATAAAACAAATATGTTAGGCAGCATTCCACATCAAAAAAATCGTTCTTTATCACTTCCCTACTCGAGGACGAGCAGGAGTTAAGCTTGGGGATGCTTGATATGTCTCCAACATATCCATAATTTTTTATTATTCCATGCTATTATGTTATCAACTTTGGATGTTTTATATGCATGAATATGCTATTTTATATTATTTTGGGGACTAACTTATTAATCCAGTGCCCAATGCCAGTTCCTGTTTTTTCCATGTTTTTGACGTTTTTCAGATAGGAATATCAAACGGAGTCCAAACGGAATGAAACTTTCGCCGTGATTTTTTTGGAAAATATCAAAAATATCTGAAGAAAAAGATACCGGAGAGGCGGCCCGAGGAAGCCACAAGCCTGGGAGGTGCGGCCCCCCTGGCCGCGGCTAGGGGGCTCGTGACCTCCTCGTGGCGCCTCTCGACTTGTTCCCGATGCCAGACGTTCTTATAAATTTGGAAACCCTCAAAAATAAACCTAGATCGCAAGTTCCGCCGCCGTAGACCTCCAGAGCCACCAAAAACAAATCGGGAGACCGTTCCGGCATCCTGCCGGAGGGAAATTCATCACCGGTGGCCATCTTCATCAACACCATTGCCTCTCCGATGATGCATGAGTAGTTCACCTCATACCTTCGGGTCCATAGCTAGTATCTAGATGGATTCTTCTCTCTCTTTGATCTTCAATACAAAGTTCTCCATGATCTTCATGGTGATCTATCCGATGTAATCCTCTTTTGCGGTGTGTTTGTTGAGATCCGATGAATTGTGGATTTATGATAAGATTATCTATGAATATTATTTGAGTCTGATTTCTTATATGCATGATTTCATATTCTTGTAATTCTCTTCGAGTTATGGGTTTCGTTTGGCCAACTTAATCTATAGTTCTTGCAATGGGAGAAGTGCTTGGTTTTGGGTTCATACCGTGCGGTGTCCTCACCTAGTGACAGAAAAGGTAGCGAGGCACGCATCGTGTTGTTTCCATCAAGGGTAAAAAGATGGGGTTTATATCATATTGCATGAATCTATCCCTCTACATCATGTCATCTTGCTTAAAGCGTTACTCCGTTTATCATGAACGTAATACACTAGATGCATGCCGGATAGCGGTCGATGTGTGGAGTAATAGTAGTAGATGAAGAAAGTATCGGTCTACTTGTCTCGGACGTGATGCCTATATGTATGATCATTGCCTTAGATATCGTCATGACTTTGCGCTATTCTATCAATTGCTCAACAGTAATTTGTTCACCCACCGTAATACTTGCTTTCATGAGAGAAACCTCTAGTGAACACTATGGCCCCCGGGTCTATTTTACACATTATATATTCAGATCTAAACACAAAAACACTAAAGATACTTTGCTGCAATTTTATTTACTTATTTATATTCATCTATTACCACTATTAGATCTCACCTTGCAAGCAATCGTAAAGGGATTGACAACCTCTTTATCGCGTTGCGTGCAAGTTTGTTTGTGTTTGTGTAGGTTCCTTGTGGCTTCATCTTGTTACTCCTACTGGATTGATACATTGGTTCTCAAACTGAGGGAAATACTTACCTCTACCTTGCTGCATCACCCTTTCCTCTTCAAGGGAAAAACCAACGCAAGACAAGAATTCTCCCATCAACTTGCCAATTTCTGGTGACGTTGTAGACAAGTAGAAGTACACTACGGGTATCCCCGAAAGTATCTGTTGGGTTGGCATGAATCGAGACTGGGATTTGTCACTCCGTGTGATGGAAAGATATCTCTGGGCCCACTCGGTAAGACATCATCATAATGAGCTCAATGTGACTAAGGAGTTAGCCATGGGATGATGTGTTCCAGAACGAGTAAAGAGACTTGCCGGTAACGAGATTGAACAAGGTATAGGGATACCGACGATCAAATCTTGGGCAAGTAACATACAAATGGACAAAGGGAATTGTATACGGGATTGATTGAATCCCCGACATCGTGGTTCATCCGATGAGATCATCGTGGAATATGTGGGACCCATAATGGGTATCCAGATCCCTCTGTTGGTTATTGACCGGAGAGATGTCTCGGTCATGTCTACATGTCTCCCGAACCCGTATTATCTACACACTTAAGGTTCGATGACGCTAGGGTTATATGGGAATAGTGTACGTGGTTATCGAAGGTTGTTTAGAGTCCCGAATGAGATCCCAGACGTCACAAGGAGTTTCAGAATGGTCAGGAGGTAAAGATTCATATATAGGAAGTGAGGATTTGGTCACCGGAAGTGTTTCGTGCATCACCGGTAACGTATCGGGACCACCGGAAGGGTTCCGGGGGTCCACCGGGAGGGGCCACCGGCCCCGGAAGGCTACATGGGCCAAGAGTGGTAGGGAACCAGCCCCTAGGTGGGCTGGTGCGCCTCCCACCTCAGCCCAAGGAGCAGCAAGGGTGGAACGGGGCAAACCCTAGGCGTGGAGGGCCCCAGGCCCACCCTAGGGCGCCGCCCCTCGTCCCCTCTCTTGGCCGCCGCCGCCCCAAGGGCCATCTAGGGCCGGCCGCAGCCCTAGGGTGAGAACCCTAGGGGCTGCGCCCCCTCCTCCTCCTCCTATAAATAGTGGAGGGTTTTGGGCTGCCCACAACACAAGTCTCTCTCTCTCTCTCTCTCTCTCTCTCTGCGCATCCCTACCCCTCCTCCTCCTCGTCCTCCATAGTGCTTGACGAAGCCCTGCCGGAGTACCACACAGCTCCACCGTCACCACGCCGTCGTGCTGCCGGAGCTCTCCCTCAACCTCTCCTTCCTCCTTGCTGGATCAAGGCGTAGGAGACGTCACCGGGCTGCACGTGTGTTGAACGCGGAGGCGCCGTTGTTCGCCGCTTAGATCGGAATCGACCACGATCTGAATTGCTGCGAGTACGACTCCACCAACAGTGTTATTGTAACGCTTCCGCTTTGCGATCTTCAAAGGTATGAAGATGCACTCCCCTTTTCTCGTTTGCTGGTTTCTCCATAGATTGATCTTGGTGACACGTAGGAATTTTTTTGATTTACTAGTACGATCCCCAACATTATATTCAACAACAGGTAGATAAAGAGACAAAAAAAATCAACAACATAATCTTCTATTCTTAAATAGTTGCAACCCACTACATATTTTTTCTCCTCATGCAACTATGCCACATCATCAAGGCATGCATGTGGTCATATGTTATACTTTATACATTAATCTATTCATAATTTCATTATTTGTTTCTATGAGCATAAACAATATATACATTGGAAGCTTAGAGCAAACATGTGATCAATGGTACACTTTGTTTAAATGAAACCACGATTTACTTCAGTCCAATAGTTTAATTTTTTATACATCATTTTGTGAAATGCTTCATATGGTTTATTGTTTCTAAAATATAAACCGAGAGCAATCCTAAATTTGTTTTTGTGATAGTTTTAGTTTTTTAGCACCTATTTATGCATCTATTTATCATGTTTTCTGCAGCAACGCGTGGGGCATCATCTAGTATTTAGAATGCTTCAGACCAGTCGGAGACGCAAGTTGCATTGAGGACATCCGGAGGGCTATAATGTGCAGAAATTGATCGTTGCTGGGAGAAGCCGTGTTGTGGAAGTCTCTCGCGACGCGGCAAAACTATGAAGAATAGTCAAAGTGCAGACATCGGGGTGACAACTTCTAATTGATCATTGCTGGGAGAATCCGTGTTGTGGAAGTCTCTCGCGGCACGAGAAAACTATGAAGGATTGTCAAAGTGCAAACATCAGGGTGACAACTTCTAAATCTAATGTGTTTGAAAGAGACTATATCCTCTGCCCTCTAATCTTAGATTTGAAGGACATCGTTTTTAACTACCAAAACCATCAAATAATGTCCAAATCGTCTTTGAATTTATAGCTCATCATCTATTTTCTTAAGTGTCTCATGTTGTATAACAAACCGAATACCACAAAACTTCAACTACATATATGCTGAGATTAAGGTTGTATGGAGATGTATATAGGGATAACCGAATTGATGAAGTATACATGACGGGGTGGATGAGAAATAAATGACCCCATCAGCTCCTTTTTTCTGAATTTGAGATCACGTGCAATCTTCTATATCTAAATAGCTAGCCCCACTAACATATTTCTCCCAACATGCATGTATGTCACCTCATCATTCAACATCTTCCATATCTAAATAGCTAGCCTCACTAACATATTTCTCTCAACATGCAAGTATGCCATCTCAACATTAAACATGCATGGAGAAAGGTCCACCACAACATGAAACCATGCACAATAAAAAGTCACCTCAACATGCAAATGCATGAGCATTTACATACTATTTTGATATTTATATTATATAATAACCAAACACTTAAAATCATTTTTTGTTATTACCTACATATTCATGTTTCATACAACCAATTCTCACCGAATATATTGCAAAACATTCCTTCAACAACACGCGGGGCATCATCTAGTATATACAACACTCATGAGCAAAACAGACACATAAGAGTAGTTAATTTGGTATTTGTTTCCTTTTCTTGTGTAGATATTTACTTTTTTTGGAAGATGAAGAATTTTGTTATCATCCCCCAGTGACTGTATGTTAATGATGCATTGAATGAAGAGACAAGAAAAAGCTAGTGATAACAAGAAATAATACAGCATCAATGAATCCATCCAATCGTGATGGTAAGTTCAACTAGTAAAGTCCAGCTTGACATGCCATCTCCATATTTGAAGTAACGCCTATGGAAACTTGACAATAATGATGGAAAAAATATCGGCAAGTTGTCATGTTTGGTTTTAGGGCTAATCCCAAAGCCAGATAACTTGACAATATTGATAAAAAACTAGGATCCAACAAATTCAGTAGCTTTTCGCGTCCAATCGATTATGTAATAGCCATATTGAAACCTAATCAAAGTTGACAAGAGATTGTAGGAAGAAACAAAATCTGTCAAGAATGTCGGAAGCCACATCTCAAATTGCCCCCTTTTTTGTCTAGAATTAATATTGGGTTTAGGAAGCTCAAGACTAGATCACCTCCTTCAAGAAGAATACATGCTTATTTTATGCTTGCCGTTAAGTTGTAGGCGCTCAAATCATTCACTAGAATCTCTTGCTTGCATGACTTCCGATATTTCATCCCACTACCACCAACGCGCAGACAAGCTATACATAAATAACAAATAAAATGAGAAATGGATGAACATGCACGCATTCTTGCGACTCACTCTTATTGAACAATAAATAAGATTTACTCAAAGAGCGATCTAATTGAAAAAATTCGAGAGGCAACATCTGCATAACAAATTGAATCTTCCACGAAAGACAAAGATACAACACAAAAAGACGGTGAAAGTCTCTACCAAAAAAATACATTCTAAAGCAACATGAAACTTAGGCCATTTCGAAGGTTAAACTGCCATCCATGCTAGATAAGAAACTTCTTGGCCACCCTCGCGACATGCAGTCAATGGCTTACATGATGTATAAGGAAATATGGAACATATGTTGAAGCAATACTTACATTGCAACATCGTCAAGGTTCTTTCCCTAGCTATCGACGCCAAGGCTACCTTGCTTTACGCATGAGTCAGTGGGGAAGACCCAATCAGAAGTTCAATCCATTAAAACGTTGCCAAATGTGCGACATGTTTCACCTATTAAGTGATAAGGCAGGGTGTTAAGAGTAGTTTTGATTAATTAGTTTCAGAATCAATAAAAACCAGACATCATATTTTTAGACATCTACAACGAACACAATTTCTGTCGTCGTATATGAGGCACCAACCTTGATGCGTTCGATGACTTTCCTATTAAGAATTCTGCTTAAATCCTTCTCTTTTTATAAGACCGAAATGCGAGTGGCGTGTTTGATGCAAAAAAGGGGAGATGGTCCTACAGAGAAATTTGGTTTTGTAATCGACATGCAAAAGCATTCAGATAAACGTATATGCCATGGTAATACCGTATACTCTTCATTTTGTATTTGTACAATGTGTTTGTTTCATTGGCAATATCATATATTACGTACAGGTTGTACTGCATGTTGTAGCGATGTCAATTTTCTTCTGTTTTTGCCATGGTAAAAAATAAACCATGGCAAGTACTCAAGTTTGCTTTTAATCCGTTACTGTTAGCACATCAATATTTTGTCCATGGGAAATTGTTCAATTTTTTATTTTTGCCGTGGCAAACCCCTATTTTTTTCATGGAAAAAATAGACTATGGCAAATACTCAAGTTGGAGCATGGCAGATCTATTACTGTTAGCATGAAAACATTTTTCCATAGCAAATTGGTCATTTTGTGTGCCATTACAGATTTGTAATGTTCTGTTTTATCCTTACGATCGCAAAGACCAACAAGTTAACTGTATACACCCTGGCATCTATATATTTTTTGCCATGGACACTAAAGCATATATTCCCATGATATCAATTCACTTTTGCCTTTGTCGTATGTATTCGAAGAATTTTGCCATTGTTACATTAGATCTTTTTTTTTGCCATTGCATCTTTGAAATGTAGTTTATGGATCGTGCTAAATTCTTTTTCTTTTTTATACAATGGAAACCAATATTTTCCTTATTTAACCATGGCAATTCAAATTCTTGGAGCATCGTCACTACAGTTTATGGGTCATGGCATTTTTGACTATGTGAATGCATACATGGCAATTTTTCTTATACAAAGCATGATAATTATAATATATTTTTGGCATGCATCTGTTATGGAAATTTTGTTCATAATTTGTATTTACTTCACATACAAGGCAAATTTATCATACAAACACATGGCATTTTTTTAATTAAAATACCATGTCAAATTTTCATATGGATTCGACATGGCATTTTTTTGTTCGTACTTTGTGCTCGAGCTATTCCTTCTATTTTTAAGGCAAATTTCCATACAAACCAAGGCAATTCCTTCTTCACAGTACCATGACAAATTTTAATATGCATCTGCCGTGACAATTTTTTTTCATAAATTTGTGTTATTTTTTGCATATACGGAGAATTTTTCTTACAAACACATGGAAATTTAATGACTATACCATGGCAATTCTTTTGTTCCCAATTTTTGTTCGTATTGTTCAATATATTGTTCCATGCTAATTGTTTCCATATCAATTTCCCAAAAATTGCTAGGTGAATATTATCAGAGTTGTTGTCAGAGTAGTTTTGCCATGTTTTTTTTAAGAAATAAGATTGCTGTAAAACTTGCCATTGTAGAAAATACCATCATGGAAATTAATAAAATAGTTTGGTCAATTTGGTTGGGATTTTTTTTGGAATTTTCATTTGTTACAAAAAAACCATGGCAATCTGTTTAGTAAATGTGTGTAATGTGGCCAAAAATATTTTCTCTGTTATTTTTTCTATGCCTTTTGGGCATCGTTATAGTTTGCTATATGGTAATTTTCTTTTTTCTTCACATCATGGAAGGTCAAAACACCATTTTTTAACATAGTTTGAAATAGCATGTTAAGCCTCTTTGCGGCAGACCTCTTCTAAACAGTATAGCGTGCTATTTAAAATATTTGTTCATTTGTTTGGATAGAAAGCGCGAGACCTTTTGTAAATGTTACTCCCTTTGTCCCATAATATAAAAGCGTTTTTGACACTATATTATGGGACGGAGGGAGTATAGCGTAACTTCTCTTCTCTTTTTTTAGAAAAGAGTATAGCGTAACTTTTTTTTGAAGAACCGAGTATAGCGTAAATGGGCTATTTAAAAGCATGGGCTCTAAGAAAACCGGCCTTTTTTGGCCTCAATTGGAGGCTCTAACTGGGCCCAATTGGGGGAGTGGCGAACGAACCGTTCGCTCCACGCAAGGCTAGAAGAAATCGGATTCGGTCGGTATCCCTATATATATGTCAGGCCCCCCTCCTCGTCGTCCCAGTTAATTTCCCCTCTCTCCGACCTGCAGCCCGCCTTGCCGCCGCTTCCTCCCAAGCAAACCCTAACCCTAGCACCTCCAGCGCCGACGCCATGGCCAGCGGCAACGTGCCCACCGTCTACATCTCCGTCATCGACGACGTCCTGGCCAAGGTTCGTAAGGACTTCATCACGGACGGCGTTGGCGATGCCGTCCTCAACGAGCTCCAGGCACTCTGGGAGACGAAGCTGCTGCACTGTGGCGCAATCTCGGCGAACATCGACCGCACCAGGGCTCCCCCCACCGGAGAGTCCGCTGGTGCCGGCGCGACTCCGCCCGTCCACGACCTCAACGTGCCCTACGAGGCCACGTCCGAGGAGTACGCCACCCCAACTGCCGACATGCTGTTCCCACCGACCCCGATCCAGACACCACTTCCAGCTGGGTTTGATACGTGGCCGTGGGACTATGCCCCTTCGCCGATCAGTGACACGAGAAACGGGATGGGGATGAGTGCGGCCGATCCAAAAGCTGGCCGCCCAAGCCCTTTCATGCAACCTCCATCGCCCTGGATGAATCAGAGACCACTCGGGGTTGATGTGAACCTTGCTTTTGCTTACGAGGAGAGCCGGATGATGCAACCCCAGCCACTGACGACTAAGGATTTTGTGATGATGTCTTCTGGGAAACGGAAGAGGGATGAATATTCTGGTCAGCTTCCTTCTGCTTCATTTGTGCCACAACAGGATGGATGTGCAGACCAGGTTTTCTTCCCAGGAGTTCCAACCGAAGACTACAATACTGCTGCGGAATCTTCTGAACATCGAACTCCCACACCTGCTGTTGCAACCCCAAAACCAAGAAACGATACGGCGAGTGGTGATGATGATGAGCCTCCTCTTAATGAAGATGATGATGACGATGATGAGACAGATGACTTTGATGACACGCAGCACCTTGTCCTTGCACAGTTTAACAAGATAACAAGGACAAAGAATCGCTGGAAGTGCACTTTGAAGGATGGAATCATGCATTTGAATGGCAGAGATATTCTATTCAGCAAGGCTTCAGGAGAGTTTGATTTTTAAAAGATTTCATGGTAAAGAAGATATGTTAGGTGCCTGCTGTATCTACTGTCTTTAACATAAGGAGGGGAAGGTGACAAAAGTGTACTGTAGTTGTGGCGAGTTTGGCACTATGAACGCGTGTAGTGTTTTCATGTTGAGGTTTGCTTCACCCAGTTGGTTGGTTTACCATAACTCATGTCACTGTAAAAATGGTACAGTTGGTATGGTTGTGGACATTTTCTTGAGATGGTCACTTAAAGCTGGTGGAACAATCTTATATCTCATACACCTATATAAATCATCAAGAATAGTTATTGAAGTATTCAGCTGATGTCAGAAGGCGACATGCATACACAGATACACTAGTCGAACTGAACTTTGATGATCTCCTCAGATATTGATGCAACTCGCTCTCTAGTATCGTGTCTTTGCACTATTGTGGTACACTAATACTTGCTGCTTTATGAATCAAAAGTCAGCAATGGTCGACACCTAGCTTCTATAATATCCAGCGGTTCTTTTTTTTCCAAAGAAATATGGATCGGTTCCGGTTGTTCCTGAACAACGTCCTCAAACTTTGAACTGCTCAATTAAATAATGGAGTAAGACTGAAAGGAAATTTCAGGAACTGAGAATGACCTCGCTCTCACAGTTGACAAGGCAAAGCAAAATTCAAAAACTGCATCACTCAAACTTACTACAGTAGTATAAGAAAAGAATGACTAAATGACAAGACTGACAGAAATTAAATGACAAGGGCGAAAGACTGAAAGAGTGGCGTGAGTCATTGAAAAATAAAGGATAGAAGAACAAGAATGAGGAAATGAGAATTGCTATGAGTACAAGAAATCAAATGGAATAATAGACTGAATTGAGAGATATAAGACAGCGAAAAATAACTGGATAGAAAACTTGAAGAACTCAACACTGAAAAAACTGAAGATAGATAGGGAAGAGGACTGAATAAACAAGACTCAAAGGTGGTTGAATAGTAAGATGACTCAAGAATAACTGAAAAGTAAAATATTGAAGACCGAGGTGAAACATTTACTACAGACTGAAGAAAGATGACTTAAAAGGAAAAGAAATGGAGAAGGAAAGAGTCAAGAACGACACCCAGGAATAAACTACCACTTAGTGAGATGAATAGTGTGCAACTATTGCCCAAAACTGAACTCACAACTATACCACTGAAACAACTGACATGACTGAAGAAACTGAGGACTGGAGAAATATAAGTGAAATAATTTTGAGAACCGAAGCACACTGAAAACTGAAAAAAAGTTCAGTTGATGGAAATATAAATGACAAAGGCACAAAATGAAGAAATAATGACAATTACTGAATACTGAAACTTAACAATATTGAAACACTGAACACATCAAGGCTGAAACCTGAAACCTGAAAAAGCATGACTGAACCTGATGAATAAAGAATGAGGACCAATAGAAATGAGAAACAGAACAACAGATCATGACTGAAACTAAACCAAAACATAAATGACGACAAAAGTAGGAATTCGTAAGACTGAAAAATAATAAAATGAATAAGTAAAAGAAAAAGGGAGACAAAAGAGAAAAACATGATCCCTACTTCGTCACTCGATGCGTTTTCGACATACCGTCATCAGGATATTAGTTGGGTTCGTAACAACCGCCAAATGGCATATACCCCATAGTATCCACAACTGTCCTGCTCAAAAATGAAGGCATCATTTTCATTTCGCATATTTGGTTAGCTAAAAAACTGGAAGGAAAAAAGAATGGTCTGAAATATGACTACCTTAACCCTAATCCTGACAAAGTTATCATTATGCTATCTATTTATGGTTCTTGGTGGACATCTTTTCTAATCAATACACACTCAAAACACATAAATTTTACCATATGTTTTAAAGCATTTTTTCATGCTTAATGTACTTTTTTTTTGCGGGTGAAACGAGTATATATTAATTAATGATGAATGTGGCTACACTCGTTTTCAAAAATCTTACGTAAATCATCTGGCCCCGAACCAAACCAAATAGCAGTGCGCTGCGAGCCATGTCCCAGTTGTGCCATACAAAGCGCGGCATGCTTAATGTACTTGGGGGTGCACAGTAAAAAAATGTTTGTGTTAAAACACTCAAACGACATGTAAAAAGTTAGTCGGTACCGACACCCAACTATCCATCACAACACTTTCAGTACTGATGACAGGTTCATTGGAATAGACAGTGAAAACTAACTAAAAACGATCAGCATAAAAATGTTGCTGTAGTAGCAATGGGAGTGAGGTTTAGAGTTGTTTGTCGGAAGTTGTACAATTACGTGAGGTATGAACTTAAAGAGATCGCCTTCCCGTTTTCTCTGCCTGACCTTCCGGGCACCAAAAGGCGCCCTAAGCTCACACTAAAAGAAAAATGGTGTATCCTCAAGGCGGCAACTAGGCTCTATGGGGCTTCATGGGTCAGGGACATCAGTCCATAGTTTGGGCCCAACGATTAAAAGAAGGCCAACAAGAAATCTGAACCCAACAACACCGAGGAGGGGAAGACTAAAAGTGAGCCTACTGTGCTTAGGACCTCCCGGTGGCTGCGAGGGGTGACCCGTTCACAAGTAAGTAGCAGTATGTAGCTAGGTCATTAATCATATCATGTTGCCGATTTTTTCTTGGGAAGCACCTTGGTCCATGAAGTTAATGAATGCTCAAATTAATCACGGCTACCACGCATACATGAACACTACCACACATATTGGTTAGAGATGTAAGTTCCACTGAGGACATCCAAAAGGGGCTATGATGGGGAGACATTGAACATTGGGAGTATAATGTTACCGGGAGAAGCCATGTTATTAAAATCTCCCATGGCTCAAAAAAATTCTAAAGGCTTAACATTGTGTAAACATCAGGGTGACAAGTTAGAGATCAAATATGTTGGCTAAGTGTCTACCTCCCGATGCACTCCAATATTAGTTTGATGGAGGAAGTCTTCTTAACTACCAAAACCATCAATAATATCCACATCATCTTTGCATTTGTAACTCATTATCTCTTTTATTTGTGTCTCCATTGCATACAACAAACTGAATACCACAAACATTCAACTACCTATGCTGATATTAAGGTTGTATGGAGATGCATATATATGGATAGCCGAATTGACTGAGTAGCATGATGCATGAGGAGGGTAGATGAGAAAGCAAAGATCCCCTCAACTACTTGAAATCAAAGATCCCATTGCAGGTTAAAAAAATTATATGGTATCTTGATCAAGGTGCGATCCTGAAAAAGGACAATCTCG
The DNA here is from genome assembly GCA_022496015.1 of Hordeum marinum. Lineage (NCBI taxonomy): Eukaryota > Viridiplantae > Streptophyta > Magnoliopsida > Poales > Poaceae > Hordeum > Hordeum marinum. The sequence goes on along the minus strand of CM039676.1, from coordinate 457,643,065 downwards.
CTTGTGACAGTTGGTATGGCAGTAAGAAATGTTGTTTTTGTCATCCTTTATTGTATAGCCCTTTTGCACATGCTACATGGTCAGTCATCCAAGTTTTTTTATATCCAACTTGTAGTGTTGTCGGCATATATGGTCACTGGCTAGATGGAATTCTACATAAGTTTAATTCATTTATAAGGTGGGAGGGTCTGCCTTATCATGGTTGCTATGGCTATGTAGAAATGACATGATGTTTAACAGTTGAATACGTCGCAAATTATCTACCGGTCTAAGCACTTGGTTCGTACGTGATATTCTCTACAACGAGGGGAACACCAGCTGTTGTTTATCGCGATGCGTACCTTTGGATCAGGCGACCAGGGATGATCCTACCCAACATGGGTGATGACATAGTCTACGGACAAGCCCCTCATCCTCTTCACCCTAGCCTAGTTTCGGTCTCCGGTGACTTTACTTTGGCTAGTGTTTTATGTTTGTTGTATGTGTTTGTCAATGTTGGATGTGTGCATCCTAGTCATGCAAAGTCCGAATGTATGCTCATGATGCTATGTACCCCCTTGATGCTATGTTTTGAGTAAATAAAAACACATTTTATGTTATAAAGAAAGATATAATAGTTAATGCCAATAGTGCTACGACCGATTGACAAAACAATTCAGGCTTGGATAGTCAGCTAGCTGAAATTGAAAACCTTGTAGCTTTGCAAATAAAACCAGAGACCGTGACGAGTACCGTTGAGGTTATGACTGAGATGAACGCAATAACCGGAGATAAAGAGTTAAGCTAAAGAAACTGAAGGTGAAGAGAGTTCTTTTATATATCTTGGAACGTTCATGGCTAAGTGAGAATGATTTGAACCATCGACTTGTAGGACTGAGCATAACATGGACATGGACATGGACTCATGGTGCAACATGGAAGACAACAAGGATTGTCATTCAAATGCAACAACTAAACAATGGTATGGTTTCCATCTCAAGCCAACTAAGTAAAGGGAATCACATTAATAACTCCCAAAACTTGAAGATGATAGTAATACAATCTCTAAAAGATGTGAATCACCACAAAAATGGAGAACCACAACAATATAATTGTCAAACCAATATGAACCACTCCTAAGATTGGGAAATCATATTAATCAAATTATCTGTTTAACACTTAAATTTGAAACCCCAGCCAAGCTGTTGGAAGCAAGTTAAAAAGAAATAGAAGTACACAGTTGAGAAAGATTGGCGACTAGCCTTGACATACCCGTTTTCTCTAACGATCTAGGTGAGTGGATTACAACACTGACACGCTGTCATGCTTCGATGATATGTGATTGGTTGAGCGACACGGGTGAGGGCGATGCTATGAGGAATCAATATGGGAGGAGGCCAGAAGCCAACAAGCTGCAGGCGCACGTTGCACACGAATCTTGTGTGCCTCGGGGTGAGTGTGTGGCCGCGTCGCTAGCCGCATGGGCATGTAGATGGAACACACTCACATCGAGTCAGTGGCTTCTAGCCAGTGTCCAATGACCTAGGTTGGGCCTCTATGGCTCCATCCCTGGCTTGGTAGAACTAGGCCTAGTTGGACTGAAGTGTTTCGACACTAGGCCCCCTGCAAATTGGGAGCCATGTTTGGTCACATGGGCTGCTCATTCCTAGGCCCGAGCCTACTTCATCCCGACGCCCGCCATTCTCAAAACTCTTCATTGTGTACTCATTAAGTTATTACATGCCATGAACAGTACCATCACATAGCTCCCTTCTTGTAACTTGGTTTTGCCAATTGATCGTCAAAGAAATATATATAGAGAGAGGACCCCAATGACGCCATATGAGGGGGTAGTATCATACCTATATGTACATGTAGTTATACGAAGACTTGTTGTATGGTGATCAGTGGTGCCTAGCTTAACTGGTCTTGTGGGACCAAGAATACTACATTTTTTTGATTCCCGTTCGCAAGTAAGTAGCATATATATGTAGGTAGCTAGGTCATTAATCATAATCATATCATATCGCGAATTATGTCTCTGCAGGAACCACCTTGTTCCATTAGTTTCAAATGAACGCTCGAATTATTCACGACTACTACACATACACATGGTGCAAACTAAGCCATGTTCTTGTTTACATCCGTGTTTTAAATATTAGGCTATGTTAAATAGTGACGGACCTCCAAATCAGCTATAACGGACTATAGCGACTTATTTGTACATGAAACCATTTAGCGACACCATACTGAAAAGGCTATAGAATAAATTTGGCATAAAATAGATTCAGATGTGTCGTCTTTGTGTGCATGCCGGCATAAATTTGGCAAGCATTTAGTGTTTTCAATGTAAAACTTGGTTCGAGCATAAGAATATTATTTGTATTCTTTAGAAAACCATGTGTAAGCCAAACTGTAGACAATTTATATTCAACAACAGCTGGGGTAAAGAAACAAAAGAAACAATCATATTTCGACCGGTTCACATTAGCTGGAGATCAGGATATGTAAGTTGCACTCAAGACAGCAGAAGGCTATATTTCACAAGCATTGAAAGTTGAGCACGAAGTGGACGGGGGAAGATATGGTGCAACTAGGAAGATTCAATGTTGTGCAAATATCAGGCTGACAAGTTAGAGATCTGATATGTTGGCCAAGAGAGACTACCTCACGATGCCCTCTAATCTCATTTTGATGGACAAAGTTTTTTAACTACCAAAACCAACAACAACATCCGCATCGTCTTTGCATCTATAACTCATTATCTCTTTTCTTAAATGTCTCCTATTGCATACAACAAACTGAGTACACAAACAGTCAACTACTGTAACATCCCAAAATTCCATTTTGGAATGTTATGAAATATAGCTATGCATTCATCTGCATCATTTCCTGAATACATGTATTGTTGAAATGCCTTCTCTGAATTTCTGAAAGCCCTTTCTATTTTCCCTAAGTTGCTTTCACCTATTTGAAATCTTGGTAAAAAGTTCAAATAAGAGAGAAGGAACATAACACTCCACACCAGGGTCATTGGTGATATATTTGAACAATAATAACCAGGGGTTATTTTGAAAATATTTGCAAAAAAAGAATTTAAAAACAATTAGGCAATTTTTGAAAATATTATTTTTTTCAAAGTATTCAAATGACAGAATAAAAATGTTCATTAAATAGAATTTATTATTATGTTAATTTTGATATATAATACCCATATATTTATAAAAGGTTTGAATGCTTTAAAAGTTTTTGAAACGCTCTGGAAAAACATTAAACAGAAACCGGTAACGGTTACTGTATTAAACGGGCCGGCCCACGGGCAGTTACTCGCGAATGGATTAAAAGCCGGCCGACCGACGCGCATTCAACGCGCTCTCGCTCACTGACACTGGACCCCACCCCGACCGACCGTTTCTGCCGACCGGTCATCCCTCTCCCCCGCACGCGCCGACGACCTCGCCGGCCGTTTCTTTTCCCCCTCCCGGATCTCTCTCCTCTCTCCTCGCCCGTACTCCCCAGCGCCCCTATAAAAGCCGGCCACTCCCCGCATCCATTTCCCCCCTAAACCCCTCTCCTATCTCGCCGGTAGGCTGCCAATTCGTCGCCGGAGTTCCCACCACCACCGGAGCTCCCGTCGACCGTAGCCGTCGACTCCGTCCACCGTTCCACCCACACTTGTCACCAGTCGACTCCGGAGACCCGTCGCCGTCGCCCGAACCACTCCGCTACTTCCCACGACCACCGGAGCACCAACCCCGACGACTTCGCCGTCTCGGACTCACCGGAGACCTCCGACGCCGGCGACCTTTCCTCCGTAAGCTCCCTAGACCGTCGAATCTATAATCAACGCGTTAGATTAGATCGGATTTAATTCCGAATCATTTTCCTCTTCGGACCGGTCGCCCGCCCGAAACCACTCGCGCGCACACCCTAGCCACCAATAGGACAGCGCCACGTAGCCCCCCTGGCCGTTGCAAATCAGTTTTCTTTTCTGTTTTGTTTTAATTAACAGAGTGAATTCAAATTTTGTTTTTCTTATAACTTTTAATTTACTTAATATTTTGAGTTGATTCTTTTTGAAATAGCTCACATTTTTCATGTAGTTTCACCCTGTACTTTTAAATTTCAAATTTGAACTACGAAATTTGAATTGAATCAAATTTGCTCAAAATCTTCAAATCTGAATAACTAGATTTTGAAAATAGATTTTCATATGAATCTTTTTACCACTGTTTGGTATTAGTTAGGACTACCTCCATGTTTAGTTTGAGGATTTTTAGAATGATTTTGAATAGTGTTTTAGCTATAAACAGAATCTACCTAGTATTATAATATAGTTTTATTTACTTAGTTTTAGTTAGTTCAATTTAGATTTAGTTTTAATTTGTTTAGTAGGTTCTGTTGTTTATACATTTAGTGTTTTACTTATTGTTTATAAAAATATAAAATTGTTTAGTTCATTTCCTTGTTAAAATAGGAATCACAACTTCTTTTCAAATAGGTTTATTTTGATTAAAACAACTAGTTATTAATAGTTTTGCTTTCAAACAAAGTTTTATATAATTTAATTTTGTTTTCTAAAACAAGTTTATTTGTAAATTCTTTTGTGTTAAGAACATGTTTTACTAATAAATAATAAGTTTTGTTTTGCTCTCTTGTTAGTAAAACTATATTTGTTTCATTTAGTGCTTATCAAAACTTTTACAAACTTTACAAAAGTTTTTCCAACAAACTTAAATTGATTTTCTTCTGTTTATTAATAAAAATATTTTATTGTTTCCTTGCTGTCAACAATTGTTTTGGTTATTTCAAAATAGTTTTATTATGATAGAAGTGTTTTATCAATCATCTCCTAGTAAACAAAACTTTGTGTGTTTTTCTTACTTGTGAATTGTGCATTGTTTTGTCTTGATTGTTTACTAGTTCTTGATTGATGTTTGTGGGTTACAATATTTTGTTGTATGCTTATTGAGTGCTTGTTTGCTTCGTTAGATTATCCGGAGTGCGAAGCTTGTTACTTAGAGTCACTCACGTACGAAGATCATCGATCAGGCAAGTCACTTTGATCATGTTTTACCCATGTTTTATATGCATTAGTTCTACCATCTCACCAATTGCATTCAAGATAGGTTAGTTGGAAACTTGGTTACATTGTAGTAGTATCATGTGGTAGGTACCCCTCTCAACCCCTTTGACAACATTGGCCCCGGGAAAAGTTGTTTTACTTTTGCTATGCTGTTAGTAGACGGGGTTGGTTGTGTGATTCATGAGAGTTGAGAGAGTTAATAATTTCAAGACCTACATAATGATCAAGATTCAAGACTCCGAGTTTTCAACATACCTCTGGGTGGATGATGGTTGAACGGCACCCTGGAGAAACCAGTGGATTTGCCTAGGTGATGCTGGAGATGGCCAGTATTCACGCGGAAAGATCCACCCAGGCACAAAGAGATGGATGGGTGCTTCAAGACCAAGGCTTACCTGCACAGCCACAAGTCATTATGGGCTCTGGCTTGGTTGGATATCGTGGTGACCCTGGACAGGCGGTGCTACGAGAGGTAGAAGAACGGTAGGAAAGGATGGGCACCGACAAAGTCGCAGGGAAACCACTTTGGAAGACCATGTTTTGGTCATCCGGTTCTCAAACATCCTAAAGTGCGAGAAATCAAACGGAGGCGACCAAATCTTGTGGGGAACGTGTGCAAAACTCTGCAGAGTATTCAAAACCTAATCGATTAGCCGTGTCCACGGTCATGGACGACTTGAGCCAAAGGAATTGAAACTTCCGGAACTCTCAACACAATTAGAATGATGATGTGGGTATTAACAATTTGGGTATGAGAATTGGTTGGTGGAACCATCTCATTAATCAACAAACTTAGTAATATTTTGCTTAACCCCTCTCTTGATGTAGGAAAAACTTGGCTTTACGCAAAACTTACCACCCCACCTGCCATATATGCATATAGACTAGATGATTATCTTTTCACCCCTCTCTTGTGACTTTGCCGGCATATTCCATATGCTGACCTACATGGCTGCAACGTATCATGTTGCAGAGTACTTTTCCGACCAGGAGTGAGGACACGTTCTATGCTCAGTGAGATGCCCTTGGAGTCAGATGGACTCATCTACCTTTGACGCTTCCGCAAGATTTAGATATTCTCATGAGTTGGCTTTTAGCCACTTTATTGTAATTTATATTGTAATAAAGGACTCGAAATGAGATTTTGATTAATATAATGCTGTGTGATTTCCCTTTGATATATATACATTGATGTACCGTGTGTGTACCAGCATGATCTTGGGATGGTACGGAAACACCGGAGATTCGACCTTTCAGGTCGGGTCGCTACAGAAATGGTATCAGAGCACACGCTGACCGTAGGACGTAACCTCTAGGATTGGAAAGCCTTAGGATTGTTTCTCTTTGTCTTTAAAATTCTTATACTCTCATCTATTCGTTTCTGACTCCTCTCCGATTATTTCAAAATTTATAGATGGCCACCTTCATTCCAGTGTTGATCACGGAGTTTTGCCAGCCTGACGCAACGATGCCCTTTGGTAAGGAGCTGATGAGGATCGTCAAGGACGTAAGGATTGCTTTGCCGAGCATCATCGGGATTCCTATCATGTCATTTCCCCAAGATGGACGCTACAGGATCGAGGTGCATATCCCAGGGAAGACCTTTGGGAATCGGAAGGAACCCATCGATCTCAAGTTCGTGGCACCCAGTTGGATACTTGGGAGAGACATGGCCATTCATCGTGCCCTTGGACGTATTCAGGAGGAATACAGAGGTGGAACCATTTCACCAAGACTTAGCGTGGTTTGTCGCAGAGATGCCAATGGAAACATCATAACTCCTCCCACTGCAGACACCACTATTTCCTATATCCAGACTCTGGAGACTCACATTAGGACTCTGGAGCTTCGAGTTCGTGCTGATACGAAGACAATCAAGAATCTGATGAACCGTGAGATTGACCTTGAAGCTGACTTGCGGGAAGCCAACTATGAGCATGAATATGAGGTGAAGGATTTCTTAGAGAGGATCGACAAGCTGAACACTCGCATCGCCACTCTGGAGGAACAGATGGACATGGGTGAAAATCTTCATCCTGAGGGAGACTTGGCTCCTTTCATCAGCGACGATGATGACTATGAGGAGAGCACCACTGGACGAGACTCAGTCACCATGTACTTCTGAGGAAAACTTTAGTTATGCCCTCCATGTATCTTTTCAACGTTAAAAGCGTAGGTCGATGCTTAGTTTGATTGAGATTTGTATTCCCGATGTTTGACATTGATTGAATAATGAATGAGTGTTTGGTGTGATATGTTTGTTGCATTGCATAAGGGTAGTGAATTTTTTTTTCTTCTAGACCCTTGTTCTATTCTAATTCTCACCCCTCTGAAAACAGCAAGATGCCTCCATGACGTGAGACCGAGTTCACTTTCCCGCCGGAACTCACGCAACTCCTTCAGCAGCAGAATGCACTGATGCAGCTATTGATCCAGAATCAGACCAACAATCAGAACAACAACAACCACCATCCACCCCATACTGACAATCTCACCCGTTTTCTGAGGTTGAACCCTCCAACTTTCTCCAGCAGCACTGAGCCCATTGTGGCAGATGACTGGCTCCGTAAGATGGAGAGAGAACTTGTCACCGCTGGATGTACTGATGCTGAGAAGGTGCGCTTTGCCGCACATCAACTTGAAGGACCAGCAGCTTCATGGTGGGAGAATTACATCACCACCTATCCTATTGCTGATGTAACTTGGGAGCAATTCAAGCTTGCTTTCCGCACCGCACATGTTTCAGCTGGAGCCATGAGTCTAAAGAAGCGCGGGTTTCGTAACTTGCGCCAGGGAAATCGCTCTGTGGCCCAGTACGTGGACGACTTCAACACATTGGCACGTTATGCACCAGGAGACGTGGCCGATGATGCGTCCAAGCAAGAGAAGTTTCTAGAAGGACTCAACGATGAGTTGAGCATGCAGCTGGTAGTGGCTACTTTCAACAACTACCAAGAGCTGGTGGATAAGGCCCTCATCTTGGAGGGAAAGCATCAGCAAATTGAGAACCGCAAGCGGAAGTACACTCAGGGGAAGTTTAACTCTGGAACTCATCAGAAGCCCCGCTACTCCCCGTACTCAGGAAATACCGGATCAGGTACCGGTAAGTTTGGAAGGCACACTCATGCTGTGCACAACCATGGAAGCCACAACCATGGAGGAAATGGGAATGCTCGACCCAACCATGACAACTTCAAGACTGACAATGGGAATGGGAACAACAATCAGCACCGTCACGTTCCTACTCAGAAGGATCTGAGTCACATCACCTGTTTCAAGTGCAAGAAGACAGGACATTATGCTACTGAGTGTCCCCAGAGCAAGCAGGGAAATGAAAACGGCAACTCCGTAGCCAAGAAGCCAAACCCTTTTCCTCGTGCCTAGGTGAACCACCTCGACATGGAAGAAGTCTATGATCAACCCGAGACTGTGGTTGGTAAGTTTTTATTGCATTCACATCCAGTTACAGTACTTTTTGATTCTGGTGCAACTCATTCATTCATATCAAGGGTAGTTGTGGATAAGTATGGTTTGCCCACCAAAACCCTTAGTCAGCCCATTAAGGTCAGTTCCTCAGGAGGTATGATGATGGCAGGGATAGGATGCCATGCCTTGAAACTCAATATAGGAAACCATGTTTTTCCCACCGACCTCATCGTCTTAGAATCCCAGGGATTAGATGTAATCCTAGGCATGGATTGGATGACCAAGTATGAAGGAAATCTTGATTGCCCTAGCAAGTCTGTTTCACTCACTACTCCGGAAAACAAGAGGATTAAGTATGTATCCCGACGCACACGTATGAGTGCTAGGTTAAATGCCCTCACAGGAGTTGTTCAGGAGGAAGTACCTGTGGTAAAAGATTATCTGGATGTATTTCCGGAAGAATTACTAGGCATGCCACCAGATAGGGAGATTGAGTTCCTAATAGAGCTACAGCCAGGGACAGCCCCAATTTCCAAGAGACCCGATCGGATGTCCGCAAATGATCTGTTGGAAATCAAGAAGCAAATTAAAGAGTTATTGGACAAAGGTTATATACGCCCAAGTTCTTCACCTTGGGGAGCCCCAGTTCTTTTGGTGGAGAAGAAGGATAAAACCCTGAGAATGGTAGTCGATTATCGTGCCTTGAACGAGGTGACTATCAAGAACAAGTACCCTCTGCCGATGATTAATGATTTGTTTGATCAGCTAGTAGGCGCCAAAGTATTCTCTAAGATCGATCTTCGATCAGGGTATCATCAGCTGAAGATTCGTGAACAGGATATACCCAAAACGGCTTTCACCACAAGGTATGGCTTGTATGAGTATACTGTCATGTCCTTTGGTTTGACTAATGCTCCTGCCTACTTCATGAATTTGATGAACAAAGTGTTCATGGAATATTTGGACAAGTTTGTCGTGGTGTTCATCGATGACATTTTGATATTCTCCAAGAACGAGGAAGAACACAAGGAACATCTGCGTTTAGTTCTAGAGAAGCTAAGAGAGCATCAGTTATATGCCAAGTTCAGCAAATGTGAATTTTGGCTGACGGAAGTCGGATTCCTTGGACATGTTATTTCCGGAGAAGGAATAGCCGTAGACCCCGCTAAGGTTGAAGCCGTCACCGAGTGGAAGTCACCCACCTCAGTTAAGGAAATCCGCAGTTTCCTTGGACTAGCCGGATATTACCGGAGATTCATTGAGAATTTCTCAAAGATTGCCAAGCCCATGACAGAGTTGTTGAAGAAAGAATCCAAGTATGTTTGGACTGAGGAATGTGAAGCCAGTTTCCAGGAGTTGAAGAAACGTTTGGTCACAGCCCCAGTGTTGATTTTGCCCAATATCCGGAAGGACTTCCAGGTTTATTGTGATGCTTCACGTCAAGGACTTGGAGGAGTACTCATGCAAGATGGAAAGGTTGTAGCCTATGCATCCAGACAACTACGACCTCATGAGTTGAATTATGCCACCCATGATTTGGAACTAGCAGCCGTAGTGCACGCACTCAAGACCTGGAGACATTTCCTTATCGGAAATAGTTGTGATGTTTACACCGATCATAAGAGCCCGAAGTACATCTTCACGCAGAAAGAGTTGAACCTCAGACAGATGATATGGTTAGAGTTAATCAAGGACTATGACATGAGATTACACTACCATCCAGGTAAGGCTAATGTTGTAGCCGATGCTTTGAGTCGGAAAACTTATGTAAACACACTCACAGCGGGAGGATTACCCCAAGAGTTAGTCGATGATCTCAGAGAGCTCAAGCTAGAGATAGTTCCAAGAGGATATGTTGCTACACTGGAAATTCAGTCCACCTTGACCGAAAGAATTCGTGAAGCCTAGAAATCGGACAAGGAGATAGTTGAGATAAAGCAGAGAATGGAAGATGATAAGGCTAAAGGTTTTCGTGAGGATGAACACGGAACTTTGTGGTTTGAGAACCGAATTTATGTTCCCAATAACCCAGAGCTCAGGAAGCTGATACTTCAGGAAGCCCACAATTCAACTTACTCGATACACCCAGGCAATACCAAGATGTATCTGGATTTAAAGGAAAGTTATTGGTGGACAGGTATGAAGAAAGATATTGCAGAACATGTTGCAATATGTGATGTTTGTCAGCGAGTAAAGGCAGAACATCAGAAACCAGCAGGGTTACTCCAACCTCTGCCGATACCCGAGTGGAAATGGGAAAAGCTTGGTATGGACTTCATCACAGGATTACCCAGGACCCGTTCAGGTTATGATTCCATCTAGGTAGTGGTAGATCGCTTGACCAAGGTAGCTCATTTCATTCTAGTGAAAAACACCTATACCAGTGCTAAGCTAGCCAAGATATATATGACCAGAATCGTATGTCTGCATGGAGTTCCGAGGAGTATCGTGTCAGATAGAGGAACACAGTTTACCTCAAAGTTTTGGCATCAGTTACATGAAACTTTGGGTACAAGGCTAGAGTTCAGTACAACTTTTCATCCGCAGACCGATGGACAGACTGAGAGAGTCAACCAGATTCTGGAAGACATGTTGAGAGCTTGTGCGCTAGATTATGGATCTAGTTGGGATGACAACTTACCTTACACAGAATTCTCGTACAACAACAGCTATCAGACCAGTCTAAAGATGGCCCCTTTCGAAGCATTATACGGAAGGAGATGCAGAACACCGCTGACGTGGGATGGTGTTGGAGACCGACAACTTTTTGGTCCCGACCTTATCCGAGATTCTGAAGAGAAAGTCAAGTTGATTCGTGACAGACTCAAGATAGCTCAGTCTCGACAGAAGAGTTATGCTGACAACAAACGTAAAGAAGTTATGTATGAAGTGGGAGACCGAGCCTATCTTCGTGTATCCCCACTTCGAGGAATCAAGAGGTTTGGTGTTAAAGGAAAATTAGCACCCAGATTCATAGGCCCCTACAAAATTATTGAATGTAGAGGCGAAGTTGCATACAAACTGGAATTGCCAGAAGGATTATCCGAAGTTCATAATGTGTTCCATGTGTCCCAGCTGAAGAAATGTCATGCTGAGATGGCTGATATTCCTTTGAGAGATACAGTGCCCCTAGAGGCCATACAACTTGACATTGATCTGACTTACGAGGAGAAGCCTGTCAGAATCCTCGAGACTGCCAACAGAGTTACCCGCAGCAAGATCATCAAGTTCTGTAAGGTTTTGTGGAGTCATCACACCGAGGAAGAAGCCACCTGGGAACGCGAAGAAGATCTTGGTAGAGACCACCCGCACCTATTTTCTAGCCAACCCGAATCTCGAGGGCGAGATTCATCTTAAGGTGGGTAGGTTTGTAACATCCCAAAATTCCATTTTGGAATGTTATGAAATATAGCTATGCATTCATCTGCATCATTTCTTGAATACATGTATTGTTGAAATGCCTTCTCTGAATTTCTGAAAGCCCTTTCTATTTTCCCTAAGTTGCTTTCACCTATTTGAAATCTTGGTAAAAAGTTCAAATAAGAGAGGAGGAACATGACACTCCACACCAGGGTCATCTTGGTGATATATTTGAACAATAATAACCAGGGGTTATTTTGAAAATATTTGCAAAAAAAGAATTTAAAAACAATTAGGCAATTTTTGAAAATATTATTTTCTTCAAAGTGTTCAAATGACAGAATAAAAATGTTCCTTAAATAGAATTTATTATTATGTTAATTTTGATATATAATACCCCTATATTTATAAAAGGTTTGAATGCTTTAAAGGTTTTTGAAATGCTTTGGAAAAACATTAAAATGAAACCGGTAACGGTTACTGTATTAAACGGGCCGGCCCACGGGCAGTTACTCGCGAATGGATTAAAAGCCGGCCGACCGACGCGCATTCAACGCGCTCTCGCTCACTGACACTGGACCCCACCCCGACCAACCGTTTCTACCGACCGGTCATCCCTCTCCCCCGCACGCGCCGACGACCTCGCCGGCCGTTTCTTTTCCCCCTCCCGGATCTCTCTCCTCTCTCCTCCCCCGTACTCCCCAGCGCCCCTATAAAAGTCGGCCACTCTCCGCATCCATTTCCCCCCCCCCAAACCCCTCTCCTATCTCGCCGGTAGGCTGCCCAATTACTCGCCGGAGTTCCCACCACCACCGGAGCTCCCGTCGACCGTAGCCGTCGACTCCGTCCACCGTTCCACCCACACTTGTCACCAGTCGACTCCGGAGACCCGTCGCCGTCGCCCGGACACTCCGCTACTTCCCACGACCACCGGAGCACCAACCCCGACGACTTCGCCGTCTCGGACTCACCGGAGACCTCCGACGCCGGCGACCTTTCCTCCGTAAGCTCCCTAGACCGTCGAATCTATAATCAACGCGTTAGATTAGATCGGATTTAATTCCGAATCATTTTCCTCTTCGGACCGGTCGCCCGCCCGAAACCACTCGCGCGCACACCCTAGCCACCAATAGGACAGCGCCACGTAGCCCCCCTGGCCGTTGCAAATCAGTTTTCTTTTCTGTTTTGTTTTAATTAACAGAGTGAATTCAAATTTTGTTTTTCTTATAACTTTTAATTTACTTAATATTTTGAGTTGATTCTTTTTGAAATAGCTCACATTTTTCATGTAGTTTCACCCTGTACTTTTAAATTTCAAATTTGAACTACAAAATTTGAATTGAATCAAATTTTCTCAAAATCTTCAAATCTGAATAACTAGATTTTGAAAATAGATTTTCATATGAATCTTTTTACCACTGTTTGGTATTAGTTAGGACTACCTCCATGTTTAGTTTGAGGATTTTTAGAATGATTTTGAATAGTGTTTTAGCTATAAACAGAATCTGCCTAGTATTATAATATAGTTTTATTTACTTAGTTTTAGTTAGTTCAATTTAGATTTAGTTTTAATTTGTTTAGTAGGTTCTGTTGTTTATACATTTAGTGTTTTACTTATTGTTTATAAAAATATAAAATTGTTTAGTTCATTTCCTTGTTAAAATAGGAATCACAACTTCTTTTCAAATAGGTTTATTTTGATTAAAACAACTAGTTATTAATAGTTTTGCTTTCAAACAAAGTTTTATATAATTTAATTTTGTTTTCTAAAACAAGTTTATTTGTAAATTCTTTTGTGTTAAGAACATGTTTTACTAATAAATAATAAGTTTTGTTTTGCTCTCTTGTTAGTAAAACTATATTTGTTTCATTTAGTGCTTATCAAAACTTTTACAAACTTTACAAAAGTTTTTCCAACAAACTTAAATTGATTTTCTTCTGTTTATTAATAAAAATATTTTATTGTTTCCTTGCTGTCAACAATTGTTTTGGTTATTTCAAAATAGTTTTATTATGATAGAAGTGTTTTATCAATCATCTCCTAGTAAACAAAACTTTGTGTGTTTTTCTTACTTGTGAATTGTGCATTGTTTTGTCTTGATTGTTTACTAGTTCTTGATTGATGTTTGTGGGTTACAATATTTTGTTGTATGCTTATTGAGTGCTTGTTTGCTTCGTTAGATTATCCGGAGTGCGAAGCTTGTTACTTAGAGTCACTCACGTACGAAGATCATCGATCAGGCAAGTCACTTTGATCATGTTTTACCCATGTTTTATATGCATTAGTTCTACCATCTCCCCAATTGCATGCAAGATAGGTTAGTTGGAAACTTGGTTACATTGTAGTAGTATCATGTGGTAGGTACCCCTCTCAACCCCTTTGACAACATTGGCCCCGGGAAAAGTTGTTTTACTTTTGCTATGCTGTTAGTAGACGGGGTTGGTTGTATGATTCATGAGAGTTGAGAGAGTTAATAATTTCAAGACCTACATAATGATCAAGATTCAAGACTCCGAGTTTTCAACATACCTCTGGGTGGATGATGGTTGAACGGCACCCTGGAGAAACCAGTGGATTTGCCTAGGTGATGCTGGAGATGGCCAGTATTCACGCGGAAAGATCCACCCAGGCACAAAGAGATGGATGGGTGCTTCAAGACCAAGGCTTACCTGCACAGCCACAAGTCATTATGGGCTCTGGCTTGGTTGGATATCGTGGTGACCCTGGACAGGCGGTGCTACGAGAGGTAGAAGAACGGTAGGAAAGGATGGGCACCGACAGAGTCGCAGGGAAACCACTTTGGAAGACCATGTTTTGGTCATCCGGTTCTCAAACATCCTAAAGTGCGAGAAATCAAACGGAGGCGACCAAATCTTGTGGGGAACGTGTGCAAAACTTTGCAGAGTATTCAAAACCTAATCGATTAGCCGTGTCCACGGTCATGGACGACTTGAGCCAAAGGAATTGAAACTTCCGGAACTCTCAACACAATTAGAATGATGATGTGGGTATTAAAAATTTGGGTATGAGAATTGGTTGGTGGAACCATCTCATTAATCAATAAACTTAGTAATATTTTGCTTAACCCCTCTCTTGATGTAGGAAAAACTTGGCTTTACGCAAAACTTACCACCCCACCTGCCATATATGCATATAGACTAGATGATTATCTTTTCACCCCTCTCTTGTGACTTTGCCGGCATATTCCATATGCTGACCTACATGGCTGCAACGTATCATGTTGCAGAGTACTTTTCCGACCAGGAGTGAGGACACGTTCTATGCTCAGTGAGATGCCCTTGGAGTCAGATGGACTCATCTACCTTTGACGCTTCCGCAAGATTTAGATATTCTCATGAGTTGGCTTTTAGCCACTTTATTGTAATTTATATTGTAATAAAGGACTCGAAATGAGATTTTGATTAATATAATGCTGTGTGATTTCCCTTTGATATATATACATTGATGTACCGTGTGTGTACCAGCATGATCTTGGGATGGTACGGAAACACCGGAGATTCGACCTTTCAGGTCGGGTCGCTACAGAAATGGTATCAGAGCACACGCTGACCGTAGGACGTAACCTCTAGGATTGGAAAGCCTTAGGATTGTTTCTCTTTGTCTTTAAAATTCTTATACTCTCATCTATTCGTTTCTGACTCCTCTCCGATTATTTCAAAATTTATAGATGGCCACCTTCATTCCAGTGTTGATCACGGAGTTTTGCCAGCCTGACGCAACAATGCCCTTTGGTAAGGAGCTGATGAGGATCGTCAAGGACGTAAGGATTGCTTTGCCGAGCATCATCGGGATTCCTATCATGTCATTTCCCCAAGATGGACGCTACAGGATCGAGGTGCATATCCCAGGGAAGACCTTTGGGAATCGGAAGGAACCCATCGATCTCAAGTTCGTGGCACCCAGTTGGATACTTGGGAGAGACATGGCCATTCATCGTGCCCTTGGACGTATTCAGGAGGAATACAGAGGTGGAACCATTTCACCAAGACTTAGCGTGGTTTGTCGCAGAGATGCCAATGGAAACATCATAACTCCTCCCACTGCAGACACCACTATTTCCTATATCCAGACTCTGGAGACTCACATTAGGACTCTGGAGCTTCGAGTTCGTGCTGATACGAAGACAATCAAGAATCTGATGAACCGTGAGATTGACCTTGAAGCTGACTTGCGGGAAGCCAACTATGAGCATGAATATGAGGTGAAGGATTTCTTAGAGAGGATCGACAAGCTGAACACTCGCATCGCCACTCTGGAGGAACAGATGGACATGGGTGAAAATCTTCATCCTGAGGGAGACTTGGCTCCTTTCATCAGCGACGATGATGACTATGAGGAGAGCACCACTGGACGAGACTCAGTCACCATGTACTTCTGAGGAAAACTTTAGTTATGCCCTCCATGTATCTTTTCAACGTTAAAAGCGTAGGTCGATGCTTAGTTTCATTGAGATTTGTATTCCTGATGTTTGACATTGATTGAATAATGAATGAGTGTTTGGTGTGATATGTTTGTTGCATTGCATAAGGGTAGTGAATTTTTTTTTCTTCTAGACCCTTGTTCTATTCTAATTCTCACCCCTCTGAAAACAGCAAGATGCCTCCATGACGTGAGACCGAGTTCACTTTCCCGCCGGAACTCACGCAACTCCTTCAGCAGCAGAATGCACTGATGCAGCTATTGATCCAGAATCAGACCAACAATCAGAACAACAACAACCACCATCCACCCCATACTGACAATCTCACCCGTTTTCTGAGGTTGAACCCTCCAACTTTCTCCAGCAGCACTGAGCCCATTGTGGCAGATGACTGGCTCCGTAAGATGGAGAGAGAACTTGTCACCGCTGGATGTACTGATGCTGAGAAGGTGCGCTTTGCCGCACATCAACTTGAAGGACCAGCAGCTTCATGGTGGGAGAATTACATCACCACCTATCCTATTGCTGATGTAACTTGGGAGCAATTCAAGCTTGCTTTCCGCACCGCACATGTTTCAGCTAGAGCCATGAGTCTAAAGAAGCGCGGGTTTCGTAACTTGCGCCAGGGAAATCGCTCTGTGGCCCAGTACGTGGACGACTTCAACACATTGGCACGTTATGCACCAGGAGACGTGGCCGATGATGCGTCCAAGCAAGAGAAGTTTCTAGAAGGACTCAACGATGAGTTGAGCATGCAGCTGGTAGTGGCTACTTTCAACAACTACCAAGAGCTGGTGGATAAGGCCCTCATCTTGGAGGGAAAGCATCAGCAAATTGAGAACCGCAAGCGGAAGTACACTCAGGGGAAGTTTAACTCTGGAACTCATCAGAAGCCCCGCTACTCCCCGTACTCAGGAAATACCGGATCAGGTACCGGTAAGTTTGGAAGGCACACTCATGCTGTGCACAACCATGGAAGCCACAACCATGGAGGAAATGGGAATGCTCGACCCAACCATGACAACTTCAAGACTGACAATGGGAATGGGAACAACAATCAGCACCGTCACGTTCCTACTCAGAAGGATCTGAGTCACATCACCTGTTTCAAGTGCAAGAAGACAGGACATTATGCTACTGAGTGTCCCTAGAGCAAGCAGGGAAATGAAAACGGCAACTCCGTAGCCAAGAAGCCAAACCCTTTTCCTCGTGCCTAGGTGAACCACCTCGACGTGGAAGAAGTCTATGATCAACCCGAGACTGTGGTTGGTAAGTTTTTATTGCATTCACATCCAGTTACAGTACTTTTTGATTCTGGTGCAACTCATTCATTCATATCAAGGGTAGTTGTGGATAAGTATGGTTTGCCCACCAAAACCCTTAGTCAGCCCATTAAGGTCAGTTCCCCAGGAGGTATGATGATGGCAGGGATAGGATGCCATGCCTTGAAACTCAATATAGGAAACCATGTTTTTCCCACCGACCTCATCGTCTTAGAATCCCAGGGATTAGATGTAATCCTAGGCATGGATTGGATGACCAAGTATGAAGGAAATCTTGATTGCCCTAGCAAGTCTGTTTCACTCACCACTCCGGAAAACAAGAGGATTAAGTATGTATCCCGACGCACACGTATGAGTGCTAGGTTAAATGCCCTCACAGGAGTTGTTCAGGAGGAAGTACCTGTGGTAAAAGATTATCTGGATGTATTTCCGAAAGAATTACTAGGCATGCCACCAGAAAGGGAGATTGAGTTCCTAATAGAGCTACAGCCAGGGACAGCCCCAATTTCCAAGAGACCCGATCGGATGTCCGCAAATGATCTGTTGGAAATCAAGAAGCAAATTAAAGAGTTATTGGACAAAGGTTATATACGCCCAAGTTCTTCACCTTGGGGAGCCCCAGTTCTTTTGGTGGAGAAGAAGGATAAAACCCTGAGAATGGTAGTCGATTATCGTGCCTTGAACGAGGTGACTATCAAGAACAAGTACCCTCTCCCGATGATTAATGATTTGTTTGATCAGCTAGTAGGCGCCAAAGTATTCTCTAAGATCGATCTTCAATCAGGGTATCATCAGCTGAAGATTCGTGAACAGGATATACCCAAAACGGCTTTCACCACAAGGTATGGCTTGTATGAGTATACTGTCATGTTCTTTGGTTTGACTAATGCTCCTGCCTACTTCATGAATTTGATGAACAAAGTGTTCATGGAATATTTGGACAAGTTTGTCGTGGTGTTCATCGATGACATTTTGATATTCTCCAAGAACGAGGAAGAACACAAGGAACATCTGCGTTTAGTTCTGGAGAAGCTAAGAGAGCATCAGTTATATGCCAAGTTCAGCAAATGTGAATTTTGGCTGACGGAAGTCGGATTCCTTGGACATGTTATTTGCGGAGAAGGAATAGCCGTAGACCCCGCTAAGGTTGAAGCCGTCACCAAGTGGAAGTCACCCACCTCAGTTAAGGAAATCCGCAGTTTCCTTGGACTAGCCGGATATTACCGGAGATTCATTGAGAATTTCTCAAAGATTGCCAAGCCCATGACAGAGTTGTTGAAGAAAGAATCCAAGTATGTTTGGACTGAGGAATGTGAAGCCAGTTTCCAGGAGTTGAAGAAACGTTTGGTCACAGCCCCAGTGTTGATTTTGCCCAATATCCGGAAGGACTTCCAGGTTTATTGTGATGCTTCACGTCAAGGACTTGGAGGAGTACTCATGCAAGATGGAAAGGTTGTAGCCTATGCATCCAGACAACTACGACCTCATGAGTTGAATTATGCCACCTATGATTTGGAACTAGCAGCCGTAGTGCACGCACTCAAGACCTGGAGACATTTCCTTATCGGAAATAGTTGTGATGTTTACACCGATCATAAGAGCCCGAAGTACATCTTCACGCAGAAAGAGTTGAACCTCAGACAGAGGATATGGTTAGAGTTAATCAAGGACTATGACATGAGATTACACTACCATCCAGGTAAGGCTAATGTTGTAGCCGATGCTTTGAGTCGGAAAACTTATGTAAACACACTCACAGCGGGAGGATTACCCCAAGAGTTAGTCGATGATCTCAGAGATCTCAAGCTAGAGATAGTTCCAAGAGGATATGTTGCTACACTGGAAATTCAGTCCACCTTGACCGAAAGAATTCGTGAAGCCTAGAAATCGGACAAGGAGATAGTTGAGATAAAGCAGAGAATGGAAGATGATAAGGCTAAAGGTTTTCGTGAGGATGAACACGGAACTTTGTGGTTTGAGAACCGAATTTATGTTCCCAATAACCCAGAGCTCAGGAAGCTGATACTTCAGGAAGCCCACAATTCAACTTACTCGATACACCCAGGCAATACCAAGATGTATCTGGATTTAAAGGAAAGTTATTGGTGGACAGGTATGAAGAAAGATATTGCGGAACATGTTGCAATATGTGATGTTTGTCAGCGAGTAAAGGCAGAACATCAGAAACCAGCAGGGTTACTCCAACCTCTGCCGATACCCGAGTGGAAATGGGAAAAGCTTGGTATGGACTTCATCACAGGATTACCCAGGACCCGTTCAGGTTATGATTCCATCTGGGTAGTGGTAGATCGCTTGACCAAGGTAGCTCATTTCATTCTAGTGAAAAACACCTATACCAGTGCTAAGCTAGCCAAGATATATATGACCAGAATCGTATGTCTGCATGGAGTTCCGAGGAGTATCGTGTCAGATAGAGGAACACAGTTTACCTCAAAGTTTTGGCATCAGTTACATGAAACTTTGGGTACAAGGCTAGAGTTCAGTACAAATTTTCATCAGCAGACCGATGGACAGACTGAGAGAGTCAACCAGATTCTGGAAGACATGTTGAGAGCCACTCTCCGCATCCATTTCCCCCCCCCCCCCCCAAACCCCTCTCCTATCTCGCCGGTAGGCTGCCCAATTACTCGCCGGAGTTCCCACCACCACCGGAGCTCCCGTCGACCGTAGCCGTCGACTCCGTCCACCGTTCCACCCACACTTGTCACCAGTCGACTCCGGAGACCCGTCGCCGTCGCCCGGACACTCCGCTACTTCCCACGACCACCGGAGCACCAACCCCGACGACTTCGCCGTCTCGGACTCACCGGAGACCTCCGACGCCGACGACCTTTCCTCCGTAAGCTCCCTAGACCGTCGAATCTATAATCAACGCGTTAGATTAGATCGGATTTAATTCCGAATCATTTTCCTCTTCGGACCGGTCGCCCGCCCGAAACCACTCGCGCGCACACCCTAGCCACCAATAGGACAGCGCCACGTAGCCCCCCTGGCCGTTGCAAATCAGTTTTCTTTTCTGTTTTGTTTTAATTAACAGAGTGAATTCAAATTTTATTTTTCTTATAACTTTTAATTTACTTAATATTTTGAGT
Source organism: Hordeum marinum (assembly GCA_022496015.1). Classification (NCBI taxonomy): domain Eukaryota; kingdom Viridiplantae; phylum Streptophyta; class Magnoliopsida; order Poales; family Poaceae; genus Hordeum; species Hordeum marinum. The sequence continues at coordinate 457,622,376 of CM039676.1, read as the reverse complement.
TGATTCTTTTTGAAATAGCTCACATTTTTTGAATCAAATTTTCTCAAAATCTTCAAATCTGAATAACTAGATTTTGAAATTAGATTTTGATATGAATCTTTTTACCACTGTTTGGTATTAGTTAGGACTACCTCCATGTTTAGTTTGAGGATTTTTAGGATGATTTTGAATAGTGTTTTAGCTATAAACAGAATCTGCCTAGTATTATAATATAGTTTTATTTACTTAGTTTTAGTTAGTTCAATTTAGATTTAGTTTTAATTTGTTTAGTAGGTTCTGTTGTTTATACATTTAGTGTTTTACTTATTGTTTATAAAAATATAAAATTGTTTAGTTCATTTCCTTGTTAAAATAGGAATCACAACTTCTTTTCAAATAGGTTTATTTTGATTAAAACAACTAGTTATTAATAGTTTTGCTTTCAAACAAAGTTTTATATAATTTAATTTTGTTTTCTAAAACAAGTTTATTTGTAAATTCTTTTGTGTTAAGAACATGTTTTACTAATAATTAATAAGTTTTGTTTTGCTCTCTTGTTAGTAAAACTATATTTGTTTCATTTAGTGCTTATCAAAACTTTTACAAACTTTACAAAAGTTTTTCCAACAAACTTAAATTGATTTTCTTCTGTTTATTAATAAAAATATTTTATTGTTTCCTTGCTGTCAACAATTGTTTTGGTTATTTCAAAATAGTTTTATTATGATAGAAGTGTTTTATCAATCATCTCCTAGTAAACAAAACTTTGTGTGTTTTTCTTACTTGTGAATTGTGCATTGTTTTGTCTTGATTGTTTACTAGTTCTTGATTGATGTTTGTGGGTTACAATATTTTGTTGTATGCTTATTGAGTGCTTGTTTGCTTCGTTAGATTATCCGGAGTGCGAAGCTTGTTACTTAGAGTCACTCACGTACGAAGATCATCGATCAGGCAAGTCACTTTGATCATGTTTTACCCATGTTTTATATGCATTAGTTCTACCATCTCACCAATTGCATTCAAGATAGGTTAGTTGGAAACTTGGTTACATTGTAGTAGTATCATGTGGTAGGTACCCCTCTCAACCCCTTTGACAACATTGGCCCCGGGAAAAGTTGTTTTACTTTTGCTATGCTGTTAGTAGACGGGGTTGGTTGTGTGATTCATGAGAGTTGAGAGAGTTAATAATTTCAAGACCTACATAATGATCAAGATTCAAGACTCCGAGTTTTCAACATACCTCTGGGTGGATGATGGTTGAACGGCACCCTGGAGAAACCAGTGGATTTGCCTAGGTGATGCTCGAGATGGCCAATATTCACGCGGAAAGATCCACCCAGGCACAAAGAGATGGATGGGTGCTTCAAGACCAAGGCTTACCTGCACAGCCACAAGTCATTATGGGCTCTGGCTTGGTTGGATATCGTGGTGACCCTGGACAGGCGGTGCTACGAGAGGTAGAAGAACGGTAGGAAAGGATGGGCACCGACAGAGTCGTAGGGAAACCACTTTGGAAGACCATGTTTTAGTCATCCGGTTCTCAAACATCCTAAAGTGCGAGAAATCAAACGGAGGCGACCAAATCTTGTGGGGAACGTGTGCAAAACTCTGCAGAGTATTCAAAACCTAATCGATTAGCCGTGTCCACGGTCATGGACGACTTGAGCCAAAGGAATTGAAACTTCCGAAACTCTCAACACAATTAGAATGATGATGTGGGTATTAACAATTTGGGTATGAGAATTGGTTGGTGGAACCATCTCATTAATCAACAAACTTAGTAATATTTTGCTTAACCCCTCTCTTGATGTAGGAAAAACTTGGCTTTACGCAAAACTTACCACCCCACCTGCCATATATGCATATAGACTAGATGATTATCTTTTCACCCCTCTCTTGTGACTTTGCCGGCATATTCCATATGCTGACCTACATGGCTGCAACGTATCATGTTGCAGAGTACTTTTCCGACCAGGAGTGAGGACACGTTCTATGCTCAGTGAGATGCCCTTGGAGTCAGATGGACTCATCTACCTTCGATGCTTCCGCAAGATTTAGATATTCTCATGAGTTGGCTTTTAGCCACTTTATTGTAATTTATATTGTAATAAAGGACTCGAAATGAGATTTTGATTAATATAATGTTGTGTGATTTCCCTTTGATATATATACATTGATGTACCGTGTGTGTACCAGCATGATCTTGGAATGGTACGGAAACACCGGAGATTCGACCTTTCAGGTCGGGTCGCTACAACTACGTACATGGTGAGATTAAGGTTGTGTCTGCGCGCGCGCGTGCACGTAGGAAGGTGGCATAGGTACATGAGAAAGCAATGACCCTCGACTCCTTTTTTTCTCCTGAATCTGAGAGCATGTGCAATACATATAGATTGATGTGAGCAAGCCAGACACATAAGAGTAGTTAATTTGGTATTTGTTTCCTTTTATCTTATGTATATATTATCTTTCTTGGAAGAGGAAGAATTTAGTTATCATCTCCCGGTCACTGAATCTTGATGATGAACACTCCAAAAATATTACAAGTGAAGTGCATGAAGAGACAAAACAAATGTGTCATTATGAGAATAAAATGTCTTCAACATCAATGAAACTATCCAATGGCGATGATCAAGCCAATTGGTAAATGACCGTCTGAAGTTCTTTGGAGAACTATCTCTGCCGAAGGAACACTTGGGAGAGATTTCCGACTAATAACTTGTGTGCTAGTGGAACCCCCTCCCCTGTTTGCTCGCTCGCCCCCTGCAAGCGGTAGGCGAACCCTTGACCCCCCTCTCGTCCATCCCCCATCCCTTCCATTCTCCCCTGCCGCCTCCACTGGCGTGGTTCTACGGGCATTGCCCACACGGCACTAGCTGTGGCAGGCCGGTCTTTCTCGCGCGGGTAGGGGGTGCATGGCCCCCCTGATGGCGGCGGTACTGCCCAACCGACAGCGGGGACCCTGTGGGCCTCGAGTGCCCTTGATGTGGCGGCGCAGCCATTGGCCGCGGGATGGCGTGGTGGTGCGGTGGCTGGCGGCCCCCGCTTGGCTCAAATATGGCCCCTTTTGGGCCCTATCGGGGTTGGGGCAGGTCAGCGGTTTGGCGCGTGACGACGTGGCTCCCTGTTATTGGTGGCGAGGCGGCGATGGACTGCAGGTGGTGGCGTCTTCGTCGGCTGGTGTGCTGCAGCAAGGCGGCAGGGGCTATCTGGACCCATTTGCTCCTGTCCGGGCTAGTAGGGGCCTGGTAGGTCCGTGTCGTCATGTCTGGTTGGCTCTCCGACGACGCTGGAGCTTGTTCCCTCCTGTCGGTTAAGTTGCGGACGCCCCCGAGCCCGGTGTCTCCTCTTCCTCCCTCCAGGTCACGTGTCGGTGGCCTCAGTGGGATTGCAAAGTTGGTCTAGTGACCGTGGTGGCACAGACTGGTGGGCGGCAGGTGGGTGGTGCACTTCAGATCCTCCGGGGTGGTGGTGGTTGCTTTGAGTCGGGAGAAATCCCTGGTGTCTCATCCGGCACCGACACGGTGATGCTTGCGGGTGCCGCCAGACCTTCCTGAAGGGCATCGAGTATACCCCTTCCCCGCAGCCCTCCGCATACCGGGGGAAAACCTAGGACTTGTCCGGGCTGTAGCAGCGTCGTCGTCGCCGCATTCCTTCTTGAAGGCGTTGCTTGGTACGCGACACTTCGGAGTGCTAGGAGCATGCTAAAACTTCTCCGGAGGGTGCCGCGGTTGCCGATCATCTTCGCTATGTTGATCTGCCAGTGTCGTCATATGTTTCTCTTCCTTTCTTTGTTTTTTTTTCTTTTGGATTTGGCTGTGTTGCGGCCCTAATGAGCTGGATGTATCGGATGATTGCTTTATAATATGAAGCCAGGAACCCTTTATCGACAAAAACTATCTCCGCCTTCTAAGGATCGCCTCCAAAAAAGGGGGCGCATAGGCACCAATGTTACCGGACCAGACCTGTCGATCCCCTTCAATTTTTTTTTGTCAAATCATGTTTTCGTGTTAGGGCTCAGCACCAAGCATGATAGGTTGACAACATTGATGGAAAAACTAGCACCCCCAAAAAATTAGCAGCTTGCCACATCCAATCGATTATGTATTAGACAGATATATTAGCCATCTGGAAAACCAATCAAAGTAGCACGAGAGACTCTGGCCAAAGAAAGAAAAGATGTTAATATTGTACGAAGTCATGACTTAAATTGCCCATTTTTTATCTATAATTAATATATTTTGTTAAGATAAGAACCAGATCATCTTCTCCAAGAAGCAGATACTTTTTCTTCTTTTTTCTATTAAGTGGTAGGCACTCAAATTATTTACTAGCATATCTTGCTTGCAGAATTTCGTTTTTTCGTCCCACTACTACCAACACATAGATAAGCTACATACTTCCTCCGCTTTTTTTTACTATGTATATAAGATTTGGTCAAAGATAAACTAAACAAAGTTTGAGTTTATACGAAAAAATATCAATATCTACGATGCTAAAGTTATATAGTATGAAAGTTAATATGTTGATGCATATAATAATATTGATTTCATATTGTCAATATCAATATATTTTTCTATAAAGTCAGACAAACTTTATGAAGTTTGACTTTGACCAAATCTTATATTCAAACTAAAAATAAACGAAGGAAGTACAAATAACAAATAGAACGTGAAATACATCAATTTTCTTCTGGGTCACTCTTCCATTAATAATAAAGAATATTAACTCAAAACGTTGCATCAGTGTGATCTACTCGAAAACAGTTCACACGCGACATCTGGATAACAAATAGCATCATCGACGAAAGACAAAGACACAATGATTATAGGCGATGAAAATATTGATTAAAAAATACTTTTTCCGTCTCATAATAGAAGATGTTTACAATCCTACTCCTTTCGTCTCGGTGTATAAGTCATCTTACGAAAATCAAATAAAACAATAAGGCACGATGCATTAACTTTTACCTTGTTTTTGAAATCAACCAATGAAAAAAGTGAGGTTAATGACTTGAGACTAACTAGCACGACATGCATTAATCAACTCATTGCATACAATGGTATTAATTAGCAAATTAACATTAATTTCTCTCGTTTTCCTCTTCGTCTTGGTTACGGTGCACAACCTAAGGCTGCTTCCAATGCAAAGGTGCTAAGATGTGGTGTTAAGAGCATTAAATAGCTTAGCAACTCAACTTCCCAATGCATAGGTGCTTAACTTGTTGTTGCTAAGCTCACCCTATTTAATGATTTAGCACATAAACTCTCTCATGCATTGGTCATCTTTTTTCATTTAATTGATTTGCCTAGGTTCACATGTATGACATTGGTTCTTTGTGGGGTCACCAAAGTGTTCTCTTTCTTCCTTAGTTGCTATGTGATGTCATTTTTTTTTTGCTTATGTGGCATGCTTAGCATCTGTCCATCATGGAGCACTGGGAAGGACCTAAGATGACTTATACATCGAGACGGAGGGAGTACATCATAAAATGACGAAAGGTTGTTTTGAAGATTAAACCGTCACCCATGATGATAAGCACCTTTCTACCCACCCACTCGACATGTAGTTACTTTACATGTCGTATAAGGAATAATCATGGAACCATGATGAAGAAAACAATATTACGTTGCAAGATCGTCCGGCTTCTTTCCTTAACAACGATAAGTCTACTTTTCCCTAAGCATGCGTCGCTGGGGAAGACCTGGCCTGAAGTTCGATCCATGAAAATGACAACTGAACCGGGTCAACCGCTAGCCTAGCTTGTTCCGGCCCTACCGATCTTGGACGGCTCCGTAAAAAAATGATCGAGAGGACTATCGGAGCGACTCGCGACTTGATCTAGCGCCGCGGCCAGATCCTTCCTCCACTGCCATCTCATCCAACCCTACTCCCGCTCCCGTGCGGCGCCGCAGCGCTGCACATGGGCGTCCCCTCCTCCCTCCTCTGGTCCCTTTGCCACCATTCTCCTCTCCGCCGCCGCCGGCAACGACGCGAGGGCAAAGCCCGAGTGACTCGACAACGACAGCCGTCTTCTCGCACATCAGCTGCTCAAAATCGCTGCGGCGGTTCCAATCTTGATCTTCTTGGCGGTTATGGTGGATAACGACGACTAGAGTGTGGCGACGGAAGCCACAACGCAGGTGGCTGCAGCAGCCATGTTGCAGCCGCTCAACCTTCGGTTCGGCTTCGGATCACGGTAGCGCTCCTAGTCTTGATCTACACGTGCAGGCGTCCAGAGCGGCGATCCTAGGCTTGGCGGTGGTGGTCATCTTCTTCGTCGGAGGTGGTCATCCTGAGGCTGGATGGTCGGATCTCGAGATCCGACATCTAGTACCGGCTGCGAGTCGGGAAGGCATAGTTGCTCGTGAAAACCGAACCGACGGCGGGCGATGTCGACGTTACTTTGATAAAGGCATCTTCGTGTAACTACTGTTGACTCACTCGTGCTAATCTGAGGGAAACCATGGGATCTGATCTTTCAGATCAGGCGATGACGGCACATCGGTGTCGTTTCTCTCTTGGGAGCATCGTTTGTGAAGCATCGTCAGAAGACAGAGGCAGGAGGTGAAGCTGTTCCGTCTTGCACGGAGCTTCAAGGGAGATGTCAACTTATGCCTGACCGATAGATGTTACGCTTTGTCATGCCTGTTTGGCGGGTGCTACGTATGACAGATTTTTCAGAGACTTCAAGCTGTGTCGGCTGGTGGTACTTCTACAGACTTCAGATGACTTGATGTATATTCTTGTGAGATCTTTATTGAATAATTAATAAAAATAGTTGTATACGCCGATTGATGGAGAGGTGGGGTTTTAACCTCTTTTTTTTTTAAAAAGCCCTGACTACCAGATGAGCAGTTCCAAAGTTTGCTGACTGCCTGCGGCATTGGTTGCTACCTCTCTCCAAGCTAACTTAGCTGTTTGGCGTTCTTTTCCTTCTTAGCTCATTACCTGAAGCTATGGCTAGCCTTGCAGACTTAAATAAAGAACACAAACGATCTTGATTAGATATTTCTCAACAGTTATTAATGCAACCATATAGTAGCACCCAACGTCAACGTTAGAATGAGAACGTATAATTGCTTACTTTGTAAAGTCAAACTCAATCAATATATTCCGATGCCTCCTATTCTCAAAACTTTTTGCGGTTACCTCCGGTGTATATAATTGAGCCTATATGTACCATGCATGCATGAATACATCCTATGCATAGTTCCTGCATTCTTGTAACTTGTTTCTACCAAATGATCGGCCTCTATGTAGAAGATATATAAAGGGAGAGGAAGGGAGGGGGGGAAGCAAATTGAGCAAATAACTTTGAAATGATGGGGTAGAACTATGCGTACGTGTAGTTGGTGGCATATATTACCAAAACCGGCGATTGGTGGTGGCCTCACTAGTTCTAACGACAACTGGAAATTAATACAACTTCCCATTCTGATCCGCAAGCAAGCTAGGTACTCTCTCTGTTCGTTAGAAACTGTACATCTAGTATTAGAATTTTTCCCACAAAAAGGTGTACATCTACATTCCCAATGCATTTAGCTTTTAATTTAATCGGTATTAAGTGACTAATGTAGCAACTTGTGTTCTAGCTATTGGGCCAAACCTTAATTACTGCATGCAGCAACCTTCATTTAATCTTCTATTCTCAATGGTTGCATGCTACATAGGTCTACTATTTTGGGACATTAATTATGCCAAGAAAGTTTCTCTTGATTTATGTGTAAATCTCTATATGTACAGTCTTTCAAGGACGAAGGGAGTAGGTAACTAGGTTATTAACGGAAAAGGAGCCTCCCAAAAAAAGTCAAACGGCACTCTCTCTCGCCGCTCCCGCGGGCGGCTCGGGAGAGAAAAAACCCTAGCCGTCACAGTGCAGACCTTCATCTCCGTTGCTCCCCTCGCTGTGGGGGGGGGGGGAGCTACCTAATCCCGCAGAGGCTAGAGTAGGTGCATCCGCGGAGGCGAGCTCGCGGTGTGCTGGGGCCGGGGCGCTCATTCGGCACGAGTGCAGGGAGGCGGCCGAGAGTCACGACTTGGCACGGGGAGGAGGGGCGGAGGTCGCAGTCAGACACGCCTAGGCGTGGTGATAGCTTCTGGACGCGGCTGTGCGTAGTGGTAGCTGCCGGGCTGGACTCGGTGGCTCCCCTCAGATCTGCAGCCCATCCTGGGCTCTCGCGCTGGTGAGGCGATGGAGTGGGGTAGAAGTGGTGCTTGCTGGCGGGCCGGCGAGATATGGACTCGTCCAAGCTACAGACTGGGCCAAGTGAGAGCTTGCCGATGCGGCGGCTCCGGGGAGAAGTGGTGTTGGGCGGCGTGCTGGCCATTTGGACGGTGGTACACGGCCGGTGGTGCATATGAAGGTGGCTACAGCTGACGCCCGGGGTGCCGGATCTGACCAATCATGGTTGGATTTGGCTCTTGAGGTAGTGGTCTGGCTCAGGTCAGTGGTTGGAGGTGCAATGCCGGTGAAGATCTTGCTGTCAGTTTTTCGGGCCGAGACATGCAGGTGACGGCGACGCCTGCGGGCGTCGCATCCTTCTTAAAGGCGTCACTGAGGCGTCCTGCTTGCTCGACTACGCAAGGTTGCTCGGGGGAAACCCATGATCCCCTGGGATGGGATGATGTTTGCGACGTGTGTTGCACCTCTTGGGGCATCATTTCAGGAGCTCCTTACCGGCCAAAGGGACCAGTGATAGGTGGGGGTTCGTTTGTGTTGCTTGGTCGTGTCTGACCGACAATGAGGGCGTTTGGCTTTTGTGGCAATGATGACGGTGGTGAGCATTGTCGGAGGCGTAGCATTGGTCGTGATAGTCGGTACTTCTCCGGCATGTCCGTAAGATTACCTCGGTTGTTTGTTGCTGAGAAGTCGAAGCTGCGGTGCGAGGCACCGGTGGTGTACGATGACGAGCGATAGGTGGTCCGTTCGGCAATCTTCTGTGACACCAATCTTTCTTTGTTCTCCATAGTTCTCTGGCAAAGTCGAAGCTGTGTTGTCTTGCTGTGGGTGGATGGCAGTCCGCTTTGTAAGTGCAGTGTTGTTCTGCAGCCAATAGGGCTATTGTTTTTCTTTTTTCCTTTGATCTTAGGATCCTCCTCATGTTATTCTTCCGCTGCTTTCTTCTAAATCTAATTGAATCCAGCAATTGCTGGATCTTGAAAAAAAAACTAGGTTATTTACTCATGATCACGATTCATGATTAGACTAGTCATAGTGAGAGTAATATAGATAGTCACATGTAGTCTCATGTAATGCCTACTAGGCATATTACTGACATGGCATAGTATGAAATGAGAAAAGAAATGATAATGATAACATATTATGTTACCATCACATAGCATTTCACATGAAAAAAAAATCTACAAGCTAATAAATGCAGTCATCTATGATACTATCTCTATGACACTTTGTAACAGGAAGGTAGTAACATAGACTAATGTCATATACTTGTCTAAGCTACTCCCCGCCACTGTTCAAAATATCATCCGATTCAGCGATTTATCGTCCGATTTATCGCTACTTGTGGGGTGCCCGGTAAGATTATACCTTATCTTCACCATTTATCTTTTGGGCGACTGATCGCTCTCACAAGTGGTTTATCGGAAATCTACCGATAAATCAAGCCTACTCCTAGCACTATATGTTTGCAAAAACTATGTTTATTTGTGTGTTTTGGACCTTGTTATGCAATATGTAATGTTGCCCTAATTTCTTTGTCATTATACAAGGACTCGAAGGCTAAGAATCAAGGAAATACTTCTGTTCAATATTTTGTTGTTGTTGAATATAGAATATTTTAGTGTCGGGAACCTAAGATTTACAAACAAATGGCCGATTAATAGTCGACCTGATAAAATTAATTAATTGGCTGATTTCCGATTAATCTTTAATCTCAAGCTGACCGAGACGCTAACTATAAGCGATATCCTCACCATTGCTCCTCACTACCTATCACTAGACTTATACTTCATACCCTTCTTCTAAGGAACAAAATGATTTTCAAACATTATGATGTATGCTAAAATTAAATACTAGCTACGTTTATACCAAATATAAACCGAGAATGGTGTTTTGGCACCCGGGATCCATGGAGGCCGAAATTTATGAAAAATTCAAAATTCAAAATTTTGATTTCAAAAAATCTGAAAAAAATTATACAACTAAACAAGTGTGTGATCCGTGTGTATGTAAAATTTCAGGTCGAAATACTTTGAAACACGAGCTTTACAAAAAAGACAAATTCATGGTCTGAAAAGATGAATAGTGTCATGTGTTAAAAAATCTCAGATTTGTCTTTTTTGCATAGCCCTCATTTCAACGTATTTTGTTCTGAAAATTGACACACTTGTGTATTATACCTTGATCTATCTATGTATTTCTTTTCAAAAAAAATTGAATTGTTAAAATACGAATTTTCACGAAATTTGCAGTTTGCATTTGGAGGCCTCCATGGAGCTCGGCCTCCAAAAGCAATTTCCGATATAAACCATACATACACATTGTTCAACTATTTGAGAGTAACACGGTGGAATTATTGCATACAACACGAGTTGCTCTGCCTGGTGTGCCGTGGCGGCCGGGATGTACTATTCCCTCACACGCCTTTGACCTACTGTTGCTGCGACAAATATATTCAGCACACACCAAACTCATTTCATCATGCATTTTCTCCTTTTTCCCTTTTCTTTTTTCACGTGCGTAACAAGTGTTTTATTCCATGATTATAGAGCTGCAATCTAGAGGTAAGGTTCCTCAATACATGGGACCCTTTGTGTAGCCAAACATTAGTACTACACTTAGTGCGGCTATGCCTTGCCAAATAATCTGCTATTCTATCTTGATTATGATGAAACTTCCGTGAAATAAACTTCCTCCTGATCATGAAGTCTTTAATCTCCAAATCAAGATGAGCATAAGCTGAGCGGTCCCATGAATCCCCCACAAGAATATTTTCATGATGCACGTCCAGTGCATAAACCTTGCATAATCACATGTATCTCCGCCTCGGGTGCATCATTTCAGTTGAACGTGTATCTATATGCAGCAAAAAGCATGTTCCCATCATGGCGCCAAAGAACCATAGTTGCATCAGCTGTCCCATGTGATTCAGGAACACTGATATTGTCACCCGATTAGCTGGCGGCGCCACTATAGCAATGCTGGTAGTAAGAGCATCTACAGTCGGACTTGGCAAATCCAGCCCCTCAAACGCCCGCAGATGCGCCCTGACACGCCCACGGACGCATCTGGATGGACCCTCATATTTCGTTCCGTGCATCCACATATCTCAAATCCAGACTCTCAAATTCATGCAAATACATGCACGTCGATCATGTCGCACGTAGAATAAGTAGCATTGGTATTAAGCGTACATAGCGTTTACATAAAATTTATTTGAAGTTCTAAACTCAAGCATTGTCTCCTTGGTTGTCATTGTGGATCCACATGTGTTCCACAAGATCATTGAGTAGCTGCATGTGCACCTGGTGATTTCGAAGATTTCGATGCATCTGCAGAGAAAATTCTGAAGCTAGGCCGTATCTTGATCCTCCGAGATTTGAACTTGTTCTCCGGGAGCTTCGAAATCATGGGTTTGGGCTACACCTTCACCCTCATCCTCGACAACCATATTGTGTAGAATAACACAGCATGTCATCAGCAGCCACAAAGTTTTTGATTCCCACATCATTCCAGCACTCCGCACAATTCCTCAACGAGCCTGAAGCACACCAAATGCCCTCTCTACATCCTTCCTATCCGCTTCCTGCATTGTTGCAAAGTGAATCTGTTTGTTGCCATGCGGCTCGGATATGGTCTTCACAAACGCCGCACACTGAGGATAGATACCATCGGCAAGATAGTATCCCATGTTGTAGTCTTGGCCGTTGATGGTGTAGTTGCATGGCGGTCAAAGCCGGCTGAACACGGGAGATCGTTGGAGCACGTTGATGTCATTGTGAGAACCGGGCATTCCAAAGAAAACATGCCAAATCCATAAGTCATGCAATGCCACTTCTTCTAGTATGATTATGGCCACTTTGGTGTGACCTTGATACATTCCCCGCAGACCTTTGGGGAATTGTTTTCCATTGTCAATGCATGCAATCAATTGATCCGAGCATTCCTGGAAACCCCCTTGCCTCTCCAATAGCCAATCAATTGATCCGAGCATTCGTTTGGTCAAGCTCAGTCGGTCCATACTCCTCGTCCGACGAAGCATCCGAATTCATCGTGTATCTAACAAAATCACAATAATTCCGATCGGTCAATGTGTCGAACACATCAAGCGCAAGGCGAAGGCTGAGTTTTGATGGATGTACGACGATGACGTCCGGGCCGGCGACGACGTCCCCCGCGGCGAGGAGGGGTGCGCTCTTCCGGAGCTGGCGTCGGAGAGGCTGAGCTCGAGACGGACGACGCGGCAGCGGAGCGCCAAACGGACGGCGAGGAGGAGGAAGAAGAAAGGAGATAGCAAATGGATCCGGCTGCTCTTCGGGAGGGGGGAGGGGGGATTTGGTGCAATTTGGGGTGGGGACGGGCTGTCGGGTCTGACGTGGCTGGCATGCCCGGGCGCATCCAGGCTCCCATACTAGCCTCATATTTGGGCTGGATATGGGGGGTGCCGGTCAGCCCATGCGGTTTGAGGGGTCCGTCTGGGTCAAAAAAAAGTGGCTTGACGGCCTGCCTGGGTGTTTTAGGCGGGTTTGAGAGGTCCGGTTGTAGATGCTCTAACGATCGGCATCTGCTCCATCACATCAAGCATCATTGGCATTTTCTCCTTGATTCAACTATAAAGATTAATTTAACCGCAGATGGCAACACTTTTTGTGGCGGCCATCAAAGTATTTGCCAACTGGCTAGTTGATGCTTTCTGTTTTAGGTACTTGGAGAATAGTAACTGTATTGATTGAGGCCTCAAACGGCAGTTTATATAGATTACAAAACTTGGACTCCAAGACTAATAGATATAGATTACAATCCAAAACCAGCCGGCCATAGTATCCGTAACCGACCTATACTCTAATATCCCCCTGTAGTCTCAGCATCAGGAGTACCAATATTGACACTGGAGCATTGATGTCTACTACGCAACCTTCTCCTTGTAGACATTGTTGGGCCTCGAAGTGCAGAGGTTTGTAGTGCAGTAGCAATTTTCCCTCAAGTGGGTGACCTAAGGTTTATCAATCCGCGGGAGGCGTAGGATGAATATGGTCTCTCTCAAGCAACCCTGCAACCAAATAACAAAGAGTCTCTTGTGTCCCCAACACACCCAATACAATGGTAAGTTGTATAGGTGCACTAGTTCGGTGAAGAGATGGTGATACAAGTGCAATATGGATGGTAGATATAGGTTTTTGTAATCTGAAAATATAAAAACAGCAAGGTAATTAATAGTAAAAGTGAGCACAAACGGTATTGCAATGTGTGGAAACAAGGCCTAGGGTTCATACTTTCACTAGTGGAATTTCTCTCAACAATGATAACATAATTGGATCATATAACTAGCCCTCAATGTGCAACAAAGCGTCACTCCAAAGTAACTAATAGCGGAGAACAAACGAAGAGATTATTGTCGGGTACAAAACCACCACAAAGTTATTCTTTCTGATCGATCTATTCAAGAGTCCATAATAAAATAACACGAAGCTATTCTTTCCGTTCAATCTATCCTAGAGTTCGTACTAGAATAACACCTTAAGACACATATCAACCAAGACCCTAATGTTACCTAGATACTCCATTGTCACCTCAAGTATCCGTGGGCATGATTATACGATATGCATCACACAATCTCAAAATCATCTATTCAACCAACACATAGAACTTCAAAGAGTGTCCCAAAGTTTCTACCAGAGAGTCAAAACGTGTGCCAACCCCTATGCATAGGTTCCCGAGGTCACGAAACCCGCAAGTTGATCACCAAAACATACATCAAGTAGTCACATGAATATCCCATTGTCACCACAGATAGACACGTGCAAGACATACATCAAGTGTTCTTAAAGACTCAATCCGATAAGATAACTCCAAAGGGAAAACTCAATTCATTACAAGAAAGGAGAGGGGGAAGAACATCATAAGATCCAACTATAGTAGCAAAGCCCGCGGTACATCGAGATCAAGACATCTCAAGAACACGAGAGAGACTGATCAAACACATAGCTACTGGTACATACCCTCAGCCCCGAGGGTGAACTACTCCCTCCTCGTCATGGAGATCGCCGGGATGATTAAGTTGGCCACCGGAGATGGATTCCCACTCCGGGAGGGTGCCGGAACGGGCTCCCGATTGGTTTTGGTGGCTACAGAGGCTTGCAGTGGCGGAACTCCCGATCTAGGTTTAGTTCTACGGATTCCAGTATTTATAAGACCGTATGGCGTCGAGAATAAGTCAGGAGGACCCACGAGGGAGTCACGAGCCTCCCAGGCACGGCCAGGGGGGTGGCCGCGCCTCCCAGGCTCGTGGCTTCCTCGGGGCTCCTCTCCGGTATCTTTTTCTTCTGGTATTTTTGATATTTTCCATAAAAAATCACGGCAAAAGTTTTATTCCGTTTGGACTGCGTTTGATATTCCTATCTGAAAAAGGTCAAAAACACGGAAAAAAACAGGAACTGGCACTGGGCACCGAATTAATAAGTTAGTCCCCAAAATAATATAAAATAGCATATTCATGTATATAAAACATCCAATTTGATAATATAATAGCATGGAACAATCAAAAATTATAGATATGTTGAAGACGTATCAAGCATCCCCAAGCTTAACTCCTGCTCGTCCTCGAGTAGGGAAGTGATGAAGAACGAATTTTTGATGTGGAATGCTACCTAACATATTTGTTCTATGTAACTTGTTTATTGTGGCATGAATGTTCAGATCCATAAGATTCAAAACAATAGTTTAATGTTGACATGAAAACAATAATACTTCAAGCATGCTAGCAAAGTAATCATGAACTTTCGAAATAACATGGCCAAAGAAAGTTATCCCTACAAAATCATATAGTCTGGCTATGCTCCATCATCCCCACACAACGAATTTAAATCATGGACAACCTCAGTATTGATCAAGTAATTGTTTTCGCACTCTTATTTTTTCAAACTTTTTCAACTCTCACGCAATACATGAGCGTGAGCCATGGATATAGCACTATAAGTGGAATAGAGTGTGGTGGAGGTTGTGAGGCAAAAAAGGAGGAGATGGTCACATCGACTCGGCGTATCAATGGGCTATGGAGATGCCCATCAATAGATATCAATTTAAATGAGTAGGGATTGCCATGGAACGGATGCACTAGAGCTATAAGTGTATGAAAGCTCAAAAATAGAAACTAGTGGGTGTGCACCCAACTTGCTTGCTCACGAAGACCTAGGGCAATTTGAGGAAGCCCATCATTGAAATATACAAGCCAAGTTATATAATGAAAATTTCCACTAGCATATGAAAGTGACAAAACAAGAGACTCTCTTTCATGAAGGACATGGTGCTATTTGAAGCACAAGTGTGGAAAAAGGTAGTAGGATTGTCCCTTCTCTCTTTTTCTCTCATTTTTTTTGTTTGGGCTCTTTGGGCTCTTTTTTATTTGGTGGGCATATTTGGCCTCTTTTATTTCCTCACATGGGACAATGCTCTAATAATGATGATCATCACACTTTTATTTACTTACAACTCGATACTTAGAACAATAATGACTCTATATGAATGAAAGTGATGGCACATGTCATGAGACGGAACGGTGGAAGTTGTGTGGCAATATATCTCGGAATGCCTATGAAAATGCCATAATAGGTAGGTATGGTGGCTGTTTTTAGGAAGGTATATGGTGGGTTTGTGCATCGGCAAAAGTTGCGCGGCACTAGAGAGAGTAGCAATGGTGGAAGGTGAAAGTGCATCTATACCATGGACTCACATTAGTCATGAAGAACTCATATACTTATTGCAAAAGTTTTATTAGTAATCGAAACAAAGTGCTAAACGCATACTCCTAGGGGAAGGGTTGGTAGGAGTTAACCATCGCGCGATCCCGACCGCCACACAAAGGATGACAATCAATAAAAACATCATGCTCCGACTTCCTAACATAACGGTTCACCATACGTGCATGCTACTGGAATCACAAACTTCAAAACAAGTATTTCTAGATTCACAACACTCTACTAACATGACTCTAATATCACCATCTCCATGTCTCAAAACTAGATGCAAGGAATCAAACTTCTCTTACTACTCAATGCACTTGAATATGAAAGTTTTTTATTATATCCCTTTTGGATGCCTATCATATTAGGACTAGTTTCATAACCTAAGCAAATTACCATGCTGTTTAAGACTCTCAAAATGATATAAGTGAAGCATGAGATTTCATCAATTTCTATAAAATAAATTCATAGCAATGCTCTACAAAGATATAAGTGAAGCACTAGAGCAAAAGACAAACTACTCCAAAAGATATAAGTGAAGTTCAATGAGTAGTTGAATAATTATTTGGCTATGTGAATACTCTCCCATCTAAGAATTTCAGATCCTAAGTTACTTATTCAAACAAAATAAAATTACACTCCAAGGATAGCACGAATCATGTGAAGAAGCAAAAACTTAGGTTCAACCGATACTAACCGATAATTGTTGAAGAAGAAAGGTGGGATGCCAACCGGGGCATCCCCAAGCTTAGATGCTTGATACTTCTTGATATATGTATTGGGGTGCCTTGGGCATCCCCAATCTTGAGCTTTTGTGTCTCCTTAATTCCTCTCATATGGTGGTTTCCAAAATCTTAAAACTTCATCCACACAAAACTTAACAAGAACTCGTGAGATAGGTTAGTATAAATCAATGCAAAACTATATCATCCTATACTTTAGAAAATCACTAATATTATTATTTCACATTTCACACTAAATGCCTCTGCATATTTAAAACTCTCATCATCAAATGGAATCATTAAACAAGCAAACATATGCGAACAATGCAAACATAATAGCAATCTGCCTAAACAGAACAGTCTGTGAAGAATGCAGAAAGATCCATACTTAATTAACTCCAAAAAATCTGAAACAATTACATGCTGTATGGAATTTATAATATCATACTTTGTCCAAATTTCAAGTTATTCTGACATACAGAAAATTCTAGGGAATTTTTGCACTACAAGCAAACTTTCTGTTTTGGAACAGCAACTCTTATACTTGCGAATTAAGCATGGTAAAGGCTATCCTTGACATTTTTATTGAACTAAATGATGAAAAAAATAAATCATTAATATAAATAACAGCAAGTAAGTAAAAAGAAAATGATGCTCCAAGCAAAACACATATCATGTGGTGAATAAAAATATAGCCCCAAGTAAAGTTACCGATGGATTGAAGACGAAAGAGGGGATGCCTTCCCGGGGCATCTCCAGGCTCTTTGGTGTCCTTGAAAATTGGTTGGGATGCCTTGGGCATCCCCAATATTAGGCTCTTTCCACTCCTTGTTCTGTTGTCCATCCGAACTTTACCCAAAACTTGAAAACTTCACAACACAAGACTTAACGGAACTTCGTGAGATGGGTTAGTATAATAAAGACAAATCATTCATTTTGGTACTGTCAAGACAAGATTCATAAATGTTCCCACACAATTCCTATTGTATCTTATCATTTCCACAATTTATATCACTTAATATAATCTATGGAAACACTAAAACAAGCAAACTATGCATTGAAAACAGAATCTATCAAGAACAGAACAGTCTGTAATGATCTGAATGATAACCATACTTCTGCACCTCCAAAAATTCGGAAAAATTACGAAAATTAAGGTTTGTATATCAATCAGGAGAAAAAAGAATCAACTCAAAATCTCTCTCTGGATAAAAATGAAAAATAATTGCGTGAGCACAAAGTTTCTGTATTTTTCAGCATGATCAAACAACTATCACCCAAACTAATCATAAAGGCTTTACTTTGCACTTTATTGAAATAAAAGATATAAAACATGATTAATACAATATACTAATCATGTGAACACACAAAAACAGTAAGGATACATATTGGGTTGTCTCCCAACAACCACTTTTCTTTTATGCCTTTCAAGCTAGGCATGATGATTTCAATGATGCTCACACAAAAGATAAGAATTGAAACGTAACGGGAGCATCATGAGGCATATGACAAGCAAATTTAAGTCTAACCCATAGGGATTTTGTGAACAAACAACTTATTGGGGCAAGAATCATCTAGCATAGGAAGGCAAAGCAAGCATAGCTTCAAAAATTTCAACACATAGAGAGGAAACTTGACATTATTGCAATATGTAGAAGCATATGATCCTCTCTCATAATAATTTTCAGTAGCATCATGAATGAATTCAACAATATAACCAGCACCTAAAGCATTCTTTTCATGATCTACAAGCATAGAAATTTCACTACTCTCCACATAAGCAATTTTCTTCTCATTCAAAATAGTGGGAGCAAACTCAACAAAATAACTATCATGACATACTTGATTGACATAACCACTTTGAATATTAAAATCATGATGAAAAGTTTCATGGTTACCATTACTCTTTATAGCATATGTGTCATCACAATAATCATCATATATAGGATGCATGTCATAATCATAATAGTTTTGCTCATCAAAACTTGGGGGGCTAAAAATATCATCCTCATCAAACATAGCATCCCCACGCTTGTGGCTTTCCATATCATTAGCATCATGGATATTCAGAGAATTCATAGTAACAATATTACTATCATGATCATCATTCAAATATTTAGTTCCAAACATTTTAATAACTTCTTCTTCTAACACTTGAGCACAATTTTCCTTTCCATCATTTTCAC
This sequence comes from Hordeum marinum, assembly GCA_022496015.1. Lineage (NCBI taxonomy): Eukaryota > Viridiplantae > Streptophyta > Magnoliopsida > Poales > Poaceae > Hordeum > Hordeum marinum. The sequence continues at coordinate 457,603,568 of CM039676.1, read as the reverse complement.
GAAAGACATTAAAAAGATGAAGCATTTGAGGCAACCTCAATTCCATTTTTTTAGTTTTATTTTATAAAACCAAACTAGTGAAAAACAAGAAACTAAAAGATTTGATTGCAAGATCTAAAGATATACCTTCAAGCGCTAACCTCCCCGGCAACGGCGCCAGAAAAGAGCTTTATGTCTACTACGCAACCTTCTCCTTGTAGACGTTGTTAGGCCTCCAAGTGCAGAGGTTTGTAGGACAATAGAAATTTTCCCTCAAGTGGGTGACCTAAGGTTTATCAACCCACGGGAGGCGTAGGATGAAGATGGTATCTCTCAAGCAACCCTGCAACCAAATAACCAAGAGTCTCTTGTGTCCCCAACACACCCAATACAATGGTAAGTTGTATAGGTGCACTAGTTCGACGAAGAGATGGTGATACAAGTGCAATATCGATGGTAGATATAGGTTTTTGTAATCTGAAAATATAAAAACAGCAAGGTAATTAATAGTAAGTGAGCACGAACGGTATTGCAATGCGTGGAAACAAGGCCTAGGGTTCATACTTTCACTAGTGGAAGTTCTCTCAACAATGATAACATAATTGGATCATATAACTAGCCCTCAACGTGCAACAAAGCGTCACTCCAAAGTAACTAATAGCGGAGAACAAACGAAGAGATTATTGTTGGGTACGAAACCACCACAAAGTTATTCTTTCTGATCGATCTATTCAAGAGTCCGTAATAAAATAACACGAAGCTATTCTTTCCGTTCAATCTATCCTAGAGTCCGTACTAGAATAACACCTTAAGACACATATCAACCAAGACCCTAATGTCACCTAGATACTCCATTGTCACCTCAAGTATCCGTGGGTATGATTATACGATATGCATCACACAATCTCAGAATCATCTATTCAACCAACACATAGAACTTCAAAGAGTGTCCCAAAGTTTCTACCGGAGAGTCAAAAACGTGTGCCAACCCCTATGCATAGGTTCCCGAGGTCACGAAACCCGCAAGTTGATCACCAAAACATACATCAAGTAGTCACATGAATATCCCATTGTCACCATAGATAGACACGTGCAAGACATACATCAAGTGTTCTTAAAGACTCAATCCGATAAGATAACTCCAAAGGGAAAACTCAATTCATTACAAGAAAGGAGAGGGGGAAGAACATCATAAGATTCAACTATAGTAGCAAAGCCCGCGGTACATCGAGATCAAGACATCTCAAGAACACGAGAGAGAGAGAGAGAGATCAAACACATAGCTACTGGTACATACCCTCAGCCCCGAGGGTGAAGTACTCCCTCCTCGTCATGGAGATCGCCGGGATGATGAACATGGCCACCGGAGATGGATTCCCCCCTCCGGCAGGGTGCCGGAACGGGCTCCCGATTGGTTTTTGGTGGCTACAGAGGCTTGCGGCGGCGGAACTCCCGATCTAGGTTTAGTTCTGCGGGTTTCAGTATTTATAAGACTGTATGGCGTCAAGAATAAGTCAGGAGGACCAACCAGGGAGTCACTCGCCTCCCATGCGCGGTCAGGGGGGTGGCCGTGCCTCCCAGGCTCGTGGCTTCCTCAGGACTCCTCTCCGGTATCTTTTTCTTCCGGTATTTTTGATAGTTTCCATAAAAAATCATGGCGAAAGTTTTATTCCGTTTGGACTCCGTTTGATATTCCTATCTGAAAAAGGTCAAAAACACGGAAAAAACAGGAACTAGCACTGGGCACTAAATTAATTAGTTAGTCCCAAAAATAATATAAAATAGCATATTCATGTATATAAAACATCCAAAGTTGATAATATAATAGCATGGAACAATCAAAATTATAGATATGTTGGAGACGTATCAAGCGTATGTCGGTGAAAGATGCAGTTGGAAGTCCTTTGGTGAAAATGTCAGCAAATTGAGCACTGGTAGGTACATGAAGAACACGGACCTCGCCAAGAACCACCTTCTCTCGAACGAAGTGTATGTCAATCTCAATGTGCTTGGTGCAACGGTGTTGAACTGGATTGGAAGCCATGTATACTGCAGAGATGTTATCACAATAAACGATGGTTGCACGATCAAGTGGGTGATGAAGTTCCATGAGAAGCTGCCGCAGCCACACCGCTTCAGCCACAACATGAGCAACCGACCTATACTCAGCCTTAGCAGAAGACCTGGAAACTGTTGCGTGCCTTTTAGAACACCAAGAAACAAGATTATGACCCAAATAAACACAAAATCCGTATGTGGACCGTCGAGTATCTGGACAACCTGCCCAGTCTGCATCAGAATAAATTGGTAAGCTTGCTGGAGAAGAAGAATTAACGAGAAGACCATGATCAAGAGTTCCTTTTAAATATAGAAGAATGCCGTGGATGTGAGCAAGATGAGGAGCACGAGGATCATGCATAAAAAGACAGGCTTGCTGAACGGAGTATGAAATGTCGAGCCTAGTAAGAGTGGCATATTGAAGGGCACCGGTGATGCTGCGATACAAAGTGGGGTCAGAAAACAGGATCACCATCAGCCGACAATTTGGCACCAATATCGGCCGGTGTACGATAGAGTTGACAATCAGACATACCAGAACGAGAAAGCAAGTCTAAAAGATAGGTTCGTTGAGAGATAGAAAAGGGTAGACTTTGTGCGAGAAACAATAGCGCCAAGAAAATGAGAAGAGGACCAAGATCAGTCATGGAAAATTCATGACTAAGAGAAGCGATTATATGTTGGAGAAAAGAATTAGAGCTAGTCACGAGAACTATATGATCAACATAAAGCAAGAGATAGGCACTGTGGGAAGAGGAGGGAAAAATAAATAATGAAGAATCAGATTTGGATGGAATGAAGCCTACTGTTTGAATAAAGGCAGCAAGGCATTGAAACCATGCACGAGGAGCTTGTTTAAGATCATAAAGAGATTTGTTAAGAAGGCAAACATAATTGGGAGAAGAGGGATCCTCAAAACCAGATGGTTACTGACAATAAACTTTTTCATTAAGCTTGTCGTGAAGAAAAGCATTTTTAACATCTAGTTGATGAATGGGCCAAGAGGAGGAAGCAACAAGACTAAGAACAACACGAATAGTACTTGGTTTAACAACGGGAGAGAAAGTTTCATCAAAATCAATGCCATGTTGCTGAGAAAAACCACCACACACCCATCTGGCTTTGTAACGAGCAAGATTACCATCAGATTGAAATTTATGACAAAAAACCTATTTTCCAGAAACAATATTAACACCAGGAGGTTTGGGAACAAGAGTCCATGTATTATTATGCTAAAGAGCGTTAAATTCATTGCGCATAGCTGAGAGCCAAAGAGGATCAAGAAGAGCTCATTTGTAAGAAGTGGGAATAGGAGAGAGGGTTGGGGTTACCATGAGGTTGAGGCGTTTTGTGGGTAGAAGGAATCCGCGTTTGCCGCGGGTGCACATGACGTGATCATTAGTGGGTGGTGGAATGGGTACGGCGTTGGGTGGGAGTGGTGGTTGGGATGGTGGAGAAATTGTGGAGGAAGGGGAAGAAGAGCTAGAAGTGGAGGGTGTGGAGATGTCTGCCATGGTAGGATGGGGTGAGCAGGGTGCCTCGGGTCGCCGGTTGCCGGTCCTGCTGGCTGCCTCAGGCTTGCCGGCCTCCTCACCGGTTGTCGGGCTTGCCGGGTCTGCCGGTTGCCGGGCTTTCTGATTGACGGGCTTGCCGGGATTGCCGGTTGCCGGGCTCGCCGAGCCTGCGGGGCCTGTGGGGCCTGTCGGGTTTGCCGGGCCTGCCGAGCTTGCCGGGCCTGCCGGCTGCCTCAAGCTTGCCGGCCTCGGGAGAGGGAGAAGTCGCGGCAGAGGTGGTGGTGGTAGGTATTGATGCGGTGTGCTGCGATGGCAAGAGGTGGGGCAGAGGTCTGCGGCTGTAGAGATGACCAAACAAGGAACGAGGGGAGCTGTTCTGGTGGTGGTGGTTTGCTGGTGATTGGGTGATGTGGTGTTAGTGACAGAATAAGGAAAAGTGTTTTCATCGAATGTGACATGGCAAGAGACAAGACGCGACCAGAAGATGGATTGAAACAGCAATATCCTTTGTGATCGTCAAAAAGACCAAGATGAATGCAAGGTAGTGAATGTGGTTTGAGTTTGTTGGAGGCGGTAGAGGCGGTGTTCAGAAAACAAAGACAACCAAATACACGCAAAAAAGAATAATCGGGATGGGAGAGAAAAAGAGATTGAAAAGGCGAATAAAGAGGACATGTCTTAGTTGGTCGAATATTTAGAAGTAGTGTGGCAGTGCGAAGGGCTTCATCCCAAAAATGAGAGGGAAGAGAAGCTTGTAATAGCAAGGTGCGAAGAATATCATTAATGGAGCGAAGAGAGCGTTCAGCTTTACCGTTTTGAGGGGAGGTATAAGGACATGAAAAACGAAGAAGAATGCCTTGAGAGAGAAAGAAGTTGCGGTTTTGAGTGTTGTCAAATTCTCGACCATTATCACATTGAATAAATCTAATTGGCAAGCCAAAGGGTGTAAGAACATATTGTCAAAAATTGAGAAAGATGGCATGTACTTCAAATTTAGCACGAATAAGAAAAGTCCAAATATAATGAGAGTAGTCATCCAAAATCACAAGATAATATTTGTAACCAGAGATACTAGGAACGGGAGAGGTCCATAAATCACAGTGAATTAATTCAAACGGAAAAGTGCTAAGGGTAGTAGAGGTTCCAAAAGGTAATCTAACATGTTTGCCGCATTGACGGGCATCACACAGAGAGGGATTATGAGGAACACTAGAACTAGAATACAAAATTCTTGAAGCAAAGATGACAAGGTGGTTTTATTGGGGTGTCCTAGAAGACAGATGCCACAAATCAACTGATGCAAGCATGACTCGGGAGTGGATGAAGGTGCGCCATGAAGCGGATAAAGATCGCCCGTGCTATTGTACCGAGCGAGGACCTTCCACGTTGTCAGATCCTTCACAAACAAACCAAAAGGGTCCAAAGCCAAAATAACTTTATTGTAAATGCAAAATTGGCGAACAGAAATAAGATTAGGGAAGGGACAACAAGAATATTGCGGAGACGAAAATTGGCGTAAGAGGAAGAGATGTAAGAATGACCGGTGCAGGAAACAAGTATGATGGAACCATCACCAATGGTGATCGTAGAAAAAACAGAAGGGAAACAAGCTGACGACAAATTCATATTTGAACACATACGCGAGGATGCAACCGAATTGAAAATCCAATTCGTACCTTCGTTATTGAGAGTGACGTTGCTCATGGCGTTGATGAAGGCGGCTTGATCCCAGGACGGTTGCAGTAGAGGAGTAGAGGGGCCAGTAGACTACATGGGAGCGTAGGGATGGATCGGCGACTAGTAGTAGGCGGCCGGGGCCTGCATGGTGCTGTAGGGGGGCGGCATGGTGTAGTAAGGTTGCAGGAGTCCTAGCGCGCTGGGAGGTGGCATAGGGGTGGCGGTGTAGACATGCGTCGGCGGCTTGGGCCCAAGGAGTCCAGGAGAGCCGGTGGCCAGGCCGAGACCAGGGCTCCACGCGCCCGGGTAAGCAGGCGGGGCACCATACGTCGAAGGGGCCGACAAGGGCATCGGCCAAGCTTGAACAAGGTCGGTCCAGGGATCGTGCTGAGGCTGCCATGTAGAGGGAGCCGGTGGTGATGGAGTGGCCGATGGCGCAACTGGTGCAACGCCGGCGGAGCGAGATGCAGGGGCGGTAGATCGGATTCTTGCCCCGGTAGTTCGGGCTCGAGCGCCATCCTAGGGGCGGTGAAGGAGCTGTTGTCGCCACGGTAGGAGGGAAGGGTGCGGCAGATTGGCGCGGCAGCCCAGATGCGTGAGGCGCGGTCGCGACAGGAGCGGCAACGTGAAACACCTGCGGTGGTAGTTGCGCCTTGCGAGCTTGATTCTTCTCTTTTTGCTGGAGGAGGGAGAGAACCTCCTTTAAGGCGGGATGGGGTTTGAGCATTGGGATGAAGGACTGGTGCTTCTCGAATTGCTCGTCGAGGCTGACGAGGAGGCCGTTGATGAGGGCGCGATCGTTGACGTGATCGCCGAGTTCACGAAGTTCATCGCCGATAGCCTTGATCCGCTGGCAGAAAACGGTGACCGGGGCATCTCCCTAGACGGTCGTACGGAGCTCGGTGTTGAGGGCATTGATGCGCGCGTGGGAGTTGTCCTGGAACAGCTGCTGGAGGGAGGACAAAGATCGGCAGTGGTGGCTCGTCGGAGGAGACCAGATTGAAGAGCTCCGTGGAGATGCGGGTGTAAATCCACTGGATGATGGCAAGATCGTCTTTCACCCAGCGTGGATCCGCAGGCTGCGGCGGGTATGACGGGTCGATGTGGTAGCGGAGGCCGCAGCGGCCGAGGTGAATGTTGAAGAGGTGGCACCAATGGTAATAGTTGTGGGCGCCAAGATCAAGAGAGATCGGGATGAGGGGGAAACATCGGCAATGGTGTCGGCTAGGGAGATTGTTGGTAGCTGAGGAGGAGCTAGTTGGCTGGTTGTAGAGGAAGAAGAGGTAGGGGCACCGGCGGTGTGGAACTCGGCCGTGGAGAGGAGGGGCCGAGTTGGCTGGGGCGACGGTGTTGGCGGCGGTGCCATGCCAGGTGCGGAAAAACCTAAGCGTCTGATATCATGATAATTGAAAAATAATAACTGTATTGATTGAGGCCTGAAAAGGCTTTTTATATAGATTACAAAACTTAAATTCCAAGACTAATAGAGATATATTACAATTTAAAACTAGCTGTCCATGGTAACCGACTTATACTCTAATAACAATCTGATGCATGCCCGAAGAGCATGCCATGCCTCGATCAAGTCTTGAGGTTTGCATGGGCTCCGTATCTCGGCCACACACTCAGATCGTCTTGCCTCTACGGCGTGTGCATGGGTGTGCATGCACACGGAGAACGTATAATGCTTTTATTTTAGTTTTTTTATAAGATGTAATATTTTTATATGCAATTTCTAACTCAACATGATTTGTATACTATACTGTTATCAAAATTTATAATAGAAATACCTTTTATTAGAGGAATAATAAAATCTTCAGAAATAAAAATATCTCCTTTGTATTTCCCTTTTTTCTTATTTTTCTAATAAAAATAAAAATATCTTTTATCAGAGTGGGCTAGTTAGCTCCGCCTGCCCGCGGTTGTGTGTGGACCACATTTCTTTTCAAGAAAAAAATTACAGGGGCCTAATTGCTTTTTTATAGAAAACCTAATAGGGACCCATTGTTTTTTCAAAAGTTACAGGGACCCAATTGTTTTTCTAAAAGTTACAAGGACCTTGTTATTTTTCAAAAAAAGTTATAGGGACCCAATTAGTTTTTAAAACTTATAGGGACCTGATTGCTTATTATCTCTTGGAAGAGACCGACATGTGGGTTCCACCTGTTATAACAGTCAACTTAATGGCCAAACCTAATGGTGCTAACTTTTATGCTACCCTCAAATCTGACCGGTGGTCCTGCATTGTCATAATCACGGTTAAAAGTTGACGCTTTAGCAACTAGTGTTTTCTTGGAACAACCAACCAAAATAGTAGTGGCTTTTTGAGAAATTAAAGAAAATGGTAGTTTTTTGTAACACTATTCCCAAATGTGGTAATTCTTTACTATTTACTCAGGAAAAGGCTATATAGCAAGGCTTTCCATATAAATCTTTCTGGGTCGTCAGCCTCATATATCACCTTATGGCCTTTGGCAGACCCAAGCTGATCGATGTGCCCAAATTGATACATCATGTAGTCTTCTCCTCAGACAAACCTTGCTGATGCCTCACATTCCTAAAACTTTTGATTGTTAGTTTAGAATGTCATGCGGTCCTTTTGACAGAGTTTACTGCCACTTGGTAACAGCCGCCTGTCATTGCTTCACTTCTCAACTTCCTAATACATTTCCTATTTTCTACTATATATGCACACAAGTTCCTACCACTAATATCCCTACAAGTGTCGAATCATGAAAAGAAAATAGTTAGCGAAGATAGTGGGGTACGTATAGGCATACACTCATGACTGGTGAGAGATGTTATGTATGCAGTAATTGGTAAAAATTCATGAAGCTGTGTTTTACTATGGTTAGGACATATGACATGCTAGAGTGGGTGCAAATTATGAATGTAAGGTTGGGAAAAGGGGCTTTCATGTTCCCGGATATTCATGATCAATGATACGTAGTTGATATTCTTGACATCTCAGATTTTTGTGCTTTTAGTATAAACTTGAGGGTGTGTTCTTGATCGTAAATACAGTATCTAGAGTTAATATAAATGATTTGGCGGTCATGAAATGTAATCTACTAAGTTTGTATAGTTATTTCTGTGCAAGCTTTCATAAACAAACCATAGTTCAAAAATATAATTTGTGGACAAAACTGGCATGACAAAGTCTAAAAATCATTTATCAAGAAAACTTGGTCTCCCAATTCTACCAAGAATATGAGATTCAATCTCCATGCAACATAGCTAAATCAAAAAAAGCAACATTATTGCTAAAAACGTGCCAGGTTGCACCGCCTAGCCTCAGGGTGTAGCCAGGCCCCAGGCGGCAAGGTCCATAGACTAGGGGGTGACTGTCAAACCATTTGGTGGTTGTAGCACTTTTCAATATCGTTGCTACTTTAGCAGATGTATCGCCAAGGGTTGTCCTGGGGTGTATCCCAACCAAAACTTTCAGGACTCAAAATAAATTTTAATAAAAGTGAGATTTTCTGCTTTGGAAAGGCAAAGGATGAGCAGGACGCTTACAGACAGTTGTTTGGATGTGAAGTGGGATCACTACCATTTAACTACCTAGGGATTCCTATTCATCATAGAAGATTGACGAACAAGGAATGGAAATGTATAGAGGAAAGATTTGAAAAGAAACTAGGTTGCTGGAAGGGCAAACTTATGTCATACGGAGGGAGGCTGGTATTAATAAACTCGGTATTAACAAGCCTGCCAATGTTTTTGTTGTCTTTCTTTGAAGTGCCTGTAGGGGTACGTAAAAGGTTAGACTTTTATAGGTCTCGTTTTTTCTGGCAGAGTGATGAGACTAAGAAAAAATATAGACTGGCAAGATGGGATATTATATGCAGACCAAAAGACCAAGAAGGTCTTGGAATAGAGAATCTAGAAATGAAGAACAAATGCCTACTTAGCAACTGGCTTTACAGGCTAGCCACGGAGACCGATGGAATGTGGGTACAAATGTTGAAGAACAAATACCTACATTCCAAAACACTAGCTCAGGTAACAAGTAGATCTAGTGACTCACCTTTCTGGAAGGGGTTAATGAAGATAAAAGCAACCTTTTTTAGAAGGGTAAAGTTCGGTGTGGGTAATGGGACCTCAACTAGGTTTTGGGAAGACACTTGGCTTGGGGATTCACCATTAGCAACTCAATATCCTTCGTTATATAACATAGCACAACGTAAAGAAGAGGTTGTATCCACGGTGTTACAAACGATACCCCTCAATATGCAATTCAGACGGGCTCTAGTGGAAGCACGGTGGACTGCATGGATACATCTGGTTAGGAGGTTGATGCAAGTACAACTAACTAGCCAAGCAGACACTATTCATTGGACTTTAACGGTGAACGGGGCATTCTCAGTAAAGTCCTTCTATAATGACTTGATCAACACTGGACCATTGCCAAGAGCTTTGCATATTTGGAAAATTAAGGTTCCCTTAAGATTAAAATATTTATGTGGTTCATACACAAAGGAGTGATATTAACCAAAGATAACTTGGCAAAATGAAGATGGGAAGGCACAATTAATTGTTGTTTTTGTGATCAGAATGAGACAATACAACACCTCTTTCTTGAGTGTCCTATGGCTAAACTACTTTGGCGAGTAATACATATAGCTTTCAACTTAACCCCCCTCCCCAACATGCATAAACTCGTTATTTACAACGTGGCTCAATGGAGTAGACGTTACAATAGCGCAACATATCAGAACGGGGATTTGTGCTTTATTGTCGGCTATATGGACCATCAGGAATGACATAATTTTTAATGGAAAGAACTTCAATAACTTTTTGCAGGTTATCTTCAGAGCAACAACTTGGATCCGTATGTGGTCATTACTCAGTCATGTGGACTTCAGGGAGCTTATTGATATTGGGTGCAACCGGTGGGAGATGGTCGCATGGGTTATCTTCAACCGGTTTGGATGGCGTGCTAATAATAGGCTAGGTGTGTAGGCATCGTAGTCTATTGGTAGAACGCGACAAATGCGTCGAATGTGACGGCTGTTTTTGTTTTCATTTATACTTTGACTTAGCATTTGCGTGCTTTGTGGACATGATACTTGGTTTTGATGCTATTTAATAAGATGGTTGCATGCATCGATTGATGCAGAGGCCGGGGTCCTTTTGCAAAACAAAGACCCTCCCCCCTCCCTCCCCAAACAGATTGACGGCTGAGATCTTTCTATACCTCTTCATAATAAAAAATATAATGGTCCTTTCACCTGCACCGATACATGGCCAGAGTACCTATACGCGATGCCTTTTTTTCCTCACGGTGTCTTATTCTTCTTGGGTGTCCTCAATAGTTCTTCACGTTATTAAAAAAGAAGTGCATACCCTGGGCAGAATGCCCCCCCCCCCTAAACACATTGCCGGCTGAGATCTTTCTACACCCCTTCATAATAAAGGGTAGAATGGTCCTTTCATTCGTACCGATACATGGCCTGAGTACATATACGCGATGTCTTTTTTTTCTCGCGGTGTCTTTTTCTTCTTGGGTGCGCTCAATAGTTTTTCAGGTTATTTTAAAAGAAAAGAAAAAGTGCATACCCTGGGATTTGACCTCAAGACCACTTGGTCCAAGAACAACCACACTAAGAAACTAGGACATCCTACTGCTTGTGAATATTTACTTCTTTAATTTATTTTCTTCTACTTAAATCCGTGGCTGGGCTAGCCTATTGTTGAATCTGTACTTTTATCATTATTTCTTTTTTCTTTTTTAATTCGTTCTTATTTTTTCGAAAAATAGGCATGCTCATAAATTTTGTAATTTTTTCTAAGAAATGTTTGATTTTCTTAATTTTTATTCATAAAATACTAATATTCATATTTTTCAAAAATTGTGTAGATATGTCAAAATATCGTTCGGGCGTTTCAAAATTGATCAGCATGTCATAACACGAACATACTTTAAAAACAGGAAAAAATGTTTTGACACGAAGATTTTTTGAAGAATACTATGAATTCGGGCACTGAATGCACATTGCATCACGTTCGGTTAGTGTTTTAGGTTTTTCAAAATGAAAAACCTTAGAAAATGCATACAATGTGAGAACTTGATAAATTTTATCATGGATGCTTGGGATGATGATGCTAGTGTGCGTGGACAAATTTAGGTCCATTCTATTGATGTGAGCATTTTTTTAAAAAGAAAAGGGAGAAAAAAAGGCAAAACAAAGAATAACAAGAAACAAAAAGGAACAAAGAATTGATAATAAATAAGTCGCTGATTTATATTTTTTGATTTTTAATTTTCTATATACTAAATGTTTACAAAACTTAAAAATGTTTGATTGTTTTTTATATTTTTATGTGACATGTTTTTATTTAAACAAACAACAAACAATTTTAAGGACATTTTTCTATTTTTTAAATTATTTGATGTGAGCATTTTTTTATTAAAATGAAAAAAAATACGTATCTTTACAAATTTTATAAAAAATGCAAATACTTGTATTTTATGAAGAAAATTTTAAAATCGAACATTTTTTAAAATAGAACAAAAAAATATAAGTGTGAGAATTTTGTGAAAAGACAAAAAAAGAAAAAACGAATAGAAAAGACAAAAAAGGATAGTGATCAAAGAACCAGTTTCCTAATGGGCTGGGCCGGTCACCGGTTTTGTGAATCTTCTAGGAGGTTTCCTGAACCGTTTTTGTTTTCGTTTTTATGTTTCTGTTTTTTTTTCTATTTTTCTTTTCTGTTTTTTCTTTTTTCCCAAGGTTATTTTTTATTTTTTGAATAAGTTCATGTTCCAAAATTGTTTTGAAAATTCAAAAAATGTTTTTTTCTTTTTAAAATATGTTCTAAATTTCAAATAGTTGCCGTTTAAAAAAATCATAACTTCAAAAAATATTTGGAATTTTCAAAAAATATCCTCTACTTAAAAAATATCCACTATTTTAAGAAAATATATGATATTTTCAAAAATATATCAAAATATTAAAATGTTGTTCAATTTTTAATCTAAGCTCATGCTCGAAATTGTTCTTAAGTTTCCAAAAATGTTTTTTATTTTAATAAATGTTCCAAATTTCATACAATTGTCATTTTTAAAAAAGTATTCATAAATTCTGAAAATATTCTGGATTTTCAAAAATTGTCCTACAAATTCGAAAAACGTTTTTTCTTTTTTAAAATATGTTCTAAATTTCAAATAGTTGCCGTAACAAAAAAAACGTTGGGGATTTTCATAAAATGTTCGATATTTTAGGAAAAATTTCGGTATTTAAGAAAATTTTCGTAATTCTGAAAATATGTTCGAAATATCATAAAAATGTTCAATCTTTAAACTTACTTCTGTTCGAAAATGCTTCTCAACTTTCGAAGAATGTTCTTGCTTTTAAAAAATGTTCAAAATTTGAAAATTTGTTGTTTTTCAATCTTTGTTCATAAATTGAAAAAATGTTCGAGATTTTCATCGAATTCAAGAAATGTTTTTGCTTCAAATTCGAAAGGGAAAGGAAAAAGGAAAGAAAAGACGAGGCAAAAAAACAAAAAAGGAAATAAGCAGAAAAGTAAAAAAAGAAACAGAAAAAAAAAGGAAATTATCAGATTTTTCGAGACAAAAAAAAAGATGGGTCGGCCCTGTAGGGCGACCCCCTTGTGCGTGCGAGCGACTACCTGCCGCAGAGAGCACAGGTAGGAGGTCCCCTCTGGCATATCCAAGAAGTGGCCACACACAAGGGGGTTACACACTTCTCAGTCGGGCTTACCATCTTGGTACTATATATGTGTCAAGATACATAGTGATGCTGGCTCACAACTTTTGAAACCATGAGATCCTAAAATAATCAACTTCTGGAAACTAAGCTGCTGACCAACGCCTACACCGCACAAGGATTTCAATTATGCATTCGTTCTTCGTAATTCAACAGCCTCCGCTTGACACTGATTATCTTGATGGTGGCTTCACCTTTTAAAGTGAAAGAAAACCAATGATTTCCATCTTGCCACCTAAAGTTGTCTCGTTACTCCTTATTAAAAAGATGAATATTTGACTAACACCATACCGTGTTATATTCGGAGTCTAGTCGAATATTCACAGGACGCACATTGCCATGGACTTCACCTCGGAGAAGCCTTTCTGATGCCTCACATTCCTAGAACTTTAGATAATTAGTTCGTAATGTCGTGCCGTCCTTTTGGGTGTGTTGATTGCCACTAGGCCAAAAAGGCTTGTCATTGCTTTGCTCCTCAACTTGTACTATATTCATGCAAGCTCTACGCCTCATATGCGTAAAATTGTGGGATCATGAGAGGAGAAAAATTAGCGAAGGGAATGGAGTACATATAGGCATGCGCTCATGGTTGGTGTCAGATGTTACAAACATCAAAATTTGTAGGAATTACTGGAGCCATGTTTTACTATGGTTAGGTCATATGACATGCTTGAGCGGGTGAGAGTTATGAATGCAAGATGGGAAAATGTGCTTTCATGTTCCGGGATATCCATTGATAGTAATATGTAGGTGGTCTTATGAACCTCTCATATTTGTGCTCTTTGATGAAAAACCACGATGGTGTATTCTTCATCGTCAAAATAGTGTATAGTTAATCATTGACTTGTCATTCGTGGAATGTAACCTACTTAGTTTTGTAGTTATTTCTTGGCAAGATTTCATATGCAACCCCCTGATTCACAAAATTCATTTGTCTAGGAAAATTGGGCGCTTAGAACAAACAAGTCATTAGTCCACAAAACATGATGTGTCTTAGTTCTACCACCAATACGAGATTCTATATCAATCCAACACAACTATGTAGAAAACACCCAAGCAATATTATCGCCACCAACATGTCAGGATGCTTCACCTAGCGTGCTAGTGGCTGTCGCATGATGTTCCCTCTTGGCTTGTCATTCTCTTGAACTCCCGTCTTATCATGCGTCTACATCTTTACTTAATTACTAATATGAACCAATAGAAGGAGCATAAATTTTGTTTGGTGAGATTCCAGACAATCAATGAAGTAGTAGTTTCTTTTCGTTTTGTGGATTTCCGATGAATCAAAGAAGTGCCCCCGCGCTAGGAGTGTGTTGACATATTATATAAGGCAGCTCCACCTAGTGCTCTAGAGCGCTAGCTATTCCCTCATGGATTTCCATTCCGTTGTCGCTATAGATAAATTTAGCACGTATTGAACTGATTTCATTATGCATCTACACCTTGATTTAACTACGTACTAAGTTGAATCAACAAAAGATTCCAATACATATTGTCGCGGGCATCATCATTTCTCAACTAATAAATGCTTGTTGGTATTTGTTGTCTAGGCTTTTTTACTTAATCATGAATCTTCACCGTCTTGAAAAGCACACACATGCATCTTGCATGTTATATTCGGTCTCCACACGAGTAGTGCGAATATGTTCGGAAACTGGTTAGTTGGGGAGCATCCCAAGTGAAATCTCATATCCGCATGACAATTGGTGCTTTACTTTTGGCCATTTTGAATACTCATATTGACTGTATTTCAACAAAATGAAAGCTCCAAAAAATTGCAGGTTGTCTTCAAAACCATCAGCAAGATCTATATGTGGTCCTTACTTCGTGAAGATGAGGAGGAGCAACCCTCGGTCTTTGGATGCAACCATCGTGAGATAGCCGCTCGGGACTTATTCAACCGATTTAGTTGGCGGCCTACTAGTAGGATATGCGATGCAAGAGGCTCATTTTTCTATGTCCTTCTCATTTCCCTTAGGGCAGCCAGATGCGGCTTTTTTGTTCCAAACTTTCATTGAGCTTGGATTCTGAAATTTGGAATATTTAATTATATGATGTGTGCATCATTAGATGCAGAGGTCGAGGGTGCTCCCGCTTTTTCAAAAAAAATCTTGCATGCACACGTCGGTGTGGTTTTGAAGACCACACGGATACCACATGTCAAGTCTATGTGGTTTGACAAATTTGCTTCTGCGCTACATTGGAGCAGGTGAAAGGGGCACATATACAACACTTATGTTTGACTTTTCCGACCCATAGGAAAATATTTTATATGCATTTTCTGAGTAAACATGATTTGTAGACTATATTGCTGACAAAATTTTAAAAAATTATCCTTTATAGGAAGTTGATAAATTCTTCTAAAAATAATTAAGGAAAGTGCAACGTGGGCATGTAACAATGGGAGGATAGGAGCTCTTTCCCACTGTGCTCCATGGTGTCATCGATTGCCATGTGGGCTTCAGGCGATCCAACAATTACTCTAGCGTTGAGGTTGCAACACCTCACTCGGGCGTATGAGACTGCGCGAGCGCTATATCTCGCATTAAGCGAGTGCTCCTTTCATCTCATTGAAGCTTATTGCCCCTCGCTGTAGCGACCGGGCTTGCCCACTTCTATCTATTTTTGTCCTTTGCCAAGATTGTTTGGTTGGTTCGCTTCGAGTTTTTATTACTTTCTAAGTTTATTTTTCTTTGTTGCTTCATTGTTTTTTTTTGCTTTGCCTTTTCAGCTGTTTTCTTCCTTTCTTTCCCAGTTTTTTCTGGTTTGTTCAACATGTTTTTAAATACTTGATTAACTTTTTCAAATAGATGATCAAAATTTTTAATGCATTTTTTATTATACATTTTTCGTAAACGTGATTAACATTTTTTCTATACATATTTAATATTTTTTCTATACATATTTAACATTTTTCATATGCATGTTCAATAATTTTCAAATGTTTTATCTAGAATGAATTTTGTAATATATCTATTTATAATATTCGGAGTTATAATAAGAAGTAAAAAAAGTAAAGCAAAAACGAAAATATAAAATGTGAAAAAACAAAACATGAGGTCATTGTTTCCCATGATTTTGGGCCGGCCCAATTCACGGCACCCATCCTTCAGTGTGGGTTCTCGCTTAATGCGCGACATAGAGGCACCCATGAGATTGGACTATCACTCTGTGTATGAAAGCCAACCAACAAAGTGCGGAAGCTGAAAGAAGCGTAGGATTTATACTTGAGGCATCAGGGCAATTGGTAGCAAATGTGGGAATAGGTAAAACAAATTGTTTTTAATTTCTGATTGAGTGGGTTGTTAAGAAAATTAATGGTTGGAAGGAAAAATTACTGTATGTCGGGGGAAAGGAAATCCCGCTCAAAGCGGTGATCCCAGCCATACCCACCTATGAAATGTCGGTCTTTAAATTTCGTAAAAAAACTGTAAAGGAATAATTGAGGCGATAACACACTTCTGGTGGGGAGACGAGGAGAACCAGAAGAGGATGCACTGGATGTCCTGATGGAAAATGTGCGTACCTGAAAATCAAGGAGGGATGGGATTCTATGATATTCACTGTTTCAACTTGGTGTTGCTCGCCGAACAGGCCTGGCGTCTTATGGATAACACTAACTCCTTGTGTGCTTCTATCCTAAGGGCAAAGTATTACCCCGATGGTGATTTGTTAAACGCTAAGCTAGGGAAAGGCCCATCTTTTACATGGCTATATTTGGCGAGTGGGGAATGGACAAAATATCAGTAATTGGAAAGATGCGTGGATCCCAAATTGTGTCACTAGGAAAATGTAACGTCTAGTGGGGGGGAGGGGGGTATGTTAACTAAGGTAGGTGATCTCATTGATCTTGCTTCCAATATCTGGGACGAAGACCTAATTACACAAACTATGTGGCCCATCGATGTACATAGGATTCTTTAGATTCCACTCCCGCTACATGATATGTCAGATTTTATTGCTTGAAGTTATACGAAAAATGGTATGTTCACGGTTCCGTCAGCTTATTCTATGGAGTGGGATCACCAGCATGGAAGCAAATTAAAACACTCTAATGGGATGGGGTGAACCACAGTTAACCCTATTTGGAGTAAGATATGGAAGTTCTCTTGTCCGGCAAAAGTAATAAAAAAAATATGGCGTACGCTACACGGAACACTCCCATGCGGGGTAACGCTCGCTAATAGACATATGAAGGTATCGCCCATTTGCCTCACTTGCTCTGAGAATTTAGAAGATACTAAGCATATGCTTTTCCGTTGTAATATATAAAGCAAAGGAGGTCTAGAAAAGGATGGGGATAGATGAGATTATTGATAAAACTTGTGAGGTTGACCGCGCTGGAGAGGCAGTGCTCGAGTACCTAGTACTACTTTCAGATAAAGAATTGTGGATAATGGGTTACCACAATGTGCGAGAGATGATTGATGTCTTGGCATGATATCTATGATAGGAAACACGAAAATTTATGCACAAGGAGAAAACTCAAAATGCAATTCAAATTTCAATAGGGGGTTCTAGCCCTTACCACAAACTTCGTTAATGCATTATCCCCCAAGGTTTCTATGAAAAAGGGGGTTGGTCTTGTCTCCCTAGAGATTTTGTGAAACTTAACCTCGATGCTTCTTTTGACCACGACCTGCTTAGGGGTACGGTGGGGGTGGTCGTGAGAGATAACAGCGACAGGTTTATTGCTGGACGGAATGGGAAGGTTGACTATTGCATGGATGTGTTGATGGAGGAAGATTTTAGCTTTCAAATTTGGCCTAACACTGGCGCAAAGGACGGGATGTAATTAACTCGGATAATCTGGAGGCGATTGAAACCATGCAGGATAGAGGGCGGTCGGCGGGTGCGGCGGCAGCAATCTTCGACGACTATTTTCATTATGCCTGTAATTTTGTTTCTACCAGTTTTGAACATTGTAATAGAGAAGCTAATAAAATAGCTTATGAGCTTACTAGATTAGCTAGGTTTTCTTTGACTTCTGATTGGTCTGAGAAACCTTTAAATGAAATCGTAATGATCCTCACAAACAATGTACTAATGATCTCTAACGAATAAAGTTTCGGGTTTTGCAAAAAGAGAGGTCAACTAGCAGGGACGAACATAGGGTGTGAGGCCCAAATCTTTTGTTGGCTGTAGCGATTATTGTGCTTCGAGGGCCTGCTGCCAGCTTGGCTCCGCCCGACATGCTTTCAGGCAGCTGGTTGCTGGTTCACAAATTCTGCAAACATCACTTCCTAAATAAGTTCATCTAGAAAATGAGTTTCTAAAAGGGTTTGAGAAAGAAGAATAAACTAAGCAGTTGTCTAGGCAACGCCTAGACATCAAGAGGACTTTCATTCTAAACAATGACATCCTAATTCATGAGACTCCAGCCGACACATTTTACCTTGATTTCAGCTTTCTCTTTTCCAGTGGGGCAGAAAGAACTAGAGATACCTAGCTTAGCTGCTTCTACTGCTTACAATGGGTTAATTACTCCTTACCGCACAATGAATAGATGATTTTTTTGGTCCAAAATGACCCTCTACCGAACGGATTTGTCGAAAAGGTCCACCCGCGGGACAAATTGCTAGAAAGGATCCCCTCTCAGCTGGCGGCAAGCGCGCCAGGTGACATGTGTCACCTGCTGCCACGACTCTCGATGGCGGGTACCTGCCACCATGCTCCCAGGCGGCCGCCCGAGATTCCGTTCCCGTCCGCTCCCGCGACGAAATGACCACAGGGTGGCGGGCCCTGCCTTCACCCCGCCAGGCGGCATGTACTGTGCATGCACGCGCGCCGACAGCTGCCTGATTCCGTCGCTCGCAGCGCTGTTTTCCACGCGAGACGACGGTGATTACGAGGCTGACAGTATTATTCCGTTGCGTCTTTCCACCTAAAATATCGTCTGTTCGTGCCTATTTTCCGGCCTTCACATCCGTATGAGCCTATAAAACGAGGCATTGAACCTGTCTTCATCTATCGTCCATCCACCCCTGAAAACACCAACGCGCTTAGTGTGAGTTTGCCTTGCTCGGATCAAAGCATTAGGCCTAGAAAAATGAAGAGTGCGAGTTTGCCTCCAGGGGTGGAAGTCCTGCGTTGTTGGTGTGGAAATCTTTGCAAGGTGAACGAGGTGACGGATCTTCCGAATTGGTTGGGCATGAAGTTTTTCATGTGCGTCAATTATGAGAAAGATCTATCCGTAGCTAGTTCACCATTTGTCAAGCCTCCGGTATACTTTAGGCATCAAGAATAGACACGTTGTTGGTATTCTTGTTGATTTTGTTGGAGAGCGCCGCGAAAACGCGGCCACAAAGGAGAAAGAAGAGCAAGAAAGAGAGTTAAAAGAGTACTATGCGAAGCAGAGGTGTTTCTTTGATAAGATACTGAAGAAAAACTGGGAAGAGGGGTGTCGCTTGGAGGAGGCGCAACGACAGCGACAGGAGGCCCGTGAGGTGGAGAGGCAGAGAAAGAAAGAAAAGGCTCGTGCGGCCAAGAAAGCAGAAGAAGGTGCTGATGGAAAAGGAAAATATCCACGTTAGATCCCGTAAATATATGTAATTATATCTTAAAGTTTGCATCAAGTTGTATCTTAATTTCAGCATGTTAATTTTAGTTAAAAAAATAGATTTGAAATAAAATATGACCTTTTGTTCCCACGTGATTTTTAGCGCCATAAGTTATTTTCAGATGCATTTTTATTTCCTCATGCTACATAGATGTCTCTTACGTACATCTGAAAGTTTTAAACTGACATAGATAGATAGAATAGTTCGCACACATATATAGACCAACTCGACGACGACCAACTGGCCTTTCCCGACGACCCGAAGGAGACAAGCGATTAGGTGGTCGGTGTTCACGAAGACCACCGTACTGCTCTTTGTCTTCCCGTGTCTGCGAATCTTGCATAGGTGGTGGCGTCTGCAATCCATATTGAGATGCTGATGCAAAATTATAGGTTTTTGGTTGTGCCTGGTGAAGCAACTGCCTACTCGGACGCAAAAACGACCGCTGCGAGCGCTGTAATGTTTTTTAACGCACCGCTCATGCGCACGTCTGTTGAAGATGTTTTAATATGTATAGTATACTGTTGTCAAAATTAAAAATAAAAATACCTTTCAACGGGGAAATAAGAAAATCTTCAGAAATACAAAAGGCAAGAGCTATATGAGCATGTATCGGCGGGTAATAAAAGATTTTGAAGTGCGGCGACCCAGACACATTCGGGGTCTGTAAGGGCCCGTTCTGAACTCCTCTAGCTTCTCAAAACTTCTCTATCTAGCTTCTCAGCGCAACTTCCTAACTCCATACGGCGATTTGATCCCGTTCGGGAGCGAAGCTGGCTTCTCCCATCGCCAACATGGGCTGGCAGCATCTAGGGCCCGTCTTAGCGCCATAGTGGGCCGGCAGGAACCAGCCCATAATGGGCAACTCAAACTTCACGTTTTGGTGGACTTGGTAGGGAGGGATCATTCTGGGTCCTTCTTTGCCGCGGCTGCAGGAAGATACGATGATGTGCAGGACCCTTTCACGATGGAAGCTTTGGCGTGTCGTGATGCTATCTTATTTGCCCGGACCAAAGGATTACAGCTGGTGCAAATAGACACAGATTGCAAGGGGGTGCAGCGTATGAGGGAAGACAAGATGGAGCGTTCGGCGGCTCATCATATTTTGTGTGAAATAAAAGAGACCAGTAGATGTTTTCAGGGGTTTAAGCTTCAGTATGTTAGTAGGCAGCCGAATGGGCTGCTCATCGCACTGCAAAGGAAGCTTTGTTTATACGTGATTATGTAACAAACTTTGATGTAACCCACGGCTTTTTGACTGCATTCTGCGGTCAGATATGCCTTCGCCAGTTGAATAAAATGCCGTAGGGCAGAGTGCATTCAAAAAGAAAAAAGAAAAAGAAAAAAACACCTCCTCACTTGGGCGTATCAGCTTGGGCCTATCTATCTGTGGAAGACACAAAGTAGGATGCTGGTTCACTACTCGAAAATGGGGTTCACTAGAAAAAATTACTTGGCCATGGGTCCTAAAATAATCAACTTCTGGAATACTAAGTTGCTAAGCTTCGCCTACACAGCACAAGGTTCATTATTCTGCATTTTTTGCTTCGTAATTCAAGAGCCTCCACCAGACACTGTGTTTCTTGGTCGCGGTGTCACCTCTTCACTCCGAGTAGAAATAGAACAAAGGTGTTCAACTTGCTGCTTAAAGCTAGCTCGTTACTCCTTCTTGCAAGATGAATACACGACAAACACTGCATGAATTTATTTCGGAAGTTCTAGCCAAGCATCAAGAGGATGCACGCCATTGTAATCATGTGGTCAGAGAAGCCTTGCTGATGATTCACATTCCTAAAACTCAAATTGTTAGTTCAGAATGACGGGTAGTTCTATTGAGTGCGTTGACTTCCACTAGGTTGCAAAGAATTGTCATTGCTTCGCTTCTCAACGCCCTAATAGGTTTGTTATTTTTCACTATTCATACAAGTTCCTACCACTCATATTCCTACAAGAGTTGAATCATGAGAGGAAATAGTTGGCGAAGAGAGTGGAGTACGTA
Organism: Hordeum marinum; assembly: GCA_022496015.1. Lineage (NCBI taxonomy): Eukaryota > Viridiplantae > Streptophyta > Magnoliopsida > Poales > Poaceae > Hordeum > Hordeum marinum. The sequence goes on along the minus strand of CM039676.1, from coordinate 457,582,042 downwards.
TAGGCCTACACTCCTAGCTAGTGAGAGATGTTATGTGTACAGGAATTGGTAGAATTAATGGAGCCGTGCTTACAACCCACACAGTCTTCGGTTCTCGGTGCCAGTGACGGATCCAGGAATTGAACTTACCTGCACTACCAGAATAACAGCTTACGCCGACAACTTAATCCACGCCGACGGCCCCCATCGGCATAGAGGGAGGTATGCCGACGGCCTAGGCGAAGCCGTCGGTGTAGAAAAGCCGTCGACGTACCTAGAGATATGCCTACGGTGGCCGTCGGTGTAGCCAGGCCGTCGGCATATCGTAATATATGCCTATAGTGGCCGTCGGCATAGCCGGGCCGTCAATATAGATGTGGGCCCGACGAGCCTTCGTCCAACGAGAGTCTGACGCTGTCGTACCTATGCCGACGGCCCTAACGGCGGCCGTCGGCGTAGGTGTGGTCCACGTCACCGATCCGCGACGCGTGCCATGTCATCGATCCGAGGCCTGTCGGTCGATCCGTGGGCAAACCTATGCCGACGGCTTTGCTGTCGACATAGTTTTGTTTTATCTGTTTTATACTTATTTTTGTATTTTAGTTTTTTTCTAAATTAAAATTTGATTAACTTAAATGTGCCTTATCTAAACATAAACATACATAATAAATTATATATAGATTTGTGTTGAATTTTTCATATATTATGTATATGTAGTTTGTATTTGTTTTCGAGTATGCCTTATCTAAACATAAACATACATAATAAATTATATATAGGTTTGTGTTGAATTTTTCATATATTATGTATATGTAGTTTGTATTTGTTTTCGAGTATGTCAGTAATGTGACCACATGTTTTTTTGCATATAGCTTCCTATACTTTATTAAAATGAGAAAAGTTCACATTTCAACCCCGAACTAACCAGTCGGTTTGATTTACAACCCTGAACTACGAAACCGGCCGAAATATACCTCCAACTAACCACGAGGTTCAAAACTCAACCCTGAACTCTGAAAACCGGCCAGGATTCAACCCTCCTCTTACTGTTCACCGTTTTTTGGCCTGGTTGACCTGGTCGCACGAAGGGGGGAAACGGCCACATCGGGCAAACACAAATGGAATCTTGTGGTGGGTTGGGCCCGGACAATGTTCGGGGGTGTAGCTATGGGCTGGACTATCACAACCAGGTGAAAAGGTCCATCGGTCAAACCCTGTCCGGCGAAAGTCATAGGCGTAGATATGCCGGTCAACTATGCCAGGGTTAGACGGAACAGTGTACTTGGGGGGTAGCTACGCCACCAAGTCTTGCGCTGGGGCCCTCTTACAGGTCTGGAAGCGTGGTGGCAGGTGCAAGCACACGGCTCCATAGTGTGACCCCCCCTCACGGCCGTCGCTGGCGCCGTCGCACGGAGGGGGGAAACGGTCACGTCTGGCAGAGACGGAGAGAATCTTGCGGTGTGTTGGGGCCGGACCTTGATCGTAAGTGTGCCTATGGGCTGGACTATCACAACCAGGTGAAAAGATCCATCGGTCAAACCATGTATGGCAAAAGTAAAAGGCCTAGATATGTCGGTCAACTGTGCCACGGTTAGACGGGACGGTGTACTTGGGGGGGGGGGGTAGCTATGCCGACAGGTGTTGCACTGGGCACGCTTACACATCTGGAAGCATGGTGGCAGGTGCAAGCACCAGGCACGCGACTCCTGGGTAAAATTTGCAGGCTTTGTCATGGTTAGACGGGACGGGGGACCTGGGGGTGGCAATGCCGCCAGGTCTTGCCCTGGGCCCTCTTACGGTCGGAAACTATCACATCAGGTCGATACCGAGGGAATCTTGCGGTGGGTTGGGCCCGGACCTTGTGCTAAGATGTTGCTATGGGCTGGCCTATCACAGCCACATGAAAATGTCCCTCGGTCAAATCCCGTCTGGTGAAATCAAAGGGGTAGATCCGTTCGGTCAATAGTGTCACGGTTAAACGGGACGGGGGACCTTGGGGGTGACAATGCCGCCAGGTCTTGCCCTGGGCCCTCTTACTTTAGGAAAATTTGGCATCGGGTCGACACCGAGGGAATCTTGCGGTGGGTTAGGCCCGGACCTTGTGCTAAGATGTTGCTATGGGCTGGCCTATCATGCCCAGGTGAAAATGTCCCTCGGTCAAACCCCGTCCGGTGAAAGTCAAAGGGGTAGATCCGTTCGGTCAATAGTGTGAGGGGTTAGACAGGACGAGGGACCCAGGGGGTGGCAATGCCGCCAGGTCTTGCCTTGGGCCCTCTTATGTTCGGAAACTGTCGCATTGGGTCGATACCGAGGGAATCTTGTGGTGGGTTGGGCCCGACCTTGTGCTAAGATGTTGCTATGGGCTGGCTTATCACAGCCAGGTGAAAAATGTCCCTGGGTCAAACCCCGTCCGGTGAAAGTCAAAGGGGTATAACCGTTCAGTCAACAGTGTCAGGGTTAGATGGGACAGGGGACCTGGGGGTGGCAATGCCGCCAGGTCTTGCCCTGGGCCCTCTTACGTTCGGAAACTATCGCATCGGGTCGATACCGAGGGAATCTTGCGGTGGGTTGGGCCTGGACCTTGTGCTAAGATGTTGCTATGGGCTGGCCTATCACAGCCACGTGAAAAAATACCCTTGGTCAAACCCCGTCCGGTGAAAATCAAAGGGGTAGATCCGTTTGGTCAACAGTGTCACGGTTAGACGGGACATGGGACCTTGGGGGTGGCAATGCCGCCAGGTCTTGCCCTGGGCCCTCTTACTTTGGGAAAATTTGGCATCGGGTCGACACCAAGGGAATCTTGCGGTGGGTTGGGCCTGGACCTTGTGCTAAGATGTTGCTATGGGCTGGCCTATCATGTCCAGGTGAAAATATCCCTCGGTCAAACCCCGTCCGGTGAAAGTCAAAGGGGTAGATCCATTCGGTTAACAGTGTGAGGGGTTAGACGGGACGGGGGACCTAGGGGGTGGCAATGCCGCCAGGTCTTGCCCTAGGCCCTCTTATGTTCGGAAACTGTCGCATCGGGTCGATACTGATACGTCTCCAACGTATATACTTTTCCAAACTCTTTTGCCCTTGTTTTGGACTCTAATTTGCATGATTTGAATGAAACCAACCCAGACTAACGCTGTTTTCAGCAGACTACCATGGTGTTGTTTTTGTGCAGAAATAAAAGTTCTCGGAATGACCTGGAAACTTACGAGGAATTTTTATGGAATATATAAAAAATACCGGAGAAAGAATCAACCGAAGAGGAGCTGCCAGTGGGCCATGAGCCCACGAGGCGCCCCCCTAGGCCGCGCCTGGCAGGCTCGTGGGGCCCACGTGGCTCCTCCGACCTCATCTCCTGCTCCATATAATCTCTTTCGCCCGGAAAAAAATGAGAGAGAAGTAATCATCACGTTTTATAATACGGAGCCACCGCCACCACCTGTTCTTCCTCGGGAGGGCAGATCTGGAGTCCGTTCTGGGCTCCGGAGAGTGGAAATCGAAGCCATCATCACCATCAACCATCCTCCATTGCCAATTTCATGATTCTCTCCATCGTTCATGAGTAATATCATCGTAGGCTTGCTAGACGGTGATGGGTTGGATGAGATCTATCATGTAATCGAGTTAGTTTTGATGGGGTTTGATCCCTAGTATCCACTATGTTCTAAGATTGATGTTGCTACTACTGTGCTATGCTTAATGCTTGTCACTAGGGCCCGAGTGCCATGATTTCAGATCTGAACCTATTATGTTTTCATCAATATATGTGTGTTCTTGATCCTATCTTGCAAGTTGTAGTCACCTGCTATGTCTTATGACCCGGCAACCCTGGAGTGACAATAGCCGGAACCACTCCTGGAGATGACCATAGTATGAGGATTCCATGTATTCACTATGTGATAATGCTTTGTTCCGGTTCTCTATTAAAAGGAGACCTTAATATCTCTTAGTTTCCATTAGGACCCCGCGGCCACGGGAGGGATGGACAAAAGATGTCATGCAAGTTCTTTCCATAAGCACGTATCACTATATACGGAATACATGCCTACATTACATTGACGAACTGGAGCTAGTTACATATCACCCTATGTTATAACTATTACATGATGAATGCCATCCTACATAATCATCCATCACCGATCCAATGACTACGAGCTTTTCCTATACTGGTCTTTGCTTAGTTACTTTACCGCTACTGCTGTCACACTTGCTACACAAATCACTATTGCTACTGTTACCACTATTACTATTACTATCATACTACTTTGCTACTAAAACTTTGATGCAGATACTAAATCTTTCTGGTGTGGTTGAATTGACAACTCAACTGCTAATACTCGAGGATATTCTTTGGCTCCCTTTGTGTCGAATCAATAAATTTGGGTTGAATACTCTACCCTCAAAAACTGTTGCGATCCCCTATACTTGTGGGTTATCAAGACCTTTTTCTGGCGCCGTTGCCGGGGAGCATAGCTCTATTCTCTGAGCCACTTGGGATTTATATCGATCACTATGAAGAATTTGCGAGATCCAAAAACTAAAGTTCTACCCTCAACTACGAGGACAGGTAAGGAACTGCCATCTAGCTCTGCACTTGATTCACCTTCTGTTATGAGTAAATTTGCGACACCGCCACCTGCTATTAATTTTGATATGTCGTCTGTGCTTGATGATGCTACTTATGCTATACATGATAATTATGATGATGCTTTGCTTGGTAATGATATGCCACTTGGTGAATTTCTTGATGCACAAATTGCTAGAGTTACTACTGAATCAAATAATACTTTTGAAACTGATGAAATTATTGAGATGGAACCTGCTGTTACACCTGTTAGACCTAGCCCTCCTAGATATGAATTGCCTGATATACCTAAGGGATATGTTATGGAAGGAGAGGTAGCTGAAGACTTTCTTGCTTGTAAGGATAGCTATGATCTTGAGAAGTTATTATGCAAGTGGAAAGAAAAATCTCTGAATGCTAGAATGAAATATGATCCTAAGTTTGCTACTTCACCTATCTTTGTTACTGATAAGGATTATGAGTTCTCTGTCGATCCTGAGTTAATCACTTTGGTTGAATTTGATCATTTTCATGGTTATGAATCTGAAACTGTTGTAGCACATCTTACTAAACTGAATGATATTGCCACCCTATTCACTAATGAGGAAAAAATTCTCCATTACTATATCCTTAAGTTGTTTCCTTTCTCACTAAAGGGTGTTGCTAAAACTTGGTTTACTTCTCTTGCTCCTGGTTGTGTGCGTAGTCCCCAGGATATGATATACTACTTCTCTGAGAAATACTTTCCTGCCCATAAGAAACAAGCTGCCTTGCAGGATATATATAAGTTTGTGCAAATTGAAAAAGAGAGTCTCCCACAAGCTTGGGGGAGGCTTGTCCAGTTACTTAATGCTTTGCCTGATCACCCTCTTAAGACAAATGAAATACTTGATATCTTTTATAACGGGCTAACCAATGCTTCTAGGGACCACCTAGATAGTTGTGCTAGTTGTGTTTTCAGGGAACGAACTGTGGAACAAGCTGAAATTCTATTGAATAATATCTTGAGCAATGATAATGCCTGGACTATTCTCGAACCACCTCCGAAGCCAACTCCAAAGAAAAGAGGTATTCTATTCCTCAGTCCTGAAGATATGCAAGAAGCAAAGAAATCTATGCGAGAGAAAGGTATTAAATCTGAAGATGTGAAGAATCTACCACCTATTGAAGAGATACATGGTCTTGATAACCCGACACAGGTAGTAGAGGTAAATTCTCTTCGTAGATTCAATGAGAGTGATATTCCTTATGATAAACCTGCTACCCTATGCTTAGATGAATTTGATAACTTTGTTGCCAAACAATAAAGTTTTAATGATTATGTTAGCAGACAACTAGAACAAAATGCTCGTATGGTTAATCATATAAGTGCTTGTGTGGATAGAAATGTTAATGATCTTAAGCTTATTAGTAAACACGCTTCTATGGTCACAACTCAAGTAGAGCAAGTACTTAAGGCTCAAAATGACTTGCTTAATGAATTGAATGATAATTCTGTTAAAGTTGTTACTAGAGGTGCTAGAATGACTCAGGAACCTTTGTATCCTGAGGGCCATCCTAAGAGAATTGAGCAAGATTCTCAAGGAATTAATATTGATGCACCTAGTTACCCTAGTAATAGGAAGAAAAAGAAAGATGATAAGAACTTGCATGCTAGTAAACCTGTTTCTGTTACACCTGAGAATCAAAATGATATATCTATTTCTGATGCTGAGACACAATCTGGTGATGAACATGAGCCTAGTGACAATGTTGATAATGATGTTCATATTGATGCCCAACCTAGTAATGATAATGATGTGGAAATTGAACCTGCTATTGAACCTGATAACCCACAACCTAGGAACAAAAGATATGATAAGAGTGATTTTATTGCTAGGAAGCACGGTAAAGAAAGAGAACCATGGGTTCAGAAACCCATGCCCTTTCCTCCTAAACCATCCAAGAAAAAGGATGATGAGGATTTTGAGTGCTTTGTTGAAATGATTAGACCTATCTTTTTGCAAATGTGTTTGACTGATATGCTTAAAATGTCTCCTTATGCTAAATACATGACAGATATTGTGACTAATAAAAGAAAGATACCTGATGTTGAGATTTCCACCATGCTTGCTAATTACACTTTTAAGGGTGGTACTCCTAAGAAACTAGGTGATCCTGGAGTACCCACTATACCTTGCTCCATTAAAGGAAATTTTGTTAGAACTGCTTTATGTGATCTTGGAGCCGGTGTTAGTGTTATGCCTCTCTCTTTATATCATAGACTTGAATTGGATAAGTTGACACCTACTGAAATTTCTTTGCAAATGGCCGATAAATCAACTGCTTTACCTATCGGTATTTGCGAGGATGTGTCTGTTGTGGTTGCGAACGTTACTATCTTAACGGACTTTGTTATTCTTGATATTCCCGAGGATGATGCCATGGCAGTCATCCTTGGAAGACCCTTTTTAAACACTGCAGGAGTTGTTATTGATTGCAACAAAGGCAATGTCACTTTCCATGTCAATGGTAATGAGCACATGGTGCACTTTCCGAAGAAACAATATCGGGTTCATTGCATAAATTCTATTGAAAAATCTTCATCCATTATCATTGGAAGCTTTGAATTTCCTATACCTACTGTCAAGATGAGATATGATATACTTATTGTTGGGGATATGCATATCCCCATTGAGGTAACCTAGTGATTTTTCAAAAATTCTCCGGTTTCATGTGATTCGAAAAAAGTTTGTCAAGGAGACTTGATCAACCTTATTGATGGATTTCTTTTGATGACCATGAGATGGATGAATCTAGAAGTCACAATATTCTGTTCCCAACTTTTACTTTTTGTTACTTAGTATAAAAATAATAAATATAGCATTATTTTCCTGTTTTATGCATTATCCGTTCAATAAAAAAATGACCTGAAAATAAAAGTTCTTCAAATGCCCTGAAATTCAAGTATGATTTTTTCTAGAATATTTAAGAATTTGGGAGATAGATAACTAGTCAAGGGGTTGCACCAGTGGGCCACGAGCCCAGGAGGCGCGACCACCCCCTGGCCGCGCCTGGCAGGCTCGTGGGTCCCACGTGGCCCCCCTCCACTTATTCCAGATCGCACCTCCTTCTTCTACCTCCAGAAAAAATCATCCCACAGCTCAAACCCGTGTTCTTGCTCATTTTGCTGCGTTTTTTGATCTCCTTGTGCAAAGCCCCATTCACCAAACTGTTTTGGGGAATTGTTCCTTGGTATGTGACTCCTCCATTGGTCCAATTAGTTTTTGTTCTAGTTCTTTATTCATTGCATATTGTTGCTACATTGGTGACCTTGTTCTTGAGCTTTGCATGTTAATTTTATTTGGTCCCAAGTAGTTTTGATGCAAGATATGGCCTCCAGGCACTTGTAGGAGTAGTTGCTATGAGTTTTGTTAAGTTTTGTTTACTTTTATTTTGAGTCACTAAAAATTTCAGAATTATTTCAGAAAAAGGAAAATGTTTAGGAAGAACTATCATGGTGGTTTCTCAAGCAAGAGGGGTCCCCATCCCGCGATTCGGAAGCCCGATACTTATCAGTCGAGGGACGCAACGGTGCAACCATGTGAATGACCTTTCGATGAATTCATGATTGATGCAGGTTTCAAGGACGAGTTTGATACATTTATTCGCAACACCAGGCTCGAAGAATTCATCTCCAATAAATGTGAACAGTATACTACACTCACTGCCTCTTTTGTTCGTAGATTCAAATTTTCAGTTGGCCGTGACACATCCATACTGTTTGATCTTTATGAAAAATCGTATACTATGGATTTAGAGGATTTTAATAGAATATGCAAGATACCTGATTGGGGTAGCCCCAATGACCCTCCTAAGTCCTCGGTTGGAGATTTCATTTCCAGTATAACTGTTGGAGAGACTAGAGATATTACGCAGGCTACCATGGGGAGCATTCATTTTCCTGCCTTACACTATTTTTCCCTCTTCATAGGTAGATGCCTTAATGGTAAGCGTGATCATAGCCACCTCTACGCACCTGACCTCAGTATACTTAAGAGTGCAGTAACATGTCATAGAAGTTTTAACATGTGAGCTATAATTGCTAGGAGACTAAATAACAATGCTAATGAAGGAGATTTCTTTGGTGGGATCTATGCCACTCACCTAGCTAATTATCTTAGAATACCCATCCAGACTGGGGATCCTCCGCTTCACAGTTCTTTCCTTGATCGTGCTGCTATGATACGCTTCCAGTTCCTTGAGAGGAGGAATGAGTCCCTCCTATACCGGTTAATATTTAACCGGTAGCGTGTTTTTCATATTACCCTTCCTGCTCCTGCCTTCTTTGATTATCAGAGTAAACGGAGATATTACATAACCAGAGAAGAGGCAGAGGAGTATGAGAGAGAAGTGAAGGCTGCTCGCCTCCGTGAGGTGGCTATTCAGGCAGTAGCTGCCGCGTCCCAATACAACCCACATTATGATTTTGGATATCGCCCGAAGCACCCCGGAGCTGGTTACTTTCTGCCTTGGGAGTAGACCAACTTAGGCCAAAAGCCTAAGCTTGGGGGAGTACGTGTTTCTCACCAAATTTATATTCATGTTCACACATTCACTTTGATAGTCGGTGTTCACGCATTTTCATTATATCATCCATGCTAGTTTATTTTCTTTTTCTCGCATTCTTCTTGTGTGTTTGATTTCCCGTTCTTGCATGCTTAGTAGTAACTAAGAAAAGAAAACCCAAAAAGATTTCCCGTTCTTCTTTTGCTTGTTGGGAGCTTTCCCGTGTAAATAGTTTTCTCTTTTTCTTTGGGTCAAGGTAGAAGACCATGATTAAAATGATTAGTGGCACTCATATGCATTATTGTTTATCCGTCAAAGAGCCCTATTACCTTGTCTTCTCCTCTGAGTTTGCTTGCAGATTCCAGCTTAGTCCAATGCACGAACACTCTTATTATTATTCACATCATTCAGTCATGCAAGTGAAAGGCAATAATGATGATATATCATGAAGTGACTGAGCCTGGAAAAGCTGGTATGAACTCAATCTATTTTGTTTTTGTAAATATGACTGGCTCATCATTCCAAATTCAGCCTTGTTATGAGAAAAACAAGTTTGCAATGACAGCTTAGAGATCATAGTTTCTTATGCCATGCTTAATTAGCTAGGAGCTTATAATGGTCTGTCTTGGATGCCAACATGAATTTTAAAATGATTGTGATGTAGTATGATAGGATGGTATCCTCCTTTGAATGATTCAAGTGGCTTGACTTGGCACATGTTCACGCATGTAGTTGAAACAAAATCAACATAGCCTCCACGATATTTATGTTCATGGTGATTTATATCCTACTCATGCTTGCACTCAATGTTGGTTAATCTCAATGCAGTATAATGACTATTGTCGCTCTCTAGTTGATCGCTTCCCAGTCTTTTGCTAGCCTTCACTTGTACTAAGCGGGAATACTGCTTGTGCATCCACTTCCTAAACCCAAAGTTGTTCCATATGAGTCCACAATACCTACCTATATGCGGTATTTACCTGCCGTTCTAAGTAAATTTGCATGTGCCATTCTCTAAACCTTCAAATAATAATCTGTTTTGTATGCCCGAACCGCTCATGTGGTGACAAGGGGCGGTCAGTATCTTCCATGCTAGGCGTGTTATCCTCGATATGTGTTTATTCACTATCACTCACGAGAAAGGGGCCGGTATTCGGAATGCCTAGTTCCATGCTCAAATCAAATAAAAATATAATTGCAAACAAAACTCCCCCTGGATTGTTGTTCGTATGGATGGCACCCGAGGATTTGGCTAGTCGTGGAGTGTGATTGATCGGTGGTGGGGGAGTCAAAACTTTACTATTCTGTTTGGGAACCGCCTATAATACGTGTAGCATGGAAGATGGTGAAAACTCTTGGTCATTGCGTTGACAATGAAAGCATGCCACCCTAAAAATTATTTACTTCTGTTTAAAAAAAAGCTTGAGCTCTGGCACCTCTGCGAATCAATGCTTCCCTCTACGAAGGGCCTATCTATTTATATTTTTGTTGAGTCATACTCTTTTTAATTAAAAGCACCAGCTAGAGAGCACCTCTGTTATTTGTATGCTTTGCTATTAATTGATACTGAGTATGACTATGACAGGATATTCTTTGCCATGAGTTACAATTTCTAGTCGGCCCTTGGTCTTTGAAGGTGCTCTGCATTTATGTTTTGTGGTCTCAGAAAGGGCTAGCGAGATACCATTTATTCATATTGGATCATGATTGTTTTGATTGAAGTGTCGACATTTGAAACTTATTATTATTACTCGCTAGTTAATTATGCCATTGATATGAGTATACCATGAGACCTAAATGTCATTGCTTATGTGGTTAGCTTATGATCTTGCTGAAAACCTGAATATGAGTTAGACATAATTATGACAACAAGATCAAACAGAGTTCGTAAAAGTTTTTATTTTGTCTCTTTCAGTTTATCAACTGAATTGCTTGAGGACAAGCAAGGCTTTAAGCTTGGGGGAGTTGATACGTCTCCAACGTATCTACTTTTCCAAACTCTTTTGCCCTTGTTTTGGACTCTAATTTACATGATTTGAATGAAACTAACCCGGACTGACGCTGTTTTCAGCAGAACTACCATGGTGTTGTTTTTGTACAGAAATAAAAGTTCTCGGAATGACCTGGAAACTTACGAGGAATTTTATGGAATATATAAAAAATACCGGAGAAAGAATCAACCGAAGAGGAGCTGCCAGTGGGCCATGAGCCCAGGAGGTGCCCCCCCTAGGCCGCGCCTGGCAGGATCGTGGGGCCCACGTGGATCCTCCGACCTCATCTCCAGCTCCATATAATCTCTTTCGCCCGAAAAAAATCAGAGAGAAGAAATCATCGCGTTTTACTATACGGAGCCGCCGCCACCACCTGTTCTTCCTTGGGAGGGCAGATCTGGAGTCTGTTCCAGGCTCCGGAGAGTGGAAATTGAAGCCATCGTCATCATCAACCATCCTCCATCGCCATTTTCATGATGCTCTCCATTGTTCGTGAGTACTCATCGTAGGCTTGCTGGATGGTGATGGGTTGGATGAGATCTATCATGTAATCGAGTTAGTTTTGATGGGGTTTGATCCCTAGTATCCACTATGTTCTAAGATTGATGTTGCTACTACTTTGCTATGCTTAATGCTTGTCACTAGGGCCCGAGTGCCATGATTTCAGATCTGAACCTATTATGTTTTCATCAATATATGTGTGTTCTTGATCCTATCTTGCAAGTTGTAGTCACCTACTATGTGTTATGACCCGGCAACCCCGGAGTGACAATAGCCGGAACCACTCCCGGAGATGACCATAGTATGAGGATTTCATGTATTCACTATGTGCTAATGCTTTGTTCCGGTTCTCTATTAAAAGGAGACCTTAATATCTCTTAGTTTCCATTAGGACCCCGCTACCACGGGAGGGATGGACAAAAGATGTCATGCACGTTCTTTTCCATAAGCACGTATGACTATATACGGAATACATGCCTACATTACATTAACGAACTGGAGCTAGTTACATATCACCCTATGTTATAACTATTACATGATGAATGCCATCCTACATAATCATCCATCACTGATCCAATGCCTACGAGCTTTTCCTATACTGGTCTTTTCTTAGTTACTTTACCGCTACTGCTGTCACACTTGCTACACAAATCACTATTGCTACTGTTACCACTATTACTGTTACTATCATACTACTTTGCTACTAAAACTTTGCTGCAGATACTAAATCTTTCTAGTGTGGTTGAATTGACAACTCAACTGCTAATACTCGGGGATATTCTTTGGCTCCCCTTGTGTCGAATCAATAAATTTGGGTTGAATACTCTACCCTCGAAAACTGTTGCGATCCCCTATACTTGTGGGTTATCAAGACCTTTTTCTGGTGCCGTTGCCGGGGAGCATAGCTCTATTCTCTGAGCCACCTGGGATTTATATCTATTGATCACTATGAAGAATTTGCGAGATTTAAAAACTAAAGTTCTGCCCTCAACTATGAGGACTGGTAAGGAACTGCCATCTAGCTCTGCACTTGATTCACCTTCTGTTATGAGTAAATTTGCGACACCGCCACCTGCTATTAATTATGATATGTCGCCTATGCTTGATGATGCTACTTATGCTATACATGATAATTATGATGATGCTTTTCTTGGTAATGATATGCCACTTGGTGAATTTCTTGATGCACAAATTGCTAGAGTTACTACTGAATCAAATGATACTTTTGAAACTGATGAAATTATTGAGATGGAACCTGTTGTTGCACCTGTTAGACCTAGCCCTCCTAGATATGAATTGCCTGATATACCTAAGGGTTATGTTATGGAAGGAGAGGTAGCTGAAGACTTTCTTGCTTGTAAGGATAGCTATGATCTTGAGAAGTTATTATGCAAGTGGAAAGAAAAATCTCTGAATGCTAGAATGAAATATGATCCTAAGTTTGCTACTTCACCTATCTTTGTTACTGATAAGGATTATGAGTTCTCTGTCGATCCTGAGTTAATCACTTTGGTTGAATCTGATCCTTTTCATGGTTATGAATCTGAGGGGTTAGACGGGACGGGGGACCTAGGGGGTGGCAATGCCGCCAGGTCTTGCCCTGGCCCTCTTATGTTCGGAAACTGTCGCATCGGGTCGATATCGAGGGAATCTTGTGGTGGGTTGGGCCCGACCTTGTGCCACGATGTTGCTATGGGCTGGCTTATCACAGTGAGGTGAAAATGTCCCTCGGTCAAACCCCGTCCGGTGAAAGTCAAAGGGGTAGATTCGTTCGGTCAACAGTGTCAGGGTTAGACGGGACAGGGAAACAGAAATAACACCCCTAAAAATGAACAGAAATAACACCACTAATTAATGTAAAGAACTCCCTAAAAATAATAAAAAATAAAAAACTGAAAAGAATAAAAAATTAGTATCCCGACAGCTAGGCCGTCGGCGTAGATTGCCACGTGGCTCCAGTAAGATATGCCGACGGCTAGGCCATCAACATATCTATGCCCTATCCAACCAGTGGCCTCCGGTCCACCCATTCTCTCCCTCTCTCTCTCTCGCCCTAATCCTCGCCCGCGCGACGCCGCCACCCTCTCGTCGCCTGCGCCGTCGCCGCCCTCTCCTCGTCCGTGCCGCCGCCGCCCTCTCCTCGGCCGCGCCGCCTCTGCCCTCTCCTCGCCTGCGTCGCCGCCCTCGCGACCTCGACGAGTGTCGCCGCCCTCGCCCAGCCCCCTGGCCCCGACCCCGTCTTCGCCCGCTCCTCCCGTCGCGCCCCCGATGCTGCCCGATGCCGTCGTCCTCCCGACGCGGGCGGGCCTCCCCGACCCCGCCCGTCTTGCCCCGACGCCGCTTGTCCTTCACAACGCCGGCCGGCCTCCCGGATGCCGCCCATCCTCCACGATGCCGGCCGGCCTCCCCGACCCCAGCCGTCCTCCCCCGCACTGGCCGGCCTCCGCCTTGCCAGCCTCCTCATCCCCGCTCCGGCCGGCCTCCCTCGACCACCTCTCTGCAGCAGCCTCCCCTGCCCCGGCCGGTAATATTTTCAGTTTTTTACAATTATTTGTGTGCAATATTTAGTAGAAATAGGTGAAAAGATAGATAAATAGATATATATATATATACGGATGTTTGATAGATGAATGTAGATAGATAGATGGATGTAGATAGATGAATGTAGAAAGATAGATGAATGTAGATAGATGGATGGATGTAGATAGATAGATGGATGAAGAGATAGATGGATGTAGATAAATTAGATGTATGTTTTGTTTAAAAACTGAAGTGTCAATGTTGTATGTGATGTGATGACCTAAACTTTTCCGCTCGATGAAATTTACAGGCTTTGTTGTGGTGCATCTCCGTGGAGTGATCGTTGACGTCGTAACTGTTGGTCCCTAATCGTCCCTCTGTTGTTCGACTACTTCCTCTATAGCCGAGGGTGAGGTACAACTCCACCACCTCCTCATCTGCTTTTTTTATGTCACTAGATTTTCTTTTCACGTCAAGTCTCATAACCTAGGCGTCTCCCGTCCGAAAGAGTTGCATCGATAAATATGCATTCAATTGCATATTTATCACCGCAACTCTTTTGGATTGTCTAGCGTTTTCCACGGACAGCCCGAGGATGTGTAGATTGGGTACGTTCTCCATGCCCTACCCCGTTCCGAGACAAGATTTCGGTGGCGCCTCCCCGTTGTTCTCCGAAGCACATTCTCTCGGCTATTTGCCGAGACGTGTATCTAGAGAACAGCGGGGAGGTGCTGCCAAAATTTTGTCTCGGAACGGGGTAGAGCATGGAGAACATACTCAATCTAGACATCCTCGGGTGGGATTAGGACCCACCTTTACCTATTAGAGATGTTGGATTCACCGCAGAAGAAAATAAAAATTTGATGTGATTAATTCAAATGAATCCTTAATTTTGTTGTGTGGCTCCCAATAAAACAGAGGATGGCAGATAATCAGTGGATGTACAGTGGTTTTATCCGTCGAAATCGAGTAACATCAGAGTGGTCACGAAAACCGATGTGTATTTGAAGGATATATTCTGTAGTCCAATGAGAATTATCCCACCATGCCCATGTGCGAGATGTGGCAGAAGTCACCGTAAAAATCAGAAGGACATGACTGACCACCTTCGCACGCACAGATATATGGCAAACTTTGACATGCCACCAATAAACTTAGCTGAGCATGACCGTGGCAGAGAGGAGGTGATGCGACAATGCGTCGATGGTTATGAAGACGACGGGGTCAGGGACATGCTAGATGATATCATTGTTGTAGAAATGACAAATGCGACACCTTTAGAGAATGAACTGGAGGATCTGGAGGCAATCGCAAAGGCCTTCTTGGAGGTCTTGGCCTCATCGAAGAAACCTCTTTATGAGGGTGCCAAAAATATCTCAGCTGGATGCCATCTCGCAACTTATTACAGTCAAGGCTGAGTACGGCTGTAGCCAGAAATGCTTTGAAGCATTCCTGGGAGTATGGGCTAACAGCCTCCCCGAGGGTCATCAACTACCGAAAAGCATGTACTCTACAAAGAAAATCATGAAGGCACTCTCTATGGATTATAAGAAAATAGATGTTTGTCCGAAGAATTGCCTTTTGTTTAGGCACGAGTATGCGGATGACAAGTACTGTAGGGAGTGTGGTTCGTCTCGGTACCTTGAGGTGGTCGGTGAGGATGGTGAGAAAAGGTAGCTAACCATCCCTGCTAAGGTTCTTTGGTATCTCGATTTCATATAAAGATTGCAGCACCTTTTCATCACGGAGGAGTTTGCCAAAATGATGAAGTGGCACAAGGAAGGTAAAAGGTATCATCCAAATAAAATCGTACATCCATCAGAAGGTGAAGCATGGAAGTCGTTCGATGAAGAATACCCCGAGGAAGCAGCAGAGGCTGGGAATGTCAGAGTTGCAATAACAGGTGATGGGGTCAATCCATATGGTATGTCGACTAATCCATATAGCTACTGGCCCGTGTTTGTTATTCCGCTCAATCTCCCTCCAGGTGTCCTAATGAGACGCAACACCATGTTCTTGTCGCTGATTATTCCAGGGCCTGAATACCCGGGGAAGAATTTGGCAGTGTTTATGCATCCACTGGTGGATGATTTGCACCATTCTTGGTACTTCCCAAGGTTGACACACGACCGACATCTGCAGAAAAATTTCTTGATGAAAGTTTGGTTGATGTATTGCATGCATGACTTTCCCGGCTATGCTCTATTCTGCGGATGGTGTACAAGTGGGAAGATGGCATGCCCAGTGTGCATGCAGGCTCTGCGTTTGATTTGGCTGCAGAAGGGTGGCAAGTATTCAGCCTTTGACCTACATCGACAGTTCCTCCCTCCAGACCATGCAGACAGGGAAGACAAGAAGAACTTCACGAAAGGTCGGGTTGTCCATGAAGTAACCGAGATTCCAACATTTTCGGGGGCAGATGTTCTTGCTCAGCTAAAAGCTCTCAAGCCTAAAGTCAAAGGCAAAGGCAAAGGAAAACGCTTCGAGGGATATGGTGAGACGCACAACTAGACTCACATTACCCCCTTCTCGAAGCTTCCCGATTTCAAGGACCTCAAACTTCCTTACAACATTGATGTGATGCACACCGAAAAGAATGTCGCAGAGTCCCTTTTCCGCACGATCCTCAACATTCCTGATAAGACGAAGGATAACCTTAAAGCTAGAGCCGATCAACGGAGAATTTGTGATAGACCATGTCTAAACATGAAGCCTCCCACATGCGGTCGAATAAGCTGGATCAAGCCAGATGCTGACTTTGTCCTTAAACCGCCAGAAAAGAAGGAAGTATTTATTTGGATGAAACACATTTTGAAGTTCACCGATGGTTATGCATCGAATATAAGTAAGGGAGTCAATCTTTCAACGGGCAAAGTGACGGGGCTCAAGAGTCATGACTACCATGTGTGGATTGAGCGGATAATGCCGGTGATGGTTTGAGGCTATGTCCCCGAGCATGTCTGGCGAGTGCTTTCCGAACTAATCCATTTCTTCCACACGCTCCGTGCTAAAGAAGTAAGTAAAGATGTGATTGAACAATTGCATAAGAAGGCACCGGAGTTGATAGTCAAGCTAGAGAAGATCTTCCCGCCAGGCTTCTTCACTCCGATGACACTTCTCATTCTGCACCTCGCGAAAGAGGTATTGTTGGGGGGGGGGATGTGCAGAATCGTTGGCAGTATGGCCCTGAGAGACAGAACAAGCATCTCCGACAGAAATGTGGAAAGAAAGCTAAGATTTAAGCTTCCATAGCTGAGGCAGTTATCCTAGAGGAGGTGTCAAACCTCAGGACATCGTACTATCCAGACCACTTTCCCCATCTGCATAATAAGGTGCCTCGATACAATATAGAAGAGCCCAAGTATCAACCCAAGCTCCATCTATTCAACGGGCAAGGTAGCAGGGCTGGGGCCTCGAAATCTTATAACATGCCACGACAAGAGTGGGAGGACCTTATGTTCTATGTCTTGCACTACATCAAGGAAGTCGAGGAAGTGTGGATGAGGTAATACCACTACACCATTCCTTTATGCACATCATCATGTTCTGTGTTCACTTAATCCCGGTCTAACACCACTTCTCTTCTTTTAGTGATTTCGTTCAAGAGGAATGGACGGGAATGAATCGTCCTACTAAGGCGGATGCACTTACTCTTCTCCGTCATGGAAACCCTGGAAATAAAAAAATTGTTGCTTGGTTCATGGAGAAAGTAATTTTCCACATTCCCCTATTAAATACGTAGTTCAACATTTATTAGTTAACCGAACTAATGCACCAAAAAATTCAATTATACTTGTAGGGAAAAGATCCGAACATATCTATGGATGATGAATTGAGATAGGTTTCCATGGGTTTTGACCCTGTCGTCATGACATGTAAAAAGTATGATGTGAATGGGTATCGCTTCCATACAGAGGAGCACCAGAACAGCCGGCCTGATCCCAAAACTATAAATACCGGAGTGTACACCCTCGGTCAAAATTCAATAGACTACTACGGAAGGGTCCAAAATATATACGAGATTACATTCTGCAAAGGGCGCGAAACCCTAAGTCTACCTATGTTCAAATGTCGATGGTTCGATCCGCAGGAGGGGTAGAGACATACACCTTCCATTGGTTTGGTCGAAGTTAAACCATCAACCGTCTATGCTGGAGCTGATCTCTTCATTGCAGCTACCCAAGCTACACAAGTTTATTATTTGCCTTAGCCATGCCAGAAAGAGTACCTACGGGGTTGGGAAGTTGTGTTCAAGGTGTCGCCACATGGTAAGCTATCGGACCCAAATGAAGATGATTACTACAACATTAACCCCATGACATACGAGGGAGTGTTCTATCAAGAGCAACCCGATGATGATGTGGTAAGAAACGATGACGCTAGACCATTGAGCAATGATGATGTGGATCCAAACGATGACGATGCACGGAATGACGATGAGACCATTGTTAATGAAAATGACATACTTATGCTAGAATAGTTAAACGAAGACGCTGATGACGAGGAAGAGCCTCCACCTCCGTCACACAACAAAGATGATATGATTGATACTGATGATGAGACCGAGCGAGAAATCGGTTACAACAGTGATGATTCGTACGGGTTCTAGCAGATGTACGTTTCATGTCTTTTTTTCCCTATGGTTTAGGAATATGCCTTTTTTATGCTTATTTGTAATGTGTTTATTATTATGATTTTTCCTTCATTATTAATGTACTAATTGTTTATTCTGTTTTCAATGCAGGTTCGTGGAACATGGGCAAGGGGAAGGCCGACGACGCGGGTTTCATACGCAAGGTCGTCGGCATTGCTAGTCGAAGTGGTCGAGCATGTACTGTTACCCCCCGACTACTTGAGGATGACTCCTCACAGGAAGAGAGAGGGAGAGGTGCCCCTAGAGGAGGAGGGGGCGGGAGGAGAGCCCATGGAGGGCGAGGGGGTGGTGGGAGAGCCACTAGAGGGGGTCATGGCTAGAAACAGCGCACCCTCACCGACTTAGGGGTGTTGTCTTCGAGGCCCTCCTCTAGTGTGGTACCCTCTGCCAAGGAGGAGGAGGACGAGGAGGAGGAGGTGATTCGCGAGGAGGGGGTGAGGAGGAGGAGGTGGAGGACAAGGAGGAGGATGAGGTTGGGGAGGGGGACGAGGAGGAGGAGGAGGAGGAGGAGGCAGGCGGGGATGATGGTGGTGGCGGGGATGATGGTGGTGGTGGGAATGACAACAATAAGGGATTGCTGCGTGGTAATGCAAAGGTCCCAAAGCATATTCCTACTACCGAGGAGCAAAAGTGGCTCATTGAGCCAAAGGGGATAGAGTAAGTTCCACTAAATAATTTCAATCATAATTTAATTCTTTTGCTTGTCACATCCTAATATTTTCATTATTTAAATCTTTTGCAGTCACTGGGTACATCCTAAAGGGGCCCGTGTTCCCAATGGCATCATCACCGTCTTGCTGAAGGAATACTAGCCGGGGCTATATTGTCCGGATCTAGTCAGGCACCCAGATCTTTGGGTTTTGGCTAAGACCTGGGAGCACTGGGAAGCGCCCCCCCACGCGGAGTATGTGACCCCTTCTAAGGCCGTGATCACTAATTTTTGGGTGAGTTCTCTTCACAAGCACACATCCATTCTGGTTTCATTAATGATTTAACTCATGGCTTCTTCCATTCTGGTTTCATAAATGATTGTAGAAATACTATTGAGTTCTCCTGGAGCACAAGGCCGCTGCCGATGAGATCGTGCTGCGCCAAGCGAAGAAGAAGGCCCGCCAGATGCAGTACGAGGTGCGGTTGGTGGCCATCACACAATACTATCACGACTATCTTGGTATGAAGATGACCAAGGAAGGAGCGAAGGTGCGACAAATTACCTTGGAGAGGGACGAGTACTTGTCGATAAGTATTAACGATTTTTCATTCCGAAGTTTGTGGTAAATTTCATCGTTTAGTGTTAGACATGCCATTATACTTCCTATCATGTAGGTGTGTCCAAATTGGTGTTATGGGAAAGACGAGTCCTGGGCGGCATTGGTGGACCTGTGGTGTGGTCAGGATGAAGCCTGGGCGGCTACTAGCAGCATTAACTCGGCTAACCGAGGGAAGGAGGGAGTACATGCTCAGGGAAATCGGAACCACTTTCTCCACAAGGCACTTCAGGTATGACTAACCTCATTAAACAATCTTCTTTTATTTACCTTCACTTTTTATGTATGACTAACATCCGTTTGTTGGTGCAGGAGGAGAAACTCAAGAGGCCGCTCTCACACATGGAGGCGTGGGAGATCGCCCATACTCGGAGGAAGCCCAAGCCTGGGGAAGACAAGTACTACGGCAAGACCGCGGAGAAGAAGAAGAACTACTCTGCGGCGTATCTGAATCTACATCCTGACACACCTGACCCCATCAAGGCGCCTTTGGACGACATGGCGGTGGTTTGCATGGGACCGAAGGCTCAAGGTCGGCAGCCGGTTCTGGATGTTATGGTCACTCCTTCTATCTCCTACACACAGCTCCGAGCTACCGACCCAAGCCTGAGACAGCGCACGCCCACGACCACTGCGCAGTCACAGTCCCTCCTAGCTGAGCGGCACTCTGTAAGTATTTTTCCCTCTTATCTTTGTTGCTCACTTTATTTCCCGTATTTAGATGTTTAATGAGTTCCATCACGTCATATTGTAGGCCTACATGGAGTACACACGATAGGAGACCATGGCGGGGAGCGCGAGAGTTGCAGTCGTCCATGACCACATCACTCGCATGATGACGGTTAGTTTAGCCCATTTCATTTCATTTCCATATTGATACTTTCATTTATTCTGACATTGGTGTTTGCTTTGTCAATTAACATGCAGCTCCTATTTGAGAGCATGAGGAATGACACGATTCCTGAAATGGAACCAGCACGACCAACTGCAGGACCACAACCAGTGCTGCTTACCTTTGGAGAATTTCTAGCACAACAACCTGGGACAGCGGTGGTTAGTACATCCCCAAACTATTCAACCAACGCTTAGTGTTTATTCAACACAATATCATTCACTCAACATGTCTTTTCAAACATCCAGGGAACCGGTAGATCATCCGTTGGTGGTGGTGTTGGTGTTCACATCAATCCCGAGTCACGGAGCCCGGTCAGTCCAATCCACCAAGGCGGTAGCACTGCCGCTAGCAGTGAAGAACTGGGCTTTGGCGGACTTGGAGTCGACGACCTTGGAGGTGGACGTACTGGCGCTCCTTAGATGCCTTGTGCTCTTTTTAAGCTTCTTAGATGACATGTATTTCGCTACTTATATTTCGGAGCTCCTTATGTTGTTGGTTGTGAGGATGTGATGGTGGTGGTTTTGATGACGTCCGTCTGTTTATGCTACTTATATTTATGATGCTTCGGACCTACGTCGCCATAGCCGTCGGCATAGGTGCGCCACCAGGGACCGTCTCCGGCCGGCACGTGGCAATCTATGCCGACGGCCGGGCCATCGCCATAGCGCGACACGTGGCTGTCCTTGGATGCGCCGCTCTTGATGGCAGTGCTGCCGGACGCCGTTTGCCATGGAACTATGCTGACGGCCGGGGCCGTCGGCATCGATGTACGGACATCGTCGGCATAGTATTTATGCCGACGGCTTTCCTGCCGACAGCACCCTGGGGTATGCCGACATATATGGTGCTGACGGTGCTATGCCGATGGGGACCGTCGGCATAGGCCTATGCCGACAGGAATTGGGGCTATGCCGACGGCCTAGGCCTTTATCCTGGTAGTGCTGGAGCGAAATAATGAAGGCCTAATTTTTTTAATGTGCAAATGTGAGTCTTTTCAACCAAAACTAAAAAAATCAAATGCAAAGATATATGCACTAAAAAATTAACAAAACAAATGGTTCAAAATGTTTTCCTTACAAACTACTACATCTTTTAATTTGCGCGAGCTCGATATCGTACTGCTGTTGTCACCCACTCAGCCGCGCTAGGCATTGTGTTGGGCATTGCTTCTTCTGTTCTGCCATTATCCAGGTGTCTGGCGTCCAATGAGGCGAAGCTTGGTGTCTGAGAAGCGATGGAGGCAGGAGTGGACATAACCACCCCACACAGACTCGTTAGGAAATCCGGCGGTCTGACAGACGCCTCGTCCGTCGTCACGGTGTGAACATCGCGTGTCATCGTTCCGGCTCGCCACCCATGGCAAAATTCGGCTATTTAAGTCGGCCGGTGTCCCCCAATCCAGCACCAGCGTCCCCCAATCCATATAAAGCATTCTAAAGAAAACTAGGGTAGTATGATTTTCTTTGCATGCTTTGTATGGATCTAGGAGTTCAAATATGAAAGAACTAGATGTGAACGAGAAGATTTGAGGACTGGTAGGTCAGTACCCGTGGACGCACCCGAACATGCCCATGGACGTTTGAGGGCCTGGATTTGCGAACCGTGTTGTGAACGTCGCGTGGCACCGCTCCAACTCCCCGCGCTTATCCATAGTCGGCTATTTAAGCCGGTCGGCGTCCCCCAGCCCTAGCACATCCACCTCTTCCATTCCGGAGGGGGATTTCAAGGAGGACGAGGAGGTGGAGGAGGAAGATGAGGAGGAGCTGGTGGTGGAAGAGGATGAGGAGCAAGAGCCGGCGAAGGAGGCGCTGGCGCTAGCTACGGGGGAGGACCAACAGGAGCTGGCGGAGGAGGCGATGCTGCTGGATGTGGGGGAGGAGGAGGCGCTAGTGATGGAGGACGTGGATCTGTGGCCGGAGCAACTAGCCATCCTAAACTCCATCCACTCGGAGTCGGCTGCGGAGGCCAGGAGTCTTCGTCGGCAGCAGATGGAGGCGGCGTGGGCTGCGCAGCAGGACGCGCAGTCGACTCAGGCTCCTGCTGCTTGAGTGAGTCGATCTGCTCCTGCTGCCGCCTGACTCTGGATTCCAACTCCAAGTGCTTTGATTCGAGGCCTTCAAGGCGGAGTGATTCCTCCTTCTTCCACTCCTCCTGCATATTCTTTCTCGCACGGCTTCTGTAGTCGTCGTTCCAACCAGCAAACCCCTCAAACCACGGAACAACGCCTTTCCCTCATGTTCTTCCTGGTGTTCAGGATTCTTCAGGGCACGCGTAAGCTCGTCGTCCTCTCTGTTGGGCGTGAACACCCCCGTTCGAGCTTCTTCGATTTTCATCAGAATTTCGTGTGTCACTTTTTTAAGACTTGCCTTCACCATAATAGCCCCTGTCTTTGGGTCCAACTCCCCCCCCCATGTGCAAAAAACCATGTCCGGCACCTCGAGGGCCAGGTCACTGTAACTGCAGTGACCCCTGCACTAATCATATCTTTTTCGGATTGATCCTACTTAGGCAGGGCCATCTGGTAGCCACCTGGCCCCAGAGTATGGTGCCACTGCTTTTTCGCAACATTAATCTTGTTCTTTCTCGACCGTTCCTTAGCTAGTTCCGATTCCTTGAACTTCATGAAATCGTCCCAGTGATCTTTTGCCTTCACCAGTGCTCCCTCGAATTTTGGAGTCGTCTTGTTTGCTTTGACGTACGCATCCCATGCATTTTTCTTGAAGGTGTTGAATGTGATCACCATATTTTTAAGAGCATAGTTTCTGACTTTCTTCAGATCTGCATCTGTCAAATTATCTGGTAATGTGAAATGTGACATTAGCTCGGTCCAAAGCACATCTTTTGCTTTTTCATCGACAAAAGTAACTCCTTCTCAATCTCCCTTTGATGCCTTTTTCATTCTTGTGTGGAGATCGGGATTTGGTCCCTGACAATAACTCCGCATTGATTCTTGAACTTGGTCGCATTTTTCTTAGGTTCAAGCGGTTCGCTAGTTGATATATTGATGAAATCGATGCTGAACTTTACGCCAGGGTCCAACTTTTTGGCCGAGCCTCAAACTACCCTGTCGCTTGTAGAAGATTTGCTCGATCCGGAGGCCTAAAAGAAGAAAGATTGATTCGTTAATACATATACAACTCAATTAAGACATGTAATGATCACCAGATGGCTTATATAATAAATATACCTCGCCGGTCTTTGTTATTTGAAGAACATTTTCTTCGTCAACATCATTGTCGAATTCATCTATTCTCTCGTCTTCATCAAACATACAACCCTCACCGGAATTGTTGAGATATTGCGAGCCGTCATCATCTTCATGTTCATGCTCTGGGCTCGTGGAGCTTATGATGTTGAACAGAGCCTCTTCTCCTTCTCTGTCAGTATTGTCCATAGCTTTTATTTAACTAACCCAGAAGAAAGATACAACAATTTAGTATTCAAATTAGAATGCATGCAATCAATAAGGAAAAGTGAATCATAGTACATAATATGCATCATCGAATATAATCTCGAATAAATTGTCTCGAATATTATCGAATATAATCTCGAATACATCTCGAATATTATCACTAATACATCTCGAATATTATTAATTATATAATATCACTACTATAGATCCAGTTGACGTCTTGCGCAGCAGGCGGTGGACACCCAAAGAGAAGGAGCTATATGGACACCCAAAGAGAAGGAGCTATCAAGCTCGAGTGAGATCCCTGAAGAACCTGCCAGGTATTGGAGAACCTGATGTCCAACGCATCCATGTACCAACGGACATGCTCGTCCCCCTCCGTGACACAGCGGCATACCACCTCCGGCAGGGCTGGCTCCCTCCGCACCGAAAGTGGCCCACGTGAACGCCACCAAAGAATATTCGGGTCGACGATGGGACCCGGCTTCCTCACCAAGTTGCGCGCCCCTGAAGGTAGCACCTCCCAGTGCCAGCCCGGCGGGGCCCAGTCCCGAACGTTGCCCCTCTGAAGCAGGACGTCATCGCGAACGAGTCGACGATGAGGATGGGGGCCAGGCATCGTTGACTCTGAGAAGAAATTCTAGGCAAAATAAACATTTTTTAAATGTTTGATCGTGATTTCTTATATATGAGGAACCTTCAGAATCCTAACGGAATCTCTTAACCTTAGGACCCACGACTTTTGCAAATACATAAAAAATACTACTTGCAAATTAATACATATATAACAAACTTTTGCAAATACAACATTAAAATATGCAACTTTTGCAAATACTAGTTGCTATACATTGAATAAAATGTCAAAATTCATCAACTTTTTTCTATACATATATTGGATCAAAATGTAAAAATTCCTCAAATGTCAAAATTCCTTCACTTTTTTGTATACATCTAACTAATCATATAGTGAAAAAAATGTCAAAATTCATGCATCTATGTCAAAATTTGTCAAATGTCAAAATTCCTTAACTTTTTTCTATACATCAAAATTCTTGCATCTAATCATCTAATCATCTATACATCTAATTATCAAAATTGTGTGTGTGTGTGTTCATCAAAATTGGGGGGGGTCGGGCTGGGGTGGGGGTGGCGGCCGCCATGGCGGCACAGGGGGCGAGGGAGAGGGGGAGAGGGGGTTGCTCACAGCGGGGCGATGGGGCGACGGCGAGGCGAGGTGAGTCGGGGGCGGCGACAGTGAGGAGCTCGGGGCTAGAGGAGCGCGCGGGGGCGGCGTCAGGCCGGGCTCGAGGAGGAACGGGCACGGGCTGCGTCGGAGATCGGGGCGAGGAGGCGCGGGCGGCCAACGTCGGGGGCAGCGAGGAGCTCCGATGTCGGGGAGGCGAGACGGCGATGATGCGGTGATGTCGCGAAGAGGAGAAGAATGCAGAGTAACTGAATTTTTTTGAAGTGTTGAATATAGAAGGAGGCCTTTAGTCGCGGTTGGTGGCTCCAACCGCGACTAAAGGTGAATTTTAGCTAGCGCAGGCGGCGGGAAGCAAAACCCTTTAGTCGCGGTTGGTGGCTCCAACTACGACTAAAGGGGGGGGTCTTTAGACGCGGTTGGAGCCACCAACCGCGACTAAAGGTGTGTTCCTGGCACAGTGCATAGCGGTGGAAGTTTAGTCCCACCTCGCTAATCGAGGGGCACCTCGACCAGTTTATAAGCCCCGGCATGGGCACTGCATTGAGCTCCTCTCTAATGCAGGCCTTCTGGGCCTACCTCAGCTGCGATTCCCTATGGGCCTACTAGGCCTTGCGGGTCTGCATCTTGGCCCAAGTTGGGTTTCTAGTCGTATGCACGCCGTAGCGGCCCAGTAGGCTTTTTTTTCATTTTTTCATTTTATGCTTTATTTATTTTCTTTTGTTTCTGAGGTTTTTGTGCTTTATTGAGAGTTAATGAGTGAATATTTTTGCGTTAGGTCAAAAAAATTATAAACTTTCTGTTAGTGGCAGTAGTTTTCAAATTCGAATAGTTTAAATTTGAATTATTTGAAATTTGTGTGAATCACTAGTTTGTGAATAACTTTACTTTAAAAATAGATTTTCTAGTGATTCTTTTTTCTACTGTTTAATATTATCGTGTTTTATCATTATATCCAATTTGGTAATTCTTAGGTTATTAAAAAAATGAAATGCCTTTGTAACAGGTGAGTTTTCATCTGAAACCCTGATACTTCGAAAGAGATTGTCCATTTTGTACATGAAGTGCATCCAGTTTTTGCGGTAACCCTCTCAACTTTTTAGCACATGCTATGTGGGTGAAATGATGATACCATGCCAACTTTCAAAATTTTCAGAGTTCATTTGTAGTGCTTATCAATTTCAGAGTCATTTAGCTCAAAAAATCAGTAAGTGCATGAAAATAGCAAATGAAGTCAGAAAGGGTTGAAAATTGATGGCCTCCCTTCGAATGGTGCATACTGAATGCACAAAAAGTCTGGAGTTGAAATAAGTTAAAAAAATGAAATGCCTTTGTAAGAGGCGAGTTTTCGTCTGAAACCCTGATACCTCGAAAGAGATTTTCCATTTTGTACACGAAGTGCATCCAGTTTTTGCGATAACCCTCTCAACTTTTTAGCACATGCTATGTGGGTGAAATAATGATACCATGCCAACTTTAAACCTTTTCAGAGTTCATTTGTAGTGCTTATCGATTTCAAGGTCATTTAGCTCAAAACAAATCAGTAAATGCATGAAAAATAGCAAATGAAATCGAAAAGGGTTGAAATATATGGCCTCCCTTCGAATGGTGCATACTGAACGCACAAAACACATAAGTACACTACTATTACAAAGATTCCCTTCGATTTGTCCGAAGTGGGACTTTCTAGATATATAAGTCCGGGAACTAACTAGAGGAGCCGATCACATCCCAAAGTGGGATCTTTGGGTGTAAAACTTTTTCTTCGCGTGTGTCCCTTTGCGTCATAACCATGGACAATCTTCATCATTTAACTTGATGCTCGGGTCAACATTCACTCTGAAGGGAGCAATTTCATGAAACTTTTCATAATCTTCTGACATGTCTGTCTTGTCCTCCACTCCCACGATGTTTCTTATCCCTAAAAGAACTATGTGGCGCTTTGGCTCATCGCATGATGTATTTGCTTCCTTATCTTTTCTTTTTATCGGCTTGGTAGACATGTCCTTCACATAGAAAACCTGCGCCACATCATTGGCTAGGACGAATGGTTCATCTGCATACCCAAGATTGTTGAGATCCACTGTTGTCATTCCGTACTGCGGGTCATCCTTTACCATGCCTCCTGTGAGATTGACCCATTTGCACCTAAACAAAGGGACCTTCAAATCAAGTCCATAGTCAAGTTCCCATATCTCCTCTATGTCACCATAGTATATGTCCTTTGGCCCATTGTTGTTTGCTACATCAAAGCGGACACCACTGTTTTGGTTAGCACTCTTTTTATCTTGGGCGATCGTGTAAAATGTATTCCCATTTATCTCGTACCCTTTGAAAGTCAATATAGTCGAAGATGGTAACTTGGACAGCAAGTACAGGTCATCTTCAACAGTGTCGTCATGCATGAGACGTGCTTGCAACCAACCGGTGAAAGTCACCGTTTGTTCATGTGTAATCCAGTCATCAGACTTCTCCGGGTGTTTGGAGCATAGAATATTCTTGTGTTGCTCGATATATGGAGCCACCAAGGCGGAACTTTGTAGAACCGTGTAGTGTGCTTGCACCAAATAATGCCCGTTCCAGCATATTAGTGAATTATTTCCTAGTGTGCCTTTTCCACCCACTCTGCCCTCATGCCGTGATTCAGGAACACCTATCGGCTTAATGTCAGGAATAAAGTCAACAAAAAACTCAATGACCTGCTCTATTTCATGGCCCTTGGAGAAGCTTCCTTCTGGCCTAGCACAATTATGAACATATTTCTTTAAGACTTCCATGAACCTCTCAAAGGGGAACATATTGTGTAGAAATACAGGACCCAGAATGGCAATCTCCTCGACTAGGTGAAGTAGGACATGTGTCATGATATTGAAGAAGGATGGTGGGAACACCAACTCAAAACTGACAAGACATTGCACCAAATCATTCTCTAACCTTGGTAGGATTTCTGGATCGATTACCTTCTGAGAGATTGCATTCAGGATGCACATAGCTTCACAATGCCTAATCGAACGTTTTCCGGTAGAAGCCCCCTCAATGCAACCGGAAGCAGTTGTGTCATAATCACGTGGCAGTCATGAGACTTTAGGTTCTGCAACTTTTTCTCTGCCATATTTATTATTCCCTTTATATTCGACAAGAAGCCAGATGGGACCTTCATACTGAGCAGGCATTTGAAGAAGATTTCCTTCTCTTCTTTGGTAAGTGCGTACCTGGCATGACCCTGAAACTGCTTTGGATCCATGCCGACTTTTCCGTGCATACATTGCTGGTCCTCCTGTGCCTCCAGTGTATCTTTTGTCTTCCCATACACGCCCAAGAAGCCTAGCAGGTTCATGCAAAGATTCTTCGTCATGTGCATCACATCGATTGCAGAGCGGACCTCGAGGTCTTTCCAATACGGTAGGTCCCAAAATATAGATTTCTTCTTCCACATTGGTGCGTGTTTTTCAGCATCATTCGGAACAGATTGTGCACGAGGACCCTTGCCAAAGATTACTTTTAAATCCTTGACCATATCAAGTATTTCAGCACCCGTACAGTGGCGAGGCTTCTTCCGATGATCTGCCTCACCTTTGAAATGCTTGCCTTTCTTTCTTACGGGATGCCTGCTCTGAAGAAATCGACGATGCCCCGGATACACATTATTTTTTACATTTATCCAAATATATACTGTCGGTATCATCTAAACAGTGCGTGCATGCGTGGTATCCCTTGTTTGCCTGCGTGGGAATGAGCCTGAAAGTAGAAGGTAGGGGTATGAAGGGAGAGGGCAGAGTCCTAGCTACGGCGAGGGTGTACACACGAATGTATGAGTTTAGGCCCCTCTTGTGGAGGTAACAACCCTACGTCTCAGTGCTCGGGAGATTATGTTGTGTGGAATGTTAAGATTACAATGGTTGCGAACCCTTGTGCCAGAGTGGAGGGGCGGCTTATATAGACTTCGCTGCCCCTCATAAGTGCCCGACATCTAAGGGTCCGATCATGGGTTTAAAGACTGGCGTTACTGGTAACGTACATAATAAATGCTACTAAGGGCGAAGGACAAACGACTGCCTGTTGGCCTCCTGACGGTGGCTCCTGATCTTCTGGTGTCGACTGTCGAGTGAAGGAAGAAGACACCGAGTGGATGAAATGTCGAGTGACTTGAACGTCTCATGGAATCCAGTCGGAAGCTTATGCTTGATCTTCAAGTCCTCCAATGTAGTGTCTGTAGGTAG
Source organism: Hordeum marinum (assembly GCA_022496015.1). Taxonomy (NCBI): domain Eukaryota; kingdom Viridiplantae; phylum Streptophyta; class Magnoliopsida; order Poales; family Poaceae; genus Hordeum; species Hordeum marinum. Next base: position 457,552,298 of record CM039676.1, on the reverse strand, counting down.
GGTATGTAGGCCTTTCCTAGGACCCTACCCTAGGTACATATTCTCGTCATTAGCCCCCGAATTGATCGGGGTTCGAGTGGTGAAATGGGGGTATCAATGCCAATCTCGAATTAAGGCATCAAATCTTCGAAATGATATTCGGGGCTTCAACGAAACATGCATCGATTGAAGTCTGAGTATTGATGTCAATTCAAGATCAACACGCCAAATCTTCAGAATAATATTCGAGGCTTCAACGAAACTTGCGTCGATTGAACTCTAAATATTGATGTTAATTCAGGATCAACACGCCAAATCTTCCGAATGACATTCGGGGCTTCAAGGAAACTTGCGTCGATTGAACTCTTCTCCATTCGCTTGGATCCATTTAGCTTTGAAAGTGTCTGAGTGGATGTTCAATGCCTATTTTGCTCCGAGTGAACTCAAAGCATCTTTGGAGGTGACGGATTGGTCTGTCAGACCCGGATTTTGCGGAATACGAAAATTTGGGAAGCGCGCGCGTGCGATGATGACGCCATGATCAGGGCCAGTGGGGGCATGACGCCTCGATCTCTATGCCGGTCATTCGCGACGTACTGGACGCAGACTGCGGCTGGCATGCACGTTGATCTCGCGGGTCAACCAGTCAGCGAGGCACTCGGCGGGATATAAATCTCAGAGCGCTGTGGTTCGCATAGTACTATTCCCCAAACTTCCTCTCTTCCCCCGCCTCCCCTGTCTCCAGCGCCTCATCTTGTTCTTCTCCGACGAGAGCCGCCACGGCGATGACGAAGAGCACCACGGAGAAGCTGGAGCGAGCTAAGAAGGGGGCGACGAAGGTCAAGGGCAAGAAGCCCTCGACAGCTCAGTTCACCGCGTCGGCAGGATGGATGCAGGGGGACTTTCTCCCCTCCGTAGTCACTCATGAGGACATGGAGGGCCTTGTTGCCGATGGGCTCGTGGCGGACAATGCCTGGAGGCTGCCGAAGGGAGAGCGCGAGCTGGAGCCGCGCGATGGGGAGCGGGTCCTCCTTCTCTCCCACATTGAAAGAGGTTTCTCTATGCCACCCCACCCGTTCTTTAGAGGGTTCTTGAATTTCTTCGGAGCCCAACTGCACCATCTCACCGAATACTATTGCATACTTGTCTGCCTTTGTTACTTTGTGCGAGTGTTTTCTGGGTTGTTCTCCCCATTCGGGGATGTTCAAGCACATCTTTACGGTCAAATCCCAGACCGTGAAGAAAGCTCTCCCTGCTGATGGGAAGACTCATGCGCTTCAGTTGTGTGGGGGTTTAGGACTTCATAAAAGAGCCCGTACTTTTTTCCCTGTCATCACTTTTCCTGAGTCTGTTAGAGGCTGGCAGTCGACTTGGTTCTACTGCAAAGACGCGGCATCGCCCAACATGTCGACTGGCCTTCCCCCCTATACACCTGACCGTCCAGCTGTCCCCAAGTCTCTGAGGGTGACCGAAGAGGAACACATCCAAGTGGGAATCTTGGTTGAAGCTATGGTGCAACTGATCCGAGGTGGAGTGACTGGCATGGATCTGTTGGAGACATTTCTCAGTCGACGTATTCAGCCGCTCCAAGCGAGAGATCACACCATGTGGCACTATGCGGGACCTGAGGACTTGACCAGGGCGCACCCAGAAGAGGTTCCTCCAAAAACTCTCGAGCAGTGGCTTCGCGGCATCACTGGAGCATGCGACAACCCTTTGGGAGCCAAGAGGATCCGACCTTACTCGGCCAAAAACCCGCCGAAGAATCTGGTGAGTTGCATGGTGTCGACTGATGTACTTGTACTGTCGAGTGATATATTGACTTATGAATTGACTTCTTTACTTGAATCATACAGGAGTGGACACACATGCACTCGCCCGTTCCTAACGGGAACCACGTTGGTGATGGAGTTGTGAGTGAAGGTGGCAACATGGACGGCGACAGTTCAGAAGACTCCGAGGACGAGTACGAAAACTCGGACGAAAACGAGCCAGAAGTGGAGCTATCTCTTTGCACCGAACGCCGCACCAAGGCTCGCCAAGATCCTACGGCTGCTAAGGACAGGGCTCCAGGCCCAAGCGAGAAGAACCCGAAGCGGAGCCGCCCCTCGACTGTCGAGTCGAGCGAACGATCGGCAAAGCAACCCAAAGTGACTATGGCCAAACCTCACAAAGACTTGCCTCGCATGAAGATGGTCGTGCCTGTCGTATCCACGTGAGTGATTTACTCTCAAATTCTTTCTGTCGATTGTGACTTTGTGTTGTTGCCAACCGAGTGTTGTTTGATCCGTCAGAGCTGCTACGTCTGTAACATCACCTCCTCGAGACGGAGCAGAAGCGATGGACATTGACACTGCTGACGCTGCCACTTCTCACAGAGGTTAATAAGTTCTTGATTCATCCGAATGAGATTTGTCACTTGCAAAAGTTAACGCTGTCGGTTGACGTTGCAGAGATTATCCAGCTAGAAGACGACGAGGAACACCTAGACACCTCGTGCACCCGCACCCAAAGAGTTTGATCAGTGCAGACGCTTCAATAGTCGACTGCAGAGTCCTCCCAAGGGATGGGCGACTCGACACAAATCAGAGTTGATCCTGTAATACCTCTGTCGAGTGCTCCTTCAGCTATCTCGACCATCGTGACATCAACTCCAACCGGACCTGCTCAGACTGCTTCAGCTGCCCGAGCAACTATGCCGATCCCGCCCATGATGGCTTTCTCTCTGCATCGCGTCCCGGAAGATCAGACCGGATCTGCGAAGGAGGCTATGATCCAGGCAGAGCAGATAATGTTGCGAACCAAAGAGGCGTACAAGGCCAGCAAGCTGGCTTATGATGTCAGCACGGCCCTCTGCACCAATGTCCGAGTAAGTTTGATTGTAAGTACATTTCCGATTGAATTCCTACCTTTTCTTGACTGTACACCCAGTGGGTGCTTATTTTCAGAATGTTTGAAATTTCTCCACTCGAATAGGTCAGGTCTTAATCGAGTAGGTTTTGGATCGATAGTACGCGTAGTACTAGAGTCACTCGACATGTCAAGTGCATATATTCTTTTTTGTTTTTTCTGACGGGAAGTTCGACGGATCGAGTGTTAGCCGTCTCAGTGGGGGCACTCTGAGTGCACCCACTTGGTGTAGTCCCCGGGACCGCTGTCGAGTGCTTGCACCAGCGGGGGTCTTAGAGCTTGTCGTATGCTCGATACGCTTGCCCTTGGTCGCACCATTCCGCAACTACTTTGTAGGTTCCATGGATTGTTGGGGAACATTGCATGGGAAACAAAAAATTTCCTATGCACACCCAAGATCTATCCATGGTGATGAGCATCTACGAGAGGAGGAGTGGATCTACATACCCTTGCTAAGCGCGAAGCGTTAAGAAACGCGGTTGGTGTAGTCGAACGTCTTCGCGATCCAAATCGCCGAGCATCCTGCAATCTCATCACGATCCGTCCCGCAAACTCATCACGATCTGTCCCGCGATCTCATCATGATCCGTCTCGCGATCTTGATCACGGTCCTTCCGATCTAGCGTCAAACGGATGGCACCTCCGCGTTCAACACACGTACAACTCAATGACGATCTCCTCCTTCTTGATTTAGCAAGAGGGAGCGGAAAGGTAGAAGAGTTCTTCGGTAGCGCGACGGTGCTGCGGCGATGGTGGTGGAGCTATTCCAGTAGGGCTTCGCCTAAGCACTGGAGAAAACCGATGGAGAAACTATGCACTAGAGGAGAGGGTAGCACGAGGCAGAAAATCTAGTGCAAAAACCCTAAAACCTCTAGTATATATAAGAGGAAGAGAGGAGGAGGCTTGGACCTCAAGGGGCCAGCCCCAGGCTTCGGCCGAACCAAGAGGAGAGGATGATTCCTCCTCCAATCCTAGTAGGACTAGGACTCCTCCTTATTTTGGCCTTTTTGCCTTTTCCCACCTTTTTCTCTTTGGGATTTTCTTCCCAGTCGCATGGGCCATATGTGGGACTTCCACCAGACCACTAAGGGATGGTATTCACTCTCCCACAGCCCATGTATCCTCTTGGGTCGAAATACCCCTCCTGATGGTCTCCCGGTACACTACCGGCACTCCCGGTACACTATCGATGAGCCCAAAACTTTTCCGGCGACCAAAATAGGACTTCCTATATATCAATATTAACCTCCGGAACATTCCGGAGCTCCTCGTGAAGTCCGGGATCTCATCCGGGACTCCAAATAACCTTCGGTCACCACCATACATAACTCTATACTACCGAAACGTCACCGAACCTTAAGTGTGTAGACCCTGCGGGTTCGAGAACTATGTAGACATGACCGAGACACCTCTACGGTCAATAACCCATAGCGGGACCTGGATGCCCATATTGGTTCCTACATATTCTATGAAGATCTTTATCGGACGAACCTCTATGTCAAGGATTCAGTTAATCCCGTATGATGTTCCCTTTGTTCTTCGGTATGTTACTTGCCCGAGATTCGATCGTCGGTATCTCCATACCTAGTTCAACCTTGTAACCGGCAAGTCTCTTTACTCGTTCCGTAATACAAGATCCCATGGCTAACACTTAGTCACATTGCTTGCAAGTCTTATTGTGATGTTGTATTATCGAGTGGGCCCTGAGATACCTCTCCGTCACACGGAGTAACAAATCCCAGTCTTGATCCATGCCAACCCGACAGACACCCTCGGAGATACCTATAGAGCACCGTTATAGTCACCCAGTTACGTTGTGACGTTTGATACACACAAGGTACTCCTCCGGTGTCAGTGAGTTGCATGATCTCATGGTCACAGGAATATATACTTGACATGCAGAAAACAGTAGCAATAAACTGACACGATCATATGCTACGTTTCTAGTTTGGGTCTTGTCCATCACATCATTCTCCTAATGATGTGATCCCGTTACCAAATGACATCTCATGTTCATGACTAGGAAACCATAGCCATCTTTGATCAACGAGCTAGTCTATTAGAGGCATACTAGGGACATGGTGTTGTCTATGTATCCACACATGTATCTGAGTTTCCGATCAACACAATTATAGCATGGATAATAAACGTTCATCATGAACAAGGAAATATGATAATGACTAATTTATTATTGCCTCTAGGGCATATTTTCGACAGTCTCCCACTTGCACTAGAGTCAATAATCTAGTTCACATAACCATGTGATTCGCATTGTTATGAATCTAACACCCAATGAGTTCAGGGGCTCGATCATGCTTTGCATGTGAGAGAGGTCTTATAGTCAACGGGTCTGCGATATGCAGATTCGTGTGTACTTTGGAAATCTCTATGTCAAACTGTAAACACTGCTACCACACTCCACTTGGTACTATTCCAAATGGTTGCTCCACTATACGTATCTAGATTGCTACTACGAGTCATCCGGATTGGTGTTAAAGCTTGCATCGACGTAACTCTTTAAGACAAACTCTTTATCACCTCCATAATCGAGAAACATTTCCTTAGTCTTTTAGTTACTAAGGCTAATCTTGACCGCTGTCCAGTGATCCACTCCTGGATCACTCTTGTACCCCTTGATGGACTCATGGCAAGGCACACATAGGTGCGGTACACAACATGGCATACTATACAGAGCTTATGGCTAAGCTAAGGCATAGGTGACGACGTTCGTCCTTTCTCTTTCTTCTGCCGTGGTCGAGCTTTGAGTCTCACTCCACTTCACACCTTACAAATCAGGCGAGAACTCTTTGTCTGACTGATCCATTTTGAACTCTTTCAAAATCTTGTCAAGGTATGTACTCATTGAAATTCTCCTCAAACATCTTGATCTATCTCTATAGATCTTGATGCTCAACAATTAGTTAGCTTTATCCAGGTCTTCCTTTGAAAATCATTTCTCAAACAATAGTTTATGCTTTCTAGAAATTCTACATTATTTCTGATCAACAATATGTCATCCACATATACTTATCAGAAACTCTATAGTGCTCCCACTCACTTTATTGCAAATACAAGTTTCTTATAAACTATGTATAGACTCAAAAACTTTGATCACCTCATCAAAGTGTATATTCCAACTCCGAGATGCTAGCTTCAGTCCATAGAAGGATCACTGAAGCTTTCTCACCTTTTAGCATCCTTAGGACTGACAAAACCTTATGGTTGTATCACATACAACCTTTCCTCAAGTAAACCGTTAAGGAAACGATGTTTTGACATCCATCTGTCATATTTCATAATTGAAAAATGCAGCAACTGCTAACATAATTCCAACAGACTTTAGCATCGCTACGAGCAAGAAAGTCCCATCGCAGTCAACTCATTGAACTTGTCGTAAACTTCTTTGCAACAAGTCGAGCTTTATAAATGGTCACATTTACCATCAGCGTGTGTCTTCATCTTAAAGGTCCATTTGTACTCGATGACCTGCCATCCAACGAGCAAGTCTACCAAAGTCTATACTTGGTTTTCATACATGGATACTTTCTCTGATTTCATGGCCTCTAACCATTTGTCAGAATCCAGGCCCATCATCGCTTCTCCATAGCTCGTAGGTTCATCGTTGTCCAACAACATGATCTCCAAGATAGGGTTGTCGTACCACTCAGGAGCAGTACACATCCTTGTCGACCTACGAGGTTTGATAGTAACTTGATCCAAAGCTTCATGATCACCATCAATAACTTCCTCTTCAACTAACGTAGGCCTCATAGAAACATGTTCCTATGCTGCGCTACTCTCTCGTTGAAAGAAAGGTTCAATAACCTCATCAAGTTCTATCTTCCTCCCACTCAATTCTTTTGAGAGAAAGTTTTCCTCAGGAAAGGACCCAATTTTAGCAACAAACACTTTTAGTTTGGATCTGAGATCGAAGGTTTACCCAACAGTCTTTAGGGTATTCTATGAAGATGCATTTGTCCGCTTTGGGTTCGAGCTCATTAGGTGAAAACCTTTTTCACATAAGTGTTGCAGCCCCAAACATTAAGAAATGACAGCTTAGGTTTCTATCAAACTATAATTCACACGGTGTCATCTCAACAGATTTAGAAAGTGCCCTATCTAAAGTGAATGTAGTTGTCTCTAATGCATAACCCCAAAATTATAGTAACAAAACGATAATAGACATCATAGCACGCACCATATCCAATAGAGCACGACTATGACGTTCGGACACACCATCACACTATGGTGTTCCAGGTGGCATGAGTTGTGAAACTACTTTCACATTGTCTAAAATTGTATGCCAAACTCGTAACTCAGATATTCACCTCCACGATCATATCGCAAACATTTTTATCTTCTTGTCACGATGATCTTAAACTTCACTCTGAATTTTCTTGAACCTTTCAAATGATTCAGACTTCTGTTTTATAGAGTAAATATACACTACATCTACTCAAATCATCAGTGAAGGTAAGAAAATAACGATATCCACCGCACGCTACAAGACTCATTGGATTGCATACATCAACATGTATCATTTCCAATAAATCACTTGCCCACTCCATCCATCTGGAAAATGGGGTCCTTTGTCATCTTGACCAAGAGGCATGGTCCGCATGTCTCAACCGATTCGAAATCGAATGAGTCCAAAGATCCATAAGCATGGAGTTACTTCATGCACCTTATACCAATATGACATTTAGCGGCAGTGCCACAAGTATGTGGTACTATCATTATTAACTTTGTATATTTTGGCATCAATGTTATGAACATGTGTATTACTACGATCAAGATTCAACAAACCATTCTCACTAGGTGCATGACCATTGAAGGTATCATTCATGTAAACAAAATAACCATTATTCTCTAACTTAAATGAATAACCGTGTTGCAATAAACACGATCTAATCATGTTCATGCTCAATGCACCAAATAACATTTATTTAGGTTCGTCACTAATCTGGAAGGTAGAGAGAGCGTGCGATGTTGATCACATCAACCTTGAAAAAATTTCCAACACACATCATCACCTCACCCTTAACTAGTTCTCTGTTTATTCCTTAGCTTTTATTTCGAGTTACTAACATTTAGCAACCGAACCGGTATCCAATACCCAGGTGCTACTAGGAGTACTCGCAAGGTATACATCATTAACACGTATATCAAATATACTTCTGTCGACGTTGCCAACCTTCTTATGTACCAAGTATCTAGGGTTGTTCCGCTTCAGCGACCGCTCTCCTCATAATCGAAGCACTTAGTCTCGGGTTTGGGTTCAACTTTGGGTTGCTTCACTGGAGCAGCAACTGACTTTCTATCCATGAAGTTTTCCCTCCTTGCTCCTGCCCTTCTCAAAAATAGTGGTTTGACTAACCATCAACACTTGACGCTCCTTCTTGATTTCTACCTTCGCGGTGTCAAACATCGCGAACAGCTCAGGGATCATTATTTCTATCCCTGGCGTTTTATAGTTCATCACCAAGTTCAAGTAGCTTAGTGACAGTGACTTGGAGAACTATATCAATCACTATCCTATCTGGAAGATCAACTCCCACTCGATTCAAGCGATTGTAGCACCCAGACAATCTGAGAACATGCTCAATGATTGAGCTATTCTCCTTCATCTTGCAGGCAAAGAATCTTGTTGGAGATCTCATATCTCGCAACACGGGCATGAGCCTGAGATCCTAATTTCAGCGCTTAGAACATCTCATATGTTCCGTGATGTTCAAAACGTTTTGGAGCCTCAATTCTAAGCCGTAAGGCATTACGCACTAAACTATCAAGTAGTCATCAGAACGTGCCTGTCAGATGTTCACAACATCTACAGACGACTCTAGAGGGGTTGGCGCATCGAGCGGTGCATTAAGGACATAAGCCTTCTGTGTAGCAATGAGGACAATCCTCAGATCACGGACCCAGTCTACAATATTGCTAACATCATCTTTCAACTCTATTTCTCTAGGAACATATAAAAATTTCAAGGGAGCTACAGCGCGAGCAAGTAATCTACAACATAATTTACAAAGACACAACTGACTATGTTCATGATAATGAGTTCAATTAACCATATTACTGAAGAACTCCCACTCAAATTGACATCTCTTTGGTCATTCGAGTGATACATGATCCAAATTCACCAACTCAAGTCCTATCATCACGTGAGTTGATGTGGTTTCAATGGTGAACATCATCATGTTGATCATATCTACTATATGACTCATGTCCGACCTTTCGGCCTCTTGTGTTCCGAGGCCATGTTTGTACATGCTAGGCTAGTCAAGTTTAACCTGAGTGTTCTGCATGTGCAACACTGGCTTGCACCCGTTGTATGTGAACATAGAGTCTATCACACCCGATCATCATGTGGTGTCTCGACATGACGAACTTTCGCAATAGTGCACACTCGAGGAGAACACAATTCATCTTGAAATTTAAGTGAGGGATCACCTTATAATGCTACCGTCGTCCTAACCAAAACAAGGTGCATAAAAGGATTAAAATCACATGCAAATCATAAGATACATGATATGGCAATGAACTTGTGCTTTTGATCTCCATCTTGAAAGCACCGGCATGATCTCCATCGTCACTAGCATGACACCATGATCTCCATCATCTTGATCTCCATCAACATGTCACCTTCGGGGTTGTCACGTCCATCATGCTTCTACTACTATTGCCACCGTTTAGCAATAAAGTAAAGCATTACATAGCGCTTAATGATTGACACGCATGTCATACAATAATTGAAGACAACCCTATAGCTCCTGCCGGTTGCCGTACTCATCGACATGCAAGTCGTGATATTCTATACAACACATGATCATCTCATACATCCCATATATCACATCATGTAATTGACCATATCACATCACAACATACCCTGCAAAAACAAGTTAGACGTCCTCTAATTATTGTTGCATGTTTTACGTGGCTGCTACAGGTATCTAGCAAAAATAATTCTCACCTACGCATAAACCACAACGGTGATACATTAGTTGCTTTTAAACCTTCTCAAGGACCGCCTTTGTCGAATCCGATCCAACTAAAGTAGGAGAAACTAGCAACCGCCAGCCATCTATGCAACAAGTAGAAGTTGAGGGAACCGGTCTCTCGTAAGCATACGAGTAAGGTTGGTCCGGGCCGCTTCATCCCACAATACTGCTGAAGCAAAACACGACCAAGGGAGGAAGCAATCTAAGCATCAACGCCCACAAACTCTTTGTGTTCTACTCGAGATCTCATCTACACATAGACCTAGCTCATGATGCCACTGTTGGTGAACATTGCATGGGAAACAAAAAATTTCATACGCACATGCAAGATCTATCCATGGTGATGAGCATCTACGAGAGGGAGAGTGGATCTACATACCCTTGTAGATCTCTAAGCGGGAAGAGTTAAGAAACGCGGTTGGTGTAGTCGAACGTCTTTGCGATCCAAATCACCGAGCATCCCACGATCTCATCACGATCCGTCCCGCGATCCAATCACGATCCGTCCCACGAACTCATCATGATCCGTCCCGTGATATCATCACGATCCGTCTCGCGATCTTGATCACGGTCCTTCCGATCTAGCACCGAACGGACGACACCTCCACGTTGAGCACACGTACAGCTCGATGACGATCTCCGCCTTCTTGATCCAGCAAGAGGGAGCAGAAAGGTAGAAGAGTTCTTCGGCAGCGCTACGACGCTGCGGCGATGGTGGTGGAGCTATACCGGCAGGGCTTCGCCTAAGCACTGGAGAAAACCGATCTAGAGGAGAAACTATGCACTAGAGGAGAGGGTAGCACGTGGCAGAAAATCTAGTGAAAAAACCCTAAAACCTCTAGTATATATAAGAGGAAGAGAGGAGGGTGCTTGGCCCTCAAGGGGCCAGCCCTAGGCTTTGGCCGAACCAAGAGGAGAGGAGGATTCCTCCACCAATCCTAGTAGGACTAGGACTCCTCCTTATTTTGGCCTTTTTGCCTTTTTCCACCTTTTTCTCTTTGGGATTTTCTTCCCAGCCGCATGGGCCTTACGTGGGACTTCCACCAGCCCACTAAGGCCTGGTATTCACTCTTCACAGCCCATGTAGCCTCTTGGGTCGAAATACCGCTCCCGATGGTCTCCCGGTACACTACTAGCACTCCCGGCACACTACCGATGAGCCCGAAACTTTTTCAGCGACCAAAATAGGACTTCCTATATATCGATCTTTACCTCCGTACCATTCCGGAGCTCCTCGTGACATACGGGATCTCATCCGGGACTCCAAACAACCTTAGGTAACCACCATACATAACTCTATACTACTGAAACATCACTGAACCTTAAGTGTGCAGACCCTATGGGTTCGAGAACTATGTAGACATGACCGAGACACCTCTACGGTCAATAACCAATAGCGGGACCTAGATGCCCATATCGGTTCCTGCATATTCTACGAAGATCTTTATCGGTCGAACCTCTATGTAAAGGATTCAGTTAATCCCGTATGATGTTCCCTTTGTTCTTCGGTATGTTAGTTGCCCGAGATTCGATCGTCGGTATCTCCATACCTAGTTCAACCTCGTTACCGGCAAGTATCTTTACTCATTCCGTAATACAAGATCCCATGGCTAACACTTAGTCACATTGCTTGCAAGGCTTATTGTGATGTTGTATTACCGAGTGTGCCCTAAGATACCTCTCCGTCACACGGAGTAACAAATCCTAGTCTTGATCCATGCCAACCCGACAGACACCCTCGAAGATACCTGTAGAGCACCTTTATAGTCACCCAGTTACGTTTTGACGTTTGATACACACAAGGTACTCCTCCGGTGTCAGTGAGTTGCATGATGTCATGGTCATAGGAATATATACTTGACCTGCAAAAAATAATAGCAATAAACTGACACGATCATATGCTACGTTTGTAGTTTGGGTCTTGTCCATCACATCATTCTCCTAATGATGTGATCCCGTTACCAAATGACATCTCATGTCCATGACTAGGAAACCATAGCCATATTTGATCAACGAGCTAGTCTACTAGAGGCATACTAGGGACATGGTGTTGTCTATGTATCCACACATGTATCTGACTTTCCGATCAACACAATTATAGCATGGATAATAAACGATCATCATGAACAAGGAAATATGATAATAACTAATTTATTATTGCCTCTAGGGAAATTTCCAACATGGGTATCATTGATAAAACATGATATGACGCTACATAAGGATAGACTGCACTTCACAGAGGAGGGGCGTGTCACTCGATGGATGGAGTGACGGATATTCCAATGATGGATGTTTCCTGCCACTAGACTGATCGAGAATTGGCAGATCCAGTGGGGGCACGCTAAGTGCACCCACTGGGTGTAGTCCCTGAGACCGCTATGGAGTGCTTGCACTGGTAGGGGTCTTAGAGTTTGTTGTATGCGGGATACATTTTGCCTTTGATCACACCACTCCGAAGCTACCTTGTAGGTTTCACGGATATTATCGATAAACCATAATATGACGCTACATAAGGATAGATTGAACTTCGCAGAGCAGGGAGGCGCGTCACTCAACATGTCGAGTGACGGATGAATGTTCTGACAGGGCTGACCTTGTCGAACGTTTCAGTAACCAGTGGGGGCACGCTAAGTGCACCCACTGGGTGTAGTCCCTGAGGCTACTACTAATCGCAGACGATAAGCAGTAGTCTTGAAAACTTGAAATCGGGATTTCCGTCATACGCGGAGTACTGGAGGCACTCGACATGTCGAGTGTTTTTTTTCTGACGAGTTACTCTACAGGTCGAGTGTTAACCATCTCAGTGGGGGCGCTCTGAGTGCACCCACTGGGTGTAGTCCCCGAGACCGTCGTCGAGTGCTTGCACCGGCGGGGTCTTAATAGAGACTCTTTTGAATTTATTTACGGCACGCGGAGTGCCAGAGCCACTCGACATGTCGGGTGGACTTTTTGCTTGAATTCTTCTTCCCCTGAACATGGGCTTCATGGACATCATAAGTCAACCATTATATGACGTTGTTCCAGGATAGTAATACAGGCCTTCGACGGTATTCATAACCCAGTCGACCATCCTTGGTATTACTTTGTCGATTGAATTTCTTTATTTTGTTGGTTTCGGAGGGCTTGCGAACTTGGAATGCAGTACAAGGATCTTGAGGATGAGAGGAACTGACTGCGCGTGGATCTGAAAGCCTCCAACAATGCTCGGGAGCGAGTGCGGGCTGAGCTAAAATCTCTCGGAGGTAACTACATCGACCCTCTGCATTCCCATCTTCACTTTTCATGCTTTGAACTGAGTGCTCTCACTCTAACAGACTTGCGCAATGAAAATCGTCAACTCGAAGCGCGAATCAACAATGTTGTTTCTTTAGATTCCATGAAGAAGGCGCTGGAGGATAAGGACAAAGCACTCACCGACGCCCAACGGGTGGCCAAGGACAAAACTGAGACTGCAGATCGAAAGGTGGTGGCTGCCCAGAAGCTGGAGGAGGAGAACGCAAAGCTGAAGCAAGAGCGTGTGGACCTCGTCAAAAGGGCTGAGCAGCTGAATAAAAGGAGCAACGGCCTGGAGAGGCATTTGGGCGAATTCTCAAGGAAGGTGCACATCATGCTCGACGGTGAGTGTCTCTTGTCGACTGAACTTTGTAAAATCCATGAAGATCGTACCTCACCGACTCTCCTCCCATTCCTTCTCTTCAATAGAATTCTACCAAGACTTCGAAAAGGAGACAAAAGAGATTGAGACCAACTTGGTCCCCACCAAGTCTCCTATCGCAGATGCGATGTCCATGAACATGCTCAGACTCAATTTTCGGCTCCAGGGGGCTCAGGCATATCTTGTCCGACTGAAATCTATGATGGTGAGGATTGATAAGGAGCTGTGGCCCGAGGACACTCCTCAGCTCGACCTCAACTCCATGATGGCCCGTCTGAATGACCTTCCAAGTCGAGTGCAGGCATGGAAGAAGTCTATTGCTCGCTGCGGTGCTGACGTGGCGCTATCACTCGTCAGGGTCCATTGTAGAGACGTGACGGAGGAAAAGCTGAAGGAGCTCCAAGTGGTTAACACAAAGAAGCTTCAGTTTGAGGACTTCATGGAGACCTTCATCGACGCAGCTACCAGAATCACAGATGGCATCGACTTGGACACTTTTGTCGAGCGAACCAGCCAGTCGGATGATTGAAAAACTTGACCTTAGGAAGAAACACTTTTATTCGCCTCGGTATGCCAAGTGAAAATGTATCCCTTAAAACTTTATTCAGGCCTTAGGCCTGAGCACATTTGCTTCTTTACGAAACATTTATCCGTGATTTAACCTTTGGATTTTATTAGTATTTGGCTTTCAATCGTTTGTTCGACTGAGTTTGTTTTTAGGCTTAGGCGAAAACATGTTCGCAGCTAAGCCCCCAAGTGTGAGGACTGCTCAATACTCAGAATATTTTTTATCCTAAGCAAAGACGGATTCGTAAATAGGCCGTCGAGTGAATAGAATACTATCCACCTGACAGAGTTTTTAACTTAGACGAAAGGATGTTCGCAACTAAGACCCCGAGTGTGAGGATTTCTCACCACTAGGAGTATTTTTGAAACTAAGTGAAGACGGATTCGTAAATAGGCCGTCGCGTGAATGGATTGCTATCCACCTGACAGGGTTTTTAACTTAGGCGAAACATGTTCGCAGCTAAGCCCCCGAGTGTGAGGATTGCTCATCACTCGGAATTTTTTTGAACTTAGGAGAATGTCGATTCGTAGCTAAGACGTGAAGTGAATGGACTGCTATCCACCTGACAGGGTTTTTAACTTAGGCGAAACATGTTCGCAGCTAAGCCCCCGAGGGTGAGGGTTGCTCATCACTCGGAGTTTTTTCGAACTTAGGCGAATGTCGATTCGCAGCTAAGACGTCGAGTGAATGGACTGCTATCCACCCGACAGGGTTTTTAACTTAGGCGAAACATGGTCGCAGCTAAGCCCTCGAGGGTGAGGGTTGCTCATAACTCGGAGTTTTGTTGAACTTAGGAGAATGTCGATTCACAGCTAAGACGTGGAGTGAATGGACTGCTATCCACCCGACAAGGTTTTTAACTTAGGCAAAACATGTTCGCAACTAAGCCCCCAAGTGAGAGGATTGCTCAACACTCGGAGTATTCCCAAGAGTGAAACTGTACGATCGGAATCGACAATATATATTGCATAAATTTTAATTGCATTGATTAAGTATTCTTATTACATCAAAAGATTCTTCTGTCTCTTAAGTATAAAAACATCGGAGCAGATCTGCATTCCAGGCTCGTGGCTCGTCTATCCGCTTCATGAGATTATACAGATGATAGGCTCCTTTGTTAAGCACCTTAGTGACGATGAAAGGACCTTCCCATGCAGGAGCAAGCTTGTGAGGTCGGTGTTGATTCACTCAGAGCACTAAGTCTCCCTCATGAAATGATCGACTCTTGACATTCTTCGCATGGAAGCGCCGCAGATCCTGTTGTTAGGCAGTAGTCCGGATCAAAGCCATCTCTCGTTCTTCCTCCAGGAGATCTACACCATCCTGCCTAGTCTATTCGGCTTCAGCCTCGGAATATAGTTCCACTCGAGGAGAATTGTGAAACAAGTCACTCGGCAAGATAGCTTCAGCACCATAGACCAGGAAAAAGGAGTCCGTCCAGTCGACCGATTTGGCATAGTTCTCAGGCCCCATAACACATACGGCAGCTCAGTTCCTTGGCACCAGTGGCATGATCCAGGTTGTGCATAAGACGAGGCTTAAGACCTTGCAAGATGAGGCCATTGGCTCGCTTGACTTGCCCATTGGTTTGCGGGTGAGCGACAGATGCATAATCTACCCGAGTGCCCTGAGATGTGCAGAAGTTTCTGAACTCTTCTGAGTCAAAGTTGGTGCCGCTATCTGTGATAATGCTGTGAGGAATGTCGTACCGGAAAATTATCTCTCTCACGAATGTAACCGCCGTACAGGAGTTCAATTTCTTGATGGGCTTGTCTTCTATCCACTTGGTAAACTTGTCGACTACAACCAGCAAATGAGTGAAACCACCTTTTCCGGTCCAAAAGGTACCGACCATGTCGAGTCCCCAAACAGCAAACAACCAGGCAAGGGGAATTGTCTTCAGAGCTGAGGCCGACTTGTGTGACAAGTTTGCATAGAATTGGCATCCATCACAATGATCAACAATGTCTTTAGCCATCTCATTAGCCCGTGGCCAAAAAACCCAGCTCGGTACGCTTTGGCGACAATCGTCCGTGAGGACGCATGATGGCTGCAAGTTCCCGAGTGGATTGATGACCGACAAGTATAGTGGATCTATCGTAGTCCTTTCGATAAGTAAGAGTGTCTAACCCAACGAGGAGCAGAAGGAAATGACGAGCGGTTTTCAGTAAGGTATTCTCTGCAAGCACTGAAATTGTCGGTAACAGATAGGTGTGTCATAAGATAATTTGTAACGGGTAGCAAATAATAATTGTAACAAAGGTGCAGCAATATGGCCCAATCCCTTTTGTAGCAAGGGACAAGCCTGAGCGAACTCTTACATAAAGTAAAGTGCTCCCGAGGACACATGGGAATTATTGCCAAGCTAGTTTTCATCATGTTCATATGATTCGCGTTCGCTACTTTGAAAGTTTGATATGTGGGTGGACCGGTGCTTGGGTGCTGCCCTTACTTGGACAAACATCCCACTTATGATTAACCCCTATCGCAATCATCTGCAACTACGAAACAAGAATTAAGACAAAGTCTAACCATAGCATTAAACTAGTGGATCCAAATCAGCCCCTTACGACGCAACGCATAAACTAGGGTTTAAGCTTCTGTCACTCTAGCAACCCATCATCTAATTATTACTTCCCAATTACTTATTATAGGCCCAAATAATGGTGAAGTGTCATGTAGTCGACGTTCACATAACACCACTAGAGGAGAGACAACATACAACGCATCAAAATATCGAACAAATACCAAATTCACATGACTACAAGTAGCAAGACTTATCCCATGTCCTTAGGAACAAAAGTAACTACTCACAAAGCATGATTATGTTTATGATCAGATAGGTATTGAATGGCATTAAGGATCTGAACATATTATCTTCCACCAAGTAAACCAACTAGCGTCAGCTACAATAAGCAATTAACACTACTAGCAACCTTACGAGTACCAATCGGAGTCGCGAGAAGGAGATTGGTTACAAGGGATGAACTAGGGTTTGGAGATGAGATGGTGCTGATGAAGATGTTGATGGAGATGAGTCCCCTCCGATGAGAGGAGTGTTGGTGATGACGATGGTGACGATTTCCCTCTCCGGGAGAGAAGTTTCCCCGGCAGGACGGCCCTGCCGGAGCTCTAGATTGGTTCTGCTCAAGTTTTGCCTCGTGGTGGCGGCGTTTCTTCCCGAAAGCTCCCGATTGATTTTTTCTGTGACGAAACCCTTCATATAGCAGGATATGGAGGCCAGAGGAGCTGCGGGGGCCCCACGAGCCCCCCAGGCGCGGCCAGGGGGGTAAGCCGCACCTGGCAGGCTTGTGGCCTCCTGGTGGCTCCTCTCTGGTATATCTTCAGACTAGTATTTTTATATGTACAAGATAGGCCCTTAGCAGAGGGAAGCAGAGGTTGTCATGCGCTTTTGAGGTTTGGATGTGTGATCTCTTAGTGTGAAGGAATGTCACTTTATATTGCCTCCTGTGATAAAGAACTTTATTATGCAGTCTGTCGCTTTTATGTCTTCCTCATCATAGGTTCGTACAAAGCTTATTTTCCACACACCAATAGATCATACATATTTAGGGAGCAATTTTTATTGCTTGCACCGATGACAACTTACTTGAAGGATCTTATTCAATGCATAGGTAGGTATGGTGGACTCTCATGGCAAAACTTGGTTGAGGGTTTTATGGATGCACAAGTAGTATCTCTACTTAGTGCGGAAGTTTTGGCTAATATAAGGTGGAAGCAAGCGTCACATGCTAAAGGATCCATAACCATATAACATTGTTCGGAACCAGGCAAACATAATTCGTTATGTTGTCTTCCTTGTCCAACATCTACTTCTTAGCATGTAATAGTTTAATGAGTGTCCACAATCGTAGATGGTGTCAAAGATGATATATTTGTTTGTAAACCTCTCTTTCTTTATTATTTACTATTAATTGCAACAATGACCAAGGTCTATGTTTGTCTACCCACAACAAGTTTCAGTCAACATTCTTTTTATATGTGAAGTCATCACTTCCCATAAGATTATCATATGATCTTTCATGCTTTTGTTCTTTTATTATTATTTTCTTTAGGTCATGGCAAGAAGCAAAGCCCTTAACTAAAACACTCTTTATTATATAACTCACGAACTCGATTACATAGGGGGTAACCCAAAGCAAAACTCAAGCCTAGATCATACTAAGAACTTTATTATCCTCTAAAGATATTACCAAAAGGATCGAACTAATATAAAGGTAAAGGCAAAAGATGTGATGGTGATACGATACCGGGGCAACTCCCCCAAGCTTGGCACAAGCCAAGGGGAGTGCCCATACCCGTGTGTTTAGTTTTCTTCCTTCGGAGGTGATGGTGGTGGAGTCGTTGGAGTCCGGGGTTGATCCTTCGTCTTCCAATGCAGCGACCTGACCTGAAAGGTCGAATCTTCGGTGTTTCCGTACCATCCCAAGATCATGCTAGTACACACATGGTACATCAATGTATATATCAATGGGAAATCACAGAGCATTTATTAATCGAAATCTCATATCGAGTCCTTTATTACAATAGGAATTACAATAAAGTGGCTGAAGGGCAACTCATGAGATAAACTAAATCAAAGTCTTGCGAAAGCATCGAGGTAGTTGAGTCCATCCTACTCCAAGGGCATCTCACCGAGCGTAGAGCGTAATCCTCACTCCTGGCCGGAAAAGTACTCTGCAACATGATACGTTGCAGCCGTGTAGGTCAGCATATTGAATATGCTGGCAAAGTCACCTACCTAAAAAGAAAAACTACCTAAAAATCGGACAGGGTCTACGTGGCAGTTTGTGATTGGCCGCGAGGGCGTGCGTGTGAGAGCTAACAAGCGGACGACCGATTCTTACCGCGTACCGGTTCGGTGTTTTAAGTGATCTAATCTCGGTCGTTGGATTGGGATCGGATGGCTACGGCGAGGTGCGGTGACTTACAACGGTGGGGGTCGGGGTTCCGGCGAGGTCGACCGGGGCCGGTGGTCGGAGGTGGTCGGGGGCGGTGTCCGAAGGCTTCAAACGGTGGCGGCGAAGCTCCGGCGTTGTTTGGTGGCGTCGGAGGGGGTCGGGGGTGAGTGTGGCGAGGGACACGAGCTCGGGGAGGTCCGGTTTGGTGGCCAAACTCCGGCGAGGTGCGGGGCAGCGTTCCAGCGAGGGAAGGAGAGGTTTTGGGTGGGGAATGGGGAGCGGAGGGTCGGGGGCTTTATATAGGGGCGGTGCGGTGGCCGGGGAGGGCAAGGGGAGCGAGATCCGCGGGGAGGGATCATCGGCGACGACGGAGGCGCGGGGAAGGGGATGAGCGCGGTGACTCCACGGTCAGACGGTGGGTCCGGCGCGTCAGTGAGAGGGAGAGGCGCGGTTAGCGCGTCGGTGGCCAACCCGGAGTTATTTCGGATCTTAAAGGCTGTGGGCCGGCCCGTTTCGGTTTAAATTCGTTGCCTTTTCTATTTACAGAGCATTTAAAACCCATTTAAAGCATTCAAAACATTTCCAAATATAGGAAATATATATATCAGAATGATTAGGAGAATTAATGCTATTTAATGAACATTTTTCCTCTGTCATTTGAATACTTTGAAAAATAATTATTTTCAGAAAAATGCCTATTTGATTTGAAATCCTTTTGCAAATATTTTTCAAATGACCCCTTGGTTTTATTGTTCAAATATTTCACCAAGGTGCCCCTGGTGTGGAGTGTCATGTTACTCCTCTCTTTTCTTTGAACTTTACAGAGATTCCAAATAGGTGAAACAAATAAAGGAAAAGATGAAAGTGCCCATTTCAGAATTTCAAAAGAAACACTTCAACCATTCTATTCATTCAAACAATGAGATGATGATGCATAGCTATATTTCATAACATCCCAAAATGGAGTTTTGGGATGTTACAAACCTACCCACCTTAAGATGAATCTCACCCTCGAGATTCGGGTTGGCTAGAAAATAGGTGCGCGTGGTCTCTACGAAGATCTTCCTCATGTTCCCAGGTGGATTCTTCCTCGGTGTGGTGACTCCACAGAACCTTACAGAACTTGATGATCTTGCTGCGGATAACTCTATTGGCGGTCTCGAGGATTCTGACGGGCTTCTCCTCGTAGGTCAGGTCACTGTCAAGTTGTATGGCCTCTATGGGCACTGTGTCTCTCAAAGGGATATCAGCCATCTAAGCGTGGCATTTCTTCAACTGGGAAACATGGAAGACATCATGAACTCCGGACAATCCTTCCGACAATTCCAGCTTATAGGCAACTTCGCCTCTACGTTCAAGAATTTTGTAGGGGCCTATGAATCTGGGTGCTAACTTTCCTTCAACACCAAACCTCTTGATTCCTTGAAGTGGGGACACACGAAGGTATGCCCGGTCTCCTACTTCATAGGTCACTTCCTTGCGTTTGCTGTCAGCATAGCTCTTCTGCCGGGATTGAGCTATCTTGAGTCGGTCACGAATCAACTTGACCTTCTCTTCAGAATCTCGGATAACATCGGGACCAAAAAGCTTTCGGTCTCCAACACCATCCCACATCAATGGTGTTCTACACCTCCTTCCATATAAAGGTTCGAAAGGGACCATCTTCAGACTGGTCTGAAAACTGTTGTTGTACGAGAACTCTACGTATGTTAAGTTCTCATCCCAACTAGACCCGTAGTCTAGCGCACAAGCTCTCAACATGTCCTCTAGAATCTGGTTGACTCTTTCAGTCTGTCCATCGGTCTGCGGATGAAAAGTTGTACTGAATTCCAGCCTCGTTCCCAAAGTTTCATGTAGCTGATGCCAAAACTTTGAGGTAAATTGCGTTCCTCTATCTGACATGATACTCCTCAGAACTCCATGCAGACACATGATCCTGGTCATATATAGCTTAGCTAACTTAGCATATAACTGATGCTCTCTAAGCTTCTCAAGAACTAAACGCAAATGTTCCTTGTGTTCTTCTTCGTTCTTGGAGAAAATCAAAATATCATCGATGAACACTACGAAAAATTTGTCCAGGTATTCCATGAATATTTTGTTCATGAAACTCATGAAATATGCAGGTGCATTTGTCAACCCAAATGACATGACGGTATGCTCATACAAGCCATACCTTGTGGTGAAAGTTGTTTTGGGTATATCCTGTTCACGAATTTTCAGCTGGTGATACTCTGATCGAAGATCGATCTTGGAGAACACTTTGGCTCCCACCAGTTGATCAAACAAGTCATTAATCATCAGCAGCGGGTACTTGTTCTTGATAGTCATCTCGTTCAATGCACGATAATCGACTACCATCCTCAAGGTTTTATCCTTGTTCTCCACCAAAAGAACTGGGGCTCCCCAAGGTGAAGAACTTGGGCGAATATACCCCTTGTCCAACAACTCCTTAATCTGCTTCTTGATTTCTTCTAAATCATTTACGGGCATCCTATAGGGTCTCTTGGAAATTGGGGCTGTTCCTGGCAGTAACTCTATCAGGAACTCCATTTCTCTATCTGGTGGCATGCCTGGTAATTCTTCCGGAAATACACCTGGAAAGTCTTGTACCACTGGTACTTCCTCTTGAACAACTCCTGTGAGAGCATTTAACCGAGCACTCATCCGTGTGCGTCGGGATACATACTTAATCCTCTTGTTCTCTGGGGTGGTGAGCAAGATAGACTTGCTGGGGCAATCCAGGTTTCCTTCATACTTGGACATCCAATCCATGCCTAGGATTACATCCAATCCTTGGGATTCTAAGAAGATGAGGTCGGTGGGAAAAACGAGTTTTCCTATATTGAGTTTCAATGCGTGGCATCCTATACCTGCCAACATCATGCCTCCTGGGGAACTAACCTTAATGGGCTGACTAAGGGTTTTGGTGGGCAAACCGTACTTTTCCACAACTACCCTTGATATGAATGAATGAGTTGCCCCAGAATCAAAAAGTACCATAACTGAATGGGAGTTCAAAAGGAACTTACCAACCACAGTCTCTGGCTGGTCATAGACTTCCTCCACATCCAGATGGTTCACTTGAGCCCGGGGAAAAGGGTTGGGCTTCTTGGCTGTTGTGTTGCCGTTGTTGTTGTCATTTCCATTTCCCGTCTTGTTCTGAGGGCAATCATTGGCATAGTGCCCGGTCTTCTGGCACTTGAAGCAGGTGACATGGTTCAGATCCTTCTGAACCGGGGCGGGACGGTGCTGGTTGCCATTCCCGTTTCCATTCCCATTCTTGGAGTTGCCATTGCTAGGACGATCATTCCCATTGCTTCCATGGTTGTGGCTTCCATGGTTGTGGCCTCCATGGTTGTGCATGGCATGAGTGTGTTCTCCGTACTTTCTGGTTCCTGACCCGGTGTTCACGAAGTATGGGGAGTAGCGGGGCTTCTGATGAGCTCCTGAGTGAGACTTCCCCTGTGCATACTTCCTCTTGCGGTTCTCGATTTGCTGTTGCTTCCCCTCCAAGATGAGGGCCTTGTCTACCAATTCCTGGTAGTTGTTGAAGGTAGCTACCATCAGTTGTACGCTCAACTCATCGTTGAGTCCTTCCAAGAATTTCTCTTGTTTGGCTGCATCGTTGGCCACGTCTCCTGGTGCATAACGTGCCAACGTGCTGAATTCATCCACATACTGGGCCACGGAACGACTTCCCTGGCGTAAGTTGCGAAACTCACGCTTCTTCAGACTCATGGCTCCAATTGAGACATGAGCGGTGCGGAAAGCTAACTTGAACTGCTCCCAAGTCACATCCGCAATGGGGTATGTGGTGGAGTAATTCTCCCACCATGCAACTGCGGGTCCCTTAAGTTGATGTGCGGCAAAGCGCACCTTTTCAGCATCAGTGCATCTAGCGGTGATAAGTTCCCTCTCCATCTTGCGGAGCCAATCATCGGCCACAATGGGCTCAATGCTGTTAGGGAAAGTTGGTGGTCTCAGCCTCAGAAAACGGGTGCGGTTGCCACCCTAAGGTGGAGGGTTGTTGTTCTGATTGTGGTTCTGATTGTTGGTCTGATTCTGGATCAACAGTTGCATCAGGGCATTTTGCTGTTGGAGGAGTTGAGTGAATTCTGGAGGACAGATGAATTCGGGTTCACGTCGAGGAGGCATCTTGTTGTTTTCAGAGGGATGAGAATTAGAATAGAGCAGGGGCCTAGAAGAAAATTCACTACCCATATGCAATGCAACAAACATATCACACCAAACACTCATTCATTTATTCAACACAAGGTTCAAACATCAAGATACAAATCTCAAATCAAGCTAAGCATCGACCTACGCTTTAACGTTGAAAATGAAAGATACATGGGGGGGCATGACTAAGGTTCTCCTCAAAAGTACATGGTCGTGGGTTCTCCGGTGGTGCTCTCCTCATAGTCATCATCGTTGCTGATCAAAGGAGCCTCATCTCCTTCTGGGTGAAGGTTTTCTCCCATATCCAGCTGTTCCTCCAGAGTTGAAATGCGAGTGTTCAGCTTCCCGATCCTCTTCAAGAGATCCTTCGCTTCATGCTCATGCTCGTACTTGGCTTCCCGTAGGTCAGCCTCGAGGTCGAGCTCGCAGTTCATCAGTTTCTTGATCGTCTTCATGTCAGCATGTATCTGAAGCTCCAGAGTCCTGATGTGAGTCTCCAAGGTCTGGATATAGGAAATGTTGGAGTCTTCAGTGAGGGTGGTTATGATATTTCCATTGACATCCCTGCGACAAACCATGCTGACTCCTGGTGAAATGGGACCACCTCGGTATTCCTCCTGAATACGTCCAAGGGCACGATGTATCGCCATGTTCCTCCCAAGAATCCAGCTGGGTGCCACAAACTTGAAGTCGAGAGGCTTTGTGCGATAACCAAAAGTCCTGCCGAGAATATGCACTTCGATCCTGTAACAATCGTCTTGAGGGTAAGACATGATCGCATTCCCGGTGATGGTTGGCAAAGCAATCCTTAAGTCCTTGACGATCTGTATCATCTCCTTGCCAAAAGGCATGGTAGCATCAGGCTGGCAAAACTCCGTGAAGCAAACTGGGGCAAAGGTGGCCATCTAGAAAGAGTTGAAATAAAATCGGAGAGAAGTCAGAACTGAGCAGAATGAGAGAATAAGGATTTTAAAGACGAGAGAGAAAAATTGATCCTCAGGCTTTTCCAATCCTAGGGGTTACGTCCTACGGTCAGCGTGTGCTCTGATACCATTTCTGTAGCGACCCGACCTGAAAGGTCAAATCTCCGGTGTTTCCGTACCATCCCAAGATCATGCTGGTACACACATGGTACATCAATGTATATATCAAAGGGAAATCACACATCATTTATTAATCGAAATCTCATATCGAGTCCTTTATTACAATAGGAATTACAATAAAGTGGCTGAAGACCAACTCATGAGATAAACTAAATCAAAGTCTTGCGGAAGCATCGAGGTAGTTGAGTCCATCCTACTCCAAGGGCATCTCCCCAAGCATAGAGCGTAATCCTCATTCCTGGTCGGAAAAGTACTCTGCAACATTATACGTTGCAGCCGTGTAGGTCAGCATATTGAATATGCTGGCAAAGTCACCAAAGAGAAAGGGAGAAGGTAATCATATATTCTATATGCAAGTATGGCAGTGGTGGTAAGTTTTGCGTAAAGCCAATTTTTCCTACAACAAGAGGGGGCAAAGCAAAAGTTATTACTACAATATTGGTTGATTAATGAGATGGTTCCTCCAACCAATTCTCATACCCAAGTTATTATTAACCCTCATCAATATTGTACTTGGTGTTGAGAATTCCAGACAGTTCATTTCCTTTGGCTCAAGTTGTCCATGACCGTGGACACGGCTAATCGATTAGGTTTGGGTACTCTGCAGAGTTTTGCACACGTTCCCCACAAGATTTGATCGCCTCCGTTGGATTTCTCGCACTTCAGGGTGTTGAGAAACGGATGACCAAAACATGGTCTTCTAAAGGGTTTCCCTGAGACTACGCCGGTGCCCATCCTGTCCTACCGTTCTTCTACATCTCGTAGCACCGATAGTTCAGGGTTGCCACATTGTCCAACCAAGCCAGAGCCCATAATGACTTGTGGCTGTGCAGGTAAGCCTTGGGTCTTGAAGCATCCATCCATCTCTTTGAGCCTGGGTGGACCTTTCCGCGTGAATACTGGCACTTCCCTAGCAACACCTAGGCTAACCACTGGATTCCCCAGGGCACCGTTCAACCATCATCCACCCAGAGGTATGTTGAAAACTCGGAGTCTTGAGGTCTTGATCATCTTGCAGGTCTTGAAATTATTTCCTCACAACTCTCATGAATCACACAACCAACCCCGTATACTACTAGCATAGCAAAAGAAATCAACGTTCCCTGGGGCCAAGTGTCAAGGGTTGAGGTGTGCCTACCACATGATACTACATCAAGTAATCACGTTTCCAAATTACCTACTTTGCATGCAATTGGGGAGATGGTAGAACTAATGCAATAAAAACATGGTTGGACATGATCAAAGTGACTTGCCTTGCTGACGGTCCTCGTACTCAAGTGATTCTAGATAACAAGCTTCGCACTCCGAATGATCTAACGAAATCAAACAAGTGCACACCATAATCATAAACACAAAACGATTCACACAATTCAGCAAGGTTTAACAAAAATACTAAAACCATTCAATAGTAACAACCAAGAGAAAGAAATCAAACAAAATTTGACTCACAGATTTTTAGTGTCAAAAATTTACTACTACTAAAGACAAACAACTATTTTAGTTAACTAAGCCATAGTTAGTAGAAAAGAAATAGTAAAAAAAATATTTTAGTAAACAAAATCAAATTCACTAAAACTCTTGTGTAAAGAAAAATTAATAATTTTTTTTACTTTGTAAAACATTACTAAATGAAAATAACTAGAATGTCCTATAACATTAGAGTAGGAAACAAAACAACATTATTATTATCATTAATATCATATTACTTAACAGAAAATAATTACTAGAATTATTCATTATAAAACATAATTTAATCTTCTAAATGTTTGTGGAAATAAAACTAAATTGTTTTATAAAATCATACCTAATGAAAAAGAAGTAAAGATTTCCTACAACTATAGGGTATAAAACTAAACCATCATTTTTATTATTAGCAAGTAATGTCACCTAAACGTTTGGAATAATAGAACCTAATGAAAACTACTAACAAAAGTTAAACTAATTCAGGTTCAATATAAATTAAAATTAAAATAACTAAACTATATTAAGAACTAAACAGATTCTGTTTTTGTCAAAAACTCTAATCAAATTTATCCTAAAAAATTCTCAAACTAATGTAGGATGATAGTTCTAACTAACACAAATCAGTGGCAAAAAGATTCACTCAAAAATAATTTTTAAAACTCATGTTATACAAATTTTAGTAATTTAAGCAAATTCGGTTAGATTCAAATTTTAAAGTTCAAATTTGAAATCTAAGCACACAGACATAAACTACAACAAATTTGTGACCTAATGCAAAAAGAATCAACTAAAAACACCAAATATTTTAAAAGATATGATAAAACAAAAAAACATTCTGTTTTCTAAAAAAGAAAAGAAAAAGAAAAACTACCTAACTATCGGACAGGGTCTACGTGGCAGTTTGTGATTGGCCGCGAGGGCGTGCGTGTGAGAGCTAACGAGCGGACGGCCGAGTCTTAGCGCGTACTGGTTCGGTGTTTTAAGTGATCTAATCTCGGTCGTTGGATTGGGATCGGATGGCTACGGCGAGGTGCGGTGACTTACAACGGTGGGGGTCGGGGTTCCGGCGAGGTCGACGGCAGCCGGTGGCCGGAGGTGGTCATTGGCGACGGTGTGGTGGTCGGGGGCAGTGTCCGAAGGCTTCAAACGGAGGCGGCGAAGCTCCGGCATCGTTTGGTGGCGTCGGAGGTGGTCGGGGGTGAGTGTGGCGAGGGGCACGAGCTCGGGGAGGTCCGGTTTGGTGGCCGAACTCCGCAGAGGTGCAGGGCAGCATTCCGGAGAGGGAAGGAGAGGTTTTGGGTGGGTAATGGGGAGAGAAGGGTCGGGGGCTTTGTATAGGAGCAGTGCGGTCACCGGGGAGGGCGAGGGGAGCGAGGTTGGCGGGGAGGGATCGCCGGCGACAACGGAGGCACGGGGAAGGGGATGAGCGCGGTGACTCCGCGGTCGGACGATGGGTCCGGCGCGTCAATGAGAGGGAGAGGCGCGGTTAGCGCGTCGGTGGCCGACCCGGAGTTATTTCGGGTCTTAAAGGTTGTGGGCCAGCCCGTTTCGGTTTAAATTCGTTGCCTTTTCTATTTACAAAGCGTTTAGAACCCATTTAAAGCATTCAAAACTTTTCCAAATATAGGAAATATATATATCAAAATGGTCAGGAGAATTAATGTTATTTAATGAACATTTTTCCTCTGTCATTTGAATACTTTGAAAAATAATTATTTTCAGAAAAATGCATATTTGATTTTAAATCCTTTCACAAATATTTTTCAAATGACCCCCTGGTTTTATTGTTCAAATGTTTCACCAAGGTGCCCCTGGTGTGGAGTGTCATGTTACTCCTCTCTTTTCTTTGAACTTTCCAGAGATTCCAAATAGGTGAAACAAATAAAGGAAAATATGAAAGTGCCCATTTCAGAATTTCAAAAGAAACACTTCAACCATTCTATTCATTCAAAACAATGAGATGATGATGCATAGCTATATTTCATAACATTCCAAAATGGAATTTTGGGATGTTACATCCAAGGCATAGGTTCTCCATCACGGAAAGATGATCGAGTCTCCGGGATCCTCAAATCTGCAGCCAACCACATTGCTTTAAATCTATACTCATACTCACAGTTCTGGTTTTGCAGGTGGTAGATCTGGGCTTGGAGATGATCGATTCTATTACAGAGCTTGAGGAGGTGTTCCTCGATGTCTTTGGCATCGATCTTGTGCTTGTTGGTGAACTCTGTAATCATCATGTGGTTGGCGTTGAGTCCGCGTTCCACCATCCCTTGGAACTTGAAGACTTGCTGCTCCATTGCTTCGAGCCTCATCTGCAGGCTTCCGGTCTTCTTGGGACCCTCAACGTCATGGATGTACAACACCCCCTCACACATCTCAATGGTTTGAGGGTGTTGCAGCACCTCCACGAGGTAGGGGTTGATGACCTTCTCAAAGAACTTGTGCTTTGAGACCTTTGTGGACGTCATAGCGATCTAAATCTGTCTGCACAACAGCTCGAAACGAAAACAGAGGATATTTGCGTGATACGAGGGTCAGACCTTTCAGGAAGTTTTATAATGAATTTTATCGACCATAAGGAGTGTTCCACGAGAAAACGGAGTTCGGGAGGCACACGAGGAGCTCACGAGCCCCCTTGGCGCGGCCAGGGGGTGGGGTCGTGCCCGGCAGGCTCGTCGCCTCCTCGTGCGCTTTCCGGACTACTTAATATTTTTGTAATTTTCTAAATATTCCAAAACGGAGAAAAATTGCTATTGGAAAGGTTTTGGAGTTAGTTTGCTTACCGTATGAGATAACTCTTCGTTTCCGGAGTCTGGAACAAGCTGATAAACATCCCTTATGTACTCCTCCGGGGTTATGGTATTAATTATATTGCTTTCAACATTTATGGGAGTATCTAAGATATAATGTTTGATTCTTTGCCCATTCACAACTCTCAGAAAAGTGCCTTCCGCATTGTTGATGTTGATGGCACAGGAACGATATACTTCCTCGACAATATAAGGACCTTCCCATTTAGAGACAAGTTTGCCTACAAAAAATCTTAAAACGAGAATTGTATAGCAAGACATAATCACCTATATTGAACTCACGTTTTTTATCCTTTTATCATGCCACCTCTTAACTTTATCTTTAAACAACTTGGCATTTTTATATGCCTGAGTTCTCCATTCATCAAGTGAGCTAATATCAAATAACCTCTTCTCACCAGCAAGTTTGAAGTCAAAGTTGAGCTCTTTGATTGCCCAATAAGCCTTATGCTCTAGCTCAAGAGGTAAATGACATGCTTTACCGTAAACCATTTTATAAGGAGACTTGCCCATGGGATTCTTATAAGCAGTTCTATAAGCCCACGGTGCATCATCAAGTTTCTTAGACCAATTCTTCCTAGACCTATTAACGGTCTTTTGCAGAATTAATTTAATTTCTCTATTACTTAACTCTACTTGACCACTAGACTGAGGATGATAAGGAGATGCAATTCTATGGTTGACATCATACTTAGCAAGCATTTTACACAAAGCACCATGAATAAAATGTGAACCACCATCAGTCATTAAATATCTAGGGACTCCAAATCTAGGGAAAATAACTTCTTTAAGCATCTTAATAGAGGTGTTATGATTAGCACTATTAGTTGGAATAGCTTCTACCCACTTAGTAACGTAATCAACAGCAACTAAAATATGAGTATAGCCATTAGACTTTGGAAAAGGTCCCATATAATCAAAACCCCAAACATCAAATGGTTCAATAACAAGTGAGTAATTCATAGGCATTTCCTGACGTTTACTAATATTACCTATTCTTTGACATTCATTGCAAGACAAGACAAATTTACGAGCATCCTTAAAGAGAGTAGGCCAATAAAAATCGGATTGCAATACCTTGTGTGCAGTTCTATCTCCAGCATGGTGTCCTCCGTAAGCCTCGGAGTGGCACTTCTGTAGGATCTGTCCCTGTTCATGCTCAGGTACACAACGTCTAATAACACCATCTACTCCTTATTTATATAGGTGAGTGATGACCCACAAGTATAGGGGATATATCATAGTCCTTTCGATAAGTAAGAGTGTCGAACCCAATGAGGAGCAGAAGGAAATGATAAGCGGTTTTCAGTAAAGTATTCTCTGCAAGCACTGAAATAGTCGGTAACAGATAGTTGTATGATAAGATAATTTGTAACGAGTAGCAAGTAACAATAGTAACAAAGGTGCAGCAATATGGCCCAATCCCTTTTGTAGCAAGGGACAAGCCTGAACGAACTCTTCTATAAAGTAAAGTGCTCCCGAGGACACATGGGAATTACTGTCACGCTAGTTTTCATCATGTTCATATGATTCGCGTTCGCTACTTTGTTAGTTTGATATGTGGGTGGACCGATGCTTGGGTGCTGCCCTTACTTGGACAAACATCCCACTTATGATTAACCCCTCTCGCAAGCATCCGCAACTACGAAAGTAGAATTAAGACAAAGTCTAACCATAGCATTAAACTAGTGGATCCAAATCAGCCCCTTATGACGCAACGCATAAACTAGGGTTTAAGATTCTGTCACTCTAGAAACCCATCATCTACTTATTACATCCCAATGCCTTTCTCTAGGCCCAAATAATGGTGAAGTGTCATGTAGTCGACGTTCACATAACACCACTAGAGGAGAGACAACATACAACACATCAAAATATCGAACGAATACCAAATTCACAGGACTACTATTAACAAGACTTATCCCATGTCCTCAGGAACAAAAGTAACTACTCATAAAGCATGGTTATGTTCATGATCAGAGAGGTATTGAATATCATTAAGGATCTGAACATATGATCTTCCACCAAACAAACCAACTAGCATCAACTACAATAAGCAATTCACACTACTAGCAACCTTACAAGCACCAATCGGAGTTACGAGACGGAGATTGAGTACGAGAGATGAACTAGGGTTTGTAGATGAGATGGTGCTGGTGAAGATGTTGATGGAGATGAGTCCCCTCCGATGAGAGGAGTGTTGGTGATGACGATAGTGACGATTTCCCCCTCTGGGAGGGAAGTTTCCCCGGCAGAACAGCCCTGCCGGAGCTCTAGATTGGTTCTGCTCAAGTTCCGCCTCGTGGCGGTGGCGTCTCCTCCCGAAACTTCTGTTTTGATTTTTTCTCGGACGAAACCCTTCATATAAGAGAAGATGGGGGCCAGAGGAGCTACAAGGAGCCCATGAGCCCAGGAGGCACGACAAGGGGGGTGGCCGCGCCTGGCAGGCTCGTGACCTCCTGGCTGCCCCTCTCTGGTATTTCTGCGGCCCAGTATGTTTTATATATTCCAAAATAATTCCTCGTTCATTTTCACGGATTTTGGAGTTGTGCAGAATAGCCATCTCAAACTTGCTCCTTTTCCAGCCCAGAATTCCGGCTGCCGGCATTCTCCCTCTTGGTGTAAACCTTGTAAAATGAGAGAGAAAAGGCATGAGTATTGCACCATAATGTGTTATAACAACTCAAGATGTGATAAATATCAATATAAAAGCATGATGCAAAATGGACGTATCAACTCCCCCAAGCTTAGACCTCGCTTGTCCTCAAGCAGAAACCGAGATCGATAAATATGCTCACATGTTTAGAGATAGAGGTGTCGATAAAATCAAAATACTGACATGTAGGCATCATGATCATATTTGGAACAGCAATATCGTAATATAATCCCTGATGCTAAAGTGAGAATTCATTCACAATGTAAAGCATGCATCAAGAATCTTATTGAGAATTAACAAGCAATAGTCTTTAGTCATTGAAACAATTGCAATTTATCATAACATCGAAAAGAGTCAAATAAGAGCTTGCAAGGCAAATCCACATAGTCAGTCATCTTTTAGCCTTCCACAATTGCTAAAACCCACGTGGTACTCATGAGATCAAAGTTTCAGTTGGACACAGAGGAAGATAGGGGCTTATGGTTTCGCCTCCCAACGATTTACCTCAAGGGTAATATCAATAATAATAATTCATGATTACTTACTTCCAAGTTAATATATGGATATAGATCTTTCCCTAGCACATGACGCTTGCCAAGATAATGGCAGAATAAGGAATTGGTGTTGATCACCAGGACTCTTTTAAAGATAAAAAGTAAAGGTACAAAGTAGGTCCTTCGTAGAGGGAAGCAGAGGTTGTCATGCGCTTTTAAGGTTTGGATGTGTGTTCTCTTAGTGTGAAGGAACGTCACTTTATATTGCCTCTTGTGATAAAGAACTTTATTATGCAGTCTGTCGCTTTTATGTCTTCCTCATCACAAGTTCGTACAAAGCTTATTTTCCACACACTAATGGATCGTACATATTTAGGGAGCAATTTTTTTATTGCTTGCACCGATGACAACTTACTTGAAGGATCTTATTCAATCCATAGGTAGGTATGGTGGACTCTTATGGCAAAACTGGGTTAAGGGTTTTATGGATGCACAAGTAGTATCTCTACTTAGCATAGAAGTTTTGGCTAATATGAGGTGGAAGCAAGCGTCACATACTAAAGGATCCATAATCATATAATATTGTTTGGAACCAAGCAAACATAATTCATTATGTTGTCTTCCTTGTCCAACATCTACTTCTTAGCATGTAATAGTTTAATGAGTGTTCACAATCATAGATGATGTCAAAGATGATATATTTATATGTGAACCTCTCTTTCTTTATTACTTCCTATTAATTGCAACAATGACCAAGGTCTACGTTTGTCTACCCACAACAAGTTTCAGTCAACATTCTTTTTATATGTGAAGTCATCACTCCCCATAAGATCATCACATGATCTTTCATGCTTTTGTTCTTTTATTATTATTTTCTTTAGATCATGGTAAGAAGAAAAGCCCTTAACTAAAAACACTCTTTATTATATAACTCATGAACTTGATTACATTGGGGGTAACACAAAGCAAAACTCAGGCTAGATCATACTAAAAACTTTATTCTTCTAGATAACGATATTATCAAAAGGATCAAACTAAGATAAAGGTAAAGGCAAAAGATGTGATAGTGATACGATACCGAGGAAACTCCCCCAAGCTTGGCACAAGCCAAGGGGAGTGCCCATACCCAGGTATTTAATTGTCTTCCTTCGGAGGTGATGGTGGTGGAGTTGGAATACCGGTCGACTTGTTCAAGTTAGCCTTCAGCAAAAAGTTCTCCTTTTTTAGATTGTCAACTTCCTCTTCAAGCATCAACACCCTTTGACATAATTCTTGCTTACTTTCCTGCAAAAGACGACAAGGGGTAAACAAAATCTGTAACATCCCAAACCTTGGAATGTTATAATAAATACTAGAATGATTATTTGTTTGCTTGAGTGATTGAAATTGAGTGAAATTTGAAACTTTTCAAAACTTTTGAAAGAGAGGGAATAAAATGACTTTCCCAAAACTTTCCCTCTGCAGGCAATTCAAATTCATTTCATCACAAAATCCCAGAGTGAAGATGATATGACTTCTTCCATTTAAAGAAATGAAAAGGGATTTGAAAATGGTTTGAATTTCATTTGAAAATATTTCAAATTCAGAAACTGTATGCAACTCAATGATTTTCATGAGAGAGGATAAAAGGACTTCGTCAAATTATATGAAATATGAGTTGGAAGTTAAAAGAAGGATATGAAAACTATTTGAGAAAATTCTCATATGGAGTTTCATTTCCATATTTGAATTTGTAAGCATTCAAACCCCTTGGCAAAGTTTTTTAGAGGAATAATATGACACTCCAAACCAGGGGTATCTTTGTGAAGTTTTTGAGTCATAAAACCCAAGTGGTTATTTGAAAAATATTTGCAACAATAAATAAAGCCATTTAGGCATTTTCTGAAAATAATTTTTACTAAGTATTCAATTTGGCCGTGGAAAAATTCCCATTAAATGGCATTTATTTCCCTGATCATTTTGATATATAAAACTTTATTTTGTGGACTAGTTTTGAATGCCTTAATGATGTTTTTCATGCTCTGTTAATTAGTAAAAGAAAGGAGTTAAAGCACGTTATTAAGCCCACCAGCCCACCGCCCCTGATTCCTCCCCCGAAACCTCTCCGCATCGGCCGCCCGACGCGCTGATCTCTCCCTCTCTCTCGCTGACACCCCGACCCCATTGACCGTCCCCACTCACCGCGCGGTCACCTCCCTCCTCTCACTCCCCAAACCACGCCGGCGAGATCCCCGCACTGGACCTCCCTCTCCTGCCATTCCCCGACTACCCCGAGGCCCTATAAAAAGCCCCGGTCCTCTCCTCTACCCATTCCCCATTTTTCTCCTCTGCCCGACGCCTCTCGTTGCCGTAATAGCTCGCCGGAGCCACCGGACGTCGCCACGCCATTACCGTCGTGCCACTACACCCGGTCGTTCCCGAGCCATTCCGAGCCCACCAACCACCTCCCCTCGCTCGTCCGCACCTCCTCATGCACTCGCCCATGCTCCAAAGCCGCCGGAGCGATCTCCCCGTCGACACCCGAACGTCGCCGCCGCCTCGGAGCTCGTCGCCGACGCCCCCGACTACCCGCAATGACGCCAGGACCACCGTTGTGCTCGCCGTCCTCGTCTGCATTGCCTGGTGCCTTTGCCGTGGCCAGAAGACCACCAGAGACGCCTTCCCCATCGACCTCGCCTACTCTGCCTCGCCGAAGCTTCGCCGGAGTCGACCTCCACACCGGTGAGCTCTCCCCTCCGTCCGATCCCTTTTAAACGGCCCCGATTAGATCTAGCATACCCCTTTGGTTTATTTAAAATGAACCGGCCGGTTTTCCTTTTAATTATTTTAGCCGAAGCATTTTGTTTAGTTGACGGTCGTTCGCTCATTAGCACCCACGCGCACACCCCCTAGGCCAATCAGAACCTGCCACGTAGCCCATGTCCGTTAGATAATTTTTTCTTTTTCTGTTTTTGTTTTTCAAAACAGAATAGGTTCTGTTTTTAGTTTTGTTATACCTTTTATGTTTTTGATAGTTTTTGATTGATTCTTTTTGCATTGTGTCACAAATTTGTTCTAGTTTATGTTGATATCAAGTTTGACCATATTTGAATATTTAAAAATTTATTTCAAACATATTTGATTCAAATCTTATTTTCTGAATATCTTGAGTTTAAAAATATATTCTTAGTTGATTCTTTTTGCTACTTGTCACTAGTGACCTTAGTTATCAGTAGTTATCAGTAGGTTCAGTTCTTGTTAGAATAATTTATGTTCCTTTTTTAAATTGTTTTAAATTATTCTCTTTTATATTAGTTGATAGATTTTATAAAGTTTTCTGTTAGATAATAGTAGCCTTTCAAAACAAACAATATTTTAGTAGTTGGTTGCATGAAAATCAATTCTAGTTCAACTATAATTTGAAATTGATTTTGCATTGCTATGTTGATCTTATATTTGAAAATAGTTTCCAGAAAATGTTTTATAAGTTTGATTTTCTGTTAGCCCAAGTTTAGACCAGAAACAATTTGTATTATAGTTGAGATTGTTTGTGGTTTAAACTAAGGATGACCTTGCTTT
This sequence comes from Hordeum marinum, assembly GCA_022496015.1. NCBI lineage: Eukaryota > Viridiplantae > Streptophyta > Magnoliopsida > Poales > Poaceae > Hordeum > Hordeum marinum. The sequence continues at coordinate 457,516,990 of CM039676.1, read as the reverse complement.
ATATCCAAAGAAGAATCTTTATAAAACCTTTTCAATTTGTTCTTTTTACAAAATAAGGACTTATGAGAAAAATACTTTCTGTTAATTTTTTGTTTTAAAAATTGTTTTTCTTTTATAAACTTAGTGTTTTTCTTGCTGATATACTCTAGTAGATAAAAACTTATGTTGCTAGAGTATTGTTTTCTAAATCATTAGTTGTTCTTCAAAAATAATTCTTTTTGCTAAGTAAAACAATTACCAAACTATTTTGGTTTATATTTTCCCTTGTTTGTGTTCTCACTTTGAAAATAGGATCATTTGTAGGGAAAACCAACCCTTGGTTGTGTTGATGTAGAATTGTAATCTTAACTTTTGTCTTAAGTATTTCCTTCATCATCACCTTAGTTGTGTTTATGTAGATTTCAGATCTTAACTTTTGTCTTAAGTATTTCCTTCATCACCACCATAGTTGTGATGATGTAGTTTTGATATTTGAGGTTTGTCTTAAGTATTTCCTTCATCACCACCTTAGTTGTGATGATGTAGTTTAGATATTTGAGTTTTGTCTTAAGTATTTCCTTCATCACCACCTTAGTTGTGTTGATGTGGTTTTGTTGATTTCAACTTTTGTCTTAAGTATTTCCTTCATCAACACCATGTTGCTTTTGGTTTTGTGTTGCCTTTTTGATTGCTAGTATTGACTGTTAGTATGATTGCTTATAAGTATGCAATGTTGGATTATATAGATTTTTTTCGGAGAGTGGCGAATAGACTATCAAGTTACTTCTGAGAGCGATATTATTTCTTCATCAACAGTACAGGCAAGTTCACTTTGACCATCCATTTTCATACCTATGTTTTATTGCATGTAGTGACATCCTTCTAAAAATCCCTAGAGTAGTTCTATTGAAATTCTTGTAGTTGAGTAGAATGCATGAGGTAGGAACCCATCACCTATTACAGAAACCCCGGGAACGTTAGTTATTTCAATTCTATGCTAAAGTAGACGGGTTTGGTATGAGTGGTGGTGTGAGAAGGAGGACTCTACGTCAAGACGACAACTTCATGAAGACATCTTCAAGTCCTGCACCTTCAAGACCTCAAGACTCCAAGACTCGAGAAGCAAGTTTTCAATACACATTACTGGGTGAAGGATGGTTTTGAACGGCGCCCTGGGGAATCCAGTGGTTAGCCTAGGTGTTGCTGGGGAAGTGCCAGACTTCATGCCCGGAAGCTTACCTGTGTAGCCACAAGTCATTATGGGCTCTAGCTTGGTTGATCTTTGTTGTGACTCTGTCTAGGCAATGCTACAAGAAGTAGTCAACGTTAGGATTGGGATGGGCACTGTCGGTATTCAGGGAAACAACTCTGAAAGACCATGTTTCGTTCATCCTGTTCTCAAACACCATGTAGTGCGAGGACTTACCAGGAGGGAACGAATCTTGTGGGTAAAGTACACAACACTCTGCATAGTTAAACCTGATCGATTAGCCGTGTCCCCGGTTATGGACAATTTTGAGCTTCTAGACTTGGATCTGTCTCTGAACTCTCAACACTGGACTGAGAACTAATTGTGGGCAACTTAAGATTTTTGTGGGTATTTAGACATTGGTTGGCGAAACCATGTCATGATAGGTAACTCCTTGGTGAAATTCCTGTTATTCCTTTGTTGTAGGAAAACAAATGCAGCTTTTACGCAAAAACTTAACCACAGAGCCACAAAGCCTTTGCATATAGAATAGTTTTTATCTTCTGTCCTGCTATGGTGATCTTGCCAGTACATTCCATGTACTGACCTACACGGCTGCAACGTATCATGTTGCAGATACTCTTCTACGACGAGTAAGAGTACGATTCGGGGTTACGGTCCGCATTCAACCTGCCGTTGGTGTTACTGGGACTCCACTCCCGTTGACCGCTTCCGCTGAAATTTTAAGGTATATATCAGTTTTACATTAATTACATGTGATTGCACTTTGATATATACATTGATGTATTGTGTGTGCTAGCATACTGATCCAGGGATGGCACGGAACACATAGAGGCTTGACTCGTTTTGAGTCGGGTCGCTACAGAAAATGGTATCAGAGCACATGTTGACTGTAGGACGTGACCCTAGAAAACTGGAAAGCCCTTAGAAAACGATTTCTCGAAAAACTTTGCTTTCAAAAGACCCTATTCTTCTCATCTTATTGGAGATTTATCAAATGATCTCTCTTACCTCAAATGTTAGATGATACCCTTGTCCCTTGACCATTATGGAAGGAGCTACAAGAAGATTGAAGACTATACAGACCTAAAGAAAATTGAAGACCATGAAGAGTTTCAAAGATTTTATGCCCCTAGAAGACCAAACCCCTGTTGTATACTTACGTTAGATACGATGATTTGTGAGTTGTCCTTTGTGTGTAATATTTTTGATAGCCACAACAAAAATCTATTTTCAAAACCATTGTTTGTATTGTGTGTACCCCCTTCTTTCCCCTCTCCTACCCATCTCATCCCTAAAACCTTTAGACCCAATAGATGGAGAATGAAGTTGGACTCGTGTATTCTGGAGCAATGACCCAGTTGGAGACCGAAGAATGGATTCAGAACATGGAGGATCATCTAAGGAGTAAAGATGTTACAAGGAACGAGATGGTCCGGTATGCTCTTCGATACTTTGCATAAGGTGTTGCACATTGGTGGAAGATGCATGAAGATATCCCTGATAGGCAAGCCCCTATCACCTGGGAAGAATTCAAGAGGACTTTGCAAAAGTCTCATGTTGTTACCAACACCCAGAAACCCCGTCTCAAGCATGTGAAGAAGATTTGTGCATGCAAGATATGTGGAGAGATAGGACACACCCAGGAAGAACACAAGGATGGATGCCCTCATTGTGGAGAAAATCACCAAACTAAGGAATGCCCAATTGGGCAGGTGACCTGTTTCTTGTGTGAAGGAAAAAATCACTACCTGGCTCAATGCCAAATATACCCCATGGTACAAGAAGTCATCAAGCAACAGAAGGAATCCACGACGAAAACCTTCAGAGAAAACCTAGGAGAATTTATGATGAAGGAAGATGTTGAAGATCCTAATGGAGAAGGCCTAACAAGGTTTTACTCCAATGCTTGTTATTCATGTGGAGAAGAAGGCATTTCTCACAGGAATGTACGAAGAAAAGAAGAGAGTATCTGGGAAATTTCCCGATAGAAGAAGTGGAGTTTGATCCACAGGAGATTGAAGAGTTGATCGGAACAAAGAAGCTCGGGAAGAGACAAGCCCCAGAACAAAGGGACCTGAGTCATATTAGATGTTTCAAGTGTAAGGATGTGGGCCACTACATCAATAAGTGCCCAAGAAAAGAAACCAAAACTCTAAGGAGCAAACAAGAAGCCCCGAGACTTATCAGAAATCATCTGTTTTCGTTGCAATGAAGCAGGACATTTTGCTACTAAATGTCCAAAGGAGAAGAAAGCTAGAAAGGAGTAGTACATTTTTCATGATGTATCGAGAAGCACTCATGCTTTCATGACAATATTTTGTAACGGAATTGTAATGATTTCATAAATAAATAAAATTTGTTGTGTCATGAGTTGATACCCCATGAACAAAGATCTTTGACTATTTTTAAGGGTGTCAGTACTCTGCAACATGCTGGGAAGTATAAGTTTGGTTTGGATGATAAGGATGCTTACCCAAGAAGAAACACATGTTAATTTTGAGTACTTTTTCTGATACCTACAGATGACTACCCTCAATGAGTCTTTTCTCAAGGGCCCGGAGACGATCATGACCCTGACTAGTGACCATGATTACCCAAAGATCCTGAAAGATATGATGAAGCACATCAATATGGAAGGAGATGCAGTCTATAAAGGCTACCCATTCATGGAAACTGGAGTGGAACTCTGGTATGTGGAGGTACACCTCCACCGGGAGAAAGGAGTATGCCCAAAGACTATGGGACAATACTTTTTCATATCTCGTGTACCACGAGCAACGTTCTTTGACGTTGTTCGTGAAGCTGCCATGGAAGCCATACGGCAGATTGGAGAAATACTTGAAGCAAGACTCCATCATACTCAGGAATACCTGCAAGAAGTGCATACGGCGATGTTGGAGATGAAGCTCAAGTCCACCCTGATCAAGGAGACAATGGGTGATTTCAAGGAGCACATCGCAAAGTTCCAGTGGTACTAAAATATCTCCAAGGAGGAATAAAGTTGGGAGTGATGCTGAACCATACCAAACTATGTGGATGGCAGCACTTTTAATAAAGTATTTTGGAGTTTTAATAAGAGATTGAAGTTGTGCGACGAGAGTCTCATTGTCTGTAATAAAAGTCATGAGATCAATGGAATTTATGATGTCACGACTCTCCTGTGTTGAATTATATGAGTTGCCACCCTAAGAGCAAAAGTCTCTGACCAATTTTCAAGGATATGAGAAAAATTTGGTCTATGCGTGCATTTCATTTTAAGTGTGGTAGTGACCACAGGTACCTTCCTGTTAAGGAATTTGGATAAGTGAATACGGGTGAAGAGAATGTGGAACCACCGCAATTATCCGGATGATTACCTTTGAGACCAAGACCGTTCGAAGCTGGAATGCTGAAAAAAGGAATGATTGTGATGAAACCATACCCAAGGTTAAACAGACCAATGGAAAGGAAAATGAATTCCACGGAGTGGAACCCAGACAATAATAGGTCAATGATTTGTTACCTCAAGGGTATAATGGGGGGAACTAAAGGTAATGCTGGTATATGGACCGATAGTCACCCCAAGAGGGAGATGAAGTTGTTCAAGTATTCAAGTGAACCCACAAGTCACTAACCTCAGGATTGATAAGGATCTAGCCCCACCTTTGTGAAGGCAGAGACCTGGAAGAAGCTACGACTGATCAGCGAACGTTCTCTTAGGAGTATACGAAAACCTGAGAGTTGTGAAGAAACGATAGATGTTTTTGTTTAGCTTGCAGAATAAATGGATTTATCCGAACCTCGTTCGTTGACAAGAGAAATTTCTGCAATGCTTGTGAGGAAGCCCAAATGTTAGGATACGAGATTCACTAAACCTTATACAAGGTAATGATTTCAGTTCGACATGGTTTGGCCACCATGACGACTTACTCTTATCATTGTCTTGCTATTCGGATTGGCAAATCTAAGTGACTTACCCATAGCAAAGAGACAACGTTCTTTGAAGCTTTTGTTTAAGACTTAGAATGGTATGAAGAAAACCCCTTGTACATGGCAGTTGCTGCCCCACGTAGGAATTTTACGGAGAGGAATGAATCCAAGACCCAATTCACTGCAGGATAACCACTAATGGTAGACCCCCATGAGATCATCGATAGGTTACTTAGAATGAAAGCGAGACTTGTCAGCTAAGAAGACCCAGTATCGAAGGAAAGTGCATTTTGCTGGAAGGACACAAGATTTTGATTTAATGGAAGAGCCCCAACGAAGGAGCTATCATGAAGTATGTGAAGAGAGAGATGCACCCAGAGGACTCTCATGACTTTGAGGACCAGTAACTCTCATTTTAAGTGTGGTAGACCCCACACCTTCTTGGTCAATAGTATTGCTAGAAGACCCCAAACCCTAACCTTTTCTTTCTAGCCCTTTCGAATCTCGAGGACGAGATTCATTTTAAGTCTGGTAGTTTGTAACATCCCAAACCTTGGAATGTTATAATAAATACTAGAATGATTGTTTGTTTGCTTGAGTGATTGAAATTGAGTGAAATTTGAAACTTTTCAAAAGTTTTGAAACAGAGGGAATAAAATGACTTTCCCAAAACTTTCCCTCTGCAGGCAATTCAAGTTCATTTCATCACAAAATCCCAGAATGAAGATGATATGACTTCTTCCATTTAAAGAAATGAAAAGGGATTTGAAAATGGTTTGAAATTCATTTGAAAATATTTCAAATTCAGAAACTTTATGCAACTCAATGATTTTCATGAGAGAGGATAAAAGGACTTCCTCAAATTATATGAAATATGAGTTGGAAGTTAAAAGAAGGATATGAAAACTATTTGAGAAAATTCTCATATGGAGTTTCATTTCCATATTTGTATTCCCTATTTGAATTTGTAAGCATTCAAACCCCTTGGCAAAGTTTTTGAGAGGAGTAATATGACACTCCAAACCAGGGGTATCTTTTTGAAGTTTTTGAGTCATAAAACCCAAGTGGTTATTTGAAAAATATTTGCAAAAATAAATAAACCATTTAGGCATTTTCTGAAAATAATTTTTTTTAATTCTTCAATTTGGCCGTGGAAAAATGTCCATTAAATGGAATTTATTTCCCTAATCATTTTGATATATAAAACTTTATTTTTTGGACTAGTTTCGAATGCCTTAATGATGTTTTTAATGCTCTGTTAATTAATAAAAGAAAGGAGTTAAAGCGCGTTATTAAGCCCACCGGCCCACCGGCCCTGATTCCTCCCCCGAAACCTCTCCGCATCGGTCGCCCGACGCGCTGATCTCTCCCTCTCTCTTGCTGACACCCCGGCCCCACCGATCGCCCCCACTCACCGCGCGGTCACCTCCCTCCTCTCACTCCCCAAACCACGCCGGCGAGATCCCCGCACCGGACCTCCCTCTCCTTCCATTCCCCGACCACCCTGAGGCCCTATAAAAAGCCCCGGTCCTCTCCTCTACCCATTCCCCATTTTTCCACTCTGCTCGACGCCTCTCGCTGCTATAATAGCTCGCCGGAGCCACCGGACACCGCCACGCCATTACCGTCGTGCCACTCCACCCGGTCGTTCACGAGCCATTCCGAGCCTACCAACCACCTCCCCTCGCTCGTCCGCACCTCCTCGTGCACTCGCCCGTGATCCAAAGCCGTCGGAGCGACCTCCCCGTCGACACCCAAACATCGCCGCCGCCTCCGAGCTCGTCATCGACACCCCCGACCACCCGCAACGACGCCAGGACCACCGTTGTGCTCGCCGTCCTCGTTTGCATTGCCTCGTGCCTTCGCCGTGGCCAGAAGACCACCGGAGATGCCTTCCCCATCGACCTCGCCTACTCTGCCTCGCCGGAGCTTCGCCGGAGTCGACCTCCACAACGGTGAGCTCTCCCCTCCGTCTGATCCCTTTTAAACGGCCCCGATTAGATCTAGCATACCCCTTCGGTTTATTTAAAATGAACCGGCCGGTTTTCCTTTTAGTTATTTTAGCCGAAGCGTTTTGTTTAGATGACGGTCGTCCGCTCGTTAGCACCCATGCGCACACCCCCTAGGCCAATCAGAACCTGCCACGTAGCCCATGTCCGCTAGATAATTTTTTCTTTTTCTGTTTTTGTTTTTCAAAACAGAATAGGTTCTGTTTTTATTTTTGTTATATCTTTTATGTTTTTGATAGTTTTTGATTGATTCTTTTTTGCATTGTGTCACAAATTTGTTCTAGTTTCCGTTGATATCAAGTTTGAACATATTTGAATAATTCAAAATTTACTTCAAACAGATTTGATTAAAATTTTATTTTCTGAATATCTTGAGTTTAAAATATATTCTTAGTTGATTCTTTTTGCTCCTTGTCACTAGTGACCTTAATTATCAGTAGGTAGAGTTTGGAAATTTTTAGAATATTTCAAAAAAGTATTTTCAACCAAAACAGATTCTGTTTAGTTCTTGTTAGAATCATTTATGTTCATTTTTATTTTAAATTGTTTTAAATTATTCTCTTTTATGTTAGTTGATAGATTTTATAAAGTTTTCTGTTAGATAATAGTAGCCTTTAAAAACAAAAAATATTTTAGTAGTTGGTTGCATGAAAATCAATTCTAGTTCAACTATAACTTGAAATTGATTTTTCATTGCTATGTTGATCTTCTATTTGAAAATAGTTTCCACAAAATGTTTTATAAGTTTGATTTGCTATTAGCCGAAGTTTAGACCAGAAACAATTTGTATTATAGTTGAGATTGTTTGTGGTTTAAACCAAGGATGACCTTGCTTTATATCCAAAGAAGAATCTTTATAGAAGCTTTTCAATTTGTTCTTTTTACAAAATAAGGACTTATGAGAAAAATACTTTGTGTTAATTTTTTGTTTTAAAAATTGTTTTTCTTTTAGAAACTTAGTGTTTTTCTTGCTGATATACTCTAGTAGATAAAAACTTATGTTGCTAGAGTATTGTTTTCTAAATCATTAGTTGTTCTTCAAAAGTAATTCTTTTTGCTAAGTAAAAAAATTACCAAACTATTTTGGTTTATATTTTCCCTTGTTTGTGTTCTCACTTTGAAAATAGGATCATTTGTGGGAAAACCAACCCTTGGTTGTGTTGATGTAGAATTGTAATCTTAACTTTTGTCTTAAGTATTTCCTTCATCATCACCTTAGTTATGTTGATGTAAATTGTAGATCTTAACTTTTGTCTTAAGTATTTCCTTCATCGCCACCATAGTTGTGATGATGTAGTTTTGATATTTGAGTTTTGTCTTAAGTATTTCCTTCATCACCACCTTAGTTGTGATGATGTAGTTTAGATATTTGAGTTTTGTCTTAAGTATTTCCTTCATCACCACCTTAGTTGTGTTGATGTGGTTTTGTTGATTTCAACTTTTGTCTTAAGTATTTCCTTCATCAACACCATGTTGCTTTTGGTTTTGTGTTGCCTTTTTGATTGCTAGTATTGACTGTTAGTATGATTGCTTATAAGTATGCAATGTTGGATTATATAGATTTTTTTCGGAGAGTGACGAATAGACTATCAAGTTACTTCTGAGAGCGATATTATTTCTTCATCAACAGTACAGGCAAGTTCACTTTGACCATCCATTTTCATACCTATGTTTTATTGCATGTAGTGACATCCTTCTACAAATCCCTCGAGTAGTGTTATTGAAATTCTTGTAGTTGAGTAGAATGCATGAGGTAGGAACCCATCACCTATTACAGAAGCCCCGGGAACGTTAGTTATTTCAATGCTATGCTAAAGTAGACGGGGTCTGGTATGAGTGATCGTGAGTGGTGTGAGAAGGAGGACTCTACATCAAGACGACAACTTCATGAAGACATCTTCAAGTCCTGCACCTTCAAGACCTCAAGACTCCAAGACTCGAGAAGCAAGTTTTCAGTACACATTACTGGGTGAAGGATGGTTTTGAACAGCGCCCTGGGGAATCCAGTGGTTAGCCTAGGTGTTGCTGGGGAAGTGCCAGTATTCATGCGGAAAGCCTCACCCAGACTCAAAGAGACGGATGAATACTTCATGCCCGGAAGCTTACCTGTGTAGCCACAAGTCATTATGGGCTCTGGCTTGGTTGATCCTTGTTGTGACTCTGTCTAGGCAGTGCTACGAGAAGTAGTCGACGTTGGGATTGGGATGGGCACTACCGGTATTCAGGGAAACAACTCTGAAAGACCATGTTTTGTTCATCCTGTTCTCAAACACCATGTAGTGCGAGGACTTACCAGGAGGGAACGAATCTTGTGGGTAAAGTACACAACACTCTGCAGAGTTAAACCTAATCGATTAGCCATGTCCCCGGTTACGGACAATTTTGAGCTTCTAGACTTGGATCTATCTCTGAACTCTCAACACTGGACTGAGAACTAATTGTGGGCAACTTAAGATTTTTGTGGGTATTTAGACATTGGTTGGCGGAACCATGTCATGATAGGTAACTCCTTGGTGAAATTCCTGTTATTCCTTTGTTGTCGGAAAACAAATGCAGCTTTTACGCAAAAACTTAGCCACAGAGCCACAAAGCCTTTTCATATAGAATAGTTTTTATCTTCTGTCCTGCTATGGTGATCTTGCCAGTACATTCCATGTACTGACCTACACGGCTGCAACGTATCATGTTGCAGGTACTCTTCTACGACGAGTAAGAGTACGATTCAGGGTTACGGTCCGCACTCAACCTGCCGTTGGTGTTATTGGGACTCCACTCCCGTTGACCGCTTCCGCTAAAATTTTAAGGTATATATCAGTTTTACGTTAATTACATGTGATTGCACTTTGATATATACATTGATGTACTGTGTGTGCCAGCATACTGATCCAGGGATGTCACGGAACACACAGAGGCTTGACTCGTTTTGAGTCAGGTCGCTACAAAATCTTAGGCTTCTTCCTCGAGTTAGGGAGATTCGACTTCTTGAACTCCACATGCATGTCCCCAAGTGAGGGTAGAGGAACTTTCTCTTCGTCAGAACTTGTTCCTTCCTTTCCCTTTGGATCATAATCTTCTTCCTCATCTATTGTCCAACCATAAGGATCTAAGTCTCCGTAGACCTTGGGGTTAGCAAGGTAATCAGCCACATAGCTCTCCCCCTCTGAATCTTGAGAGGACATCTTTGCTCTAAATCTGCTACAGAAACAGGGTTGGAACGAAAACAGAGGATATTTGCGTGATACGAGGGTCAGACCTTTCGGGAGATTATATAATGAATTTTTACCGACAATAAGGAGTGTTCCACAAGAAAACGGAGTCTAGGAGGCAGACGAGGAGCTCACGAGCCCAGGAGGCGCGGCCAAGGGGTGGGCCCGCGCCTGGTAGGCTCGTGGCCTCCTAGTGCGCTTTCCGGACTACCTTATATTTTTGTAATTTTTTAAATATTCCAAAACTGAGAAAAATTGCTATTGGAAAAGTTTTGGAGTCAGTTTGCTTACCGTATCACATACCTCTTTGTTTTTGGAGTTTGAAACAGGCTGATAAACATCCCTTATGTACTCCTCCGGGGTTATGATATTAATTATATTGCTTTCTACATCTACGGGAGTACCTGAGATATAATGCTTGATTATTTGCCCATTCACAACTCTCGGAGAAGTGCCTTCTGCGTTGTTGATTTTGATGGCACCAAAACGATATACTTCCTCGACAATGTAAGGACCTTCCCATTTAGAGAGAAGTTTGCTTGCAAAAAATCTTAAACAAGAATTGTATAGCAAGACATAATCACCTATATTGAACTCACGTTTTTGTATCCTTTTATCATGCCACCTTTTAACTTTCTCTTTAAACAACTTGGCATTTTCATATGCCTGAGTTCTCCATTCATCAAGTGAGCTAATATCAAATAACCTCTTCTCACCAGCAAGTTTGAAATCAAAGTTAAGCTCTTTTATTGCCCAATAAGCCTTATGCTCTAGCTCAAGAGGTAAATGACATGCTTTACCGTAAACCATTTTATAAGGAGACATGCCCATGGGATTCTTATAAGCAGTTCTATAAGCCCGCAATGCACCATCAAGTTCCTTAGACCAATTCTTCCTAGACCTATTAACAGTCTTTTGCAAAATTAATTTAATTTCTGTATTACTTAACTCTACATGACCACTAGACTGAGGATGATAAGGATATGCAATTCTATGGTTGACATCATACTTAGCAAGCATTTTATGGAAAGCACCATGAATAAAATGTGAACCACCATCAGTCATTAAATATCTAGGGACTCCAAATCTAGGGAAAATAACTTCTTTAAGCATCTTAATAGAGGTGTTATGATCATTGGACTTTGGAAAAGGTCCCATATAATCAATACCGCAAACATCAAATGGTTTAATAACAAGTGAATAATTCATCGGCATTTCCTGATGTTTACTAATATTACCTTTTCTTTGACATTCATCACAAGACAAAACAAACTTACGGGCATCCTTAAAGAGAGTAGGCCAATAAAAACCGGATTACAATGTTGGAAATATGCCCTAGAGGCAATAATAAATTAGTTATTATCATATCTCCTTGTACATAATAATCGTTTATTATCCATGCTATAATTGTGTTGATCGGAAACTCAGATACATGTCTGGATACATAAACAACACCATGTCCCTAGTATGCCTCTAGTAGACTAGCTCATTGATCAAAAGATGGTTAAGGTTTCCTAGCCATGGACATGAGATGTCATTTGATAACGGGATCACATCATTAGGAGAATGATGTGATGGACAAGACCCAAACTACAAACGTAGCATATGATTGTGTCAGTTTATTGCTACTGTTTTCTACATGTCAAGTATATGTTCCTATGACCATGAGATCATGCAACTCACAGACATCGGAGGAGTGCCTTGTGTGTATCAAATGTCGCAACGTAACTTGGTGGCTATAAAGGTGCTCTACAGGTATCTCCGAGGGTGTCTCTTGAGTTGGCATGGATCAAGACTGGGATTTGTTACTCCGTGTGACGGAGTGGTATCATAGGGCCCACTCGGTAATACAACATCACAATAAGCCTTGCAAGCAATGTGACTAAGTGTTAGTCACGTGATCTTATATTAAGGAACGAGTAAAGGGACTTGCCGGTAACGAGGTTGAACTAGGTATGGAGATACCAACGATCGAATCTCGGGCAAGTAACATATCGAAGAACAAATGGAACATCATACGGGATTAACTGAATCCTTGACATAGAGGTTCGACCGATAAAGATCTTCGTAGAATATGTAGGAACCAATATGGGCATCCAAGTCCCGCTATTGGTTATTGACCATAGAGGTGTCTCGGTCATGTCTACATAGTTCTCGAACCCGCAGGATCTACACACTTAAGGTTTGGTGACGTTTCGGTAGTATAGAGTTATGTATGGTGGTGACCGAAGGTTTCTCGGAGTCCCGGATGATATCCCGGACATCATGAGGACCTCCGGAATGGTCCGGAGGTAAAGATTCATATATAGGAAGTCCTATTTTGGTAGCCGGAAAAGTTTCGGGCTCATCGGTAGTGTACGGGAGTGTCGGTAGTGTACCGGGAGCCCTTCGGGAGGGGTATTTCGACCCAAGAGGCTACATGGGCTGTGGGAGATTAAATGCCAGCCCTTAGTGGGCTGGTGGAAATCCCACACAAGGCCCATGAGGCTGGGAAGAAAAGCCCAAAGAGAAAAAGGTGGAAAAAGGCAAAAAAAATAGGGTGAATCCTAGTCCTACTAGGATTGGAGGTGGATTCCACATCTCCCACTTGATTTGGCCGACCCAATTGCTGGTCCTTTGAGGGCCAAGCCTCCTCCTCTCTTCCTCTTATATATACTAGAGGTTTTAGTGTTTTTGGCACCAGATTTTAGCCACGTGCTACCCGTTCCTCTAGTGCATAGTTTCTCCTCTAGATCGGATTTCTACAGTGCTTAGGCGAAGCCCTACCGGAATAGCTCCACCACCATCGCCGAAGCGCCGCCACGCTGCCGGAGAACTCTTCTACCTCTCTACTCCCTCTTGCTGGATCAAGAAGGGGGAGATCGTCATCAAGCTGTACGTGTGCTGAACGCGGAGGTGTCATCCGTTCGGCGCTAGATCGGAAGAACCGTGATCAAGATCGTGAGACGGATCGTGATGAGATCGTGAAACGGATCGTGATGAGTTCACAGGACAGATGATGATCAAGATCGTGAGACGGATCGTGATGAGATCACGGGACGGATTGTCATGAGATCGCGGGACGGATCGTGATGAGATCGCGGGACGCTCGGCGATTTGGATCGTGATGACGTTCGACTAAACCAACCGCGTTTCTTAACGCTTCTCGCTTAGCGATCTACAAGGGTATGTGGATCCACTCTCCCTCTCGTAGATGATCATCACCATGGATAGATTTGTGTGTGCGTAGGAAATTTTTTGTTTCCCATGCAATGTTCTCAACAGTGGTATCAGAGCTAGGTCTATGTGTAGATGAGATCTCGAGTAGAACACAAAAGGTTTGTGGGCGTTGATGCTTAGATTTCTTCCTCTCTTGGTCGGATTTTGGTTCAGCGGTATTGTGAGATGAAGCGGCCTGGACCAACATTACTCGTACGCTTACGAGAGACCGATTCCCTCAACCGCAACTTGTTGCATAGATGGCTTGCGGGTGACAGTTTCTCTCACTTTAGTTGGATCGGATTCGACAAAGGCGGTCCTTGAGAAGGTTGAAAAGAAACTAGTGTATCACAGTTGTGGTTTTTGCGTAGATGAGAATTGTTCTTGCTAGATACCCGTAGCAGCCACGTAAAACATGCAACAACAATTAGAGGACGTCTAACTTGTTTTTGCAGGGTATGTTGTGATATGATATGACCAATTACATGATGTGATATATGAGATGATCATGTGATGTATATATTATCACGACTTGCATGTCGTTGAGTACGGCAACCGGCAGGATCCCTAGGGTTGTCTTTAATTATTGTATGACCTGCGTGTCAATCATTAAGCGCTATGTAATGCTTTACTTTATCGCTACGGTAGCAATAGTAGAAGAAGCATATTGGGCGTGACACACCCCAATGGCGACACGTTGATGGAGATCATGGTGTCGTGCCGGTGATGATGGAGATCATGCCGGTGCTTTCATGATGGAGATCAAAAGCACAAGTTCATGGTCATATCATGTCACTTATGATTTGCATGTGATGTTAATCCTTTTATGCACCTTGTTTTGCCTAGGATGACGGTAGCATTATAAGGTGATCCCTCACTTAATTTCAATATAAATTGTGTTCTCCCCAAGTGTGCACCGTTGCGAAAGTTCGTCGTGTTGAGACACCATGTGATGATCGGGTGTGATAGACTCTACGTTCACATACAACGGGTGCAAGCCAGTGTTGCACATGCAGAACACTCGGGTTAAACTTGACGAGCCTAGCATGTACAGAAATGGCCTCGGAACACAAGAGACCGAAAGGTCGAACATGAGTCATATAGTAGATATGATCAACATAATGATGTTCACCATTGAAGCCACCTCAACTCACGTGATCATCGGACTTGAGTTGGTGAATTTGGATCATGTGTCACTCAGATGACTTGAGGGATGTCAATTTGAGTGGGAGTTCTTAGGTAATATGATTAATTGAACACATTATCATGAACATAGTCAAAGTGTCTTTGCAAATTATGTTGTAGATTACTAGCTCACGCTGTAGCTCCCTTGTATTTTTATATGTTCCTAGAGAAATAGAGTTGAAAGATAATGGTAGCAATATTGCGAACTGGGTCCGTGATCTGAGGATTGTACTCGTTGGTGCACAAAAGGCTTATGTCCTTAATGCACCGCTCGGTGCGCCAACCCTTCTAGCGTCGTCTATAGATGTTGTGAACATCTGACAGGCACGTTCTGATGACTACTTGATAGTTTAGTGCGTCATGCATTATGGCTTAGAATTGAGGCTCCAAAATGTTTTGAACGTCACGGAACATATGAGATGTTTCTAAGAGCTGAAATTAGGATCTCAGGTTCGTGCCCGTGTTGCGAGATATGAGATCTCCAACAAGATTCTTTGCCTGCAAGATGAAAGAGAATAGCTCAATCGTTGAGCATGTGCTGAGATTTTCTGGGTGCTACAACCGCTTGAATCAAGTGGGAGTTGATCTTCTAGATAAGATAGTGATTGATATAGTTCTCCAAGTCACTGTCACTAAGCTACTAGAACTTGGTGATGAACTATAAAATACCAGGGAAAGAAATAATGATCCCTGAGCTGTTCACGATGTTTGACACCGCGAAGGAGCATCAAGTGTTGATGGTTAGTAAAACCACTAGTTTTGAGAAGGGCAAGGGCAAGGAGGAAACCTTCATGGATGGAAAGTCAGTTGCTGCTCCAGTGAGGCAACCCAGAGTTGAACCCAAACCCGAGAATAAGTGCTTAGATTATGAGGAGAGCGGTCGCTGAAGCAGAACAACCCTAGATACTTGGTAGATAAGAAGGTTGGCAATGTCGACAGAAGTATATTTGATATCCGTGTGATTGATGTGTACCTTGCTAGTACTCCTAGTAGCACCTGGGTATTGAATACCGGTTTAGTTGCTAAATGTTAGTAACTCGAAGTAAAAGCTACGGAATAAACGGAGAACTAACTAAGGGTGAGGTGACGATGTGTGTTGGAAATGTTTCCAAGGTTGATGTGATCAACATCGCATGCTCTCTCTACCTTCGGGATTAGTGACGAACCTAAATAAATGTTATTTGGTGTTTTGCGTTGAGCATGAACGTGATTAGATCGTGTTTATTGCAACATGATTATTCATTTAAGTTAAAGAATAATGGTTATTCTGTTTACATGAATAATACCTTCAATGGTCATGCGCCCAGTGAGAATGGTTTGTTGAATCTTGATCGTAGTAATACACATGTTTTTGAAGCCAAAAGATACAAAGTTAATAATGATAGTACCACATACTTGTGGCATTGCCGCTAAATGTCATATTGGTATAAAGCGCATGAAGAAACTCCATGCTGATGGATCTTTGGACTCATTCGATTTCGAATCGGTTGAGACATCCGAACCATGCCTTTTGGGCAAGATGACTAAGGACCCCGTTTTCCTGATTGATGGAGCGGGCAAGTGGTTTATTGGAAGTGATACATGTTGATGTATGCAATCCAATGAGTCTTGTAACGTGCGGTGGATGTCGTTATTTTCTTACCTTCACTAATGATTTGAGTAGATATAGTGGATATTTACTTAATGAAACACAAGTCTGAATCGTTGAAAGGTTCAAGCAGATTCAGAGTGAAGTTTAAGATCATCGTGACAAGAAGATAAAGATGTCTACGATATAATCGTGGAGGTGAATATCTGAGTTACGAGTTTGGCATACAACTTTGGACAATGTGAAAGTCGTTTCACAACTCACGCCACCTGGAACACCATGGTGTGATGGTGTGTTCGAACGTCATAGTCGTGCTCTATTGGATATGGTGCTTGCTATGATGTCTCTTATCGATATGCTACTACAGTTTTGGGGTTATGCATTAGAGACAACTACATTCACTTTAAATAGGGAACCATCTAAATCCGTTAAGATGAAACCGTGTGAATTATGGTTTGATAGAAACCTAAGCTGTCATTTCTTGATGTTTGGGGCTGCGACGCTTGTGTGGAAAAAATGTTTTCACCTAATAAGCTCGAACCCAAAGCGGACAAATGCATCTTCAAAGAATACCCTAAGAACATTTGGGTACACCTTCTATTTCAGATCCAAGTGCAAAGTGTTTGTTGCTAAAAATGGGTCCTTTCTCGAGAAAGAGTTTCTCTCAAAAGAATTGAGTGGGAGAAAGATAGAACTTGATGAGGTTGTTAAACCTTTATTCAACCAGAGAGTAGCGCAGCATAGGAAGATGTTCCTGTGAAGCCTACGTTACTTGAACAGGAAGTTAATGATGATGATCATGAAGCTTCAGGATCAAGTTACTATCGAACTTCGTAGGTCGACAAGGATGTGTACTGCCCCTGAGCGGTACGACAACCCTGTCTTGGAGGTCATATTGTTGGACAACGATGAACCTACGAGCTATGGAGAAGCGATGATGGGCCCGGATTCCGACAAATGGTTAGAGGCGAGGAAATCTGAGAAAAGGATCCATGTATGAAACCCAAGTATAAACTTTGGTAGACTTGCTTGTTGGATGGCAGGTCGTTGAGTACAAATGGATCTTTAAAATGAAGACAGACGCTGATGGTAAATGTCACCATTTGTAAAGCTCGACTTGTTGCAAAGAAGTTTGTGACAAGTTCAAGGAGTTGACTGCGATGAGACTTTCTCACTCGTAGCGATGCTAAAGTCTGTTGGAATTATGTTAGAAGTTGCTGCATTTTATGATTAGGAGATCTGGCAATCTGGATATGTATAGTGGAGCAGCCATTTGGAATAGTACCAAGTGGAGTGTGGTAGCAGTGTTTACGGTTTGACATAGAGATTTGCAAAGTACACACGGATCAGAATGTCGCAGACCTGTTGACTATAAGACCCCTCTCACATGCAAAGCATGATCGAGCCCCAGAACTCATTGAGTGTTAGATTCATAACAATGCGAATCACATAGTGATGTGAACTAGATTATTGACTCTAGTGCAAGTGGGAGAATGTTGGAAATATGCCCTAGAGGCAATAATAAATTAGTTATTATCCTATTTCCTTGTACATGATAATCTTTTATTATCCATGCTATAATTGTGTTGATCGGAAACTCAGATACATGTGTGGATACATAGACAACACCATGTCCCTAGTATGCCTCTAGTAGACTAGCTCATTGATTAAAAGATGGTTAAGGTTTCCTAGCCATGGACATGAGATGTCATTTGATAAAGGGACAACATCATTAGGAGAATGATGTGATGGACAAGACCTAAACTACAAACGTACCATATGATCGTGTCAGTTTATTGCTACTTTTTTCTGCATGTCAAGTATATGTTCCTATGACCATGAGATCATGCAACTCACAGACATCGGAGGAGTGCCTTGTGTGTATCAAACGTCGCAACGTAACTAGGTGGCTATAAAGGTTCTCTATAGGTATCTCCGAGGGTGTCTGTTGAGTTGGCATGGATCAAGACTGGGATTTGTTACTCCGTGTGACGGAGAGGTATCTCAGGGCCCACTCGGTAATACAACATCACAATAAGCCTTGCAAGCAATGTGACTAAGTGTTAGTCACGGGATCTTGTATTACGGAACGAGTAAAGAGACTTGCCGGTAACGAGGTTGAACTAGGTATGGAGATACCGACGATCGAATCTCGGGCAAGTAACATATCGAAGAACAAAGGGAACATCATACGGGATTAACTGAATCCTTGACATAGAGGTTCGACCGATAAAGATCTTTGTAGAATATGTAGGAACCAATATGGGCATCCAGGTCCCGCTATTGGTTATTGACCGTAGAGGTGTCTCGGTCATGTCTACATAGTTCTCGAACCCGCGGGGTCTGCATACTTAAGGTTTGGTGATGTTTTGATAGTATAGAGTTATGTATGGTGGTGACCGAAGGTTGTTCGGAGTCCCGTATGATGTCTCGGACGTCACGAGGAGCTCCGGAATGGTCCGAAGGTAAAGATTCTTATATAGAAAGTCCTATTTTGGTCGCCGGAAAAGTTTCGGGCTCATCGGTAGTGTACCGGGAGTGCCGGTAGTGTACCGGGAGACCATCGGGAGGGGTATTTCGACCCAAGAGGCTACATGGGCTGTGGGAGAGTAAATACCAGCCCTTAGTGGGCTGGTGGAAATTCCACACAAGCCCCATGAGGCTGGGAAGAAAAGCCCAAAGAAAAAAGGTGGAAAAAGGCAAAAATAAAGGGTGAATCCTAGTACTACTAGGATTGGAGCTGGATTCCACCTCTCCCACTTGATTTGGCCGACCCAATTGCTGGTCCTTTGAGGTCCAAGCCTCCTCCTCTCTTCCTCTTATATATACTAGAGGTTTTAGGGTTTTTTGGCACCAGATTTTAGCCACGTGCTACTCGTTCCTCCAGTGCATAGTTTCTCCTCTAGATCGGATTTCTGTAGTGCTTAGGCGAAGCCCTGCCGGAATAGCTCCACCACCATCGCCGGAGCACCGTCACGCTGCCGGAGAACTCTTCTACCTCTCCGCTCCCTCTTGCTGGATCAAGAAGGTGGAGATCATCATCAAGCTGTGCGTGTGGTGAACGCGGAGGTGCCGTCCGTTCGGCGCTAGATCGGAAGAACCGTGATCAAGATCGTGAGACAGATCGTGATGAGATCGCGGGACGGATCGTGATGAGTTCACGGGACAGATCGTGATCAAGATCGTGAGACGGATCGTGATGAGATAGCGGGACGGATCGTGATGAGATCGCGGGACGGATCGTGATGAGATCGCGGGACGCTCGGCGATTTGGATCGCGCTGACGTTTGGCTACACCAACCGTGTTTCTTAACGCTTCCCGCTTAGCAATCTACAAGGGTATATAGATCCACTCTCCCTCTCGTAGATGCTCATCACCATGGATAGATCTGCATGTGCGTAGGAAAATTTTTGTTTCCCATGCATCGTTCCCAACATGCAATACCTTGTGTGCAGTTCTGTCTCCAGCATGGTGTCCCCCGTAAGCCTCGGAGTGGCACTTCTGTAGGATCTATCCCTGTTCATGCTCGGGTACACAACGTCTAATAATACCATCTACTCCTTCTTTATATAGGTGAGGATCATCCCAAAAGTAATGTCTCAAATCATAAAAGAACATTTTCTTTTGTTGGTATGTGAAACTAGGTGGTATATATTTAGCAACAATATAATTAGCATAATCAACATACAATGGTGTACTGCGTGAAGAATTTATAACATTTAATTGTTCATCAGGAAAGCTATCATCAATAGGTTGTGGGTCATCAAGAACATTCTCTAACCTCGACAAATTATCTGCTACGGGGTTCTCAGCACCCTTCCTATTAACGATATGCAAATCAAATTCTTGTAGTAAGAGAACCCATCTAATAAGTCTAGGTTTAGCATCTCTCTTTTCCATAAGATATTTAATAGCAGCATGATTAGTGTAAATAGTAACTTTAGAATCAATAATATAAGGTCTGAACTTATCACATGCAAACACAACTGCTAAAAATTCTTTTTCAGTAGTAGCATAATTTCTTTGCGCACTGTCTAAAGTTTTACTAGCATAATGAATAACATTTAATTTCTTATCAACTCTTTGTCCTAGAACAACACCAACAGCATAATCACTAGCATCACACATAATTTAAAAAGGTAGGTTCCAATCAGGTGGTTGAACAATAGGTGCAGTTATCAAGGCCTTCTTGAGTATTTCAAATGCTTCTTCACAATCATCATCAAAAACAAATGGAATATCTTTTTGCAAGAGATTAGTGAGAGGTCTAGAAATCTTAGAGAAGTCCTTAATAAACCTTCTATAGAAACCAGCATGACTGAGGAAACTTCTTATACCTTTAACATTTGTAGGGCATGGCATTTTCTCAATGGCATCAACTTTAGCCTTATCAACTTCAATACCTCTTTCAGAAATTTTATGTCCCAAGACAATGCCTTCGTTAACCATAAAGTGGCACTTCTCCCAATTCAAGACAAGATTAGTATCTTCACACCTCTGCAAAACTCGATCAAGGTTGCTCAAGCAATCATCAAAAGAAGATCCGTAAACGGAGAAATCATCCATGAAAACCTCAACAATCTTTTCACAAAAGTCAGAGAATATAGCCATCATACATCTTTGAAAGGTAGCAGGTGCATTACATAAACCAAAAGGCATACGTCTATAAGCAAAGGTACCGAAAGGACAAGTAAAAGTGGTTTTCTCTTGGTCAGATTGTGAAACAGGTATTTGGGAGAAACCAGAATAACCATCTAGAAAGCAAAAGTGTGTATGTTTAGACAATCTTTCTAGCATTTGATCAATGAAAGGTAGAGGGTAATGATCTTTCTTAGTAGCTTTATTTAATTTCCTAAAATCAATTACCATCCTATAGCCAGTAATAATTCTTTGTGGGATCAATTCATCTTTATCATTAGGAACAACGGTAATACCTCCCTTCTTAGGGACACAATGCACCGGACTTACCCAATCACTATAAGCCACAGGGTAGATAATACCTGCTTCCAGGAGCTTTAATATTTCTTTTCTTACCACCTCTTTCATCTTAGGATTTAGTCTTCGTTGAGGGTCGGCAACTGGTTTGGAATCAGGATCAGTTTTAATTTTATGCTGGCATAGAGTGGGACTAATGCCCTTAAGATCATCAAGAGTATATCCAATAGCAGCACGGTGCTTCCTTAGAGTTTTCAATAAATTCTTTTCTTCATGCTCTGAAAGGTTAGCACTAATAATAATAGGATATATCTTTTTCTTATTAAGATAAGCATACTTAAGAGTATCAGGTAATTGTTTAAGCTCAAACACAGGATCACCCTTTGGTGGAGGTGGATCTCCAAGTAATTCAACAGGAAAATTATTTTTAAGGATAGGAGGTTGTTCGAAAATAACTCTATCTATCTCATTCCTCTCATCCATATGCATATCATTTTCATGTTCAAGCAAGTATTGCTCTAAAGGATCAGTAGGAGGCACAACAATAGAAGTAAGAGCAATAATTTCATCCTTACTAGACAATTCTTTTTCATGAGGTTGTCTATTAAACTTAGAAAAATTAAATTCATGCGACACACCTCCAAAGCCAACAGTAACAGTTTGTTTCTCACAATCAATTTGAGCATTAACAGTATTGAGAAAAGGTCTACCAAATATGATGGGACAAAAGCTATCTTGTGTGGTAGCAAGAACAAGAAAATCAGTAGGATACTTAGTTTTACCACACAAGACTTCAACATCTCTAACAATTCCCACGGGGCAGATAGTATCTCTATTAACAAATTTAATAGTAACATCAATAAATTCCATCTCGACAGGTGCAATTTCATCTTTCATTTCATTATATAAAGATTGAGGTATTGCACTAACACTAGCAACCACATTACATAAACCATGATAACAATGATCTCCTATCTTAACGAAAACAACAAGCATGCCAACCACAAGTTTATGTTTATCACTAGTATGAGGTTTAGCAATTCTAGCAGAAGCTTCCCAGAATTGAATAACATGCCCTTCAACATTGTCGGTCAAGAGATCTTTAATAATAGCAATACTGGGTTCAAGTTTAATTTGCTCAGGGGGTGTAGGTGTTCTAATGTAACCCTTACGTATCACAGTTGAAGGTTTAGCATGATCCTTTATTCTAATAGGGAAAGGTGGTTTCTCAATGGAAGCAGTAGGAATAATAGAATCATTATAAGCAATTACTTTCTCTTCAACTGGAACAGGTTTAGGTACATTAACTTCTATGGGAGTATGATATTTAAAACACTTCTCATTAGGAAGATTAACATGAGTAGCAAATGATTCGCATAAAGAAGCTACTATCTCAGAGTCAAGTCCATGTTTAGCGCTAAAATCACAAAAGGTATTTGTTTCTATGAAAGATTTAACACAATCAAACTTAAGATTAAAACCTGATTTATTACCTTCATCAAACTCCCAATCTTCAGAATTGCGTTTAATTCTTTCCAATAAATCCCATCTGAAGTCAATATCTCTCTTCATGAAAGAACCGGTACAAGAAGTGTCGAGCATGGTGCGATTATCATGAGAAAGCCAAGCATAAAAGTTCATAATAATAATCTCTCTGGGGAGCTCATGGTTGGGGCATGAATATAACATTGACTTAAGCCTCCCCCAAGCTTGAGAGATACTTTCTCTATCATGAGGCCAAAAATTATAGATATAATTCCGATCACAATGTACCAAATGCATAGGATAAAACTTTTGATGGAATTCCAATTTCAATGGTTTGTAGTTCCATGATCCAGTATCATCACATAGCCTATACCATGTCAATGCTTTATCCCTCAAAGATAAGGGAAAGACTTTCTTCTTGACCTCATCTTCGGGCAAACCTGCAAGCTTAAATAAACCACAAACTTCATCTACATATTAGATGCAAGTCGGGATGTGATGTTCCATCTCCTGTAAAAGGATTAGCCAACAGTTTTTCTAGCATACCCGAAGGAATTTCATAATAAATATTTTCAGTGGGTGCAGTAGGTTGAGGAGCAGTTCTTTGTTCTTCCAGTCGAGGTGAAGATACCCCGAACAAGCTCTTCAAAGGATTAGTTTCCATAGTGACAAGTGACAATAAATTTCAGCACACGATATAAATGTTTCCTTACCAAATTCCACTTACCAAAGGCGCTTCACTCCCCGGCAACGGCGCCAGAAAAGAGTCTTGATGACCCACGAGTATAGGGGATCTATCGTAGTCCTTTCGATAAGTAAGAGTGTTGAACCCAACGAGGAGCAGAAGGAAATGATAAGCGGTTTTCAGTAAAGTATTCTCTGCAAGCACTGAAATAGTCGGTAACAGATAGTTGTATGATAAGATAATTTGTAACGAGCAGCAAGTAACAATAGTAACAAAGGTGCAGCAATATGGCTCAATCCCTTTTGTAGCAAGGGACAAGCCTGAACGAACTCTTATATAAAGTAAAGTGCTCCCGAGGACACATGGGAATTACTGTCAAGCTAGTTTTCATCATGTTCATATGATTCGCGTTCGCTATTTTGATAGTTTGATATGTGGGTGGACCAGTTCTTGGGTGCTGCACTTACTTGGACAAACATCCCACTTATGATTAACCCCTCTCGCAAGCATCTGCAACTACGAAAGAAGAATTAAGACAAAGTCTAACCATAGCATTAAACTAGTGGATCCAAATCAGCCCCTTACGACGCAACGCATAAACTAGGGTTTAAGCTTCTGTCACTCTAGCAACCCATCATCTACTTATTACATCCCAATGCCTTCCTCTAGGCCCAAATAATGGTGAAGTGTCATGTAGTCGACGTTCACATAACACCACTAGAGGAGAGACAACATACAACACATCAAAATATCGAACGAATACCAAATTCACATGACTACTATTAATAAGAATTATCCCATGTCCTCAGGAACAAAAGTAACTACTCACAAAGCATGGTTATGTTCGTGATCAGAGAGGTATTGAATATCATTAAGGATCTGAACATATGATCTTCCACCAAACAAACCAACTAGCATCAACTACAATAAGCAATTAACGCTACTAGCAACCTTACAAGTACCAATCGGAGTTGCGAGACGGAGATTGAGTATGAGAGATGAACTAGGGTTTGTAGATGAGATGGTGCTGGTGAAGATGTTGATGGAGATGAGTCCCCTCCGATGAGAGGAGCGTTGGTGATGACGATGGCGACGATTTCCCCCTCCGGGAGGGGAGTTTCATCGGCAGAATAGCCCTGCTAGAGCTCTAGATTGGTTCTGCTCAAGTTCCACCTCGTGGCGGCGGCATCTCCTCCCGAAACCTCTGTTCTGATTTTTTTCTCGGAGGAAACCCTCCATATAGGAGAAGATGAGGGCCAGAGGAGCTACGAGCAGCCCAGGAGGCATGGCCAAGGGGGTGGCCATGCCTGGCAGGCTCATGACCTCCTGGCTGCCCCTCTCTGGTATTTCTCTAGACCAGTATTTTTTATGTATTCCAAAATAATTCCTCGTTGATTTTCACGGTTTTTGGAGTTGTGCAGAATAGCCATCTCAAACTTGCCCCTTTTCCAGCCCAGAATTTCGGCTGCCGGCAATCTCCCTATTGGTGTAAACCTTGTAAAATGAGAGAGAAAAGGCATGAGTATTGCACCATGATGTGTTATAGCAACTCAAGATGCAATAAATATCAATATAAAAGCATGATGCAAAATGGACGTATCAGTGAGGATCATCCCTAAAGTTGTGTCTCAAATCATAAAAGAACTTTTTCTTCTTGTTGGTACGTGAAACTAGGTGGTATATATTTAGCAACAATATAATTAGAAAAATCAACATACCATGGTGTACTGCGTGAAGCATTGATAACATTCAATTGTTCATCAGGAAAGCTACCATCAATAGGTTGTGGGTCATCAGGAACATTCTCTAACCTAGACAAGTTATCTGCTACTGGGTTCTCCGCACCCTTCCTATCAACGATATGCAAATCAAATTCTTGTGGCAAGAGAACCCATCTAATAAGTCTAGGTTTAGCATCTTTCTTTTTCATGAGATATTTAATAGCAGCATGATCAGTGTGAATAGTAACTTTAGAATCAACAATATAAGGTCTGAACTTATCACATGCAAACACAACTGCTAAAAATTCTTTTTCAGTAGTAGCATAATTTCTTTGGGCACTATCTAGAGTTTTACTAGCATAATGAATAACATTTAATTTCTTGTCAACTCTTTGTCCTAGGACAATACCAACAGCATAATCACTAGCATCACACATAATTTCAATAGGTAGGTTCCAATCAGGTGGTTGAACAATAGGTGCAGTTATCAAGGCCTTTTTGAGTATTTCAAACGCTTCTTCACGATCATCATCAAAAACAAATGGAATATCTTTTTGCAAGACATTAGTGAGAGGCCTAGAAATCTTAGAGAAGTCTTTAATGAACCTTCTATAGAAACCAGCATGACCAAGGAAACTTCTTATACCTTTAACGTTTGTAGGGCATGGCATTTTCTCAATGGCAGCAACTTTAGCCTTACCAACTTCAATACCTCTTTCAGAAATTTTATGTCCCAAGACAATGCCTTCACTAACCATAAAGTGACACTTCTCCCAATTCAAGACAAGGTTAGTATCTTCACAGCTCTGCAAAACTCGATCAAGGTTGCTCAAGCAATAATAAAAAAATATGCGTAAATGGAGAAATCATCCATGAAAACCTCAACAATCTTTTCACAAAAGTCAGAGAATATAGCCATCATACATCTTTGAAAGGTAGCAGGTGCATTACATAAACCAAAAGGCATATGTCTATAAGCAAAGGTACCGAAAGTGCAAGTAAAGTGGTTTTCTCCTGATCAGATTGTGAAACAGGTATTTGGGAGAAACCAGAATAACCATCTAGAAAGCAAAAGTGTGTATGTTTAGACAATATTTCTAGCATTTGATCAATGAAAGGTAGAGGGTAATGATCTTTCTTAGTAGCTTTATTTAATTTCCTAAAATCGATTACCATCCTATAGCTAGTAACAATTCTTTGTGGGATCAATTCATCTTTATCATTAGGAACAACGGTAATACCTCCCTTCTTAGGGACACAATGTATCGGACTTACCCAATCACTATGAGCAACATGGTAAATAATACCTCCTTCCAGGAGCTTTAATATTTCTTTTCTTACCACCTCTTTCATCTTAGAATTCAGCCTTCGTTGGGGATCGGCAACTAGTTTGGAATCAGGATCAGTTTTAATTTTATGCTGGCATAGAGTGGGACTAATGCCTTTAAGATCATCAAGAGTATATCCAATAGCAGCACGGTGCTTCCTTAGAGTTTTCAACAATTTCTTTTCTTCATGATCTGAAAGGTTAGCACTGATAATAACAGGATATATTTCTTTTTCATCAAGATAAGCATACGTAAGAGTATCAGGTAATTGTTTAAGCTCAAACACGGGATCACCCTTTGGTGGAGGTGGATCTCCAAGTAATTCAACAGGCAAATTGTCCTTAAGGATAGGACGTTGTTCAAAGATAACTCTATCTATCTCATTCCTTTCATCCATATGCATATCATTTTCATGTTCAAGCAAGTATTGATCTAAGGGATCAGTAGGAGGCACAACAATAGAAGTAAGAGCAATAATTTCATCCATACTAGACAATTCTTTTCATGAGGTTTTCTACTAAACTTAGAAAAATTAGATTCATGTGACACACCTCCAAAGCCAACAGTAACAGTTTGTTTCTCACAATTAATTTGAGCATTAACAGTACTGAGAAAAGGTCTACCAAATATGATGGGACAAAAGCTATCTTGTGTGGTAGCAAGAACGAGAAAATCAGTAGGATACTTAGTTTTACCACACAAGACATCAACATCTCTAACAATTCCTAGAGGGCAGATAGTATCTCTATTAGCAAGTTTAATAGTAACATCAATAAATTCCATCTCGATAGGTGCAATCTCATCTTTAATTTCATTATATAAGGATTGAGGTATTGCAGTAACACTAGCACCCACGTCACATAAACCATGATAACAATGATCTCCTATCTTAACGGAAACAACAGGCATGCCAACTATGGGTTTATGTTTGTCTCTAGTATGAGGTTTAGCAATTCTAGCAGAAGCTTCACAGAATTGAATAACATGCCCTTCGACATTGTCGGCCAAGAGATCTTTAATAATAGCAATACTGGGTTCAACTTTGATATGCTCAGGGGGTGTAGGTGTTCTAATGTAGCCCTTACGTATCACAGTTGAAGCTTTAGCATGATCCTTTATTCTAAAAGGGAAAGGTGGTTTCTCAATGCAAGTAGTAGGAACAATAGAATCATTATAAGCAATTACTTTCTCTTCAACTGGAACAGATTTAGCTACATTAACTTCTATGGGAGGATGGTATTTAAACCACTTCTCCTTAGGCAGATTGACATCAGTAGCAAATGATTCACATAAAGAAGCTACGATCTCAGAGTCAAGTCCATATTTAGCGCTAAAATCAGGAACAGTATTTGTTTCTACGAAGGATTTAACACAGTCGAACTTAAGATTCATACCCGGCTCCTTACCTTCATCAAACTCCCAATCTTCAGAATTGTGTTTAATTATTTCCAATAAATTCCATCTGAAGTCAATATCTCTCTTCATGAAAGAACCGGTACAAGAAGTGTCGATCATGGTGCGATTGTCATGAGAAAGCCGAGCATAAAAGTTCATAATAATAATTTCTCTAGGGAGCTCATGGTTGGGGCATGAATATAACATTGACTTAAGCCTCCCCCAAGCTTGAGAGATACTTTCTCTACGATGAGGCCAAAAATTATAGATATAATTCCGATCACGATGTACCAAATGCATTGGATAAAACTTTTGATGAAATTCCAATTTCAATCGTTTGTAGTTCCATGATCCGGTATCATCACATATCCTATACCATGTCAATGCTTTATCCCTCAAAGATAAGGGAAAGGCCTTCTTCTTGAACTCATCCTCGGGCAAACCTGCAAGCTTAAATAAACCACAAACCTCATCTACATAGATTAGATGCAAGTTGGGATGTGATGTTCCATCTCTTGTAAAAGGATTAGCCAACAGTTTCTCTAGCATACCCGAAGGAATCTCATAATAAATATTTTCAGTAGGTGCAGTAGGTTGAGGAGCAACTCTTTGTGCTTCCGGTCGAGGTGAAGATAGCCCAAACAAGCCCCTCAAAGGGTTAGTTTCCATAGGGACAAGTGACAATAAATTTCAGCACACTATATAAATGTTTCCTTACCAAATTCCACTTACCAAAGGCGCTTCACTCCCCAACAATGGTGCCAGAAAAGAGTCTTCATGACCCACAAGTATAGGGGATCTATCTAGTCCTTTCGATAAGTAAGAGTGTTGAACCCAACGAGGAGCAGAAGGAAATAACGAGCGGTTTTCAGTAAGGTATTCTCTGCAAGCACTGAAATTATCGGTAACAGATAGTTGCATGATAAGATAATTTATAACGGGTAGCAAATAATAATAGAAACAAAGGTGCAGAAATATGGCCCAATCCCTTTTGTAGCAAGGGACAAGCCTGAGCAAACTCTTATATAAAGTAAAGTGCTCCCGAGGACACATGAGAATTATTGCCAAGCTAGTTTTCATCATGTTCATATGATTCACATTCGTTACTTTGATAGTTTGATATGTTGGTGGACCGGTGCTTGGGTGCTGCCCTTACTTGGACAAACATCCCGCTTATGATTAACCCCTCTCGCAAGCATCCGCAACTACGAAAGAAGAATTAAGACAAAGTCTAACCATAACATTAAACTAGTGGATCCAAATCAGCCCCTTACGACGCAACGCATAAACTAGGGTTTAAGCTTCTGTCACTCTAGCAACCCATCATCTACTTATTACTTCCCAATGCCTTCCTCTAGGCCCAAATAATGGTGAAGTGTCATGTAGTCGATGTTGACATAACACCACTAGAGGAGAGACAACATACAACACATCAAAATATTGAACGAATACCAAATTCACATGACTACTAGTAGCAAGACTTATCCCATGTCCTGAGGAACAAAAGTAACTACTCACAAAGCATGATTATGTTCATGATCAGAGAGGTATTGAATAACATTAAGGATCTGAACATATGATCTTCCACCAAGTAAACCAACTAGCATCAACTACAATAAGCAATTAACACTACTAGCAACCTTACGAGTACCAATCGGAGTTGCGAGACGGAGATTGGATACAAGAGATGAACTAGGGTTTGGAGATGAGATGGTGCTGATGAAGATGTTGATGGAGACGAGTCCCCTCCAATGAGAGGAGTGTTGGTGATGACGATGGCGACGATTTCCCTCTCCGGCAGAGAAGTTTCCCCGACAGGACGGCCCTACCGGAGCTCTAGATTGGTTCTGCTCAAGTTCCGCCTCGTGGCAGCGGCGTTTCTTCCCGAAAGCTCCCGATTGATTTTTTTCTGCGACGAAACCCTTCATATAGGAGGAGATGGAGGCCAGTGGATCTGCAGGGGCCCCACGAGCCCCCCAAGTGCGGTTAGGGGGGTAGGCCGCGCCTGGCAGGCTCGTGGCCTCCTGGTGGCTCCTCTCTGGTATATCTTCAGCCTAGTATTTTATATATATTCCAAAATAATTCCACGTTGATTTTCACGGCTTTTGGAGTTGTGCAGAATAGACATCTCAAATTTGCTCCTTTTCCAGCCCAGAATTCCAGCTGCCGGCATTCTCCCTCTTCATGTAAACCTTGTAAAATAAGAGAGAAAAGGCATGAGTATTGTACCATAATGTGTAATAAAAACTCATAATGCGATAAATATCAATATAAAAGTATGATGCAAAATGGATGTATCATGGATCTCATCCACAATCATTCGACCTAACTCGAAAGAAATGCAGCGCTGTGTAATGCCAGTCGCACTCTCTCTGAACAACTGATCTCCCATCACAATAAACACTACAAGAAACTTGTTAATCCATGACGGATTTGTGATGACGTCCTCCTAAACTATCATGAAAACCATCACATATTAGGAAGCAGCAAATATCCTCACAATGATAGGTCCTTTTATGACGGACATTTAGGGACCGTCATGAATACCGTCAAGAAACAACTAACCGGGCCTAGCCATTTACTTTCTCATCCATGATTTGAACCGTCATCGATGGCTCATGCTGATGTGTCGTGTGTGCTTTTTATTTGACCCACATGTCAATGACTAGATGCGACCAACAGTGTATAGAAAACGAAAACAGTGACCGAAACTATGAGAGGGCGCGCACCCGTGCAAAAAAATGAGAGTGCGCGCGCGAAGGAAAAATTTAAGTCATCGACACGGGGAGTCAAAATTTTCGAGCCCACGAATTTAACTGAGTCCATAGTCCATACCATCCTAACCCTAGTTATCCTTCTCCCATCTCTCGTCCCAACGAGCCGCCGCCGCCAGTTCACCTCCCCCCTCCCACTGCTCCATGTTGGCGGCGCCGGCGTCGGCGCTGAACCACCCCACGCCGGGCCACTCCCCACCTATCCCGGCCCAAACCCCTCCTAGTCTACCCCATGCCATGCCCCTCTCCATTCAGATCTCCCCATGGAGCTATGGCAACCCAGTCCTACCCCTCGATCTGAGGCGGCAGCGGGACCAACTGTCGGTTTGGACGCGCGTGAGGTCGCTGGCGGCGGGCACTGATCCAACTCCATCTGGCGGCGAGTGGAGCTGAGGTACAGGAGGTTGCGACAACGCCACAGATCCAGAGTACATCGGCGGCCCTTGTGGCTGGTTCCAATTGTCCGTCAGCCGCGCCACTGTTGGTCCCCTTGTCGTCGCGGTTGTTTTCTTCATCCGTGGTGTGCAGCTTCCACGCGCCGCGGTTCACCTTCTCCGGTCGGCAAGACCCAGTACGTACCTCTGCACCGTCCTGTCCCCTTCTTTCTCCCTTTGCTCCTCTCCCTGGATGGATGTTGCCGTTCCTGGTAGAGGATGGTTGCAGGCCAAGTTGGTCGGGTTGAATTGGTACCTGCAAAATATTCGGGCGTGTTCCTTGTCCGCCATTTAAACGAACAGCACAAGGCACGAGTACCACTTCCCAGGTTGTTCGTTCATTACTGGTTGTTCGTGCTTTGTAGATGTAGGTTGTTATGCTTCCTTACTAATTACATATGGGGAGCATAAAAGGTATTAGGCAAATTTCTGTTCTTGTTGCAGTTCACACATTGCTTTGTATTTGTACACTGCTAGTTCAGAGAGTTTGATGTATGTTGTCTGATTGTTTATGTAGTAATTCCCTAGAAAATCTATCCTACCTATATTTATAATTGAGAAACTCATAACATTTTATATCTAAATGCGGAAAAATTCAGATGTGCAGATTTTGTTGGTCCATGTTATTTCTTATCTGCAGTTATTTTCATGTATTTTGTTGAGAAAAAGTTCCATGGCTGCCGCCTCCTGTGCATCTTCCTTTCGCCCCCCCCCCCCTCTCGCCAAGAACGCCACTCTTGACATTGCACTGAATATTCAGAGTTTTCAGTGTCAGATTTATTTTACTACACAATATCTAATATTTCTACATGATTTTAGATAATGGTGATGGATCCCACATGGGTCAGTGCATCCAATGGTCTTTGTACAGCCAGTTTTTTTACATAGTGATGATATATGCACTACCCTTGCCTACATAATTTACATATCTCACATGGACCAGAAACATTTTTTACTTAGTGATGATATCTGCACTACCCTTTCTAGCACATGCTCTTTATGTTATGCATACACTTTAGTCGAATATCTATTTTCCTTTATGTTCTGCTAGGGCACTCGCTCAATTTGCATTTGTGAATTATGATGTTCCCTGGAAAAAAGCTTTGATTGAAAATAAATGTAATTTAGTGCTTCTTCTTCTAACCAACAAATCAGTCCATGCTTCTCGTCCTTTACTTACTCAAATCATTACGTATTGTGTCCCTGTGTCACCGAAGAAAGTAAATATAAAATCCAATTCTTGAAAAAAATTGGTTGTGTTACTTCATGAGCACAACACTTCTTACCATAGAGCTCACAAAGATTCCAATTCAAGAGTAAGTAGAGTGCTTGCTGGTTATTTCCGCCAATTTATTTTCATATAAATATGACATTCACTATTATAGTTAATTTTTTTGTTTTAGCTAAGCAGTTTTCAACATATATGAATTATGTTCTTGGATCTTTAACTTTCATGTATCTCTTGATTGCCCATACATTTAGTTGTGCAATTTTTGTGCACTAGTAGATGACTAGTCACTCTCTAGATTTATTTGGCAGCTCGTTGTTATTACTTATTATAATTTTG
The DNA here is from genome assembly GCA_022496015.1 of Hordeum marinum. Taxonomy (NCBI): domain Eukaryota; kingdom Viridiplantae; phylum Streptophyta; class Magnoliopsida; order Poales; family Poaceae; genus Hordeum; species Hordeum marinum. The sequence goes on along the minus strand of CM039676.1, from coordinate 457,484,378 downwards.
TTTGTACTTTGGATTCTATGCGGGTTTGGAAGTCAGGCCCTGTTATTGGAGATTGAAGTTTTTACCAGTAACTACGTGGGTCTCAATAGCTGCCTGGAAGCATTGGTGGTGTATCGTGGAAGATTAAAATCCGCTAGTAGCGCATTTTTTATGGTTGTTCCTTTGTCACTGAAAATAATAATTTAAAATCCAATTCTTGAACATAATCAACTAGTAACTCATATTTCTCACTTTGTTCCTCATCTAGCCCATAGGTCACTGCCTAAAATTGCTACGGGATAGTCACTGTTTGGTCAGTGCTCTGACGATATTTGGTAAGCTGTTGATTGCCTCATTTATTCATATTCACCATATATGTATTTGATTGCCTGCTACATCTTCGCTTAAGTATTGAGGATGCTACTATCGAGATTTTGTTCAATTGGACTGACTAGATACCTCTTCTTGTTAGGTGTGTTTGGTAGAGTGCATGGAGGGTGCATGAGCTTAAAAGTTCCCTCTTCGATCCACTTTTAGGTGTTTGGTAGCATGCACGGGCTCTTCTCAGCATGCACAACCTCAGCCCAAATACCCTCTTAACATGCATGAAAAGAGAACATCCCAATAGCTGTTCGCTGGTCAGCATGCATGAGCAAAGTGAGTGACAATGTGTTTCAAATAATGTTTAGGATTTTGAAAAAATAATTTAATTTCAAGAATATGTTCAATATATATAAAAAATTGTTCAAATTTACAAACTTTGTTCAAATTTTCAAAAAATATCTAGATTTTCAAAAAAAGTTATTTTTTAAAAAAGTGTCTAGATTTTCAAAATATGTTCAAAATTTTCAAAAACATACAAAAATTCAAATTTTGTTAAAACTTTGAAAAATGTTTGGATTTTTATACAATTTTGATTTTCAAAAATATTCAGATTTGAATTATTATTTTTTAAACAACAATCTTTAAAATTTTATTTAAATTTTGAAAAAACTCAGAATTTCAAAAAATGTATAAATTTTTTTAAAAATGTAATTTTTCCATGTTTCAAAAAATTGTTCACATTTTTGAAATTATTTATTTATTTATTTGAAAGTACCGGTTGCTATAGTACCGTAAGACATGTTTAAACGGATGCAAGCTGCCAAACAGAGTCTTAACTTAGCATGTCTTATCACATACATCGCTACCAAACAATAACAAATGCATGTACTCAGCATGTCTATACTTAGCATGCATCAGTGGAGAATAACAATGCTAGGTCGGGAATGCTACCAAACACACCCGTTATTTCTGGGTGAGAAATAAATATTGCATTTTATCTATTATATTTTTCTTCAACTTGACACACATGATTCATTTACTATTTTTGAGTTTCGTACACTTCTGATCTGATCTTTGATGACCCACAAGTCTAGGGGATCTATCGTAGTCCTTTCGATAAGTAAGAGTGTCGAACCCAACGAGGAGCAGAAGAAAATGACAAACGGTTTTCAGTAAGGTATTCTTTGCAAGCACTGAAATTATCGGTAACAGATAGTTGCATGATAAGATAATTTATAACGGGTAGCAAATAATAATAGAAACAAAGGTGCAGAAATATGGCCCAATCCCTTTTGTAGCAAGGGACAAGCCTGAGTAAACTCTTATATAAAGTAAAGTGCTCCCGAGGACACATGAGAATTATTGCCAAGCTAGTTTTCATCATGTTCATATGATTCACGTTCGTTACTTTGATAGTTTGATATGTTGGTGGACCGGTGCTTGGGTGCTGCCCTTACTTGGACAAACATCCCGCTTATGATTAACCCCTCTCGCAAGCATCCGCAACTACGAAAGAAGAATTAAGACAAAGTCTAACCATAACATTAAACTAGTGGATCCAAATCAGCCCCTTACGACGCAACGCATAAACTAGGGTTTAAGCTTCTGTCACTCTAGCAACCCATCATCTACTTATTACATCCCAATGCCTTCCTCTAGGTCCAAATAATGGTGAAGTGTCATGTAGTCGATGTTCACATAACACCACTAGAGGAGAGACAACATACAACACATCAAAATATTGAATGAATACCAAATTCACATGACTACTAGTTGCAAGACTTATCCCATGTCCTCAGGAACAAAAGTAACCACTCACAAAGCATGATTATGTTCATGATCAGAGAGGTATTGAATAACATTAAAGATCTGAACATATGATCTTCCACCAAGTAAACCAACTAGCATCAACTACAATAAGCAATTAACACTACTAGCAACCTTACGAGTACCAATCGGAGTCGCGAGACGAAGATTGGATACAAGAGATGAACTAGGGTTTGGAGATGAGATGGTGCTGATGAAGATGTTGATGGAGACGAGTCCCCTCCAATGAGAGGAGTGTTGGTGATGACGATGGCGACGATTTCCCTCTCCGGCAGAGAAGTTTCCCCGACAGGACGGCCCTACCGGAGCTCTAGATTGGTTCTGCTCAAGTTCCGCCTCGTGGCAGCGGCGTTTCTTCCCGAAAGCTCCCGATTGATTTTTTCTGCGACGAAACCCTTCATATAGGAGGAGATGGAGGCCAGTGGATCTGTAGGGGCCCCACGAGCCCCCCAGGCGTGGCCAGGGGGTAGACCGCGCCTGGCAGGCTCGTGGCCTCATGGTGGCTCCTCTCTGGTATATCTTTGGCCCAGTATTTTTTATATATTCCAAAATAATTCCACGTTGATATTCACGGCTTTTGGAGTTGTGCAGAATAGACATCTCAAACTTGCTCCTTTTCCAGCCTAGAATTCCAGCTGTCGACATTCTCCCTCTTCATGTAAACCTTGTAAAATAAGAGAGAAAAGACATGAGTATTGTACCATAATGTGTAATAACAACTCATAATGTGATAAATATCAATATAAAAGTACGATGCAAAATGAATATATCAATCCCCCAAGCTTAGGCCTCGCTTGTCCTCAAGCGGAAGCCGAGATCGATAATTATGCCCATATGTTTAGACATAAAGTTGTCGATAAAATAAAATATGGACATGCAGGCATCACTCATCATATAACCCCTTATGCTAAAGTTACAATTCATTCACAATGTAAAGCATGCATTAAGAATCTTATTGAGAATTAACAACCAATAGTCTTTAGTCATTGAAGCAATTGCAATTTATCTTAACATCGTAAAGAGTCAAATAAGAGCTTGTAAGGAAATCGACATACTCAATCATCTTTTAGTCTTCTACAATTGTTAAAACTCACGCGATACTCACGAGATCAAAGTTTCAGTTGGACACAGAGAAAGATATGGGCTTATAGTTTTGCCTCCCAACTATTTACCTAAAGGGTAATGTCAACAATAATAATTCATGATTACTTACTTCCAAGTCGATATATGAATACAAATCTTTTCGTAGCACATGACGCTTGTCAAGATAATGGCAAAATAAGGAATTGGTGTTGATCACCATGACTCTTTTACAGATAAAAAATAAAGGTACAAGATAGGCCCTTCGCAGAGGGAAGCAGAGGTTGTCATGCGCTTTTGAGGTTTGGATGTGTGATCTCTTAGTGTGAAGGAACATCACTTTTTATTGCCTCCTGTGATAAAGAACTTTATTATGCAGTCTGTCGCTTTTATGTCTTCCTCATCATAGGTTCGTACAAAGCTTATTTTCCACACACTAATAGATCATACATATTTAGGGAGCAATTTTTATTGCTTGCACCGATGACAACTTACTTGAAGGATCTTATTCAATCTATAGGTAGGTATGGTGGACTCTCATGGCAAAACTGGGTTAAGGGTTTTATGGATGCACAAGTAGTATCTCTACTTAGTGCGGAAGTTTTGGCTAATATGAGGTGGAAGCAAGCGTCACATGCTAAAGGATCCGTAATCATATAACATTGTTTGGAACCAAGCAAACATAATTCATTATGTTGTCTTCCTTGTCCAACTTCTACTTCTTAACATGTAATAGTTTAATGTGTTCACAATCATAGACGGTGTCAGAGATGATATATTTATATGTGAACCTCTCTTTCTGTATTCCTTCCTATTAATTGCAACAATGACCAAGGTCTACGTTTGTCTACCCACAACAAGTTTTAGTCAACATTCTTTTTATATGTGAAGTCATCACTTCTCATAAGATTATCACATGATCTTTCATGCTTTTGTTCTTTTATTATTATTTTCTTTAGATCATGGCAAGAAGCAAAGCCCTTAACTAAAACACTCTTTATTATATAACTCGTGAACTGGATTACATTGGGGGTAACTCAAGCAAAACTCAAGCCTAGATCATACTAAAAACTTTATTCTACTAGATAAAGATATTACCAAAAGAATCGAACTAATATAAAGGTAAAGGCAAAAGATGTGATGGTGATACGATACCGGGGCAACTCCCCCAAGCTTGACACAAGCTAAGGGGAGTGCCCATACCCGTGTGTTTAATTATGTTCTTTCGGAGGTGATGGTGGTGGAGTCGTTGGAGTCCGTGGTCGATCCTCCGTCTTCCAAGTCATAGGTTCTCCATCGTGGAAAGATGATCGAGTCTCCGGGATCCTCGAATCTGCAGCCAACTGCATTGCTTTAAATCTATACTCATACTCACAGTTCTGGTTTTGCAGGTCGTAGATCTGGGCTTGGACATGATCGATTCTATTATAGAGCTTGAGGAGGTGTTCCCCGATGTCCTTCGCGTCGATCTTGTGCTTGTTGGCGAATTCCGTAATCATCATGTGGTTGGCGTTGAGTCCGCGTTCCACCATCCCTTGGCACTTGAAGACTTGCTGCTCCATTGCTTCGAGCCTCATCTCTATGCTTCCGGTTTTCTTGGGCCCCTTAACGTCACGGATGTGCAGCACCCCCTCACGCATCTCAATGGTTTGAGGGTGTTGTAGCACCTCCGCGAGGTAGTGGTTGACGACCTTCTCAAAGAACTTGTCCTTCGAGAACTTTGTGGACGTCATAGCGATCTAAATCTATCTGCACAACAGTTCGAAACGAAAACAGAGGATATTTGCGTGATACGAGGGTTAGACCTTGCGGGAAGTTTTATAATGATTTTTTACCGACCATAAGGAGTGTTACACAAGAAAACAGAATCCGGGAGGCACACGAGGAGCTCACGAGCCCCCCAGGCGCGGCCAGGGGGTGGGCCCGCGCCTGGCAGGCTCGTCGCCTCCTCGTGCGCTTTCTGGACTACTTTAAATTTTTGTAATGTTTTAAATATTCCAAAATCGAGAAAATTTGCTATTGGAAAAGTTTTGAGTCGGTTTGCTTACCGTATCACATACCTCTTCGTTTTCGGAGTCTGAAATAGGCTGGTAAACATCCCTTTGAACTCACGCTTTTGTATCCTTTTATCATGCCACCTCTTAACTTTCTCTTTAAACAACTTGGCATTTTCATATGCCTGAGTTCTTCATTCATCAAGTCACCTAATATCAAATAACCTCTTCTCACCAGCAAGCTTGAAGTCAAAGTTGGGCTCTTTGATTGCCCAATAGGCCTTATGCTCTAGCTCAAGAGGTAAATGACATGCTTTACCGTAAACCATTTTATACGGAGACATGCCCATGGGATTCTTATAAGCAGTTCTATAAGCCCACAGTGCATCATCATGTTTTTTAGACCAATTCTTTCTAGACCTATTAATATTCTTCTGCAGTATTAATTTAATTTCTCTATTACTCAACTCTACTTGACCACTAGACTGAGGATGATAAGGAGATGCAATTCTATGGTTGACATCATACTTAGCAAGCACTTTACGGAAAGCACCATGAATAAAATGTGAACCACCATCAGTCATTAAATATCTAGGGACTCCAAATCTAGGGAAAATAACTTCTTTAAGCATCTTAATAGAGGTGTGATGATCAACACTACTAGTTGGAATAGCTTCTACCCACTTAGTAACGTAATCAACATCAACTAAAATATGAGTATACCCATTGGACTTTGGAAAATGTCCCATATAATCAAAACCCCAAACATCAAATGGTTCAATAACAAGTGAGTAATTCATAGGCATTTCCTGACGTTTACTAATATTACCTATTCTTTGACATTCATTGCAAGACAAGACAAACTTACGAGCATCCTTAAAGAGAGTAGGCCAATAAAAACCAGATTGCAATACCTTGTATGCAGTTCTCTCTCCAGCATGGTGTCCTCCGTAAGCCTCGGAGAGGCACTTCTGTAGGATCTATCCCTGTTCATGCTAAGGTATTCTCTGCAAGCACTGAAATTGTCGATAACAGATAGTTGTGTGATAAGATAATTTGTAACGGGTAGCAAATAATAATAGTAAAAAAGGTGCATCAATATGGCCCAATCCCTTTTTTAGCAAGGGACAAGCCTGAACGAACTCTTATATAAAGGAAAGTGCTCCCGAGGACACATGGGAATTACTGTCAAGCTAGTTTTCATCATGTTCATATGATTCGCGTTCGCAACTTTAATGGTGATATGTGGGTGGACCCGTGCTTGGGTGCTGCCCTTACTTGGACAAACATCCCACTTATGACTAACCCCTCTCACAAGCATCCGCAACTACGAAATAAGAATTAAGACAAAGTCTAACCATAGCATTAAACTAGTGGATCCAAATCAGCCCCTTACGACGCAACGCATAAACTAGGGTTTAAGCTTCTGTCACTCTAGCAACCCATCATCTACTTATTACATCCCAATGCCTTCCTCTAGGCCCAAATAATGGTGAAGTGTCATGTAGTCGACGTTCACATAACACCACTAGAGGAGAGACAATATACAACGCATCAAAATATCGAACGAATTCCAAATTCACATGACTACTATTAGCAAGACTTATCCCATGTCCTGAGGAACAAACGTAACTACTCACAAGGCATGATTATGTTCATGATCAGAGAGGTATTTAATAACATTAAGGATCTGAACATATGATCTTCCACCAAGTAAACCAACTAGCATCAACTACAATAAGCAATTAACACTACTAGCAACCTTACGAGTACCAATCGGAGTTGCGAGACGGAGATTGGTTACAAGAGATGAACTAGGGTTTGGAGATGAGATGGTGCTGATGAAGATGTTGATGGAGATGGGTCCCCTCCGATGAGAGGAGTGTTTGTGATGACGATGGCGATGATTTCCCTCTCCGGGAGAGGAGTTTCCCCGGCAGGACGGCCCTGCCGGAGCTCTAGATTGGTTCTGCTCAAGTTCCGCCTCGTGGCGGCGGCGTTTCTTCCCGAAGGCTCCCGATTGATTTTTTTCTGCGACAGAACCCTTCATATAGGAGGAGATGGAGGCCAGAGGAGCTGCAGGGGCCCAACGAGCCCCCCAGGCGCGGCCAGGGGGGTAGGCCGCGCCTGGCAGGCTCGTGGCCTCTTGGTGGCTCCTCTCTGGTATATCTTCGGCCCAGCATTTTTTATATATTCCAAAATAATTCCACGTTGATTTTCACGGCTTTTGGAGTTGTGCAGAATAGACATCTCAAACTTGCTCCTTTTCCAGCCCAGAATTCCAGCTGCCGGCATTCTCCATCTTCATGTAAACCTTGTAAAATAAGAGGGAAAAGGCATGAGTATTGTACCATAATGTGTAATAAAAACTCATAATGCGATAAATATCAATATAAAAGTATGATGCAAAATGGACGTATCAATCTTACATTTCAGTTTCTTGTTTCTCAAGAGATGGAAGAAATATAGAGGCCAAACCATGGGGAGGACAACAGGGTCAACAACGGGTATAGTTTCTAAATGTCTTAAGGCAATGGGTATAGATGCAGTTGCATGTCCGTGATCCCCATCCAAACTGCTCATCCAAGGATAGTAGTGACACCAAAGCTGTCACTTTCTCCCCATCTCTAAATGTTTGATCTGGCCGGTGGCGACATGATTTGTTTCTATGTAAGCATCCCAACTCAATAGGGAGCTCACTATATTGGTTCGCTTTTGTTTTTGTCCATCATTGGATTTCACTATGGTCTTAATCAGGTCCAATCTTATCATTTCTGTTGCTTTAATGAACATCTTATTTCTCATAATACTATGCGCATCATTGGCAGGAGCTAATATATATCTTCATGTTATGATTTTGCTTATTTTCTCTTACATGATTGTACGTTATGAATAACTAGCTAACTGATTGTGCCCTTTTGCATTAACTCACCTTTTTTTACCAACATATCAAACCAAACCATGGAACTGATTTGATCTTTATTATGATTGAATGTGTTTATTGTGAGAATTAAGAAAGAGAAAGAATATATGGACCAGTATCTTTATCATCCATTATCGTGTTTCCGTTTCTTTTCTTGTTTGATATTTCATACATGATGTTATGTTATCCGAAAATGTTGTTGGTTGCTAGCTCGTGCTGCATTGGCGTTGCATCAGCATCACAGTAAAAATACCATCATTTGAAGCTTTTTTTAGGATTTATTTGAAGCTGACATGCACGATTCACTTTACTTTATGTAGTTTTGTGTATGGATGAAACCTCATGCTTAAATCCATACTTTTAGTTTTTGAGTCAGTCTTACAGTTTGTATATGTGCACGCAACACCGCGCCGGTCCTCAGGAGCATGGGTTGAGGCAATATGGTGTCTTATTTTGATGATGGTGGTGGGGATGGCGTCCAAGAAGGCATGGAAATGGCCCATGGTTGATATCTGTTGAGCGCTGGGCGGCGCTGGTTGCAAAGTAGCATAGGGTGGTCTCCTTGGTTGTAGAATGAAGTTTGTTGTGTTTTGCTGCTCCACATGTGTATCGTGCGTAAATGTTTGTAATTTTAATTTTGTGGTTTTTTTTATTTTGCATAAAATGCTATTTTTTGAAGATTTTCTTTTATTTAAATTACATAGCATGTATTTTCTGAAAAATGTTTATTGGCTTAAAATAGAAGAAACATGGACCGAGAGAAATGCAGGATGGGCTAATCTTTAGGGCTGAAATTACGTGGCCTTGCACTGATTTGAAATGTAATGGCCTAAAATTCCAATTGGGCCGACTACTACATGGGCTATAGGGCTTGCAATGAGACGAACAATAATGGGCTGGCATTTTAATTGGGTTGCTTACTTCATGGGCTGCCACGTCAGATCCATGTCAAATGATGACGTGGTAGCTGAGTTAACGTCGTTATGAGCATGTGAGTTAAGTGTCAGTTATGACGGTAACAACTGTCACAGATCCATGACGGTTTCAAAGATCCGTCAGGGAGCACACTATGGTCAAATTATGACGCGATATACACGACGGATTACGAATCCGTCACGGCATCCCTTCCTTGACAGTTTAACACTGGTCTATGACGGAATAAATCTGTCATGTATTAACAAGATTCTTGTAGTGAAAAGCCTTGGACCTATGCACAATCTATCGAGCCTCTGTTTCATCTTCAGGGAGCTCTTGTCTGAGGATATACGCAATGTAAGCCACAGTCCAATCCGGAGTAACAACCAGAATCTCCATGACCAGATTAATCACTCCAGGGACATCGACTTCTGTCACGTTAGTGGAACTCAAATCTTGTGGGGGTTCGTCGGTGGAAGGATCTTCTTGAACCAAAGGAGTGTGCAAGTGCTCTAAGAACACACCGCTGGGGACACGCCGTCGAGTGGACCCAATCTTGGATAGCTCGTCGGCCGCCTGATTTTTCAGTCGGGGAACATGATGATGTTCCACGCCTTTGAATTTCTTCTCCAACTTTCGGACTGCATTGCAGTACCCAGTCATAGCGGGGTTTTGAACATCCCACTCTTTCATCACTTGATTCACCACCAGATCTGAGTCGCCATAAACCATCAGGCGCTTGACGCCGAGTAAGATAGCCATGCGCAACTCATACAAAAGTGCTTCATATTCTGCCTCATTCTTGGAGGAATCGAAGTGAATTTGCAAGACATAGCTGAGCTTGTCCCCCCCGGGAGATATCAAGACAACACCAGCACCGGACCCATTCAAAATTTTAGAGCCGTCAAAGAACATAGTCCAATGCGCCGAGTGAACTTGGATTGGTTGTTGCTGTTCAATCCACTCAACCATGAAATCTGCCAATACTTGGGACTTGATTGCTTTTTGGCTTCGAATCTGATGTCAAAATGTCCAAGCTCGGCTGCCCATTTAGCCACTCGACCTGATGCGTCTCAATTATTGAAAATCTCAGACAAAGGAGCATCACTGACGACTGAAATCGAGTGGTCTTGGAAATAATGCGCCACCTTCTTCGCTGATAGGTAAATACCATAAACCAGCTTCTGATAGTGTGGATATCTTTGCTTTGAGGGGGACAAAACTTTCGAGACACAATAGACTGGCCGCTGGACATTATAAGATTTACCCTCCTCTTCCCGTTCGATAGTTAGCACTATACTGACGACCTGATTTGTGCCTGCGATGTACAGGAGCAAGGGCTCTTTGCTGCCAGGAGCGGCAAGCACCGGCTAGGTGGAGAGCACGGCTTTGAGCTCAACAAACGCTGCTTCGGCTTCGAGAGTCCACTCAAATGTATCGGACTTCTTCATCAATTGATATAAAGGCACAACCTTCTCACCAAGACGAGAAATGAATCGACTCAATGCTGCCAAGCAACCTGTGAGCTTCTGAATGTCATGCACTCGCACGGGAGACTTCATTCGGGTAATGGCGCTGATCTTCTCAGGGTTGACATTGATCCCCCGTTCGGAAATGAGAAAACCGAGTAATTTGCCTCCAGGGACGCCGAAAGTACACTTAGCCAGATTCAGCTTTATGTCAAATCTCCTCAGATTGGCGAATGTTTCGGCCAAGTCGGCTAGCAGGTCGGAACCTTTGCAGGACTTTACCACTATATCATCCATGTACGCCTCGACATTCGGAGGGATTTGGTCGAGTAAACATTTCTAAATCATGCGCATAAAAGTTGCTTCGGTATTTTTGAGACCAAATGGCATAGTGATGTAGCAGAAACACTCGAATGGGGTGATGAAAGATATCTTTATTTCGTCCGGGCCATACAGACGGATCTGATGGTACCCAGAGTAAGCATCCAGAAACGATAAATGCTCGCACCCCGCAGTCGAGTCAACACTTTGATCTATGCGGGGGAGCGAAAAATGATCCTTCGGGCATACCCGATTGAGATGTTTGAAGTCAATGCACATACGCAAAGACTTATCTTTCTTTGGCACCATCACAACATTCGGGAGCCACTCGGAGTGGAAAATCTTCCGAATGAACTTGGCTTGCAAGAGACGTGCCACTTTGTCACGCCCAAGATGCACGCCTATCCATTTAAGGCACGAGGGCCTCGCAAGGGATAGATGCGCATCTTGCCGTTAGCAAGAATAGTATCATCACAACATACAGTATTGAATGAGCAGAGTATATAAGTTGGCTTACACTCTCCACATGCTAATTTACAATGTCACACAAATCATAAGATCAAGTTAAACACAGGGTCCGACTACGGACGAAATCAAACGATAAAAGAAGTTGCAAATGATACTATCAAGCTATCCCAAAGATCACGACCAGGTCCTCACTCATCCGGATACGTCAAGTACATACGGCCTCTTTCTTCATCATACTCCCATTGGAGCAGGCTAAGATCATCCTGCATCTGCTCATCTACACCTGTACCTGGAGTTGTTGTAGTAAACTGTGAGCCACAGAGGACTCAGCTATCATGTGCCTGGGTACCAAGTCTATTTAAGATTTAGGTTGGAAAGGGGTGATGTTTAGTTTGCAGCAGCACTAAGCATTATATGGTGGCTATCTTACGCAACAAGAATGTAAATGTGAGTGGTCTACGTTAAGCGATCGAATCTAACATAATCTCTATGAGATCCTGAACACCTGCTTACGTCAATCATAACCCCCACCGTGTCCTCTTTCGGTTCATGTTCACGAGCAGAGACAATCACGGTTACTCACACAGTTGGTGTATTTTAATTAGAGTTTACTTCAAGTTTACTAGAACCGGGTGTTAAACAAATATCCAAGTTGCCACATAACCGCGGGCACGGCTTTCCGAAAGATTTAACCCTGTAGGGGTGCTCCAACTAGTCCATCACAAATAACCACACTTCGCGGGAATTCCTCGACCACGGATCTCGTGGTCTTCATCGGTAATTCCAAAGGAATTCCAACACCTCGAGAAAACCCAAAGAAAGTCAGAGTCCACACACAAGGCATTCGATAAAGGTAAAACAAACCCAGCAAGACCACCCGACGTGTCGACGAACCCGATAAGAGCCGCGTATCTCTGTCTCAGGACACGACGGATAAGCACAGCGTACAGTGGCTTGATAGAAATCTCCCGAGTTGCCCCAGGTTGGCCCCGCACATGGCTCTAGTTTGGACCAACACTCATGAGGAGCACTGACCCGGGGGTTGATTAAATTATCCACGGGGTTGCAAAGCCCTATGCAAGTTTATTAAGTTATAGCAAATGTAGTACCAAAGATGGGTCTTGCCAGACAAGTTTTAATCTCAACCGAATAAACAAGGAGGTTCTCATAACAACCCCAAGCGTGTTAAGAGCGCAAAATATGGAAACATAACACCGGTAACAAGGAACTAATGTTGATAACAACGAAACAAATCACTTAGCAAAAGGCCAAGCCTTCCACCAATGCCAGATATATATGTGCATTAAATTAAATAACATAATTTCTTGTGATATCCAATCCATGTTATCACATGGAACAACCTGCACCTGCAACTAAGAATGTTATAAGAGGGGCTGAGAAGCGGTAACTTAGCCAATCAAAGTTTTGCTAGGATTTGGAGGTTAGAGGCTCTCATGGCAACATGGGGGATGATATCAAGTGGTAGGTAGCGCAATTGTAACGATAAGAGCAAGAAACTAGCAAGCAAAGATAGTATTGGGATCCGGGTACGATCATCTTGCCGGTTGGTTCTTCAGCGGAGCAAGTAGCGGGATCCTCGTAGTGGTACTCTCCAGGGTCCTCGAACTCAGTTTCTACACTCGCGTCTACCCAAGATAAACAGCAAATAAATCTCCAACCAAGGTGCAATGCACAACCAAGATGATGCATGATTCATTTTAGAAGAAACTTAACATGGCAAACCAAACTAGTCAGGTTTCACGTGCAAAGTTGTTATATTAGTGAATCTGGACAGAACCTTATGTTAAGTTTTTTAGACATGCATGAACATGGAAAAACATAGATGCATCATGCAAAATCTATGGAAATGCATATAAGGATCGCAAGGAACGGAGCTACGGTTCTCGAGATATGCTCATGGCAAGGTACGGAGGCAAAACACAAGACCACCAAAACCTGGGCTAATTCTTGGCATTCCAAGGTACCCACTGGATAGGTGATGAAAAATCAATCACAATAGGCTCAATTATCAATCAATTCCATGGAGTATAGCTCCCACAAGTCACAAAATAAAATAACACCCAATCTGCCACAAAACAGCAACATAGCAATTTGTAAAGCTCACAACTTGAGCTACAGGAATCCTAAAGCCACAAACAAGACATGGACAGAATCTACTCAACACCCAAATAAACTTATCTAACTATGCAATCAGAAGAAGACGCACACCACAATATGCATGAAGCAAACAAGTTGGCATGATGAATCAGGTTTTTGGGGACAGTGAAAATTCCAGTTTTTTGGAATCTGGGTTAATAAAGTAGCAAGTTGACAACACTGGTTAGATATCCTAGAGAGCTCCTATTGGCCTGAAAATTAACAGGATGGTACATAAAAATATCTACTACAAATAACTAACACTGAGCATGAGCAAATTATAACCACATCACTAGTTACAACCCACTCTTCATGGCAAAACAATAACAGCAGATCTTCCAGACTTGGTCATTTTTAAGCAGGCTGAACAGAAACAGAAATTAGCTTACTAAACAGCATGGTTCCCACTTATCTACTGACTTATCATAAATAACAAAAATACTGGGTCATTCCCAGAAACTTTAACTAACAAACTCATGTTGGAAAGAACTTAAAAGCATGCATAGATTAAATCATAACAAAAAGACAAAAGGGCATCACAGCATAAAAATGCAGTTTTGTCAAGTTGCCCCAAAGTCAAAGCTGACTTCACAGGTGCATTCATGGGTTGATTATACCCCAAAATCATTACTCATACCCATATGCTTGCATGGAATAGGAGGGAGAAACCCTAGGTCGAAATTGACCTATAAAGGGCTAGGGTGACTTATATCACTTTTGCAACTTAATGAAAATGCCCCAAAATGGCTTTTGCTCTAATGATACATGTTGGAAATGGTAAAATAGCATATTAGGGACATGATATCATGGCATAGCATCATTTGCAAGGATGAAACTATCTAGAATAGAAACTATGGTTGTAATGCACATAAAAGAGAACATCTACACTTGTAGCTACTCATGCACCTACACTCACTACACCACACTAGCACATCAATCCTACACATGCACATGCACTTCCATAGCACTCTACACAACCACACCTAGGTGTAGATGCACACATACACATCCATATATGCACATATGCACAAGTGCATACATACACATACACATGCACATAGGGTGCACCCACCCCTACACCTACTTGCACACACACACAAGCACTCACAAACCACACACACTATACTCACACATGTGTATATGCCTTAGGTCTATACACACACACACACATCTACACCACATATGTGTATATGTCTTGCATATACACATCACACATGCACATCACACCACACACACACACACAAGGGTGCATGCATGCCACACCACTAACATGCACAAAGGTACACATACACATAGTGCATACACTTGCACATACACACTCACATACAAGACATGCATGTGTATGCAAAACATACACACACACACAAGCACATGCACACACACAAGTATGTGTATGTATCACATACATACACACACACTACACCACTACACCACCTACACACACACAACCAAAACCTGGGCCAAAATACACACCAATGCACACCACATGCATACATAGCAGGTTAAACAAGAGAAAAACGAAAGAAAACAAAAAAATAAAACAAAAAAAGGGGAGGTGCTCGGGATCAAACCCAAGACCTCAGGGTCGAATCCCCACTGGTGCTACCATTGCGCTACGCTGCCGATTCTTAACAGAGGAGGGGGTCGGCCTTCTTATACACACACACAGTTTCTGACGAAACTGAATAAAAGCAGGGTGCCGACGATAGGCAGACGACAGCGACATTTCTGGCCACAACAAGGGTTCTCCAACGACAGGGTACGGTGGAATCGAAACGGGGTTCAACGCGGAACCCATCCCTCGTCTCATCTTGCGAGGAGGGGGATCGGAGGCGAGCTCATGCTCGGGCCTTTCGAGCGGCGGCGATGATGTCCACGGCGGCGCTTCTACGAACTACGGCGAGGAGAGGGGACAGCGGGGACGGGTTGCTCACCGAGGGCTTCTCGGAGACGCGAGGGCGCGAGCGACGGCGATGAAGGGGAAGGAGAGGCGGAGACGATGTCGACGACGGAGGGGAAGCAGGGGCGCTCGGACGATGGCGACGCGGCACCACAGAGGAGGAGCTCCTCTCCTCCTAGCACCAGGAACGGGATGCGGACGGCTCCAGGAACCTCCCCGCCATCTCCGATGGCGACGAGCAGGTCACCGGAGGCAACGACGGCGAGGACGAACGGCGACGCTCTCTCACTGAACCTCTACTACCTCTCTGAACCCGCAACAGAGGAAGAAACAGAGGGAAAGGAGGAGGAGGAATAAGGAGGAAGAGCAGCGGCGGCGAGGGGAGAAGGAACCCTAGGGATGCGCGCTTAAAAGGGGGCCGGCCTCGACGTTTGGAGCGGCTAATGGCGAAGGCGACGGCGCTCTCTCTCGCTCTCTGCTCTTCTCACTGGCTAACACTGACTGAGGGGAACGCGGAACGGGGCAGGTAAGCGTTAGCTGCGGCTTGGGCCGAGCCAGTGGCTCCCCTGGGCCGGAAGCCCAATGCCCTGTTCTCTCTCTCACACACACTGAACAAAAGGTATTTCCATTTAAAATAAAACAGCCACACAAAAATAATTCCTAGAGCATATTAAAGGGGTTTTAGAGAAAAACAAAAACACTTTTGTGAAGGAAATAAAGAGCCCTATTTAATAAAAATATTAGGTTAATTTATTGCACAAGTTATTTTAGTATTTAAATAAGGCATATGATAGTTTTATATCTGTGGACGATTTCTTTCTCGTTCAATGCCCTTTTTCTCAATTCGTAGAGTTACAAGCCTTTGCACAATTCGCCTCTGCTCTTCAAGCACTTGAACCCGCTTGGATCACGGCGAGACAGATAGAAGCAGAAGAGAAATGCTATCCCCACTCCGACCAAGATAGAACTTTTACCAAAAGTAACAGCCCCTGTTTTTAATAAAAACACAAAGCAAACAACCCCAAATCTCAAAAGAGCCACACTCTAAATTATTAGCATGAACAGGGCTACCTCTTGAACAATTTTAAATCAATTAAAAGGCAAGTTAATTCTGTTGTGAAATAAATGGGAAAGAAGGCATTATGGTGAGGTTTTAATTGAAGAAGAAAAGAGAGGGGAAGAAGGAGAAGAAGCACACATGACTCCAACCAAACTCAAACACCTCACACACATCACACACAAGGCACACTCACAACCTCACATCATACAAGGCACATGAAAACCAACATGACAAGATGAGTGACATGATGCATGATGAAATGATGCATGAATGCAAACCACACATGGATGACAAGGGCAACACATACATTAGGCTCATGAAACAAGGTTTATACATGGGGTTACATGCCAAATAAGCTAGGGAAATCACTTGGGATGTCACAACTCTCCCACACTACAACAGGATCTCGACCCAAGATCTAGGAACGAAAGAAGTCCGGAAATTTGGAACGGAGCAGGTCCTCGTGTTCCCAAGTAGCTTCTTTGTCAGAATGATGAGACCACCTCACCTTGAGGAACTTGATAGACTTGTTGCGAGTCTTACGCTCAGTTTCTTCAAGAATTGCAACTAGGTGCTCACGATAAGAAAGATCTGCTTGAAGATCGATGTCTTGGAGGTCAATGGTTCGCTCAGGAGTCTTGAAACATTTCCGGAGCTGAGAAACATGGAAGACATCATGCACATTCGCGAAATTTGAAGGAAGCTCAAGTTGATATGCAAGACCACCTCTCTTGACAACAACTTTGAAAGGACCAACAAATCTTGGAGCCAACTTCCCTTTTATTCCAAATCGCTGCGTGCCTCTCATGGGAGAAACTTTGAGATAGAAAAAATCACCCACTTGGAAGGAAACATCCCGATGTTTGATATCATAATAGCTCTTCTGACGGGACTGAGCTGCTTTGAGGTTCTCACGAATGACATGGCACATTTCTTCTGCTTCAGTGATCATGTCATTGCCCAATATTTGACGCTCACCGGTTTCAGACCAGTTAAGCGGGGTATGACACTTTCTGCCGTAGAGAATCTCGAACGGGGCCTTGCCTGAACTAGCTTGAAAGCTATTGTTGTATGAGAATTTAGCATATGGAAGACAGTCTTCCCACTTCATGCCGAACGATATCACATAGGCCCTGAGCATATCTTCAAGGATCTGATTGACTCTCTCAACTTGACCACTTGTCTGCGGATGGAATGCCGTGCTGAAACGGATCTTGGTAACCATAGCAGTCTGGAAGGACTCCCAAAACTTGGAAGTGAAGAGACTTCCACGGTCAGAAGAGATGAGTTGAGGAATGCCATGCAAAGACACTATCCTTGACGTATACAACTCTGCAAGCTGAGCTGCCGAGATAGACTCCTTGACTGGCAGGAAATGAGCAACTTTTGACAGCTTGTCGATAACCACAAAGATGGCATTGTTGCCTCTCTTGGACTTGGGAAACCCAGTTACGAAATCCATCTCCGCGTGATCGAATTTCCATTCTGGGACAGGTAAAGGCTGGAGAAGACCTGCTGGACGCTGATGCTCGACCTTCACTCTACGACACACATCGCACTCGTTCACAAACTGAGCAATTTCACGTTTCATGCGAGTCCACCAGAAGGTCTGCTTGAGATCTTGATACATCTTGGAACTGCCTGGATGAATGGATAGAAGAGAATTGTGTGCTTCGTCCATGATAACCTTTCTGAGATCACCTTTTGGAACCACAAGACGGTCCTCAAAGAACAAGGTATCTTTGTCATCGACACGAAAGCACTTATACTTCGGAATGCTCTTGGCCACACCTTTCTTCACTTTCTTCACCATAGCGTCAAGAAGCTGTGCTTGGCGAACCTGATCTTCCAGAATCGGAGAGACTTGAAGATTGGCAAGAAATCCTTGCGGAATCATCTGAAGGTTGAGCTTGCGAAAGGCTTCACAAAGCTCGGGTTGAAGAGGCTTCAAGATGAGACTATTGCAGTACGCCTTATGGCTGAGTGCGTCTGCAATGACATTTGCTTTCCCAGGAGTATATTCAATGCTTGGGTTGAAGTCTTCAAGCATTTCCACCCAACGAGATTGCCGAAGATTGAGATTGAGTTGAGTGAAAATGTACTTCAAGCTCTTGTGATCGGTGTACACCTCAACTGGTCTACCCAACAACAAATGCCTCCAAGTCATAAGAGCATGCACAATTGCTGCCAACTCAAGATCATGAGTGGGGTAGTTCTTCTCGGCAGGCTTCAACTGACGCGAGGTATAGGCCACAATCTTCTTGTCTTGCATAAGAACACCACCAAGGCCTTGGAGAGAAGCATCACAAAAAACTTGGAAAGGCTTGGACTGCTCAGGAGGAACAAGAACTGGAGCTGAGGTCAGTCTCTACTTGAGCGTATTGAACGATGCATCACACTCAGGAGACCAAACATACTTGACACTCTTCTCGAGGAGATTGGACAGAAGCTTGGCAATTTGAGAGAAGTTCTCCACGAACCTTCTGCAATAACTAGCAAGCCCGAGGAAACTCCGAAGCTGCTTCACGTTCTGAGGAGGTTCCCACTTCAATATTGCTTCAACTTTCTTAGGGTGCACTTTAATTCCCTCAGCAGAGATGACATGCCCGAGGTACACCACTTCATCAAGCCAAAACTCACATTTGGAAAACTTGGCATAGAACCGATGTTCCCTTAACTTGTCAAGCACAAGGCGGAGATGCTCTGCATGATCTTCTTCTGTCTCTGAGAACACAAGGATGTCATCAAGATAGACCAAGACAAACTCATTCTTGAAGGGAGAGAAGATGAAATTCATGATCCTTGAGAAGGTTGGAGGAGCATTCGCAAGACCAAACGACATAACAGTGTACTCATACGAGCCAAAACTCGTCCTGAAAGCGGTCTTGGGACTGTCTTGTTCGCGAATGCGAATTTGATGATAACCCATTTGAAGATCCAACTTGGAGAAAACCTTGGCACCTTTCAATTGTTCAAACAACTCATTGATGTTAGGGAGTGGGTACTTGTTTCTAATTGTCTTCTTGTTCAATGGCCGGTAGTCCACACAAAGACGATCCATGCCATCCTTCTTTTTGACAAACAAAACTCCACAAACCCACGGAGAAGAGCTTGGTCTGATCAGACCCAGACATTCTTGCTCATCTAGCTGCTTCTTCAACTCTTTCAGCTCTTCGGGGCCAAGTTTATACGGGCGCTTGCAGACCGGTTCAGTTCTGGGCTCGAGATCAATCACGAACTCGACTGGCCGGTGGGGAGGCATTCCTGGCAGTTCTTCTGGAAAGACATCTTCATATTCACAAACCACCGGAATTTGAGAAATCGCCGAGATTTCACCCTTCTCATTAAGAGCAAAGAGACAGATTATGTCATCGCAAGCCGCGAATATAATCACATCTTCTGAAGGATGAGTCAGCTTGACTTGTTTTGCTTGACAATCGATATGCGCCTTATTCATAGCCAGGAAGTCGATGCCCAGAATGAGATCAATATCGGATCTCCCGAGAACTATTGGAGAAGCCAGAAAATAATAATTGCCCATCTTGATAGAAACATTCGGGACCAAGCAATTGGAATTCATCAACTTCCCAGGAGGCACCACTAACACAGGTCTAAGGGGGTCTTGACATGCAAACTCATGCATTGCAAAGAATGAACGGGACATGAAACAATGTGATGCACTAGTATCAAACAAAACTTTTACAGGAATAGAATTAACTAAGAGATTACCCATAATCACATCATTGGACTCCTCTGCTTCTGCTGCATTCACCATATTCACTCTGAGAGACTTGGGATTATGCTTCACCATAGCATTGCCTGGAGGCTTGATAGGAGAAGGAGGCGGAAGACGCCGCTGGTTGCACTTGTTTGCATAGTGACCCTTCTGGCCACACTTGTGACAAGTCACCTCAGAAAGCGGACGAACATTGCCTGGAGGAGGAACAAGAACAGCCTTGGACGCCTGGTTCTTCTGCTGGAAACCTGGGTTGGGTGGGTGGGAAGAACCACGACCACCAAACTGCTTCTGCTGCCGAGGAGGACGAAACGGAAGAGGATTTGGCGCCCAATACTTCTGCTACTTGGAAACCATCTGAGAGCTGGAAGAAGAATATGATTCCCTGGAATGCTTCTTGGAGTTTTCTAACTTGAGCTGAGCTGCTTCAACCTTCAAAGCCATGTTGTAGAACTGATCAAACTCATGAGGCTCTTGAAGAACAAGGCCTGGCAGAAGCTCATCCTTGAGACCACCTCTGAACTGATAGATCATAGCCTTATCATCTGGAACATCTTGCTTGGCATAACGAGCTAGATTTAGGAACTCGGCGTTGTACTGATAGACTGACTTGGTTCCCTACTTCAGGTGCCTGAACTTCTCACGCATCAGTCGGAATGTAATGAGCCCTGAACTCACGACAAAAATCGTTCCAAGTAACAACACGATCG
Source organism: Hordeum marinum (assembly GCA_022496015.1). Taxonomy (NCBI): domain Eukaryota; kingdom Viridiplantae; phylum Streptophyta; class Magnoliopsida; order Poales; family Poaceae; genus Hordeum; species Hordeum marinum. The sequence continues at coordinate 457,463,515 of CM039676.1, read as the reverse complement.
CCCCTGGAATCCTTGTAATGCTGCCACCAATTAGCTGCTTGACCCTTGAGCTAGAACGATGCAAATCTGACAAAGTCCTCTGACCTGACATTGGTGCACTCAAAATGCTTACTCATATCACGAAGCCAATCATTAGCGTCAAACGGCTGATCACAACAGGTGAAAGACTTGGGCTGGTTGGCAAGGAACTGATTGAGCGTTGCAAACTGAGGCTGATTTTGGAAAATCCCTTGAAAACCTTGCTGACCCTGCTCCCTTTCTTGCAACAACCTTAGCAACATCTGAGTGTTAGCATTGGTCGCGGCCATCACAGCTTGCCAAGCTTCTGGAGGAGGAGGCGGAGCCGGCAGAGGAGGCGGTGGCGGGGGTGGTGGTGGAACATCAGCCTGCTCCTCACCACGACCCGGATTGTTGCGAGTTGGTGGAGCCATCCTGAAGATGGACAAAATGCATCAGCACCTCATTGATAAGATGAAACAAAGCTGAATCAAATGCTTGAAAGAATTGAACAATAAACAACATAGCCTTCCTACTGAAAAATTAGTAAGAATGCTTCTTCGGATCATGATAACATCATCAGATATAATAAGCCACTTGCAATAACACGAAAAGTATTGAGCTAAGCGCTCGGAACAAATGTACATGCCCAATACATCTGGAGAAGATGATCCTAGATGACTACAAGATTTCCCACATATGAACTTTCGAAAACTTTCTTGTTTATGCGATTCGGGTTGCGGAATCAGGAACCTACCCTAGGTAATCAGCTGCAACTGCATCCGCAACCTTCCACACCATAATTCAAGAAATTCCGCAAACTCATCTAATCTCGAATCCTTGAACTCACAATGATACTAAACCATGGTGGTACCCCGGACGCCTCCCCAGTACTGGGTGACTCCGACCTTATCTCACCACGATAAGTATTGAAGTAATTTCGAACATTCTCCGTCCTGAGATATCAAGGAAGTTGAATGATAACGATGTGTCAACATTCCCTAGAGCTCGACTCCCCGAAAGAAATCAAGTCAGACAGGAGGCACCAAGACAGAACCTTGTCACATCGGCATCATATAGACTCCAAAATACCCGCATGATCCTAAAAAAATTGAGCAAGAAGAGGAGTAGAATCAAAATTCCTAAGTCAGATACCTCACCAGAGCATAGAAGAGGAGTAAAAAGAATCCTACTCTCCGATATAACTAGACTCGAAATAGTTTTACTAGATACAACTCGGCCAAGTTCGAAAAAGCAAAGGCTCCTATGGTCGTATGGCTCTGAATACCAACTTGTCACGCCCAAGATGCGCGCTTATCCATTTAAGGCACGAGGGCCTCGCAAGGGATAGATGCGCATCTTGCCGTTAGCAAGAATAGTATCATCACAACATACAGTACTGAATGAGAAGAGTATACAAGTTGGCTTACACTCGCCACATGCTAACTTACAATGTCACTCAAATCATAACATCAAGTTGAACACAGGGTCCGACTACGTACGAAATCAAACGATAAAAGAAGTTGCAAATGATACTATCAAGCTATCCCAAATATCACGACCAGGTCCTCACTCATCTAGATACGTCACGTACATACGACCTCTTTCTTCATCATACTCCCATTGGAGCTGGGTAAGATCATCCTGCATCTGCTCATCTGCACCTGTACCTGGAGTTGTTGTAGTAAACTGTGAGCCACAGAGGACTCAGCTATCATGTGCCCAGGTACCAAGACTATTTAAGATTTAGGTTGGAAAGGGGTGATGTTTAGTTTGAAGCAGCACTAAGCATTATATGGTGGCTATCTTACGTAACAAGAATGTAAATGTGAGTGGTCTACGTTAAGCGATCGAATCTAACATAGTCTCTATGAGATCCTGAACACCTGCTTACGTCAATCATAACCCCGTCGTGTCCTCTCTCGGTTCATGTTCACGAGCAGAGACAATCACGGTTACTCACACAGTTGGTGTATTTTAATTAGAGTTTACTTCAAGTTTACTAGAACCGGGTGTTAAACAAATATCCAAGTTGCCACATAATCGCGGGCACGACTTTCCGAAAGATTTAACCCTACAGGGGTGCTCCAACTAGTCCATCACAAATAACCACACTCCGCGGAAATTCCTCGACCACGGATCTCGTGGTCTTCATCGGTAATTCCAAAGGAATTCCAACACCTCGAGAAAACCCGAAGAAGGTAAAACAAATCCAGCAAGACCACCCGACGTGTCGACGAACCCAATAAGAGCCACGTATCTCAGTCTCAGGACACGACGGATAAGCACAGCGTACAGTGGCCTGATAGAAATCTCCCGAGTTGCCCCGGGTTGGCCCCGCACACGTCTCTAGTTTGGACCAACACTCATGAGGAGGACTGGCCCAGGGGTTGATTAAATTATCCACGGGGTTGCAAAGCCCTATGCAAGTTTATTAAGTTATTAGCAAATGTAGTACCAAAGTTGGGTCTTGTCAGACAAGTTTTAATCTCAACCGAATAAACAAGGGGGTCCCCATAACAACCCCAAGCGTGTTAGGAGCACAAAATATGGAAACATAACACCGGTAACAAGGAACTAATGTCGATAACAGCGGAACAAATCACTTAGCAAAAGGCCAAGACTTACACCAATACTAGATATATATGTGAATTAATTAAAAAACACAATTTATTGTGATATCCAATCCATGTTATCACATGGAACAACCTGCACCTGCAACTAAGAATGCTATAAGAGGGGCTGAGCAGCGGTAACTTAGCCAATCAAAGTTTTGCTAGGATGTGGAGGTTAGAGGCTCTCATGGCAACATGGGGGCTGATATCAAGTGGTAGGTAGCGCAATTGTAACGATAAGAGCAAGAAACTAGCAAGCAAAGATAGTATTGGGATCCGGGTACGATCATATTGCATGTTGGTTCTTCAGCGGAACAAGTAGCGGGATCCTCGTAGTGGTACTCTCCACGGTCCTCGAACTCAGTTTCGACACTCGAGTCTACCCAAGAGAAACAGAAAATAAATCTCCAACCAATGTGCAATGCACAACCAAGATGATGCATGATTCATTTTAGAAGAAACTTAACATGGCAAGCCAAACTAGTCAGGTTTCACGTGCAAAGTTGTTATATTAGTGAATCTGGACATAACCTTATGTTAAGTTATTTAGACATGCATGAACATGGAAAAAATGGATGCATCGTGCAAAATCTATGGAAATGCATATAAGGATCGCAAGTAACGGAGCTACGGTTCTCGAAATACGCTCACGGCAAGGTATGGAGGCAAACCACAAGACCACAAAAACCTGGGCTAATTCTTGGCATTCCAAGGTAGCCACTGGATAGGTGATGAAAAATAAATCACAATAGGCTCAAGAATAAATCAATTCCATGGAGTATAGGTCCCACAAGTCACAAAACAAAATAACACCCAATCTGCCACAAAATATCAACATAGCAATTTGTAAAGCTCACAACTTGAGCTACATGAATCCTACAGCCACAAACAAGACATGGACAGAATCTACTCAACACCCACATCAACTTATCTAACTATGCAATCAGCAGAAGAGGCACACCACAATATGCATGAAGCAAACAAGTTGGCATGATGAATCAGGTTTTTAGGGACTTGGTGAAAAATTCAGTTTTCTGGAATCTGGGTTACTAAAGTAGCAAGTTGACAGCACTGGTTAAGTATCCTAGAGAGCTCCTATTGGCCTGAAAATTAACAGGATGGTAGATGACAATATCTACTACAAATAACTAACACTAAGCATGAGCAAATTCCAACCATATCACTAGTTACAACCCACTCTTCATGGCAAAACAATAACAGCAGATCTTCCAGACTTGGCCATTTTTAAGCAGGCTGAACAGAAACAGAAAGTAGCTTACTAAACAACATGGTTTCCACTTATCTGGTGACTTATTATAAATCGCAAAAATACTGGGTCATTCCCAGCAACTTTAACTAACAAACTCATGTTGGCAAAAACTTAAAAGCATGCATAGATTAAATCGTAACAAAAAGACAAAAGGGCATCACAGCATAAAAATGCAGTTTTGTCAAGTTGCCCCAAAGTCAAATCTTGGAACAGGTGCATTCATGGGTTGATTATACCCCAAAATCATTACTCATACCCATATGCTTGCATGGAACAAGAGGGAGAAACCCTAGGTCGAAATTGACCTATAAAGGGCTAGGGTGACTTATGTCACTTTTGCAACTTAATGAAAATGCCCCAAAATGGCTTTTGCTCTAATGATACATGTTGGAAATGGTAAAATAGTATATTAGGGACATGATATCATGGCATAGCATCATTTTCAAGGATGAAACTATCTAGAAGAGAAACTATGGTTGTAATGCACATAAAAGAGAACATCTACACATGTAGCTACTCATGCACCTACACTCACTACACCACACTAGCACATCAATCCTACACATGCACATGCACTTCCATAGCACTCTACACAACCACACCTAGGTGTAGATGCACACATACACATCCATATATGCACATATGCACAAGTGCATACATGCACATACACATGCACATAGGGTGCAGCCACCCCTACACATACTTGCACACACACACAAGCACTCACAAACCACACACACTATGCTCACACATGTGTATATGCCTTAGGTCTACACACACACACACACATCTACACCACATATGTGTATATGTCTTGCATATACACATCACACATGCACATCACACCACACACACACAAGGGTGCATGCATGCCACACCACTACCATGCACAAAGGTACAAATACACATAGTGTATGCATACACTTGCACATACACACTCACATACAAAACATGCATGTGTGTATGCAAAATATACACACACACAAGCACATGCACACACACACATGTATGTGTATGTATCACATACATACACACACACACAATACACCACTACACCACCTACACACACACAACCAAAACCTGGGACAAAATACACACCAATGCACACCACATGCATACATAGTAGTTTAAACAAGAGAAAAACGAAAGAAAGAAAAAAAATAGAAAACAAAAAAGGGGAGGTGCTTGGGATCGAACCCGAGACCTCAGGGTCGAATCCCCACTGGTGCTACCACTACGCTACGCTGCCGATTCTTAACAGAGGAGGGGGGTCGGCCTTCTTATACACACACACACAGTTTTTGACGAAACTGAATAAAAGTAGGGCGTTGACGACAGGCAGACGGCGGCGACATTTCTGGCCACAACAAGGGGTCTCCGGCGACAGGGTATGGCGGAATCGAAATGGGGTTCAACGGGGAACCCATCCCTCGTCTCATCTTGCGAGGAGGGGGATCGGAGGCGAGCTCAACGAGCGGCGGCGACGATGTCCACGGCGGCGCTTCTATGAACTACGGCGAGGAGAGGGGACAGCGGGGACGGACTGCTCACCGAGGGCTTCTCGGAGACGTGGGGGCGCGAGCGACGGCGACGAAGGGGAAGGAGAGGCGGAGACGATGTCGACGACGGAGGGGAAGCAGGGGCGCTCGAACGATGGCGACGCGGCACCGCAGAGAAGGAGCTCCTCTCCTCGTAGTACCAGGAACGGGACGCGGACGGCTCCAGGAACCTCCCCGCCATCTCCGATGGCGACGAGCAGGTCACCGAAGGCGACGACGGCAAGGATGAACGGCGATGCTCTCTCACTGAACCTCTGCTACCTCTCTGAACCCGCGATAGAGGAAGAAACAGAGGGGAAGGAGGAGGAGGAAGAAGGAGGAAGAGCGGCGACAACGAGGGGAGAAGGAACCCTAGGGATGCGCGCTTAAAAGGGGGCCGGACTCGACGTTTGGAGCGGCTAACGGCGACGGCGACGGTGCGCTCTCTCGCTCTCTGCTCTGCTCACTCGCTAACACTAACGGAGGGGAACGGGGAACGGGGCAGGTAAGCGTTAGTTGCGGCTTGGGCCGAGCCAATGGCTCCCCTGGGCCGGAAGCCCAATGCCCTGTTCTCTCTCTCACACACTAAACAAAAGCTTTTTCCATTTAAATAAAACAACCACACTAAAATAATTCCTAGAGCATATTAAAGGGGTTTTAGAGAAAAACAAAAAAACTTTTGTGAAGGAAATAAAGAGCCCTATTTAATAAAAATATTAGGTTGATTTATTGCACAAGTTATTTTAATATTTAAATAAATAACAACCCCTGTTTTTAATAAAAACACAAAGCAAACAACCCCAAATCTCAAAAGAGCCACACTCTAAATTATTAGCATGAACACGGCTACCTCTTGAACAATTTTAAATCAATTAAAAGGCAAGTTAATTCTGTTGTGAAATAAATGGGAAAGAAGGCATTATGGTGAGGTTTTAGTTGAAGAAGAAAAGAGAGGGGAAGGAGGAGAAGAAGCACACATGACTCCAACCATACTCAAACACCTCACACACATCACACACAAGGCACACTCACAACCTCACATCATACAAGGCACATGAAAACCAACATGACAAGATGAGTGACATGATGCATGAATGCAAACCACACATGGATGACAAGGGCAACACATACATTAGGCTCATGACACAAGGTTTATACATGGGGTTACATGCCAAATAAGGTAGGGACATCACTTGGGATGTCACACACTTCTTCGCCGATTGCCTTGCGCTTCTCCGCCGCTGAACGACGCAAATGCTCCCTGACGGGTTTGGCTTTCGGATCCACTCTCATATGATTATCAGCCAGCTCCCTGGGAACCCGCGACATGTCAGCAGGCTTCCATGCGAAGATATCCTAGTTCTCACGGAGGAACTGGATAAGCTTGGCTTCCTATTTGCTGTCGAGAGTTTATGAGATATTCGTCGGGGCAGCAGTAGGATCTGTCAGGTTGATGTGCACCTTCTTCACTTCCCTTGCCGACTGAAATGCCGACTCGGAAGCCGTCTTCTTTGCACGGAGCAAATCAGCAGGGTTAGCGGTTTTCTTGTATTCTTCCAGCTCGACCATGGCCATCTGGTGATCAGAGATCTTGGAGCCTTGCTGGAGGCATTCTTCGGCCCACTGTCGATTGCCAGTGACCGTGATCACGCCCTTAGGGCCTGGCATCTTCAACTTGAGATACATGTAACATGGTCGGACCATGAAACGTGCATACGCGGGTCGACCCAAAATGGCATGGTAAGCACTCTGGAAATCCACGACTTCAAACGTCAACTTTTCTTTTTGGAAATTTTTGTCGTTCCCGAATGTCACATCCAATGCTATCTGGCTGAGTGACTTGGCCTTCTTCCCTGGGATGACCCCGTGAAATTGCATGTTGCTTTCACTTAGTCGGGACATCGGAATGCCCATCCCTTTCAGGGTATCTGCATAGAGAATGTTCAGGCCGCTGCCACCGTCCATGAGGACCTTTCTAAGTCGAGTGCCCCCCACCACCGGATCAACTACCAGAGCCTGTCAACCAGGAGTGGCCACATGAGCAGGATGGTCTGTTTGGTCAAATGTGATGGCATACTGGGACCACTTAAGGTAGGTGGGAGTAGCAGGGACAACCATGTTGACTTCTCTGTTGATGACTTTCAGACGACTCTTGCTCTCGACATCAGCAAAAATCACAAGTGTAGCAGTGACATCCGAGAATGTTTCTTTATCTTCATCTTCATCACCCTTCTCAGGAGATTTATCACTCGGCGGGTCCCCCTTGAATTGATGGATAAGGGTCCGACACTGTCGAGTGGTGTGCTTGGGAAAAATCACATTGCCTTCTGCATCTTTCCTCGTGTGAATTACACACGACTGATCCATGATATGAGTTCCTGGCTGATTTTTTTCCTTTCTTGGGGGCATACTGTGCTTTAGCCTTGCCCTTGTTTTTTGATTGGGTCGCCAGTGCTACTGCTTCTGCTTGAACCGGACCCTCAGCTTTTCGCTTTTGTTTCTGATTGTTATTGCCACTAGCCTCATTGGCGACTGCCTTCCCTTTGGCACTACGGAGGCGGTCTTCCTCTTCGCCATTGGCGTACCAAGTGGCGATTTCCATCATCTTGCCGAGTGAAATATCACCCGTGCGCCCGAACTTCAGGTACAGCTCCCTGTATCTCACACCGGCCTTGAAAGCACACACAACCTGGTGTTCTGACACATTCTCCACTGTATGATGCAAAGTGGACCACCGCTGAATATAGTCTCTCAAAGTTTCATCTAGCTTCTGGACAATGTTGTAAGTCGACCAGACCTATAGGACGCTTGCAAGTACCCTCAAAGGTTTGGATAAACACTCGGGCAAGATCCTCCCAACAATATATGCTGGAAGGAGCCAAGCAATTCAACCAAGCTCGTTGAACCATCTAGCATCAAGGACAAGTGCTTCATTGCGACGTTGTCATTGCCGCTACCAATCTATACAGCCACTTGGTAATCATCTAACAAAGTCTCTGGTTTGGACTCACCAGAAATTATTTTCGATCCCAGCCGCCAACCTGAAGTTGGGGGGAATCTCCGCAGAACGGATGGCTCTGCTGAAACACTCAGGACCAGAAATCATGGCTGAGCTACCACTCGGAAAGTCTCTATCTTGGCCTTCTCTGTGGGCTCTGCCCCTGTCGATCCGCTTCTGGGTGAGGAGATCTCGAGCATCAAACTCCGCATTCCGCTCATCACCGAACGAGCGCCTATCGTCCAGGTGCCGAGGCACGCGCGGACCCCCCTGCGGAGGAGCGGGCACTCGACGGTGGTCTTCATGGTGAAACTGATCTCTGACCTGATCCTCACGAAAGCCCCCACTCCTACGATGTAGGGGCGATCCAAGGTTGTGTGCCGACTGAACGGTTTCGGCCCGGGGTGAGTTCTTGTGCATCCTGTTGCGGGACTGTGAAACTACAGAATTCTGACGTTGTGCTGCATCTAACAATGCTCTGATCTGCATCAACCCCCTTCCAGCCTCTGACAGTGACGGCTGAATGGAATCTGCTATCCTAGCAGCAGCAACAACATTTAACACATGAGTTCGATATACCTCAACATTGTTGCGGGAGCCAGTTGGGAACAGTTGTCGCTGCCGTTGACCGACAACAGGTGGACGCTGGCGAGCGTGCTCATCGAGTTCTCGCTAGAGCTCTTCCAGCCAAATGTGCGTGGCCTTCAAGGCCTGGGCCTCAGCGGTCATACCGACGATGGGGGTATGAAGAACCTCCCCCTCACGACGCGTCTGTTCACTCGACGCGCCACCAGCATCACGCTTGCCGTGGCCAAAGCCCGGCGGCGGGCTTTGATGAGAGCCCGCCATAAGGACCTCCGCTGCTGGATCGCAGCTCTCGCACTCGGAAGGGATATCGGACGGATCGGAATCCGACTCGAACACGTCGTGCAGAGACTCTGCAGGCTCGAGCGCTGCAATCTACGGAGAAGAAATTTGGCGTGCCACTGCGTGCTTGACCCAGCGCTGGAGTCATGAGCGGCCGGACCGCTTGCGACTGCGCACAGTGAGGGGAGCCGACATATAGGGACTCGATGGCTAACGCAACAACACGCCGTAGGAACTCGCGCGGAAGTGCGCGACCCTGCGGATTGGTAGCGCCTCGACATCGAGAGGCGCTTCCTGAAGCCATGCCGAATCGTCGGCGATGAAGGTGAGCGCACCGAAATGGATCTCGTGGCCCAGAGCGAAAACACCGTCGAAAGACATGTCGAAGGATGAAAAATGCAACCTCGCCGGAAATCGCTTAGACGCCTGCCCCACGGTGGGCACCAACTGTCGCGGGAACGAGCCTGACCATAGAAGGTAGGAGTACGAAGGGAGAGGGCAGAGTCCTAGCTACGGCGAGGGTGTACACACGGATGTATGAGTTCAGACCCCTCTTGTGGAGGTAACAACTCTACGTCTCAGTGCTCGGGAGCTTATGTCATGTGGAATGTTAAGATTACAATGGTTGCGAACCCTTGTGCCAGAGGGGAGGGGAGGCTTATATAGAGTTCGCTGCCCCTCATAAGTGCCCGACATCTAAGGGTCCGATCGTGGGTTTAAAGACTGGCGTTACTGGTAACGTACATAATAAATGCTACTAATGACGAAGGACTAACGACTGCCCGTTGGCCTCTGACGGTGGCTCCTAGTCTTCTGGTGTCGACTGTCGAGTGAAGGAAGAAGACTCATGGAATCCAGTCGGAAGCTTATGCTTGATCTTCAAGTCCTCCAATATAGTGTCCTTAGGTAGGGTATGTAGGCCTTGCCTAGGACCCTACCCTAGGTACATATCCTCGTCATCTGCCCTGAAAAGTTACTAAGAGCAGGCCAATCATTGATGATTACAAACAACAATGCATGTAGGTCAAATTCCTCCTGATCTTTTGCATCCCACGCACGTACACCTTTTCCATTCCACAGTTGTAAAAGTTCTTCAACCAATGGCCTTAGGTACACATCAATGTCGTTGCTGGGTTGCTTGGGGCCTTGTATGAGCACTGACATCATAATGAACTTCCGCTTCATGCACAACCAAGGAGGAAGGTTATAGATACATAGAGTCACAGGCCATGTGCTATGATTGATGTTCTGCTCCCAAAAGGATTAATGCCATCTGGACTTAAACCAAACCATACGTTCCTTGCATCCTTTGCAAAGTCCTTCCACTTTCTCTCGATTTTTCTCCACTGCGACCCGTCAGCGGGCACTCTCAACTTCCCATATTTCTTACGGTCTTCGTTGTGCCATCGCATCAACTTGGCATGCTCTTTGTTTTGGAACAAACGTTTCAACTATGGTATTATAGGAGCATACCACATCACCTTGGCAGGAATCTTCTTCCTGGGGCGCTCGCCCTCAACATCACCAGGGTCATCATGGCCGATCTTATAGCGCAATGCACAACATATCGGGTATGCATTCAAATCCTCGTACTCACCACGGTAGAGGATGTAGTCATTAGGGCATGCATGTATCTTCTCGACCTCTAATACTGGAGGGCAGACAACCTTCTTTGCTTCGTACGTACTCTCTAGCAATTCGTTGTCCTCTGGTAGCTTCTTCTTTAACATTATCAGCAACTTTTGAAATGCCTTGTCAGATACACCATTCTCTGCCTTCCATTGCAACAATTCCAGTGTGGTACCCATCTTTTTATTGTCATCTTCGCAATTTGGGTACAACCCATTTTTGTGATCCTCTAACATGCGCTGCAACTTCAACTTCTCCTTTTCACTTGCGCAGTTTCTCTTTGCATCGGCAATGGCCCGACCAAGATCATCAGCGGTCTCATCTGATGCCTCTTCTTCAGCTCCTTCCCACATTGTTGGCTCAGCTTCTTCCCCCATTGTTGTACCATCGTATTCATGGAACCCATGGCCAGGATAGTTGTCGTCATCCTCTTCTTCTTCATTCTCTTCCATTAGGACCCCTCTTTCTCCATGCTTGGTCCAATAGTTATAGCCGGACATGAAACCGAACTCAAACAGGTGGACGTGAATGGTTCTTGAGTTAGAATAATTTCGATCATTCTTACAGCCAGCACATGGACAATACATAAAACCATCCGACCGTTTGTTTGCCTCAGCCGCAACTAGAAAAGTATGCACGCCATTAATGAACTGGGGGAGCATCGGTCGTCGTACATCCATTGCCGGCTCATCTTCATTACACAACACCGAAAAGACCAAATTAATACAAGTTCGTACATAAAGTTCATACACACTTGTTCTCATAAAACAACATGCAAACTCTCTAGCTAAAGCATTTGAATGCAACAACAAATGCGATCAACATCGCAACTAAGGTAACAATTGATCCAACAGCATAGTGATACCAAGCCTCACTATCAATGGCATATCTTTTAAATTTTCTAATCTTCAAGCCATTGCACCCATCTTGATCTTGTGATCATCGACGACATCGGCAACATACAACTCTAGTTTCATCTTCTCTTCTTCAATTTTTTTTAATTTTTCTTTCAAATACTCGTTTTCTTTTTCAACTAAATTTAACTTCTTGACAAGAATATCTATGTCGGTTGGAATCTCTGGTTCAAATACCTCCTAGATAAAAACATCTATGTCAACTTGATTGGCATAATTGTCATGAACACGAAAATGCAACAAAGAGTTATAAAAGAGAATATATACCACATCCGCATCATAAACCGGACGAGGGATGGGGATAGATTTCAAAACCATGCCACTATGTATAACAAACAACCATATAGGTAAGAAAACTATACAAGTAACTAACTAAATCTTACAAACATGGTTTTTTATTTATAAAAAGAATAAGAACAAGAGGCTCACCAAGGTGGTGCCGGCGACGGGACGGTGCGGGCGATCGATGGTGGTTAGGACGGGGACGGGAAGACACTACGTAAACCACACCTACAAATGCAAAGTAAGAAGTTAATTTGAGCTCAAATTGCATAAATCAAATAAACTACCACAAACAAACTAAAACCCACAAATTACTATACTTATAGAGCATTGCAAGAGCTAATCTAGCAATGAGAGATGAAAGGACAAAGTTACTAACCTTTGTGAACATTTTGTATGGATGGGATGCCTCCAAATCTTGACGAATTTTGGCAAAAATGAAGGATGAGCTCGAGAAAGAGAGAAAGAACAGAGAGGAGAGGAAAGGGGAAGAACAAAGGACTCTGCTCGGGCTGGCACCGAAGGGTTTCAATATAGGGGGACCTTTAGTCCCAATTGGTGGCTCCAACCGCGATTAAAGGTTAGCCTATAATCTTGGTTGGAGCCACCAACCGAAACTAAAGGTTCCCGTGGGGCCCCAGCCTGCCACCACACCTTTAATGCCGGTTCGTGGCAACCGGAACTAAAGGTCCATAACGAACCGACACTAATGATGCCCATCACGAACCGACACTAATGATCACATTAGTGCCGGTTTAAAAGCCAACCGTGACTAATGAGGCGAACGAAAGGTCTGCTTTCTACTGGTGCCTATACTCAACTACCAAGATGAATTTTTCTCAACAACAAAAGAACTAATAAGATGAACCAACACAAGATGCATGTACATTGTCTCGCGGGCTTCAGGCAATTGATCAAAGTAGATGTTGCTTTTAGTTTTCTAGGATCATCGCAGCAGGCTACGTAAGCTGCACCGACTCACCCAGATGACCTTGGGCGTGTGTCCAAGAAGCGAAGCAGGTGTTGGAAAATGGAACAGGTGTTGTAAAATAAATAAGTGCACTACACACACTACTATCTATGCTGCGAGAGAACGCCATGCCCTAAGCATCGAAACTTTTTTTTTAATTGAAAAAGGAATATATTAATACCAAGAAGATATCAATTACATCCAGCCTTTACATCAACAAGATGTCTAAAAATATCCACGATGCACACAATCAAAAAAGAAAAGCAAAAGGGAAAAGAAAAAAAAAACGACCCTGCCATGGTGATCAATCACCCACAGTAGCAACACTCTAACCACCATCAAAGACAACACTTGGACTAAAAAGGTTTTTCAAAAACAACGCCTTCAGAAAGAAAACAATGCACAAGCGTTGTCGTTGCCCGATCAAAGATTGCTAAGCATTGAAAATAAAACCTAGTTCAAACTTGATGGATTAGTGGGTGGCAAATGGAACAACATATCTGTTTGCAAGTCTGGGCCGGTTGATACTTGCGCGCGCGATATTGCACAAACAGGAGTGTCTGCCACAGCTGAAAATATCACTTACTGAAGGTTTTGATGAGAATCAAAGCCCGCGCGAATTTCAGTCGGCAGACATGGTGCATTCTTCGTATTGGACATCTATGCCTTGAAACCTTACGATGCTCATTATAGGAAACCATTGAGCGTAGTAAACGAACGCACCTTAACAGTATTTTGAGAGCCACTACTGGAGTTGAAGAGATGCCACAGACACACTAGAGTTGAAGAGTTGGATGAAGAAACTGAAGCTGAAGAGAGTTGTTTTATACATCTTGCAACATTTACGATTAAATGGGAATGAGAGAATAAGCTGAACCATTGACTTGCAGAAGCGAGCAGACATGGTCACCAACTCATGGTGCAACATGGAAGACAAAAGGGATTATTACCAATCAAATGGCAACCAACAGCTAAGCAAAGGTATATTTCCATGTGAAGCCAGCTAGCTAAGCAGAGGAAATGCAACTTGGAGACATAACTTATTTTTTAACGGTTCAAGCAAATGAACTTGAAATGAGCTTTCAACTTTAGATATAGTACTACTAAACAGGCAAGCGGCAGTTTCAGAAAACAGTACAGCTATAAATAAAATTAGCAAAGCGAAAAGAATTCCTCGACTTTGAACTCCGAGTGCGTAAAATGCAAAGAATTCTTGAACTTCGATCACCAATTGAACAAGTATACTGCTGTATCCTCATCTGTATAACAGCACTATCCTCAACAATTCTGATACAGTACCCATGCCTAGAACAATGGTGATTCCCATTTCATCCCTAGACATGCTAAGCAGAGGAAATGCAACAAGGAGACGAATGAATTTGAAACGTTCTCTTTCAATTGTAGCATGACATTCCTGCAGCGAAGCGTCTAGAGCCATACAAGCAAGCGGCGATTTCAGAAACTTGTGCATGTATATCTAAAATTAGCGAAGAGAAAGAATTCCTGAACTTTGAACTCCCGAAGTACATACACTGCAAAGAAAACATTGGGTCCAATACAACAAGTATACTAAGTATCATCTGTATGAAACTATGCATGTACCATATATCCTCCAACAATTCTGATACATCACCCATTGCCACAGACAATGGCGATCCCCTTCCATCCGTAAACCCAATACCTGAATTCTGAACAATGGGCAAGCAGCACCAACACAAATCTGAACTCTGAACCCGAAATGTTAAAGCAGCATCCATGAACTGAGCCATGAAGCTGCACTTATTTCCCGATTTCCTGAGTATACATGGTGAAGAGACGATGCAATCAATGGTTGAGGAACTCGGCGATGACCTTGTCCTGCGCGACGGCCTCTGGGCACAGAGGCTCGAGGAGGTGGAAGGTGTGCCCCTTCCCCGGCGCCTGCCATATGTCCGCCTCGCCGCCCCACCCGCTGGCCCTGAGCCGGTCGTAGTAGGCGCGGCCGCGGTCGCGGAGCACGTCGCCCTCGCCGATGCACACCAGCACGCGCCTGCACGCCAGGGCGTCGAGCCCCGGCGCGCCGTCCACGAACGGGTTGATGAGCGGGTCGTCCTCCCCGGTGGTGGCCGGGCACATGACGCGCCACAGGCTCGCCAGGCTCTCCCGCGCCGCCGGGTCCAGGTCGTCGGAGGCCACCTTGTCAGTGCCGAGGAAGTATGGGTGGATCATGAGGAGGCCGTGGATCGTGGCGCCGTGGGCCAGGCCCTCCGCACCTACCCGCATCGCCACGTGGTGCGCGATGTTGGCGCCGGCGCTCTCGCCGCCGAGGTAGAGGCGGGCGAAGTCGGCGTGGTCGGCGAGCCAGGGCTCAAAGCCACCCGCGGCGGCGCCCGGGGCGGCGTGGGAGACGACCCAGGCGAGCGCGTCCCAGGAGTCGGCGTAGGCGGCGGGGACGGGGTGCTCGGGCGCGAGGCGGTACTCGACGGAGACGACGAGAACGCCGGCGAGCGCGGCGAGGTTGTTGAAGTAGGCGTGGAAGGTGGGGTTGAAGGCGGAGCCGAGGCAGAAGCCGCCGCCGTGGTAGTAGACGAGGACGGGGAGCTTGGCGGGCTTGTCGGCCGCAGTGTCGATGCGGGGGAGGTAGAGGCGCGCGGAGACCTCGGGGGAGATGACGCGGTCGCGGGAGGCGACCCCGGTGGCGGCGTCGGCGGAGGCGGAGGCGGCGACGAACTCGGAGCCGAAGTAGCGCTCGACGCGGTCCTTGTAGATGCGGATGCAGGGCATGGACTCGTAGACGATCTCGTCGCCGGCCGCGGGCGCCGGGGCCGGGGTGGGCGCGAAGGCGGCCATCGCGCGCGCGGGCGAGATCTGGCGGATGACGGGCGACGGTGGTGGTTGGGACCTGGGGCTGAGGTTCAGACTTCAGAGGGATGTGTAGACTTTGCTTTGCTCTGGTCAAGTAGTAGAAATGATCTAGCTAGGCTGGATGGTGTTGATTGGCTACTTGCTGCAACTACTTAGCTTGAGGCAGAATTGATGGGTTTCATAGCTTAATTAATCCAGATTAGTGGTAGAACATGGAAGAGTTCTGATTATTGTTTATTTTTTCGTGGCAAGAATAGTTCTGGATCCTGATCTGGCTGCCCAAAATTGATTGGTCGCCTAGTACAATTAATTAAGTGGGTCAAATGGGTGACAATGGTGTTTCTCTAGCCCAACATGACTGCAATTTGCACCCTCCTTCTGTCAACATTTTGCTGAACACATTTCCTAAAAAAACGAAAACAAAACGCCCTCCTCCTTTGGTCAACATTTTCCTGAAGCCATTTCAAAAAAATAAAAATGAAATGGAAACCTCGAAGCCAATGCTTGGATCTGGAGAAAATTGTTTAGTTGTTTCGTGGGAATACAGCAAATGCGATTAGTGGAGGGAGCTCATCTGCTCGTGCAAGATTCTCTCACTCACACGGTATATGCTCTGCCTCTGAGCTCACAAAAATATGCAGAGTCAAACAAGAACACGTCGCCCCTGCTGAACGAACTCCACAGCTCCATATGGCCTACCACAGAAACTCGTGCACAGCGCTACAGAGTGTCCTCTTCTCTCGCGAGCTACAATTGACCGACCCAGCTGACCGACTCCAAAATACAAAATGCTACTCCCGCCGTTCACAAACATAAGATGTTTTAGATATTTTATTAATACAGACTCCTGAAAAAAAAGTATTAATACGGATTACATATGAAGTGAGATAAATGAATAAACGCACTAGAATACGTGTCTGTACATTCGAATCTGAAATAAAAAAGTTAGAACATCTTATATTTCTGTCTGAGGGAGTATTATAACTTTGCTCAAAATCTCAGGAGCGCTCAAAATCCCAGGTGTACAAAGTAATTGCCAGAGGTTTTGGAATGATCCTTGTTACTTGAAGTGATCCGGCTTCCTAGAAGATTCCTCCCGGTGCCAACCGTTCTCAAAATACGAAATCGGTCTTCCTCATATTTCCTAGCAATAAGCCGCTACCCTGAATTCATATGCCAAAGATATAAGCAGTGGTCGGTTTCGAGGGAGTACGGATCCAAAGAGACGTGGAAAGTTGGGCCATTGAAAAAAACCCGGAGGGAAAGGGTATGATTTTGTTATTTGCGGTTCTTGCCTTAGAACACGCAAACTTGTTTGAAGTCTCCCTCTCGATTGATGAATGAACACGACAAGTCTTGTACCCTTAAACATAAATCGAGGGATATTTCGATCGATTGATGGATACCAAGGACATGATAGGGACGTGGAGTTGGGTGAGAAAGTGATGGATTCATCGATCACAAATTTACTAATACTAGTTCGTAGCTTTTGTTGTGTACCCCTTTTGCATGAAGAGTTCATGATAGATTGTTGTTCAAGTATTTTTTTTTTTTGAGTAGGTAGGTACAACACCCATCTACCATGTATGTATGTCATCTCTACTCCTATAATCAGTTGGTGATGATGGTGTGTGTGACATCCGTCATTTCTAATCATTAGATCTACATCTAGTGACTGTGAGGTAAGTTGTGGCATGTTTGCAACAACAGTACACTTATATGCTCCAATTTATAGAAAACTCCCTTAGTATCTTGAAACCAACCACACCCTCCCCATCTCATCAAAACAGCCCCAGGAATATATTTTGAGTGATAAATGTATATCAAAACTCGAGTGTTTATAAAAATTTGTAAACAAGTATTATTCTGCTTTGAATCCGTTGCAACGCATGGGGCACATTGCTAGTATCACCAAACACGAGCTATCTTTGTTGTCTCTTAGCTTGATGCATCAAATTTTATTTACATGACGTGAAACTAATGAAGGGAAATAATGAAGCCTGGCTTTTCTAGCTATCCGGTTGAGGTGTGCTTTGAGCTCAATGTTACCTTCCCTTACCAATTGGTGCACGCAAGAGACAATGTACATGCATCTTGTCGTTTAAATGGATGTATGTGGCAACATGCTAGATACATCCATTTCAACGACAACTAATGTGGATTGGAGGGAATACGGAGAATAGTGAACTTGAAAAACTATAGAGCCATCACATGCAGCTACCCTCTCCGGGTCCAATGTGAAGATGGAAGTCTCGATGAAGGTGGATAGACCTCTCTTGGTACAAAAATAGGAGTAGTGTGACATGTGGAGAGGGTGTACACATATTGCATGCCCCCCCTCAAAATCACCAAATATTGCCGTCCGAGTCCCGCGCCAATCCCATCGCTACCATATGGTCACATACGTATCTGGCCACCACGATGCATGCAACCGCTAGATTCGTCAATGTAGCATGCAACATGCAACTCATGTGCGCTTCCACTTGGATTCTTCCACGTGCACAAGATGTTGTTTTTGAGGTGCAATACTTCGATGGTGTAATTTCGTATTGCAATCTTACAACCCTAAATTTTCATCAAAGTCTAACAATCAACCCCAAACTCTAAAACTGGCCATGAATCAACCCTAGACTTTAAAAACTGAACATATATCAATCCTTCTCTTCTTAAACCTATTATTTGGACTGTCTAACCGGTATTGAAGAGTTGACCGCCTACTCAACAACCAACACAGCACCCACATCACCCAAACTTCTAAGCCTGCCCTTGTGTCTGTTCATTTTCCCACCCCTACGACATCTCGCACCAAGCCGAGCCGCCGCATGGACGCCACCATCCCAACCGGACCTGCCTCCACCACCTCCTACAATGGCTACTAGAAGCGGTGCCACACAGAACATTACCTCAGGTTCCCTTCTCTCTCGAGTGCCACATCTTGCATGCATCATCATCCATGGTGTGGCGCTTGAGCACATCCACACCAAGCTGCTGCTGCTCGAGATGATCTGCAGTGTGCGGCACAACATGTCCTCTAGGAACTAGGGAATGAGATCCACGGCACCATTGGGCCGGTGACTACTGGGGAGAGCGATGGAGTACATGTTATTGGAATTAATCTTCAGTTGTACCAAACTGAGAGATAAGGGGGAGCTAAACCTCTGGATTGGGGGCATCAAACCAATGATTTGGTCACGGTCCGTCTTGTTATGATATGTTCCAAATGCAAGTATAAAGATAAAGGCTAATTAGATGATCGAGCGGATCGAGGCCCGTAGCCGCTATGATTGGGCCGAAGCGGACCCGTATTGACGTAGGCCACCTGTGTTATACACAGTGTTCAAAAAATCGTTCGATTCAGCAATTTATCGTCCGATTTATCGCTACTCTTGGGATGACCGATAAGATTATGTCTTATCTTCACCGTTTATCTTTTGGGATGATTTATCGCTTTGACAAGCGATTTATCGGGGATCTTCCGATAAATCGGGCCTACTCCTAGCACTATATGTGCAAAAAATATGTTTAGTTGTGTTTTTGTGGACTTTGTTATGCAATATGTACTATTTCACCATTTTTTCATCATTATACGAGGATTCTGATGCTATGAATCAAGGTAACACTTCTTTCCAATATATTTTTGGTGTTAAATGTAGCATATTTTAGTGTTGGGAACCTCGGATTTGCAAAAAATGGCCGGCTTATATATACCTCTTGTAAGCCACCGCGCGGGATAAGTAGATGAATTGTAAACCTCTGGCGTTTGTAACCTCTCTCGATATAGTAAAGTTGATGCCAATTGCCCGTAGTTTATTCCCTTTCACTTTGGAGGGGTTTTTCATGTTAAAATTCCATGTCTCATGTGTTGATTTCATTCTTCGTTGTTTGATTCATGTGTCGTGGTCAGTAGTAGCACGTCTCGGTTCAATTCATAAAGATTGTGCATGGCACTCTTGCATGTTTATGATGAACTAGCCATCTGGTGCGTATAAAAATAGATGGAACGCAAGATTTGCATACCAATGAATCAAAGCTTAATTAGGATGCACGATCGCTAATCACCAGGGATTACAACGGCATACGAATTGATTTACACGGGATATCTACACAACATGCTTATCTCGAGTGCACCAGCTAGCGTGCTTTGAAGAGCGCTCACAGTTTGACGTGCACACTAGTGGAGAAATGGCTAGACACAACTTTTATTCGTGACGTGTCATTTCTCTCCAACGCCAGCACTAGTATTTTCGATTAGCGCTGACGTTGAGCACTATCCCCGACGTTGCACTTTAGGTCCTTTAGGCCCACGTCAGCACTGATCTGTCTAATTCCCTCACTACGCGTCTCACTCCGACTATCCAGCCCCAACTTTCTTGTCCTCATCTCAATCCCCCTCGCCGCCCCTGACGCCACTTGTTGCTGCCCCGTCCAACGCCGCCTGATGCCGCACGTCACCTCCGTGCCCGACGCTGCCCTCGCCACCCCTCCAATGCCATGGCCGACGCTGCCCGCCCCGTCGACACCGCCCCTCCGATGCCGCACCCAACGTTGCCCGACCAGCCACTGCGCCTGACACCGCCCGACCTGACGCCGGCCCTCCAACGCTTTTAGGTATTTTAGATGTAGATCCATCCATTGTTAAAATTCCTCCATTTACTCATTTATGTAGTAATGCAATATATATATATATATATATATATATATATATATATATATATATATATATATATGGTTCTACATCAAGCAAAGCCACACTTAGTCACACAAATTGCATGTTTAAAAGTTCTTGCCCATTTCTATCAAATACAACCTAAATAAGTATGCAACCAGTTGTTTCTATTCTTTATGCATTAAGCACATTTTCTTCATTATTTATCCAAATAGCATGGCCGACTCTAGCCTATGAATAGGCTCCTCTAATCATTGATCGGGGTCTTGTGAAGATAGATGTGACGTGAGCACCAACCAGGTAATAACATTAGCATTGCAAACATATGTATATATATATATATATACACACACACACAAAATTTGTATTTTACTAACGTTTGGATCCGTACATTAGAACCGAACGACCTGATTGTCGTTTGATCCGAATTCCCTGCGCATGCCAGCCGCGCGATAATTTCTCGCCATGCTCGCTTCTCCCGCACGTAGTCCGCTGGATCAAAAAAGGCTCCCACTAGGACTCGAGCCCCTAACCTGCTGGTTGTGGTTCATGTACACTACCACCCGGCCTAAGCTTGCTTTTGTGTTTCTGAATCGGGTTAGCAAACTTTATACGAAAAACGAATCAGCGTTGCATGTGTATGCCTTCATGCATGCATACAAGTAAAACAAGATTGCTGACATCATCAAAGATTCTATTAAATTTTAGATTTCAAAATGTTTCGTAGCTTAAACCGTTGCTCCGATGGGAAAATTATTTTTACATAAAAGATTGGTCACGACGAGACCTTCAAAATTAGATCCCATGTTGGTATGTTTCAACGATTTTTTTTGGTGATAAGTTACCATGCTTGTGCTACACAAGTTATCATGTTAGTTGACCATAAGGGCATCTTGCAGGCGGACCCTCAAACCTCCGTTATACGTCCGAACCGTAGTGTAAGGACCATTTTTATCATCCAACGGGGACCTGCATATGTCCGCTTAGCAGTCCGAACGTACGGATTCCAGAAAAATGGAGACAAAAGTGGGGGAGATTTGCGGGAGTCTGGACATGCATTTTGACCAATCACATGCATGTCCCTCTCTTCTCTCTCTCCAACCAACCGCACATGCATGGTCTCCCTCTTCTTTCTCTCCACCCAACCGGACAACACAACACAAATAGTCCGCCACATGCATGGTCCCCCACCTACTTTTCCTTCTTCCAGCCGGATACTTTGTAAAGCGTTGGATGACTCCGTCCCGCATCATGTCCGCGGACCATGTCCGGACACAAAAACAGACATATACCGGTGAAATCTGCGGGTCACCCTTGGAGATGCCCTAAGTTATCATGTTGTTTACACACAAATTACCGTGCATAAAAAAGTGGTTCCTCCAACTTTTCTCTTAAGATGCACATGCGTGCATGCATTAGAGGGAAAAGTTGATAACTTATGTGCTTCGATCCTGATAACTTTGGTGAGGGGGTGGTGAAATATACACACGGTAACTTTAATGTTAGTAGCACGGTAACTTACACTTCGTAGCCTGATAACTTATGTACCCTGGTCATGGTAACTTTTGGCGATGCGGGGGGGGGGGGGGATGGGGGTGATAAAATATACCACCTGGTAACTTTTACGTGAATAACATGGTAACTCACACACTACAAAACAGATAACCTATGTACCCTAGTCCTGATAACTTTGGCGACGGGGTGGAGATGTGGGAATTGTTGAAACACACCACGATAACTTATGTGCAGATAAAATGACTTTTTTTACGTCCCCAAGACATGATAACTTATGTACACCCCTGGGTAATTTTCGCGCGCAGGGCGGGAGGTTATGAAATATACCCATGGTAAGTTTAATGTTAATAGCATGATAACTCACACATCGTACATCATGGGTAATAGCATGGGTAATTTTCGCGAGCATGGCGGGGGGTGAGGATATCCCCCGGTAACTTTTGTGCGAATAGACGCTAAGTCACACATCACAGATCTGATAACTTATACACCCCGATCCTGGTAACTTTGGCGCCGAGAGAGAGGGGCCAGGGGCGGTTGGTGGAATATCCCATGATAACTTTTATGTGAATAACATGACATGGTAACTCACACACCGCAGACCTGATAACTTATGCACCTCGGTCCTGATAACTTTGGTATGGGAGGAGGGTTGATGAAATATCCCCCGGTAACTTTTATGTGAATAGATGATAACTCACACATCATGGAGCTGATAACTTATGTACCTCGGTCATGGTACGTTTGGTGACGGGGCAGGGAGAGTTGATGAAATATCCTATCAGTAACTTTTGTGTGAATAGCATGGTAACTCACACATCGTAGACCCGATAACTTATGTACACCGGTCCTGATAACTTTGGCGACGGGGTGAGAGGGGTTGATGAAATATCTCCACATACATCCGATAATTTTTGCGTAAATAGCATGGTATTTTTACGCGCCACAGACCTGATTATATGTGGCCAATAGGCTGACCCGGGTACGGCACAACCCGACACACACCTAAACAGCCCTGAAATGACACGACCCGCAAAGTTCTGTTTATAAAGTGAGTCATGCCATGTCGGCATGTGGACCTCACCCTACTGCCGAGGCACGTCACCGATGGTTGGCGGTACTGTAGATATGATAATTTACTTATAAACATCATGGTAAATTTTCGACCCAGGCAAAAAAAATAGTTGAAACACCTCCGGTAATTTCAGTGTAAACACCATGATAAGTTAGTACTACGGGCATGGTAACTTCTGACCTGGAAAAAAATCATCAAAACATACCAACATGGGATCTAGTTTTGAAGGTCTCGTCGCGACGAATCTTTTATGTGAAAACGGTTTTTCAATCGGAGCGACGGTTTGAGCTACAAAACATTTTAATTTTTAATTTTTATTGAAATCTTTAATGACATCAGCACTTTTGTCTTACATGTTTACATGCACACTTTTAGAGGAAGATAGTCTTTTGTGAATGAAATGTTTAGTATTTTTGGTAAATAAAATGTTTAGTATGTTTTGTGAAGCTGGTATTTTTTTATTAGCTAAATATGACAACGCCGGCATGCAACTCTACCCCACCATAGTAGGTATTCAAAATACTCCTTGCGTTGTATCCGACGCCACCACTAAATTTTAACTATGACGTCATATTGGTGACGTCGGAACTCCACACTAGCATGGCCATTTTTACCATGCCATAGCTAGGCTCTTTTGTACTAGTGTCAGTGGAGGAACGATCAAGAATTCTAGGACTGACTGAGTGAATGAATGGTGATCCAGTGATGACATCGCTGCTCCTTGAAGCAACCATACTGATGAGCCCGAGAAGCTTCCCAGGGTCATCGCGGGTTGCTAGCTCCACGCTTGTCCATCCGCGGTGGTAGTTAGAAGGAGAACAAAGGATAAACGAGGCCAGGCTTCCTCCCTTTTCTAAACATCGACCTCGAAGGCGGGCACAAGGACGGCGGCGGGCAGGGGAAGCTACGAGGTAGCGGTGATGTCGGCGTGCGATCGCCAGGAGTCACGCTGACAAATTTGCCGACGCGGGGGCGACGTGAAGGAGAGACATGGCTTTTACTCAGCCGCCGTGCGGTGGAGTAAATTTAGGAAGAAATTTAGGGACGGAGTAAAAATTATAATCCCTTATAGCGGATAAGGGATCGGCTAGGACTCTACCTGTTATAAGGAATCGTTAAAAATGCCGTAACTTGGTTTCGTTCCGAGCAAATAAGGAAATAGAAATACTCATGGATTGGAAACGTCTCTTCGTTGCATCTACTGGACAGTACTCATCATTAGGTGCACACACCAACAGTCTCGGAATGGATGAACTACGACGAGAAGAAAATACAAGTGGTTACTCTGTGTGTATTGTTTTGGTAGTACCGATGGATCAGGTCCATTGAATGATTGAGAATGGACAGCATATGTTGTTTTGATGTACCATAAAAAAACTCTATTTCTAATATCCAAGCAAAAATGTATGAAAACTTGAAAAGGCGGAATCACAGTCCCTGGTCAAATTTGTTGCATTTCATTTACTCTGTGCCTAGGTTCTTAATATTAAATATCTACAGATATCCAAATAGCAAGCAAGATACCCAAGATAGACACTCTTAAATAGAGTAATATAGATTAGTTTTAAAAGGAAGGACGCATCATCGGAAGAAAGTTTAGTCGTTGCTCCTTCTTAGCATCATGCCGGCATAGCGGGTAGCTTCCCAGGGTCGCCAGCTGCTGGCTCCGCCCCTCACAATCAGCTTTTGTAGTTAGAAGGAGAACGTGCAATGAACCAGGCCGAAGCAGACCAGTATTGAACTATGCCACGTGTGTTATATATATATCTTTTGTAAGCCATCGTACGGAATAAATTGATCAGTTGTAAATCTCTGACATTTGTAACCTTTTTTAATATAATGAAGTTCGATGGTTGATACTCGTGGTTTTTTCTCCTCCGTCTTGAAGAGATTTTTCACATTAAAATCTTGTGTCTCATGTGTTGATTTTAATCTTCTTCGTTTGATTTGGGTGTCGTATCTCTAACACGTCATAGTTCAATTCATAAAGATTGTGCATGACACTCTTGCATGTTTACTATGAACTAGCCATCCGGTGCATGTAAAAATAGACGGGACGCAAGATTTGCTTACCAATGTATCAAAGCTTAATTAGGATGTACGATCGCTAATCACCAGGGATTACAACATCATACGAATTGATTTACACGGGGGTATCTACACAACATGCTTATCTTCAGTGCAGTGACTGTTGAGCTGAGGCATGCTCACAGTTTGACGTGCAGTCGAGGAACGACCAAGAAGTTTAGGAGTGACTGGATGACCCATTGATTGGGCCAGGAAACGAAGCCGGCGAACTCTTTGCACGGGACTATCCAACGATGACATCGCCGCTCGTTGAAGGGAAGATGTTGTTGAGCCCGGGCAGCTTCCCAGGGTCGCCGGTTGTTGGCTCTGCCCTTCTTCACCACTGGTCGTTGTTAAAAGGGGAACTAGGGATAAACGAGGCCAGCCTTCCTCTCGTTCTTTGCTTCATTGAGATGTATCACTCATTCTGATGCCTTCCATTCCAACGATACTCTGGATTTTTCATTTTGTCAAGCATACACAACACACAACCGAACCAGCAAGCCAAGATGATGCACTACTAAAAGGCTTATCGTCTCCTGAAGATATCAAGATAGAATATCTGAGTTATAATTTATAGAAACGCCTGCATGCCACATGTATGGTTCCGAGGGCACATGCACCTGCCAACTAGCATAATTGAATTATTGATACTGCATGTTTGGTTACCAAAGTTACCCTTTAATAACTCAACATGCCATCCAAACAATAGTGACATTTCTATATCACCCTTTCGTGGCTTTTATAGGTTGAAAGGTAGTTTCTAACCGATCCTCTAAAAAATAGTGAAGTATCCGGTGGAGTAAACCTTTAGTGGGGTATATTTACTCCACTAAGTTTTGGCCGGACCTAGCCGATTCCCTAAATTTAACGGAGTAAAATTTTGTTTTTTCTAAACTTTGCAATTCTAGTATAAATTTCAACTACATATTAGCACATGTATAGAAACTAAACATAAATTTGAATGTTCAAGCAAATCACGAATGTAGTTTACAAACCGAATTCCAAGTTTAGAATCTGAATTATTCAAATTTAAACACGCCGAATGGTTCAAGTGTAGCAAAAGCATATGATATAACAACAATGACCTGCTAAGACGTTGTCAGTGATGCTCAACAAGATATCGACCCGCTCTATGACGGTTGATGTGTATGCGGCCAAATTATGATCCTCTCCTTGACTGCCGAAAGTCGTCGTTGAAAATCATTCCTAAAATTGTCTCAAATAAATCATCGTCTTCTTCCTCTTTGGATGATGACGAGTCCTCCAAGGCCATATCCCTCAACCTCTTCATCTACAATTCAAACGGCTAGGTTCACTCCAAACGGCTCGGTTCACACGGAAACAATAAAAAAAACTCACATAAGCAATTCGTCGAACACTTGCGGTGTGGTGGTAGTGCACCGGCCGGCCGGTGTCGTTGTGACCAAACGGGTTGGTGACGACGAGGGAGAATAACCTGTAGTGGTGTGCAACCAAGGTGAGATGCGGCGGCCAAAAGAAAAAGAAGAAGCAACGATGCAATCCGAGGAATCAACAATGACGATGGCGACAATGTTTCACCTTGATTTCAGCGACGACGGGGCCGAACGACCTCGACAGCGGACACAAGGGCGGCGTTGGCAGGGGAGGCAACGAGGTAGCGGGCGGCCATCAGGAGTCACGTCAGCAAATTTGTAGGGACGTGCGGGGGAAGGGGGGGGGGACGCGAGGGAGAGCCGCTGGACGGTGGAGTAAATTTATGGACGTAGTAAAAATTATGCTCCCTTACGAGGGATAAGGGACCCGCTACGTGCCGGTTGGACTAGTAAAGCAGTAATTTTTACTCCTCTAACCGATTATAAGGGATCGGTTAAAAATGCTCTAACTTAGTTTTGTTAGAGAGCAAATAAGGAAATAGAAATACTCATGAATCGGAAACGTCTATTCATTGAATCTGAAAGTACTCATGGATTGGGTGCAAACGCCAACAATCTCAAAAATGGATGAACTATGTCGAGAAGATAATACAAGCAGTTCTTATTTTGTTTGTATTGTTTTAATATTTGTTTTGTCGGTCTTCCAATTTTACCCTTTAAATTATAAAAATATTGTCGATCTTGTTTGATAGTATTGATAGATCAAGTCCATTGAATGATTGAAAATGAACGGCACATATTGTTTTGATGTACCGTAAAAGAACTATATTTCTTATATCAAGCAAAAATGTATAAAAAGACGGAATCACACTTCCTGATCAAATTTGATGCATTTCATTCGCTCTGTACCCGAGGTTGTTAATATTAAATGGCTACATATATCCCAATACTGGCAAGCAAGACACCCAGGACAGACACCCTTAAACAGAGTAATAATCGATTAGTAATAAAAGCAAGGATGCATCATCGGCAGAAAGTTCAGTCGTTGGCTCGTTGCTCGTTCTTCACACCATGCACTGCTGAAAGGCTCTCCAAAATTAGAAAGAAAGATGTCCGGGTTAAAATTGATAAGAACAGACGTCACACATTTGTGTAGTCTTGAGTGCGCGCGCGTACACACACGGATAAGTCAGCATAATTTAGTTATTTGTACTACATTTTTGTTAGTGAAGATACCCTTTCCTAGTCTTAATCACGTGAACTCCATCTATGTCCTGACATAGGAGACTCGCGCACGGAGCCAGCCATCTCTCATCTCCCATCCCCCCGCCCCCGCCCCCGCCCCCGCGTCGCCAACCCTAGGCGACATGGGGGGCGATTCTCCGCCGCCGGCCCTAGGCGCCCTCGCTCCTCTCCTCCCCCCTGTCGCCGTCTGAGGCCGCGCCGGCGTAGCCTGGCCAGTGACGATGGCGGCAGGGCTCTCCCCCTCGCGTGGTGGTGGTGTCCTCCTGGCGGCGGCTCATGGGTCGGCGGTTCACCGGCGGCAAGGCGCAGCAGGTGACCAGCGGCGAGTGCGTCGACGGCGACTGCGCAGGCGCCCTATCCGTGGCTGAGGAGCACCTGTGGCGGCGACCCAGATTGCGGCCCTTGCCATGCCCAGATGGGTTTCGGCGGGCTGGCAGGTCTGGAGGCCGGCTTCAGGCGGGTCTGGTGGGCCTGGCGGCGTCGGCCTAGGCATCGTGGTGGTGCTGTGACCGGTCAGGCGGCGGCGGTCATCTTCTTCATCGGAGGTGGCCGACCAGAGGCTGGGTGGTCGGATCTCGAGATCCGTCATCTAGTCCTAGCTGCGAGTTGGGGAGATAGAGTTGCTGGTGAAAACCGAGCCGACGGCAGGCGATGGCGGCGTTCTGCGCCGTTACCTTGAAGAAGGCATCATCATGTAACTTCTGTCGACCCACTCGTGCTACTCCGGGAGAAACCCTAGGATCTGGTGTTCCAGATCGGATGATGGCGGCACTACGGTGTCGTTTCTCTCTTGGGAGCATCGTTTGTGGAGCAGCGCTGGAAGACAGAGGCAAGAGGCAGAGCGGCTTCGTCTTGAACGGAGCTTCGATGGAGATGTCAAGTCATGCCTGGCCGACAGGTGCTACGATGTGTCATGCCTGGTCGGCAGGTGCTACACACGATAGATCTTCCAGAGTCTCCGCATCGGTATGGACGAGCGCAGGGCGATGGAGTCGTTGGGCGTTGACGGATGGCTGGACTGGCAAGGATGATGCAGATTTCTTTCTTGAAGATGGGACAGCGGTTCGATGATGATGGCAGCTTCTAAAACGTGTGCATGTGGTGTACGCTTTAGGTCTGCAGCACCGGTTGTACGTTCCGATACGTTATATGGATGGATCGGCGACGACATCGGTTATAGATATGGGAAGTGAGAGCACTCCACATTATCAAGTTTGTAGGTGTGAGTGGAGGCTTCGGTTGGTTTGATGCATGTTCTTGTCAGACCTTAATGGAATAATTAATAAAGATGGCTACATGCAACAATTGATGCAGAGGCCGGGGGTTCAACCTCCTTTTCTAAAGAAAAATATAAGGTCCTTGATTGTATGCATTATTTTGGTCTCTGAGGACACAAACTACACTTTCCTAGTTTAAAGGATCATTAATCTTTCAAACGTGATTTGATTTTGAAATTGGACCGAAGTCTATTAAGTCCAAATACATAGACTTCGCCGAGCATCATGTGCTTAAATGCCATAAATTTATTGTTCTTTTGCACATCCCTCATTTCAACGTATTTCGTTATGAAATTTCCACACATGTACATTATGCCTCAATGTCTATTTGAGTTTGTCTAATTTGTGCTTTTACCCAATATGAATGGCGGCATAGTATTTGGATTGGTCCGGGACCCATCTCACTCTTGGCATTTTCTTGGTCTTATTTGACTTCATATGCAGTGGCGGAGCTTCTCAGGGGCCAACCTGGGCAGCTGCCCCCCAGCCCATGAATTTTTTCTGAAGTACCCCTTAGTATTTAACACATATGTCAAAGAAAATCAGTCTAGAACACGTATTGTTTGCCCCCTCAGCCCATTGCCCTTCCTATAATTCAGCGCAAGCTCCGCCACTGTTCATCTGTTTGCCTGATTTTAAACAAGTGTGTATGGCGTGTTTTGGCTTGGTGCATAATAGTCATGCAAAGACTATTATGGTTGTATTGCTTGATTCGACATTTTGAATCAATAAAGCGCTCTTTATCGAAAAGAAAAACTCCCTATCTCCGGTGATCAGTACACGGAGTTGAGCTACAAACTCTTGAACCATCTTCACTTTATAGCAATCGGTTTGGAAAGCAACATGAGGGTTGTGAATCAGTCCATCCCCATCTTTGCAGCCACTAGCTTTATAGCCATAGACTCAAGGCTCCAAGGGTCCGCGGGCTGAGATGATGGACTGACTAAGATGGTCACGAACATAGATTAAAATCGCAGGTGAGAGGGAATCATGGACAAGATTTTTGCTGCAACGATTAAGGAAGAAATGGCGCAATCGCCCATGATAGCACAGTGATCTCCCGCGATTTACTGAGCCATGCAAATCGTGCGGCGGTTTCAGATCCGCGATATCTTAGATTTCACCCGCGATTTTAATCTGTGGTCACGAATGATGCTCCCACGTGCAGTGTTGAAAAATCCATCAACAGATAATACGATCCAGCCATGATCACGGGCTGAGAGATAACGGTGTTGGCTGAGACATTAGCTTCACCCTTCTTATGTGTCCAATTCGTAAAGATGGTGCATGGTGCTGGTACATGTTTATGATGAACTAGCATCATGGTGCATGTAAAAATAGGTGGGACTCAAGATTTGTTTTCTCATGCATCAACTATATGCCGACAGCTATATTTATACACACGAAAGGTCGGAATGTGCATCCACAACACGGATTGCTAATCACCGAAGATTACAAAGTCATACAAATTGAATTACACATCCGTTAAGCAAGCTTATCAGCCGAGGATATATACACAATAACATGCCTATCTTCAGTGCGCTGGTTGTTGAGCTTTGGAGTGGCACATTGGCACTCACGATTTGACGTGGAGTCGAGGAAGGACCAGAGTACCTGAGTGAATCATTGATTGGGCCAGGAAGCGAATCCCACGAAGTGTTCACCGGGGACTATCCAGTTAAGACATTGTTGCTCTTTCGTGGAAGGTGGAACCATGCCAGCGAGCTCAGGCAGCTTCCCAGGGTCGTCGGTTGCTGGCTCTTCCTAACTTCATCAACAGTTGTACTTAGAAGGAGAACAAGGGATAAATGAGGCCAGCCTTCCTCCCTTTCTTTGCTTCTCTCAGATCTATCACTCATTCTGGTGCCTTCCATTCCAACAATACTGTGGATAGTTTTTAGTCAATGATGCAGACAACCAACCAGCAATCCAGACTATGCACTACCGATACGCTTATCGCCTTCTAAAGATAGAAAGATATGATATCTGGGTTATATTTATAAAGGCAGACATGCAATCTGTTAGGTTTGGAGAGCACATGCACTTGCCAACATAATTGAAGTATTTGTACTGCATGTTTGGTTACTAAAGTTAGGCTCTCCAAGTCTTAATTCATAGTGTTAACTTTGTACAAGTTATAACTCAATGCGCTATCCACACAATTGTGACATTTCTCTATATCCCTCTCGTGGATGTCAGAGGTTGTAAAGTTGGTTTCGCTTCCATGCAAAAATGTTTTTTTTTCTGGAAAATCCAAGCAAAAATGTACGAAAAGAAGGAATCGTTTACATGCACCCCCAGTGCAGGTGAGAGACAGTTCCACATGGGGACTTTTTTTTGTCATTACAGTTCCGTCTACGGACGATCTTCATTGAGTTTCAGATATTGAGTTCAGTCTAAAAGCACATGGGGACGTTCTATATCCTTGTGTGAGTGGAAGACTGATGACATCCTGTCCTACTTTGCCCTTGAGGTGCTTTGGGTTCACGTGTCAAGTGTTCCTCATGTTCTGTGTCATTTCTTCAGTCTATGGACTGTTGGTTGAATCATTGGTTCCAATCAAGATGTGGACTTCTTTGCTTGATTGTACTGTAGATGGATTGTTTTGACCCTTCTGTTGTGTCAGGGTCACCCATCATGCCTCGTGTTGCTGCGTCACCCTCGATGGTCGCACCCCAACTCACGCCGCTTCCATCCTTGGCATCGGCTACCAGGCTATGATGCCTCGCACTCCAAACCGTCTTCCCTGCGTGGCAACTCTCTCAGCTTGCCAAAGACAGTGGTCACCATGGGCACTGCAACTATGTCGCACCCTGTGGCAACATCCGGTCCTCAATAAAGGTTTTGGTTTTCATTTTGTGTTTTTTTCGTCTCTAAATGATGGGACCGAAATTTGGCAATTTGAAATATTTCGCTGCAATCTCTTACGAATAGCAAAACCAAAATTTGAATTTTGGAACGAAAGATTAACAACATTTGACCAAAAAGTTGAAACCACCCAGAACAAAGTTTAACAATCGAACATAACCCTTAGGCGTACAAATATAATGTTTGGGCTCAGCCAAACCATAATGGAAACATTCCAGAAGTTGGCCTAGGACAAAAAAGTCAAATCGATCAATTTTTTTTGGCTGAGTAAGTCATATAATGGGTTAGATGGCCACACTTCGGCCGAAATTCAAAACTATGTATCACAGAAATATTAGTGTTGGTTCACAGAGTTCAACTACTAACTCCAGCACCATCTTCAGTTTAGCACAATCGGTTTGGACATCAACGGGGAGGGTTATGAATCGGTGAGCCTACTCCAGCCACATCTTTTCAGACACTAGCTTTATAGCCATCGACGCAAGGCTCTAAGGATCTGCAGACCGAGATGAAGTGCTGACCAAGATGCTCACAAATGACTCCCCCGCACCTGCAGTGTCGAAGGATCCATCGACAGTTAACGCGACATGGCTATTATGAGGGGCTGGGACATCATGGTGTTAGCTGATTAACACGGCCGCTAGCGACCTTATCTGCCGACGCTATCTACACAACATGTCTATGTTCAGTGCACCGGGTGTTCATCTTTGGAGGAGCGTTGACGATTTGACGTGCAGGCGAGGACGGATCAAGAGGCGTAGGAGTGACTGTGTGACTCGTTGATTGGGCCACGGAACGAGGTCTGTGAAGTCTTGGCATGGGACTATCCAGCCATGACATCGCTGCTCCTTGAACGAAAAATGTTGTTGAGCCCGGGCAGCTTCCAAGGGTCGCCGGTCGCTGGCTTTGCCCTTCTCCATCCGCGGTGGTAGTTAGAAGGAGAACGAAGTATAAACGAGGCCAGACTTCATCCCTTTCTTTGCTTCACTGGAATGTATCGCTCATGCCGATGCCTTCCATTCCAATGATACTCTCGGACAAAAAATGGTCAAGCATGCACACAACCAAACCAGCAAGCCAAGACGATGCACTACTGAAAGGCTTATGGTCTTCTGAAGATAGGAAGATAGGATATCCGGGTTATAATTTATAAACGCATACACGTCGCCACCTGTGTGGTTCCGAGGGCACATGCACCTGCCAACTAGCATATAATTGAGTTATTGGTACTGCATGTGGTTATCAAAGTGACGCTTTCATAACTCGATATATGCTATCTAGACAATTGTGACATTTCTCTATCTCCCTCCCGGCCGTGGCTTTTAGAGGTTGTAACTTGGTTTTGTTCTGAGCAAAAAAAAAAAGGAAATAGAAATACTCATGGATTGGAAACGTCCCTTCGTTGCATGTACTGGAAAGTACTCACCGATTGGGTGCAAACACCAACAATCTCGGATGGCTGAACTACGTCGACAAGAAAACACAGGCGCTTCTGATTTTGTATGTACTGTTTTGGTATTTGTTTTGTCGGTCGTCCAATTTTATCCCTTAAATATAAAAAAAAATGCCAATCTTGTTTGGTAGTATTGATGGATCCAGTCCATTGAATGATTGAGAATGGACGGCGCATATTATTTTGATGTACTGTAAAAAAACTCTATTTCTTATATCCAAGCCAAAAAATGTATGAAAAGACGGAATCATAGTCCCTGATAAAATTTGTTACATTCCATTTGCTCTGTGCCCGTGATTCTTAATATTAAAACGCTACATATATCCAAATAACAAACAAGACACCAAAGATAGACACTCTTAAATAGAGTAATAATCGATTTGTAATAAAAGCAAGGATGCACCATCGGCAGAAAGTTCAGTCGTTGCTCCTTGACACCATGCCAGCATAGCGGGCAGCTTCCCAGGGTCGCCAGGTGCTGGCTCCGCCCATCATCATCAGCTTTTGTAGTTAGAAGGAGAACATGGAATGAACCAGGCCAGCTTTCCTCTCTCGCTTGGCTCCAATCACTCATTCTGGTGCTCTCCATTCCAACAATACTCTGGGAAATTTCCGATTAGGCGCACCGATGGCCAGCCAGTGAGCCACAACCCACGAAGATGCACTACTGAAAGGCTCTCGAAAATTAGAAAGAAGCATGTCCAGGTTAAAATTTATAAGCACAGACGTCACACATTTGTGTGGTCCCGAGAGAGTGCGCGAGCACTAACCTGTCAGCGTAATTTAGTTATTTGTACTACATTTTTGGTTACTAGAGAGACCCTTTCCTAGTCTTAATCACGTGAACTCCATCTACTGTCCTGACATATAAGGCCCTTGATTGTAATATATATACATACTACACTTGTTTATGTGGTAGTGAGATGATGCGCTCCTTTGATTTGTAATTGTATCAAAAATATATTAATTGCTCCTTTCATGAGACCATCATGCTTTTATATTTCTTTACAGAGGGGATACATGAGAAGTTCTTTGTCTCCTTCATCTTCTTACTTCCATCTCTTTCATAACACTCAGTATTGCAGACCAGTACTTCTTCATACTCATCGCTATCAATAGTTGATCATTACTGCATGAAGGATTCAGGTGTCGCATCTTGAGCTGGGTCCTTCACTAAAACTACAAAATACCATACGACAACTACATCCCACAAGAAGTAACACCTAGAAAATTGAAACTGAAAGAGGCATTACTTTATGCAGAAAATGTGGAAAGCACATAACTTTATGCATAAAATGAGTCCCTTAATTAGGTCTCACATTAGCTGTGAATAACTCAGTTCTCTGGAGAAGCAATCCTTAACTTCCATTTTTGGGCGTTAATTTTCAGAATTTAATCTCACTTTAGTTCTAAAAAGAAATTATCTTCATAATCAACAGAGAAGTAGACAACACATTAAAAAAATGGTAATTGCATTTCTTCAGATTTTACCTTCCATGCAATCAATTAATCCCAATCTTGACATTTACCACCCATTATAGGGCCAGAAATATACACACATGCCCATGGACGGAATACATTCTTGCTCTTATATACATGCACTAGAGTCATCGGTTGAATCTTGAGCCTGATTGTTGCCACGGTTTTTTGGGTTCATAAACTTTTTGCCGTTGCGACATGGTGTCCATTTGAGCCCATGGGGAAAAGGAAGGTGCTTGTTCACTCATACATCAAAGGACAAGTTTGCTGAGGAGTGCGAAACAGCTGGTGCCACATAAAATTTCCTTACTGTAGGAAGCCTCTGCAATGTCTGTCAGGACAATCGTATCCCGGTAAACCATATATAGTTATTTCCTAGGAACTTTTCAATTCTAGAATCAACATCAGTTTTCGGATCTATGCCGTCTCACATTTTTTTTAAATGGAGTACTGGCGAGAAGTTGAGATCTAAGTCCCTATTTGGTTGCTGGGCTCCATGTCCAAAAGAAAATAACAATGAAAATCATACTAGTCTTCTCTTCCTTTAATTGTACACCGCCCACCGAAGTTGTAAATTGCAATGAACCAACAGTAAAGAAATGGGGCACCTGCAAACACCCTCACAAGCATTAAAGACCGCAATAGTCATTTGCCCCTTGGGACGATATCTAGAAATCATTGAAGAATCACGCTACACAGTACATGCTTGCAATCCATCACCTCCAATCAGAGGGTAGGAGAAATCTAACCACATAACGGAACAACATGGAAGAAGATGTCGAAGTCATTGCACCAATAGCTTCCTTAAAAGACACATCAACTGTTAAAATCTGAAGGGAACCAACATATGTAGGTACAAACTCTCACATCCCTTTGTCGGTGTCAGATCAAACATCGTAAAGGTAGGGGCAGAATGAAGAAACCTTATTCCAACAAGCCATCGCCGCCACTACATCATTAATTTCACCAGGGAAACAAAAATTAAAGAAAAATAAACCAAGAAGGGTGGGTCCCTACTCCTTTTTCCGCACCGCCCGACGGAGAAAAGGAAAAGGATTGAGGCGGCGGTGTGTAGGGAAGTTATGGTGGTGGCGGGTAGAGTTGTGCGACAACTACGTTGGAGCAAAAGTGTTGGCTGCATTTTCAACATGGCTTTGATATGGATGACGGAGTTGAACTGGTAGTAGGACGGCTAAGCTCGGCATGTTAGGCGTCCATAGATAAAGTAATCAGCATCCTATGACCCATTCAACATGGCCCTAATACGGACGGTAGACTTGAACGCGATTTAAGGTAAGACACCTTGCAAGGAAAGGAATTAGCTCTCACTCCAAGTCTCTAAAGGCTCATGGTGTACTATTGTATGCATAATTGTGGGTTTGTATCCGCAAAACATTCATACCTGGCCCTTGGAAACGGCTAAATTTGGGAAATTAGTCGGTATTAAAACTTATTTCTGATTGTCTAAAACTGCTTTAACTGTTAAACAAAATATGTCTGAATTTCGATCGAAACATTGTTAGCACAGAAAGATTGGTAGATATGATTGTTAATGACATTGCTGGATTAGTGATGACTAAGTTATTTTCTCGGGGCGGAAAATCCTAGATTACCTTCTCTTTGTGTGGGTCATGCAATGTAGATATCCTAGGGTTTTCTTGGAATGATACCCTAGGGTTGACCTCTTGACTGAATCTAGCAACATCCACGTATGAGTGGCGATCCCTTCTAAAATGAGTTACTTGAATACCCTGTGCTTGATTTGCCCTCGCTGTGCTATGTTTTGGATGGGTTGATGGGTGCAAATTGGGTTTCATTATACTCCCTCCGTCCCATAATGTAGGACGTTTTTTGACACTAGTGTAGTGTCAAAAAACGTCTTACATTATGGGACGGAGGGAGTAGATGATAGAGATGTTTGGTGTGGGGGTGGGCACAAAGCCGAGTATGGAGAGATGAGTAGCCTTACCGTTCCTTTTGAAAGAAAAAAAAACAGCTAGGAAGAAGTGAAATGCAAAGTTTATAATTTACATAAAAATTCACATTACAATTTTGTTGGCTGCATTGCACGCGCGTTTGAGAGATATTTAGTCATTCCATTGTCTTAGCAAAGATTCAAGCCATTTTCGAATTTGTGATTCTTCATATGAGGAGATCTACACCATGCATGAGGAATATAAGATCAAGTACGTGTCTATTTGATCTGATTTGATACGATCGATTTCTTGCATCTCAAACCTGCCTACTAGGTTGGTACACAACATTAGTTAATGGATTTGCTAAATCTCATCATAATAACAAAGTCTCGTCTAACTCCTATACATCATTTGAGTAATCAAATAAATAATAAAAATAATAAATTCACACGAATCTTCATCAAAATCAAATAGTGTAGGAGTTAGATGTGACTTGATTAAGTCTCATCTAGATGGGAGCTAGACACACCCAATAGTTAATTACCTTCGCAGGCACTTCGTGCATTGCTTTCATTTCCATCATTCTTGGAGTTTATTTAATCTTGCCAAGAGTACATCGCGAATCACCGTGTCCAAACTGACCTCCACGGGTCCACCCGGCATAGTCACCCGCACGGCCTTTTCCTTCCACTCCGCCGCACGCTTCCTCATCTCCTTCCCCTTCTCCCCCTCCATCACCTCCCGTATCATCGCTGCGAGCTCTGTCCTTTTAACCTCTCCGCCGATCTCCATCCCATTCCCCCACTCCGTGCACTTGTATCGGCAGTTGGTTTGTTGCTCTGCGAAGAAGGGCCAGCTCAGCATTGGCACGCCGGCGCAGATACTCTCCAGGGTCGAGTTCCACCCAGAATGCGTCAAGAAAACCCCCACAGCCTCGTGGGCAATCACCTTCTCCTGCGAGCACCATGTTGTCAGCATGGAGCGGCCGTCGATGGCCGAAAGGAACTCCGGCGGTAGCACGGCCGTGTCACCCTTCACGAGGTCTGGCCGGATATTCCATATGAACGGGTAGCCGCAGTGGGCAAGCCCCCAGGCGAACTCAAGGAGCTCCGCGTTCGTCATGACAGTGATGCTGCCGTAGTTGACGTATACGACGGAACGGGCGCTCTGCCCGTCGAGCCACT
Source organism: Hordeum marinum (assembly GCA_022496015.1). NCBI lineage: Eukaryota > Viridiplantae > Streptophyta > Magnoliopsida > Poales > Poaceae > Hordeum > Hordeum marinum. The sequence continues at coordinate 457,425,488 of CM039676.1, read as the reverse complement.
CCAGCAGGCCGTGCTGCTCCGTCCAAAGGTTGGACCCGAGGTCGTCGAGCGAGGTACCAGCCGGTACCACGAGGCTAGCATAGCGGTGGAGCGGGCCAACGGGGTACATGGGTGGGAGGATGGCGCGCATAGCGTCGAGGACCGGCCCCTCGAGCTCGTCGAAGGTGTTGAGCAACACAGCATCAGGGAGCGATAACCGCTCAGCCATGTACATGATGAAGTTGAGCACCACGTCCTCGCGATCCGTCGTACGTATGAAGTTGGGGAAGTCGCGCAGGCGCATGCCATCGCACATGCCCTGAACGCCGTGCACCACGGTGTCAAGGTGTACCTTGTCCGTGACCAGTGACTCATCTGGACGCAAGCAGAAGCACAAATGCACTCATCAAACACACATGTACGCTACATATGCATGTATGATTCCAAAAACGAGACACGTACCTTTGAAAGGAACGAAACCCTGCTCTATGAGCTGACGATAGTAGCGGTACCCCATGAACCCACATGCGCTAGATGTCCACAGAGCGACGCACGGCACGCCGATCTCCTTTGCCGCATCATAGCCGAACGACATGACGCCGTCAACGACGAGACATGTGATAGGCGGCACTCCGGAGTTGGGCTCACTGAGCTTGACAAGAAGTGTCATGAAATGGGGCAGGAAGGTGGTCATGATGGAGTAACATAGTCCACCGACTTCCTGGGTGGCGTCCGCGTCGGATGGCGGGAGCCCGTCCGGCATCGACGCGAAGCGGAAGTCCGGGAGGCTATTAAGCGCCGCTGGCCCGCGGGAGCGGAGCAGCCGGCGGTGGTTGAACTCGGTGTTGACGAAGGTGACGTAGAAGCCCCGGGTGTGGAGTATCTTGGCTAACTTGAGCATCGGCGTTATGTGGCCCTGCGCCGGGGCCGGCAGGCAAACGGCGTGGGGCTTCTCCACGGCCTCCATGATCCTTACCCCTTGTTGCTGAGAGGATTTGGTAAAGCGTGGCCACTACTTATGGGGTGTATACTAAAGTTCCAAGTAGATGTTTACAAGTATACGTTGGAACATTGGATTTGTCTTGTTGCGGGTGTGTAGTTCGTACATCCCAAGGGGATCTGCCGTAGGTAGTGGACTGGCCAGTACTCGGTAGTTGCCGCCCGAGGTTTGGACCTTCTCACGATTTTTATTAGAGATACTATCTACTTGCGCTTGTCATATAGAGTGTCCTCGCCACACCTGTCACCTGTCGTGACGGAGTGAATTGCAGAAAACCACGACATTGAAGGTTAGGGTTCCAGAAACCATAAGTCTACGGAATTGTGCCAGAAAAGACTAATTCTCAGGCTATTTTCTTTGGTAGAAAACACAAATCGTTCGGATCGATCGTTTTAAGTGAGGTTATGATAGGTGGGGCCCGTTTTTATCGACGTGGCATAACGGTTCGCCTGACCGCGCCGTTTGACGCCGTACGACTCCATTTCACGCCGTGCGGGCAGCGGGGCTCTTCTCTCCCCTCCCGCTCTCCTCCCCTATCCTATCTCTTTCCCTCCCCTACACCCTCTCCACAAACATGGCGACGACGAGCGGGGATGGCGACGACTTCAGCGGACCGGACGGCGACGGAGACGATAGGCCACCGGAGGTGGATCTCTGCGGCAACTCAAATCCTGGTGCCCCTTCGGACAGCAGCCCCTGCCCCAGCGCCCAGCACTCGCTCGAATTCGCGGCGGCTCGATCTTGGGCCAGGGCTGTGAAGGCGAATCTGACGGAAATCCACCAGTGGGGTTCTTCATTTGGCGGCGTATAGTAAGTTTCCTTCTGGATTTCATCTAGTTTCTTAAATTAGGCTTGATTTCAAGGGTTAGGCTTAGGCTTAGGCTAGGTTTTTCAGTTCACTGGATTTTTTGGCACTGTGAATTAGAGCAATGTTAAGGAGTAGGGCATTTTGGAGCTCGGCCTCCATGAAGCTCCAAGGGCAAGAGCAGGCTGCCAATTATTTGGCGAGTGATTTCCGCGCCCTCGCTGCACCCATGAATTGGCGAGAATAACACGCGGGCATCCTTGGCGGGCTGGGCGAGCCAATTTTTTGGTGCCAGTCCAAACGGTGGCCAAATCCCATGGGCGAGCCGATTTTTTGGTAAGGCTGGTGTTGGTGGTAAACCAATCGTACCCTGAAACACAAAGCCTGCTGACTCCTTCCCAATAAGCGTCTTTCATCCTTGTAGTAAGACTGGTTGTAATGAGAGTATTATAGATAGTATCATTTATGTCAACTAGGTAATTTTAATAAGATGACATAGAATTAAATAAAAATAAAAGGTACCAGATCTAAAGATCCAGATCTACCTGTCAACCAGGCAACTTTTCGTCATTGGAGTCGTAACGCCTCCTCTTCCCGCTTTCTCCACCATGTGGCCTCGTCGCGATGGAGTAAAGAACTCCTCCTGTAAGGCAGCGCCGTCGCCACCCCACAGCGCCGTCGTGGTGGAACTCCTCGTCCCACCACCCCTGCCCTGCAATCGTCACATGGTCAAAAACTACCGGGATTGAAGAAATCAGGGTATCAATTTCAGGGATTTAGGCGTCAAGGTTCATCCGCGACCTGCTCTGCAACATCAGCGTTCAAAATAAACTTCATTTTATCGTGCAAAACCCCTCGCGGTCCGCGTAGAACTACACTTTTCTGTTGTTGATTTATTTGGCTTTGTGCACGCATGCATGTACTTCCAGTTTGAGCGTGACTAGGATCGCTTCCGAGAAAATTTCTGCCACCGTGCTTTGCGTCTTTTTCGTTGCAAAAAAGAGCTGAGCGAGATGAGTGCGCGTGTGTGGTGTGTGCAGTCTGTCGTCCTTGTAACGGCGAACGTTATAAAACGTGATGAACTAAGAGTACAACCAAGTCACATTTATCCAAATTCATACACGTATCGATCAAACTATCACACAAACTTTAGACTTCTCCTGAGATGTTTCTGACCTAATAAATCCTCTAATGGTACGAATCTCCTAACATTTTTTTCAATGATACGTCAAAATGTCCTAACATTTTATAAGTATGATGACTAATATTACTAATAACTCGATCGTTGCACATCAAAATACTCGATACCAAACTGCATGCTTGCCGGCCGTATTCATCCATCACTGCTTGTTCTCGACGGGGGGCTCCTCCACCTTCGCCTCCTGCACGATGGTAACGCCAAAGATCCTCAGGCAGCCCGCCGGCACCGCCGCCGCCGGCGGCGGCTGCGCTGCCACCTCGGCAGCTGGCGCCTGTGGCGCCTGCCCGTGGATCGCGAGCCCGAGGTCCGGGGGAAAGAGGAGGCGCGGCCGCTTCCTCGGCACGATGGGCTTGCCCGTGTAGTGCTTCCTCATGTGACCACCGAGACGGACGCCGCTGGTGTACACGGCGCCGCAGATCTTGCAGGTGTGCTGTCTCACCGGCCTGGGCGCGCCCGCAGCGTGGTCAATTGGGTCGATCCCCGCGGCTATGGCTGCGGCGGCCGCCGCTGCGATCCGCCGGTTCTTGTGGCCGGCGACGTGGCCGCCCAGCCCCTGGTGCGTCGGGAACCACCGGTAGCACTCCTTGCACGAGAAGCCACGCCGGGCGGGCGGGTCCTGGTGCGCGATCATGTGAAGCGGCCCGTGGCAGGCATGCAGCGGTGCCGTTGCCACGGCCTGCGGTGGGGGGACGGTGGCATGCTGCTGTGCTGGGGCGGGCGGGGGGAGGTAGACGGCGGCTGGGTCTGGTGCTGGTGCGACCGGAGGGGGGATCGGGACTTGCTGCGGTGCAGGAGCAGGAGGCGTCGGGGCGGTGTCGACCTGCTCCGATACGGCGGCGGGCGGTGCTGCCGCTGCCACCACGATGGCCATGGAAAGATCAGCAGCACTGTGACTGTGATTGGGCTCCACGCTGGCGCTGGCGCTGCTGGTGCAGCAGCTGCCGGGGACAACCCGATCGCTGCTCGCCACCTCGACGGTCATGGGATCGTCCGAGATCTTGGGCTCTGCGCCAACATTGGCCATGGACACGGACATTGAGTCTCCCACCTCGTCCACGGCGCTGACCACAGCAGACACCTTGTCCTCCTCTCTGGGCTGCGGCTGCGCCTGCGCGTGGACCCTCATGTGGCCATGCACGGCCTTGGAGCTGCGGAACTGCCTGTGGCAGATGGGGCAGGCCGGGAACAAGGCGGTGACGGCAGCAGCATGCCCCCTGCGACGCCTACGTCGCTGATGGTCCCGTCAGAGCTGAGCGAGGACGTGGGCAAGGAGTCCTGGGTAATCGAACTTGAGCTTGAGACAGGGCCGACGACCACGCCCTCCGGTACCGCGGCAGGGCCGGGCCGCGCGACCGTGACCATCATCGCCTGGCGGTGGTCGTAGAAGGGCGCTGGGTGGAGGTAGTAGCGCGCGTCCTCGTCGTCGGTGTCGGTGTCGGAGCCGGTGCAGTAGCCGTAGACGAGCTCGCCCTCCTTGATCTCGCGGCGCCGGATACGCGACTGGACCAGGCGATCAGCGGGACCGGCCATGGAATTATGGAAACCAGATCGATCGATCGGCAGTGAGGGTTTGGTATCGCTACGCTACGCTACGCTCGAGAGTTTAGGGCTTGTGTTGTGGGGGGCCTGCGCGGCGTTTTGCTTGTGGGGTGGAGGGAGGTAGAGGGAGAGTGGGTTGCCTTATATGGAGAGCGAGGGCTTGGGTGAGGGGTAGATCCGTTCTGCGGCGGCAAGGCGCAGCGGGACTCGGAGGCTAGGGTTTAAGCCAGCGGGGGTTCTTCCGTGGCGCGCGAGGCTGCTAGTGGTGGATCGGGTCGGGATGGGAGTCCAGTCCACTTCGGGGACGATGGATGATGGCGGGTGAAGGAAGGAAAGGCTGGGATCGATCAGGTTTGTTACGCGGTTTATACGGGATTCACCTGCTGTTAATTTGACAGCGCGGCGCGGCAGAGAGAGATAGAGAGATAGAGAGACTGCCGCGCGGTTTAAACGGAATCACTTGCTGTTAATTTGACAGCGTGGCGCAGAGAGAGAGGGAGAGAGATGAGTATTACTACTAGTTTGTACAGGAAAAAATAATCTTTGGAAACAGATCTCAACCGGATGTGATCGATATTTTCTTCGCCGACAAGATAGTATCTTAGTGAAGGCAAAGGAAAGTTTTTTTTTTAACAGCAAGAGGCAAAGGAAAGTTAATTAAACTGGCGAAGAGAGTAGAGATAGAGAGGACTCTAGGCATATCCAGTATCTTTTAAGAGAACCGAGCGTTACGAACCAATCTGTGGTTGAATGGTTCGAGGAACCGTGGTATTTCCAATTCATCAGGGTTTCTGGCGATGCGTATTTAGTAGGAGAAGACGTTTTCGTCGACGACGAGGCATCTACGGTGACTTCGTAAATTTCAAGATGATATGCCGGCTTAGTCTCTCGAAGATGCTCATAAGGATATGATGTGCGTATGTACGTTTAGAGGGGTGAGTGTATGCACGTGTATATGACCGCTTGCGTCTGTACTGTGTTCTTAAAAAAAAAAGAACCGAGCGTTTATTTGCATTTTCTTTCTCGTGGCATGTCAAAGCACGTACTACCAAAATGCACCGAAGCATTCCAAACAAACCAATGTATAGCATTCTTATTATTTTTTGTAGCGCAAAAAGTCCCCAGTTTAGAAGAATCATGGCACCGTATGCTAACATGTAAATCAGCAGTGCTGCCACCCAATAAAATGAGAAGAATAATTCACAAAAGAGATAACATGAAAATATGTCACAGGATGCATGAACGCAATATCTGTCGCAAGGCTTCGGATATATCGGGGCATGTCATCCCAGACGCACCGACATCATCATCACTTAACCCCCTAGTTTCCTCGGAGTTTTCATACCACATACCAGACGAAGAACCGAGCACACCGCCTCGACGACTGGCGTTGTATGATACCAGTGGTGGCCTGTCGGTTGTCAAGGCGGACGATGGGCCGGTCTCATGGCTCATTATGCCGAAGCATTCCTTGGGTTACTAACCATGTAAGAAGCCTTCCTTGTGCAAGATCTTGATGCATAAGTCAAGGACTCCTTGACCAATTAAAGGTTATAGGTCGGTTAAAAAGGCCTAACCCTAAACATCATTACCCTTTATAAGAGCATCTCCAGTAGAAGATGTAAATTTGGAGATGAAAAAGAAGCAACCCGAACAGAAGATGTAAAATGGTGATGTAAAAGTGCAACTCCAAAAGATGATGCAAATGGAGATGTAAACTAGTTGTGCCGCCGGGCGACCATCAAGCACGGCGGAGTGCCTCGGGCTTGCTTTATGAGCAACGGTTTGCAGCGGCGTTTGCCTCTACAGATAGCTGGGAGCGAGGCGCGTCCTTTGGGTCAAACAAGAGGAGTTGCGGTGGCCGAAACTCGACGGGAGCGAGCTCGACGCGGCGGCCGGAGCATGGCGGGGCTTCGGGCGGATGCGAGTGAAGGTGTTGTTGGGGAACGTTGCATGGGAAACAAAAAATTTCCTACACACACGCAAAATCTATCCATGGTGATGATCATCTACAAGAGAAAGAGTGGATCTACATATCCCTGTAGATCGCTAAGCGGGAAGCGTTAAGAAACGCCGTTGATGTAGTCGAACGTCTTTGCGATTTAAATCACAATCCGTCTCGCGATCCAATCACGATCCGTCCCGATCTAGCGCCGAACAGACGACACGTTCACGTTCAGCACATGTACAACTCGATGACGTCTCCGCCTTCTTGATCCAACAAGCGGGAGGCATAGAGGTCGATAAATTCTCCGACAACACGATGGCTTGGCGGAGATGGTGGTGATGCTATCGCGACAGGGCTAAGCCTAGCGCTACCGAAACTGCGAACGGAGGAGAAAACGATCTAGGGAGAGAGAGGGGCGCCAAGGGCTTCGTGTGTGCTCTTGGGGCGCCCCCTTCCCTCTATATATAGGTGGAGGGGCGTGGAGATCAGCCCCTCCAAGCCCTAGGGCGCAGCCAATGGGGAGGAGTTGGACTCCTAGTCCAATTCCCTCCCTTTCCAAAATCAGGTGGACTTCCCACCTCTCCCAAGCCACATGGGCCTTGAGGGACTTGTGCACCTGGACCAATAAGGCCATGGCGCCTCCCCTCAGCCCATGCAAACCCTTGGGACGTGATGGAACCCTTGGTGGACTTCCGGACTCCTCTGGAAGTTTCCGGAACCTTCTAGAAGCTTCCTGGTACAATACCGAAAAAACCCGAAATTTTTCGGTAGCCAAAATATGACTTCCCATATATAAATATTTACCTTCGGACCATTCCGGAGCTCCTCATGATGTACGAGATCACATCCGGGACTCCGAACAACCTTCGATCACCAACATACATAACTCAACAATACCAAATGGTTACCGAACGTTAAGTGTCCAGACCCTGCGGGTTTGAGAACTATGTAGACATGACCGAAACAACTCTACGGTCAATAACCAATAGCGTGACCTGGTTGCCTATATTGGTTCCTACATAGTCTACGAAGATCTTTATCAGTCGAACCACAATGTCAAGGATTCAGACAATCCCGTATGCAGTTCCCCTTGTCCATCGGTATGTTACTTGCCCGAGATTCGATCGTCGGTATCTCCATACCTAGTTCAATGTCATTACCGGCAAGTCTCATTACTCGTTCTATTATACAAGATCCTGTGACTAACTCCTTTGTCACATTCCTTGCAAGCTTATTGTGATGTTGTATTACCGAGTGGGCCCAAAGATACCTCTCCGTCATACGGAGTGACAACTCCCACTCTCGATCCATGCCAACCCAACATACATCCTTGGAGATACCTGTAGAGCACCTTTATAGTCACCTAGTTACGTTGTGACATTTGATACACACAAGGCATTCCTCCGGTGTTAGGGAGTTGTGTGATCTCATGGTTGTAGGAACAGATACTTGACATGGATAAAGCAGTAGCAATAAACTGACACGATCAGCTGCTATGCAACCGGTTGGGTCTTGTCCATCACGTCATTCTCCTAATGATGTGATCTCGTTATCAAATGACAACTCATGTCTATGGTCAGGAAACCTTTATCGTCTTTGATTAACGAGCTAGTCTAGTAGTGGATCACTAGGGACATGGGGTTGTTTATGTATCCACACATGTATTTGAGTTTCCAATCAATACAAGTCTAGCATGGATAATAGACATTTATCATGAACAAGGAAATATGATAATTACCAATTTATGATTGCCTCTAGGGCATATTTTCAACGGTCTCCCACTTGCACTAGACTCAATAATCTAGTTCACATCACCATGTGATTTACACCCAATGAATTCTAGGGTTTGATCATGTTTTGCTTGTGAAAGAGGTTTAGTCAACGGGTCTGCGATATTCAGATGCGTGTGTACTTTGCAAATCTCTATGTCATACTGTAGATGCTCCTACCATGCTCCACTTGGAGCTATTGCAAATGACCGTTCCACTATACGTATCCGGATTGCTACTCAGACTCATCCAGATTGGTGTCAAAGCTTGCATCAACGTAACCCTTTACGATGAACTCTTTATCACCTCCATAATCGAGAAACATTTCCTTAGTCCTCTAGTTACTAAGGATAATTTTGACCGCTGTCTAGTGATCCACTCCTGGACCACTCTTGTACCCCTTGACAGACTCATGACAAGGCACACACCAGGTGCGGTACACATCATGGCATACTATAAAGAACCTATGGATAAGGCATAGGGGACGACCTTTGTCCTTTCTATTTCTTCTACCGTGGTCAACCTTTGAGTCTCACCGAACTCTATCCTTTCTATTTCTTCTGCCGTAGTCGAGCATTGAGTCTCACTGAACTCCACACCTTACAAATTAGGCAAGAACTCTTTCTTTGACTGATCCATTTTGAACTCTTTCAAAATCTTGTCAATGTATGTACTCATTGAAAGTCTTATCAGACGTCTTGATCTATCTCTGTAGATCTTGATGCCCAATATTTAAGTAGGTTTATCCAGGTCTTCCTCTGAAAAACACCTTTAAAAAACCATTTATGCTTTCCAGAAATTCTACATTATTTCCGATCAAAAATATGTCATCCACATATACTTATCAGAAATTCTATAGTGCTCCCACTCACTTTCTTGTAAATACAAGTTTCTTATAAACTTTGTATAAACCCAAAAGTTTTGATTACCTCATCAAAGCATATATTCCAACTCCGAGATGCTTGCTCAGCTCCATAGAAGGATCGCTGGAGCTTGCATACCTTGTAGCATCCTTAGGACCGACAAAACCTTCTGGTTGTATCACATACAACCTTTCCTCACGAAAACCGTGAAGGAAACTCTGTTTTGACATCCATCTGCTAGATTTCATAATTAAAAAATACAACAACTGCTAACATAATCCCAATAGACTTTAGCATCGCTATGGGTGAGAGAGTCTCATCATAGTCAACTCCTTGAACTTGTCGGAAACTTCTTTGCGACGAGTCAAGCTTTATAAATGGTGACATATACCATTAGTGCATGTCTTCTTATTAAAGGTTCATTTCTACTAACGGCCTGCCGTTCATCAAGCAAGTCTACCAAACTCCATACTTGGTTTTCATAAATGGATCCTTCCTCGGATTTCATGGCTCCTAGCCATTTGTTGGAATCCGGGCCCACCATCGCCTCTTCATAGCTCGTAGATTCACTGTTGTCTGACAACATGGCCTCCATGACAGGATCACCGTATCGCTCGGGGCAGTATGTGTCCTTGTCGACCTACGAGGTTTGGTAGTAACTTGATCCGAAGCTTCATGATCATCATAATTTGCTTCCTCTTGAGTTGGTGCAGGCGCCGCAGAAACATCTTTTTGTGTCGTGCTACTCTCCAACTGAAGTGACGGTTCAACAACCTCATGAAGTTCTACTTTCCTCCCACTCAATTCTTTCGAGAGAAACTCTTTCTCAAGAAAGGACCCATTTTTAGCAACAACCACTTTGCCCTCAGATCTGAGATAGAAGGTATACTCAACTGTTTCCTTAGGGTAACCTATGAAGATGCACTTTTCCGCTTTGGGTTCGAGCTTATCAGACATAAGTGTTGCATTCCGAAACTCTGAGAAATGACAGCTTAGGTTGCTGCCAAACCATAATTTATATGGTGCCATTTCAACGGATTTAGATGGTGCCCTATTTAAAGTGAATGTAGTTGTCTCTAATGCATAACCCCAAAACGACAGTGGCAAAATGATAAGAGACATCATAGTACGCACCATATCCAATAGAGCACGACTACAATGTTCAGACACACCCTTACACTATGGTGTTCCAGGTGGCATGAGTTATGAAACAATTTTCACATTGTCTTAAGTTGCATACCAAACTCGTAACTCAGATATTCACGTCCACGATCATATCGTAGACATTTTATCTTCTTGTCATGATTATCTTAAACTTCACTCTGAATTTGCTTGAACTTTTCAAATGTCTTAGACTTGTGTTTCATTAAGTAAATATACCCATACCTACTCAAATCATCAGTGAAGGTATGAACATAACGATATCCACCTCACGCTTCAATACTCATTGGACCGCATACATCAACATGTATAATTTCCAATAAGTCACTTGCCCGCTCCATCATACCAAAAAACGAGGTCTTAGTCATCTTGCCCATGAGTCATGCCCCGCATGTCTCAACCGATTCAAAATTGAGTAAGTACAAAGATCCATCAACATGGCGTTTCTTCATGCGCTTTACATCAATATGACCTTTAGCGGCAGTGCCACAAGTATGTGGTACTATCATTATTAACTTTGCATCTTGTGGCATCAATACTATGAACATGCGTATTAGTACGATCGAGATTCAATAAATCATTCACATTCGGGTGCATGACCATTGAACGTTTTATTCATGTAAACAGAGTAACTATTATTCTCTGACTTAAATGAATAATCGTATTGCAATAAACACGATCTAATCATGTTCATGCTCAATACAAACACCAAATATAATTTATTTAGGTTCAACACTAATCTCAAAGGTAGAAGGAGTGTGCGATGGTGATCACATCAACCTTGGAAACACTTGAAACACGCATCATCACCTCACCCTTAGCTAGTCTCCATTTATTCCATAGCATTTACTTCGAGTTACCAATGTTAGCAACTAAACCGGTATATAATACCGAGGTGCTACTAGGAGTACTAGTAAGGTACACATCAATAACATGTATATCAAATTTACTTCTGTTGACGTTGCCAGCCTTCTTATCTGCCAAGTATCTGATGCAGTTCCGCTACCAGTGACCGTTGCCCTTATTATAGAAGTACTTAGTCTCGGTTTTGGGTTCAACCTTGGGTTTCTTCACTAGAGCGTCAACTGGCTTGTCATCCATGAAGTTTCCCTTCTTTCCCTTGCCCTTATTGAAACTAGTGGTTTTACTAACCATCAACACTTGATGCTCCTTGGGTCAAACATCGTGAATAGCTCAGGGATCATCGTTTCCATCCCTAGCATATTTATACTTCTTCACGAAGCTCTAGTAGATTTGTGGTAGTGACTTGGAGAACTATATCAATCACTATATTATCTGGAAGATTAACTCCCATTCGATTCAAAAGATTGTAGCACCTAGACAATCTGAGCACATGCTCACCGATTGAGCTATTCTCCTTTATCTTGCAGGCAAAGAATCTTGTTGCAGGTCTCATACCTCTCAACACGGGCACGAGCTTGGAATCGCAATTTCAGCTCTTAGAACATCTCATATGTTCCATGACAATCAAAACGTTTTGGAGCCTCAATTCTAAGCCATAATGCATGACGTACTGAACTATCAAGTAGGCATAAAAAACGTGCCTCACTAATGTTCTCAACACCCACAAACAACGCTTGAGGGGGTGGCACACCAAGCAATGCATAAAGGACATAAGACTTCTGTGCAGCAATGAGGACCATCCTCAAATCACGGACCCAGTCCGTATTATTGCTACCATCACCTTTCAACTCTATTTTCTCTAGGAATGTATAAAAAACACAGGGGAGCTACAACGTGATCTTTTGATCTACAACAGAATTTTGCAAAGACAACTTTAAGCTATGTTCATGATAAGGAGTTTATTTAATCATATTACTTCAAAAACTCCCACTCAAATTGACACCCCTCTTCTTATCTGAGTGTTATATGATCCAAATTCACCAACCCAAGTCCGATCATCACGTGAGATGAGGTGGTTTAATGGTGAACATCTCCATGTTGATCATATCTATTATATGAATTATGTTCGACCTTTTGGTCTCTTGTGTTCCGAGACCATGTCTGTACATGCTAGGCTCGTCAAGTTTATGTTGGGGAACGTTGCATGGGAATTTTTTTCCTACACACATGCAGATCTATCCATGGTGCTGAGCATCTAAGAGAGGGGAGTGGATCTATGTACCCTTGTAGATCGCTAAGCGGGAAGTGTTAAGAAACAAGGTTGGTGTAGTCGAACATCTTCGCGATCCAAATTGCCGAGTGTCCCGCGATCTCATCATGATCCGTCCCACGATCCAAACACGATCCGTCCTGCGAACTCATCATGATCCGTCCCGCGATCTCATCATGATCCGTCCCGTGATCTCATCATGATCCATCCCGCGAACTCATCACGAACCGTCTCGCGATCTTGATCACGGTCCTTCCGATCTAGCGGCGAATGGATGGCACCTCCGTGTTCAGCACACGTGCAGCTTGATGACGATCTCCACCGTCTTGATCCAGCAAGAGGAAGTGGAGAGGAAGAAGAGTTCACCGGCAGCGTGATGACACTCCGGCGATGGTGGTGGAGCAATTCCGACAGGGCTTCGCCTAAGCACTGCGGAAATCCGATCTAGAGGAGCACCGGTGGAACGGGCAGCATGTGGCCGTAAAATCTAGTGCAAAACATCCAATACCACCAGTATATATAGGAGAGAGGGAGGAGGAGGGATGGCGCCAAGGATGCCCTTGCGCAAGGAGGATTGGAGGAATCCTCCTCCAATCCTAGTAGGATTAGGATCCTCCTTTCCTACTTTGAATTTACTTCCACCTTGGCTTTTTTCTCTCTTCCTCAAGTCCAGCCGCATGCGACTCTTAGAGGACTTCCACCAGCCAACTAAGGGCTGGTTTCCACCCTCCCACAGCCCATATATCCTCTTGGGTCGAAATACCTCTCCCGATGGTCCACCGATACACTACCAGCACTCCTGGTACACTACCGATGAGCCCGAAACTTTTCCGGTGACCAAAATAGGACTTCCTATATATGAATCTTTACCTCCGGACCATTCCGGAGCTCCTAATGACGTTCGTGATCTCATCCGGGAATCCAAAAAACCTTCGGTCACCACCATACATAACTCTATACTACCGAAACGTCACCAAACCTTAAGTGTGCAGACCCTGCGGGTTCGAGAACTATGTAGACATGACCGAGACACCTCTATGGTCAATAACCAATGGCGGGACCTGGATGTCCATATTGGTTCCTACATATTCTACGAAGATCTTTATCGGTCGAACCTCTATGTCAAGGATCCAGTTAATCCCGTATGATGTTCCCTTTGTTCTTCGATATGTTACTTGCCCGAGATTCGATCGTTGGTATCTGTATACCTAGTTCAACCTCGTTACCGGCAAGTCTCTTTACTCGTTCTGTAATACAAGATCCCGTGACCAACACTTAGTCACATTGCTTCCAAGGCTTATTGTGATGTTGTATTACCGAGTGGGCCCTGAGATACCTCTCCGTCACACGGAGTAACAAATCCCAGTCTTGATCCATGCCAACCCAACAGACACCCTCTGAGATACCTGTAGAGCACCTTTATAGTCACCCAGTTACGTTGCGATGTTTGATACACACAAGGCACTCCTCCGGTGTTAGTGAGTTGCATGATCTCATGGTCAACGAGCTAGTCCATTAGAGGCATACTAGGGACATGGTTTTGTCTATGTATCCACACATGCATCTAAGTCTCCGATCAATACAATTATAGCATGGATAATAAACGGTTATCTTGAACAAGGAAATATGATAATAACTAATTTATTATTGCCTCTAGGGCATATTTCCAACAGTCTCCCACTTGTAGAGTCAATAATCTAGTTCACATCACCATGTGATACACAGTGTTATGAATCTAACACCCAATGAGTTCTGGGGCTCGATCATGCTTTGCGTGAGAGAGGTCTTATTGTCAACGGGTCTGCGACATTTAGATCCGTGTGTACTTTGAAAATCTCTATGCCAAATTGTAAACACTGCTACCACACTCCACTTGGTACTATTCCAAATGGCTGCTCCTACTACACGTATTCAGATTGCTACTACGAGTTATCCGGATTGGTGTTAAAGCTTGCATCGACGTAACTCTTTACGACGAACTCTTTATCACCTCCATAATCGAGAAATATCTCCTTAGTTTTTAGTTACTAAGGATAATCTTGACCGCTGTCCAGTGATCCACTCCTGGATCACTCTTGTACCCCTTGACGGACTCATGGCAAGTCACACACAGGTGTGGTACACAGCATGGCATACTATACAGAGCCTATGGCTAAGGCATAGGGGACGCCATTCATCCTTTCTCTTTCTTCTGCCGTGGTCGAGCTTTGAGTCTCACTCAACTTCACACCTTACAAAGCAGGCGAGAACACTTCTCTCTGACTAATCCATTTTGAACTCTTTCAAAATCTTGTCAAGGTATGTACTCATTGAAAGTCTTATCAAACATCTAGATCTATCTTTATAGATTTTGACGCTCAACAATTAGGTAGCTTTATACAGGTCTTCCTTTGAAAAACTCTTTTCAAACAACCGTTTATGCTCTCCAGAAATTCTACATCATTTCCGAATAGCAATATGTCATTTACATATACTTAACAGAAACTCTATAGTGCTCCCACTCACTTTATTGCAAATACAAGTTTCTCGTAAACTTTGTATAGACTCAAAAACTTTGATCACCTCATCAAAGTGCATATTCCAACTCCGAGATGCTTGCTTCAGTTCATAGAAGAATCACTGAAGCTTGCACACCTTTTAGCATCCTTAGGACTCACAAACCCTTCTGGTTGTATCTCATACAACCTTTCCTTAAGGAAGGAAACGATGTTTTGGCATCCATCTGCCAGATTTCATAATTGAAAAATGCAGCAACTGCTAACGTAATTCCAACAGACTTTAGCATCGCTACGAGTGAGAAAGTCTCATCGCAATCAACTCCTTGAACTTGTCGTAATCTACTTTGCAACAAGTTGAGCTTTACAAATGGTAACCTTTACCATCAGCATCTGTCTTCATTTTAAAGATCCATTTGTACTTTATGACCTGCCGTCCAACGAGCAAGTCCACCAAAGTCTATACTTGGTTTTCATACATGGATCCTTTCTTGGATTTCATGGCCTCTAACCATTTGTTGGTTTTCGGGCCGATCATCTCTTCTCCATAGTTCGTAGGTTCATCGTTGTCCAACAACATGACCTCCAAGACAGGATTGTCGTACCGCTCAGGAGCAGTACACGTCCTTGTCGACCTACGAAGTTTGATAGTAACTTGATCCGAAGCTTCATGATCATCATCATTAACTTCCTGTTCAACAGACGTAGGCTTCACAGAAACATCTTTCTGCGCTGCGCTACTTTCTGGTTGAAGTAAAGGTTCAATAACCTCATCAAGCTCTATTTTCCTCATAGGTCGATAGTAACTTGATCCGAAGCTTCATGATCATCATTAATTACTTCATCTTCAACTAACGTAGGCTTCACGGAAACATCTTCCTACGCTGCACTACTCTTTGGTTGAAACAGAGGTTTAATAACCTCATCAAGTTCTATCCTGCTCCAACTCAATTCTTTCAAGAGAAACCTTTTCTCGAGAAAGGACCCAGTTTTAGCAACAAAATTTTTATGCTTGGATCTGAGATAGAAGGTTCACCCAACTGTTCTTAGGGTATTCTATGAAGATGCATTTGTCCGCTTTGGGTTCGAGCTCATTAGGTGAAAACATTTTCCACACAACTGTTGCAGCCCCAAACATTAAGAAATGACAGCTTAGGTTTCTATCAAACCATAATTCACACGGTGTCATCTCAACGGATTTAGATGGTGCCCTATTTAAAGTGAATGTAGTTGTCTCTAATGCATAACCCCAAAATTATAGTAACAAAACGATAAGAGACATCATAGCATGCACCATATCCAATAGAGCACGACTATGACGTTCGGACACACCGTCACACTATGTTGTTCCAGGTGGCATGAGTTGTAAAAACAATTCTCACATTGTCTAAAGTTGTATGCCAAACTCGTAACTCAGATATTCACCTCCACGATCATATCGCAAATATTTTTATCTTCTTGTCACGATGATCTTAAAACTTCACTCTGAATTTGCTTGAACCTTTCAAACGATTCAGACTTGTGTTTCATTAAGTAAATATACACTATATCTACTCAAATCATCAATGAAGGTAAGAAAATAACAATATTCACCGCATGCTACAAGACTCATTGGATTGCATACATCAACATGTATCATTTCCAATAAATCACTTGCCCGCTTCATCAAAACAGAAAACGGGGTCCTTAGTCATCTTGACCAAGAGGTATGGTTCGCATCTCTCAACCGATTCGAAATCGAATGAGTCCAAAGATCCATCAGCATGGAGTTTCTTCATGCGCTTTATACCAATATGACATTTAGTAGCTGTGCCACAAGCATGTGGTACTATCATTATTAACTTTGTATCTTTTTGGCATCAATGTTATGAACATGTGCATTACTACGATCAAGTTTCAACAAACCATTCTTACTAGGTGCATGACCATTGAAGGTATTATTCATGTAAATAGAATAACCATTATTCTCTAACTTAAATGAATAATCGTGTTGCAATGAACATGATCTAATCACGTTCATGCTCAACGCAAAACATCAAATAACATTTATTTAGGTTCGTCACTAATCTCGAAGGTAGAGAGAGCGTGCGATGTTGATCACATCAACCTTGGAAACATTTCCAACACACATCGTCACCTCACACTTAGCTAGTATCCGTTTATTCCATAGCTTTTACTTTGAGTTACTAACATTTAGCAACCGAACCGGTATCCAATACCCAGGTGCTACTAGGAGTACTAGCAAGGTACACATCAATAACACTTATATCAAATATACTTCTGTCGACTTTGCCAGCCTTCTTATCTACCAAGTATCTAGGGTTGTTCCGCTTCAGCGACCGTTCTCCTCATAATCGAAGCACTTAGTCTTGGGTTTGGGTTAGACTTTGGGTTGCTTCACTGGAGCTGCAACTGACTTGCTATCCATGAAGTTTCCCTCCTTGCTCTTGCCCTTCTCGAAACTAGTGGTTTTGACTAACCATCAACACTTTGACACTCCTTCTTGATTTCTACCTTTGCGGTGTCAAACATCGTGAATAGCTCAGGGATCATTAATTCTATCCCTGGTATTTTATAGTTCATCACCAAGTTCTAGTCGCTTAGTGAAAGTGACTTGGATAACTATATCAATCACTATCTTATCTGGAAGATGAACTCCCACTCGATTCAAGCGATTGTAGCACCCAGACAATCTGAGCACATGCTCAATGATTGAGCTATTGTCGTTCATCTTGTAGGCAAAGAATCTTGTTGGAGATCTCATATCTCGCAACACGGGCACAAGCCTGAGATCCTAATTTCAACTCTTAGAACATCTCATATGTTCCGTGACGTTCAAAATGTTTCGAAGCCTCAATTCTAAGCCGTAATGCATGAAACACTAAACTATCAAGTAGTCATCAGCATGTACCTGTCAGATGTTCACAACATCTACAGACAACGCTAGAGGGGTTGGCGCACCGAGCGGTGCACTAAGGACATAAGCCTTCTGTGCAGCAATGAGGACAATCCTCAGATCACAGAGCCAGTCCGCAATATTGCCACCATCATCTTTCAACTCCATTTCTCTAGGAACATATAAAAATACAAGGGAGCTACAGCGTGAGCTAGTAATCTACAACATAATTTTGCAAAGACACTACTGACTATGTTCATGATAATGAGTTCAATTAATCATTTTACTTAAGAACTCCCACTCAAATTGACATCCCTCCGGTCATTCGAGTGATACATGATCCAAATTCACCAACTCAAATCCGATCATCACGTGAGTTGAGGTGGTTACAATGGTGAACATCATCATGTTGATCATATCTACTATATGACTCATGTTTGACCTTTCGGTCTCTTGTGTTCCGAGGCCATGTCTGTACATGCTAGGCTCGTCAAGTTTAACCTGAGTGTTCTGCATGTGCAACACTGGCTTGCACCCGTTGTATGTGAACGTAGAGTCTATCACACCCGATCATCATGTGGTGTCTCAACACGACGAACTTTCGCAACGGTGCACACTCGGGGAGAACACAATTTATCTTGAAATTAAGTGAGGGATCACCTTATAATGCTACCGTCGTCCTAAGAAAAACAAGGTGCATAAAAGGATTAACATCACATGCAAATCATAAGTGACATGATATGGCCATGAACTTGTGCTTTTGATCTCCATCATGAAAGCACCAGCATGATCTCCATTGTCACCGGCATGACACCATGATCTCCATCATCTTGATCTCCATCAACGTGTCGCCATCGGGGTTGTCGCGCCCACCGTGCTTCTACTACTATTGCTACCGTTTAGCGAAAAAGTAAAGCATTACATATCGCTTAATGATTGACACGCAGGTCATACAATAATTAAAGACAACCCTATGGCTCCTGCCGGTTGCCGTACTCATCGACATGCAAGTCGTGATAATCTATACATCACATGATCATCTCATACATCACATATATCACATCATGTAATTGGCCATATCATATCACAACATACCCTGCAAAAACAAGTTAGACGTCCTCTAATTGTTGTTGCATGTTTTACGTGGCTGCTACGGGTATCTAGCAAGAACAATTCTCATCTACGCAAAAACCACAACGGTGATATACTAGTTGCTTTTCAACCTTCTGAAGGACCACCTTTGTCGAATCCGATCCAACTAAAGTGAGAGAAACTGGCACCCGCAAGGCATCTATGCAACAAGTTGCGGTCGAGGGAACTGGTCTCTCGTAAGCGTACGAGTAATGTTGGTCCGGGCCGCTTCATCTCACAATACCGCTGAACCAAAATCCGACCAAGGGAGGAAGCAATCTAAGCATCAACGCCCACAAACCTTTTGTGTTCTACTCGAGATCTCATCTACACATAGACCTAGCTCATGATGGCACTGTTGAGGAACGTTGCATGGGAAACAAAATTTTTCCTACGCACACGTAGATCTATCCATGGTGATGAGCATCTATGAGAGGTAGAGTGGATCTACGTACCCTTGTAGATCGCTAAGCGGGAAGCGTTAAGAAACGTGGTTGGTGTAGTCGAACATCTTCGCGATCCAAATCGCCGAGCGTCCCGTGATCTCATCATGATCCGTCCCGCGATCCAGTCACGATCCGTCCCGTGAACTCATCACGATCCATCCCACGATCTCATCATGATCCATCCCGCGATCTCATCACGATCCATCCTGCGAACTCATCACGAACTGTCTCGCGATCTTCTTCACGGTCATTCCAGTCTAGCACCGAACGGATGACACCTCCGCGTTCAGCACACGTGCAGCTTGATGACGATCTCCACTGTCTTGATCCAGCAAGAGGAAGTAAGGAGGAAGAAGAGTTCACCGGCAGCGTGACAACGCTCCAGCGATGGTGGTGGAGCAATTCCGGCAGGGCTTCGCCTAAGCATTGTGGAAATCCGATCTAGAGGAGCACCGGTGGAACGGGCAGCACGTGGCCGTAAAATCTAGTGCAAAATACTCAATTCCACCAGTATATATAGGAGAGAGGGAGGAGGAGGGCCGGCACCAAGGCTGCCCTTGCGCAAGGAGGATTGGAGGAATCCTCCTCCAAACCTAGTAGGATTAGGATTCCTCCTTTGCTACTTTGAATTTACTTCCACCTTGGCTTTTTTCTCTCTTCCTCAAGTCCAGCCGCATGGGCCTCTTAGAGGACTTCCACCAGCCCACTAAGGGATGGTTTCCACCCTCTCACAGCCCATGTAGCCTCTTGGGTCGAAATACCTCTCCCGATGGTCCCCCAGTACACTACCGGCACTACCGGTACGCTACCGATGAGCCCAAAACTTTTCCGGCGACCAAAATAGGACTTCCTATATATGAATCTTTACCTCCGAACCATTCCGGAGATCCTCGCGACATCCGGGATCTCAGCTGGGACTCCGAACAACCTTCGGTCACCACCATACATAACTCTATACTATCGAAACGTCCCCAAACCGTAAGTGTGCAGACCCTGCGGGTTCGAGAACTATGTAGACATGACCGAGACACCTCTACGGTCAATAACCAATGGCAGGACCTGGATGTCCACATTGGTCCTACATATTCTACGAAGATCTTTATCGGTCAAACCTCTATGTCAAGGATCCAGTTAATCCCGTATGATGTTCCCTTTGTTCTTCGGTATGTTACTTGCCCGAGATTCGATCGTCGGTATCTGTGTACCTAGTTCAACCTCATTACCGGCAAGTCTCTTTACTCGTTCCATAATACAAGATCCCGTGACCAACACTTAGTCACATTGCTTCCAAGGCTTATTGTGATGTTGTATTACCGAGTGGGCCCTGAGATACCTCTCTGTCACACGGAGTAACAAATCCCAGTCTTGATCCATGCCAACCCAACAGACACCCTCTGAGATACCTGTAGAGCACCTTTATAGTCACCCAGTTATGTTGCGACGTTTGATACACACAAGGCACTCCTCCGGTGTCAGTGAGTTGCATGATCTCATGGTCATAGGAACATATACTTGACATGCAGAAAACAGTAGCAATAAACTGACACGATCATATGCTATGTTTGTAGTTTGGGTCTTGTTCATCCCACCATTCTCGTAATGATGTGATCCCGTTATCAAATGACATCTCATGTCCATGGCTATGAAACCTTAACCATCTTTGATCAACGAGCTAGTCCATTAGATGCATACTAGGGACATGATTTTGTCTATGTACCCAGACATGCATCTAAGTCTCCGATCAATACAATTATAGCATGGATAATAAACGATTATCATGAACAAGGAAATATGATAATAACTAATTTATTATTGCCTCTAGGGCATATTTCCAACAGTTTAACCCGACTGTTCCGCACATGCAACACTAGCTTGCACCCATTGTATGTAAACGTAGACTTTATCACACCCAATCATCACGTGGTGCTTCGAAACTACGGACTTTCGCAATAGTGCACACTCGGGGAGAACACAATTTTATCTTGAAATTTTAGTGAGGGATCACCTTATAATGCTACCGTCGTCCTAAGAAAAATAAGATGCATAAAAGGATTAACATCACATGCAAATCATAAGTGACATTCTATGGCTATGAACTTGTGCTTTTGATCTCAATCTCCAAAGCACCGGCATGATCTCCATCATCACCGGCATAACACCATGATCTACATCGGGGTTGTTGCTCCCACCATGCTACTACTACTATTGCTACCGCTTAGCGATAAAGTAAAGCATTACATACCGCTTAATGATTGACATGCATGTCATACAATAATTTAAAGTCAACCCTATGGCTCCGGACGATTGCCATATGCATCGACATGTAAGTCTATATGAATTATTACAAAACATGATCATATCATACATCAAATATATCTCATCATCTCTTTGGCCATATCATATCACAACACACCCTGCAATAAAAAGTTAGTAATCCTCTAGTTGTTGTTGCATGTTTTACGAGGATTCTATGGGTATCTAGCAAGAGCGATTCTTACCTACTCAAAACCACAACGGTGATACAAAATTGCTATTCAACCTTCTCAAGGACCGCCTTTGTCGAATCCGATCCAACTAAGGTGGGAGAGACAGACACCCGCAAGCCATCTTTATGCAACAAAGTCACATGTCAGTCGATGGAAACGGTCTCTCGTACGTGGACGAGTAAGGTTGGTCCACGCCGCTTCATCCCACAGTACCGCTGAATCAAGAAAAGACCAAGGGAGGAAGCAATCTGAATATCAATGCCCACAAAATCCTTTGTGTTCTACTCATGATATCATCTACGCATAGACCTTGCTCATGATGCGACTGATGGGGAACGTTGCATGGGAAACAAAATTTTTCCTACGCACATGCAAGATCTATCCATGGTGATAAGCATCTACAAGAGGGAGAGTTGATCTACATACCATTGTAGATCGCTAAGCGGGAAGCGTTAAGAAACGCGGTTGATGTAGTCGAACATCTTCGCGATCCAAATCGCAATCCGTCCTGCGATCCAATCACGATCCGTCCCGATCTAGCGCCGAATAGCCAGCACCTCCGCGTTCAGCAGACGTACAACTCGATGACGTCTATGCCTTCTTGATCCAACAAGCAGGAGGTGGGGGTTGGGGCGGAGAGGTAGATATGTTCTCTGAAAATGCGACAGCTTGGCGGAGATGGTGGTGGTGCTATCCCGACAGGGCTAAGCCTAGCGCTATCGAAACTGCGAACGGAGGAGAAAACGATCTAGGGAGAGAGAGGGGCGCCAAGGGCTTCGTGTGTGCTCTTGGGGCGCCCCCTCCCCTCTATATATAGGTGGAGGGGCGTGGAGATCAACCCCTCCAAGCCCTAGGGTGCAGCCAATGGGGAGGAGTTGGAATCCTAGTCCAATTCCCTCCCTTTCCAAAACCAGGTGGACTTTCCACCTCTCCCAAGCCACCTGGGCCTTGAGGGACTTGTGCGCCTGGCCCAATAAGGCCAGGGCGCCTCTCCTCAGCCCATGGAAACCCTTGGGACGTGGTGGAACCCTTGGTGGACTTTCGGACTCCTCCAGAAGTTTCTGGAACCTTCTAGAAGCTTCTCGATACAATACCGGAAAAACCCAAAAAATTTCCGATAGCCAAAATGTAACACTACCGGCACTCCCGGTACACTACCGATGAGCCCGAAACTTTTACGGCGACCAAAATAGGACTTCCTATATATCCATCTTTACCTCCAGACTATTCTGGAGCTCTTCATGATGTCCGGGATCTCATACAGGACTCCGAACAACCTTCGGTCACCAACATACATAACTCAACAATACCAAATCATCACCGAAAGTTAAGTGTGCAGACTGTGCGGGTTCGAGAACTATGTAGACATGACCGAGACAACTCTATGGTCAATAACCAATAGCGGGACCTGGTTGTCCATATTGGTTCCTACATATTCTACGAATATATTTATCGGTCGTACAACGATGTCAAGGATCCAAACAATCCCGTATGCAGTTCCCTTTGTCCATCGGTATGTTACCTGCCCAAGATTCGATTGTTGGTATCTCCATACCTAGTTCAATCTCGTTACCGACAAGTCTCTTTACTTGTTCTGTTATACAAGATCCCATGACTAACTCCTTAGTCACATTGCTTGCAAGCTTCTTGTGATGTTGTATTACCGAGTGGACCCAGAGATACCTCTCCATCATACAGAGTGACAAATCCTCGTCTCTATCCACGCCAACCCAACAGACACCCTCGGAGATACAGGTAGAGCACATTTATAGTCACCCAGTTACGTTGTGACGTTTGATACACACAAAGCATTCCTCCAGTGTCAGGGAGTTGTGTGATCCCATGGTCGTAGGAACAAATACTTGACATGGATAAAGCACTAGCATTAAACTGACACAATCAACTGCTATGCTTATAGTTGGGTCTTGTCCATGGTCAGGAAACCTTGACCATCTTTGATTAACGAGCTAGTCTAGTAGAGGATAACTAGGGACATGGGGTTGTCTATGTATCCACACATGTATTTGAGTTTTCGATCAATACAATTCTAGCATGGATAATAGACGTTTATCATGAACAAGGAAATATGATAATAACCAATTTATTATTGCCTCTAGGGCATATTTCCAACAAGTGCGGGGCTGTAGGTGGCAACGGTGGTGGAATCGAGCGGCAGATGTGCAATTGAGTAGCAGCGGTGCGGGGATGCGACCGTTGATGCGGGCGGGGCGACGAAGGTGGTGGAGTCGAGCTGCGGTGGGAAAATGCTCGATTTGTGGCATGTGACAGCGGGGCGGCGGGGACGGTGGAATCTAGCGGCGATGATGGAATCTAGTGGCGACTGATAAACGACCGATTCGCGGCGTGCGGTGGTTGTCGGTGGTCGAAACCGACGGCGGGGCTGCCAAAAGGGGTGAATCTGGCTTGGGGCGACAACGGTGGGGTGCGGTGGAGTTGCGGCAAGGCGGTGGGAGGAAGAAGATGGGTTGGGGGTGTAACACCCCGTTACGCCTGGCGGGATCTAGACTAGCCTCACAGACTGACACTAGTCTTTCCTACACACTTTGTCCTCACTCGTGCGCACCCGAGTAGTCTATCAGTCCTATTAAGCCAGGCTCTCACATACACCCCCACTAAAAGGAACCGACGTCCTCGTCGGCCCATCAGGAACGTTCCCTTTTGGCACGCGTATGCGCGTCCAGTCTAGCACATGTGCCATGCTGTGTGCCACGACGGGCCACACACGCCATGCGCCACATGCCCGTGCCCTGGCCCTCGCATGCCCATGTAACCGCAAGGGTCGGCTCTGATACCAATTGTAACACCCCGTTATGCCTGGCGGGATCTAGACTAGCCCCATAGACCAACACTAGTCTTTCCTGCATACTTTGTCCTCACTCGTGCACACCCGGGACCAACTTCTCGGTCGGTCACCCATCCTAGAATCGCTCCAAGCCAAGCACACTTAAATTTGTAGTTCTTTTCTAGTGGGCTTCCGTAAAAGAAGGAATTCCTTATTGATATGAGTAGTCTATCATTCCTATTAAGCCAGGCTCTCACATGGGGAAGGAAATGGAATGACAGTTGGCGTTTGGCGCACGAACTTTTTTACATCTCCAGTTGGTGGAGATGTATATTTACACCGTGGGGTGTTGTAGTTTACATATCCGGGAGGCGGAGATATATTTTTTGCATCTACATCATCTGTTGGAGATGCATTTTTAGGACTCAGAGATGTAAAAGTTAGGTATTTTTGCATCTACATCTTCTATTGGATATGCTATAAGGGGAGGCGTGGGGCTAGCTTAGGGCATGTGACATCTAGTCATAGTTTAGATAGTAACATCTCCATGCATATTGTAACCCCTCACATGAAGTGTTTTCCCCACATCAATCAAAGCAAAAGTAGGAGTATTGTATTTCCTCCAAGATGAGGGCTCAAACTTGAGAAAACCCCGTGTGCGATCCCTTATGGTACTCACATGTTCTATCCAGGACCACACTCTATACTATCAGGACTACCGACGGTTTTCTGTACCACCAGTTTTTGTGCCAGACACGGTTACACCGATCGAAGGTCTATCCCATTTTGGATATCCACTTCAAGATGGAGACTTTGCGTCAAGCTAGAGATTAATCTTTGGGCCCTTCACCTTCATCGCAGACAAATGAGTCAGCTCTACACCACCCTGCACTCGCCATCGCCCAGGCTTCCCTGCGTAAGAGCCCCAAACCACTCATTATCAAGCAAGATAACACTTGTGGTTGCATTTGCACATGTTGAGTACCGTGATTATTTAGGAAACATAGATAGACTAGGATTTGTTCCCTTGAATTGTACTCCAAGATGATCATGTACTCATATATATATGCCCACAAGGCTCAAGCAATACATCAACTATTCCACCAATCCCTCTCTCCCTTCCAACATGGTATTTGCCGCAAGTTCCTAGACCTAGCCGACACCCACCGTTTCTGCACCGCGCACTGCCCCCAGGGCGGTCGGCCTCCAAGACCGTCGCCGGGGGCCATGCCGCCCGTACCTAGGGTTTGTTCGCCGGTCGTGTTGATCGGCTGCCCTAGAGAGTCTTTTTCCCGATCTCTTGATCTAGGCTTTTCTCTCTTCTGCCTGTTGCATTGATCGGCATTTCCTTTTTTGGTTTTCCGATCTATAAAATCAGTTTGCATCGCTCGCCGCTCCCATTGACCCCGTGCCTCTACTCCGACATTGGCGCGACACGACCTCTAAACCGACCCGTCGGCTTCGCGCGATGCGGCTCCCCCTCACGGCCATTGCTCGCACTGTTGGAAATATGCCCTAGAGGCAATAATAAAATGGTTATTATTGTATTTTCTAGTTCATGATAATTGTCTATTGTTCATGCTATAATTGTGTTAACCGGAAACCGTAATACATGTGTGAATACATAGGCCACAACATGTCCCTAGTGAGCCTCTAGTTGACTAGCTCGTTGATCAATAGATGGTCACGATTTCATGACCATGGACATTGGATGTCTTTGATTACGGGATCACATCATTAGGAGAATGATGTGATGGACAAGACCCAATCCTAAGCATAGCACAAGATCGTGTAGTTCGTTTGCT
This sequence comes from Hordeum marinum, assembly GCA_022496015.1. NCBI lineage: Eukaryota > Viridiplantae > Streptophyta > Magnoliopsida > Poales > Poaceae > Hordeum > Hordeum marinum. The sequence continues at coordinate 457,399,027 of CM039676.1, read as the reverse complement.
AAAGCTTTTCAATGTCAAGTATCGTTTCCTTAGACCATGATATTGTGAAACTCCCGGATACCGTAGGAATGCTTTGGGTGTGCCAAACGTCACAACGTAACTGGGTGGCTATAAAGGTGCACTACGGGTATCTCCGAAAGTGTCTGTTGGGTTGGCACGAATCGAGACTGGGATTTGTCACTCCGTGTGACGGAGAGGTATCTCTGGGCCCACTCGGTAAGACATCATCATAATGAGCTCAATGTGACTAAGGAGTTAGTCACGGGATGATGTATTACGGAACGAGTAAAGAGACTTGCTGGTAACGAGATTGAACAATGTATAGATATACCGACGATCGAATCTCGGGCAAGTATCATACCGATAGACAAAGGGAATTGTATACGGGATTGATTGAATCCCCGACATCGTGGTTCATCTGATGAGATCATCGTGGAGCATGTGGGAGCCAACATGGGTATCCAGATCCCGCTATTGGTTATTGACCGGAGAGGTGTCTCGGTCATGTCTACATGTCTCCCGAACCCGTAGGGTCTACACACTTAAGGTTCGATGACGCTAGGGTTATAGGGAAATGATATACGTGATTACCAAAAGTTGTTCGGAGTCCCAGATGAGATCCCGGACGTCACGAGGAGCTCCGGAATAGTCAGGAGGTAAAGATTGATATATAGGAAGTCCAGTTTTGGTCACCGGAAAGTTTTCGAGCTCATCGGTAGTGTACCGGGAGTGCCGGGTGGGTGCCGAAGGACCCCCGGGAGGGGTGTGACGACCAAAGGACTTCGTGGGCCCTTGGAGGAGGTGTACCAGCCCTTAGTAGGCTGGCCAAGACCTTCTATAAAGGCCCATGCAGCTGGGATCAAGAGATAAAGGGAAAAAGGATTTAAAAGGAGGAGATCCACCTCCCTTGTGGGAGGTGGACTCTTCCCCACCTTCGGCCGAAGCTCTCCTCCTTGGAGGAGGGGCCAAGGCAGCCCTCCCTCTCCCTCCTCCTATATATATGCAGGGGTTTGCTCTGATTTGAGACACGACTTCTTTCTCTCTCGGTGCAGCCCTACCCTTCCTCTTCCTCGTTCTCCGTAGCGCTTGGCGAAGCCCTGCCGGAGTTCACGTAGCTCCACCGTTACCATGCCGTCGTGCTGCCAGAGCTCTCCCTCAACCTATCCTTCCTCCTTGCTAGATCAAGGCGTAGGAGACGTCCCCGGGCTGCATGTGTGTTGAACGCGGAGGCGCCGTTGTTCGGCGTTGAGATAGAAATCCACCGCGATCTGAATCACTGCGAGTACGACTCCACCAACCACGTTCTTGTAACGCTTCCGCTTAGCGATCTTCAAAGGTATGAAGATGCAATCTCTACCCACTCGTTGCTGATTTCTCCATGGATAGATCTTGGTGATCTTAGGAAATTTTTGGATTTACTACTACGTCTACCAACAGTGGTATCAGAGCCAGGTTTATGCGTAGAATCTATGCACGAGTAGAACACAAGTTATTGTGGGCGTCGATTTTGTTAATTTGCTTACCACTACTAGTCTTATCTTGATTCAGCGGTATTGTGGGATGAAGCGGTCCAGACCGACTTTACACGTACGCTTACGTGAGACTGGTTCCACCGCCTGACATGCACTTGTTGCATAAGGTGGCTAGCGGGTGTTTGTCTCTCCCACCTTAGTCGGATTGGATTTGATGAAAAGGGTCCTTATGAAGGGTAAATAGAAATTGGCATATCACGTTGTGGTTTTGGCGTAGGTAAGAAACGTTCTTGCTAGTAACCTATAGCATCCATGTAAAAACTTGCAACTACAAATTAGAGGATGTCTAACTTGTTTTTGCAGCATATGCCTTGTGATGTGATATGGCCAAAGGATGTGATGTGATGCATTGTGATGTATGAGATTGATCATGTTCTTGTAATAGGATTCACGACTTGCATGTCGATGAGTATGACAACCAGCAGGAGCCATAGGAGTTGCCTTATTTTATTGTATGACCTGCGTGTCAATCATAAACGCCATGTAATTACTTTACTTTATTGCTAAACATTAGCCATAGTAGTAGAAGTAATAGTTGGAGAGACAACTTCATGAAGACACAATGATGGAGATCATGATGATGGAGATCATGGTGTCGTGTCGGTGACAGTGATGATCATGGTGCCCTGAAGATGGAGATCAAAGGAGCAAGATGATATTGGCCATATCATGTCACTATATTGATTGCATGTGATCTTTATCATGTTTACATCTTATTTTCTTAGAACGACGGTAGTAAATAAGATGATCTCTCAATAAAATTTCAAGAAAAGTGTTCACCCTAACTGTGCACCGTTGGTAAGGATCGTTGTTCCGAAGCACCACGTGATGATCGGGTGTGATAGGCTCTAACGTTCGCATACAACGGGTGTAAGCCAGATTTATACACGCGGAACACTTAGGTTGACTTGACGATCCTAGCATGTACAGACATGGCCTCGGAACACGAAAGACCAAAAGGTCGAACATGAGTCATATAGAAGATACGATCAACATAGAGATGTTCACCATGGATGACTAGTCCGTCTCACGTGATGATCGGACACGGGCTAGTTGACATGGATCATGTGTAACTTGGATGACTAGAGAGATGTCTATCTAAGTGGGAGTTCATTAAATAATTTGATTATGTGAACTTAATTATCATGAACTTAGTCTAAAATTATCTTTACAATCTATATTGTAGATCCAATGGCCAACGCGAATGTCACCCTCAATTTCAACGCGTTCCTAGAGAAAACCAAGCTGAAAGATGATGGCAGCAACTATGCGGACTGGGTCCGTGGCTTGAGGATCATCCTCATAGCTTCCAAGAAATTGTATGTCCTTGATGCACCACTAGGTGACCCACCCCTTCTCCCAGCAGAGCAATACGTTGCGAACGCTTGGCATTCTCGCTGCGATGATTACTCCCTTGTTCAGTGCGGCATGCTTTACAGTTTAGAACCGGGGCTCCAAAAGCGTTTTGAGCAACACGGAGCATATGACATGTTCCAAGATCTGAAACTGGTTTTCCAAGCTCATGCCCACGTCGAGAGATATGACGTCTCTGACAAGTTCTTCAGTTGTAAGATGGAGGAGAATAGTTCTGTCAGTGAGCACATCCTCAAGATGTCTGGGCTACACAACCGCTTCACTCAGCTGGGAGTTAATCTCCCGAATGACTCAGTCATTGACAGAATTCTCTAGTCGCTTCCACCTAGCTACAAAAGCTTTGTGATGAACTACAACATGCAGGGGATGGAGAAGTCCATTCCTGAGTTGTAATCGATGCTGAAATCAGCGGAGGTCGAGATCAAAAAGGAGCATCAAGTGTTGATGGTGAATAAGACCACTAGTTTCAAGAAAGGCAAGGCTAAGAAGAACTTCAAGAAGGACGGAAAAGCTGTTGCCGCGCCCGGTAAGCAAGTTGTCGGGAAGAAGAAGAACAAGAATGGACAAAAGCCTGAGACTGTGTGTTTTTATTGCAAGGGTACCGGTCACTGGAAGCGGAACTGCCCCAAGTACTTAGCGGATAAGAAGGACGGCAACATTAAATATATATGTGATATACTTGTTATTGATGTGTACCTAACCAGCGCTCGTAGTAGCTCCTGGGTATTTGATAACGATGCAGTTGCTCACATTTGTAACTCCAAGCAGGAGCTACGGAATAAGCAGAGGCTGGCGAAGGACGAGGTGACAATGCGCGTCGGGAATGGTTTCAAGTATGATGTGATCGCCGTCGGCACGCTACCTCTACATCTAACTTCGGGATTAGTGTTAAACCTTAATAATTGTTATTTAGCACCAGCTTTGAGCATGAACATTGTATCTGGATCTCGCTTGATGCGAGATGGCTACTCATTTAAATCTGAGAATAATGGTTGTTCTATTTATATGAGAGAGATGTTTTATGGTGATGCCCCGCTGGTCAATGGTTTATTTTTGATGAATCTCGAACGTGATGTTACACATGTCCATAGTGTGAGTACCAAAAAGTGTAAGGTTGATAACGATAGTCCCATCTACATGTGGCACTGCCGCCTTGGTCATATTGGTGTCAAACGCATGAAGAAGCTCCATACTGATGGACTTTTGGAGTCTCTTGATTTCGAATCATTTGACACGTGCGAACCATGCCTCATGGGCAAGATGACCAAGACTCCGTTCTCCGGAACAATGGAGCGAGCAACTGACTTGTTGGAAATAATACATATCGATGTATGCGGTCCAATGAGTGTCGAGGCTCGTGGTGGCTACCGTTATGTTCTCGCCCTCACTGATGACTTGAGTAGATATGGGTATCTCTACTTATGAAACATAAGTCTGAAACTTTTGAAAGGTTCAAGGAATTTTAGAGTGAGGTAGAGAATCAACATGACAGGAAAATAAAGTGCCTACGATCTGATCATGGTGGAGAATATTTAAGTCACGAGTTTGGCACGCACCTAAGGAAATGTGGAATTGTTTCACAACTCACGCCGCCTGGCACACCTCAGCGAAATGGTGTGTCTGAACGTCGTAATCGCACTCTATTAGATATGGTACGATCTATGATGTCTCTTACCGATTTACCAGTATCATTTTGGGGATATGCATTAGAGACTGCCGCATTCACTTTAGATAGGGCACCGTCAAAATCCGTTGAGACGACACCGTATGAATTATGGTTTAGAAAGAAACCTAAGCTGTCGTTTCTAAAAGTTTGGGGATGCGATGCTTATGTGAAGAAACTTCAACCTGAGAAGCACGAACCCAAAGCGGAGAAGTGCGTATTCATAAGATATCCCAAAGAGACTATTGGGTATACCTTCTACCTCAGATCCGAAGGCAAAGTATTTGTTGCCAAGAATGGATCCTTTCTTGAGAAAGAGTTTCTCTCGAAAGAAGTGAGTGGGAGGAAAATAGAACTTGATGAGGTAATTGTACCTCCACTCGAACCGGAGAGTAGCAAAGCACAGGAAGTTGTTTCTATGGAACCTACACTGGCTGGAGAGGAAATTAATGATGATGATCATGAAACTTCAGATCAAGTTACTATTGAATGTCGAAGGTCCACTAGGACACGTTCCGCACCAGAGTGGTACGACAACCCTGTCCTGGAGATCATGTTGTTGGACAACGGTGAACCTTCGAACTACAAAGAAGCGATGGCGGGCCCGGATTCCAACAAATGGCTTGAAGCCATGAAATCGGAGATAGGATCCATGTATGAGAACAAAGTGTGGACTTTGGTGGACTTTCCTTATGATAAGCGAGCCATTGAAAATAAATGGATCTTTAAGAAGAAGACTGACGCAGATGGTAATGTGACCATGTATAAGGCTCGGCTTGTCGCTAAGGGTTATCGACAAGTTCAAGGAGTTGACTACGATGAGACTTTCTCACCCGTAGCGATGCTGAAGTCTGTCCGAATCATGTTAGCAATTGCGGCATTTTATGATTAGGAGATTTGGCAAATGGACGTCAAAACGGCATTCCTTAATGGCTTCCTTAAGGAAGAATTGTATATGATGCAGCCGGAAGGTTTTGTCGATCCTAAAGATGCTAACAAGGTATGCAAGCTCCAACGCTCTATCTATGGGCTGGTGCAAGCATCTCAGAGTTGGAATATTCGCTATAATGAAGTGATTAATGCGTTTGGGTTTGTACAGGTTTATGGAGAACCTTGTATTTACAAGAAAGTGAGTGGGAGCTCTGTAGCATTTCTCGTATTATATGTGGATGACATACTGATAATGGGAAATGATATAAAACTCTTGGAAAGTGTAAAGGCCTACTTGAATAAGTGTTTTTCAATGAAGGACCTTGGAGAAGCTGCTTACATATTAGGTATTAAGATCTATAGAGATAGATCGAGATGCCTCATAGGTCTTTCACAAAGCACATACCTTGAAAAGATAGTGAAGAAGTTCAATATGGATCAGTCCAAGAAGGGGTTCTTGCCTGTGTTACAAGGTGTGAGATTGAGTATGACTCAATGCCCGACCATGGCAAAGGATAGAGAAGAGATGAGTGTCATCCCCTATGCTTCAGCCATAGGGTCTATTATGTATGCCATGCTGTGTACCAGACCTGATGTGAACCTTGCCATAAGTTTGGTAGGGAGGTACCAAAGTGATCGCGGAGCAGAAAATTGGACAACGGTCAAGAATATCCTGAAGTACCTGAAAAGGACAAAGGACATGTTTCTCGTATATGGAGGTGCTGAAGAGCTTGTCGTAAAGGGTTATATCGATGCTAGCTTCGACATAGATCCGGACGTCTCCAAGCCGCAAACCGGATACGTGTATATTTTGAACGGAGGCGCAGTCCGCTGGTGCAGCAGCAAGCAAAGCGTCGTGGCAGCATCTACATGTGAAGCGGAGTACATAGCTGCTTCGGAAGCAGCAAAGGAAGGAGTCTGGATGAAGGAGTTCATCACCGACCTAGGAGTAATTCCAAGTGCGTCGGGCCCGATCACTCTATTCTGTGACAACACTAGAGCTATTGCCCTTGCGAAGGAGCCCAGGTTTCACAAGAAGACAAGACACATCAAGCGCCGCTTCAACTCCATCCGTGATTACATTCAGGAGGGAGATATAGATATTTGTAAAGTGCATACGGATCTGAATGTCGCAGATCCATTGACTAAACCTCTCTCACGAGCAAAACATGATCAACACCAGAATGCTATGGGTGTAAAATTCATCACAATGTAACTAGATTATTGACTCTAGTGCAAGTGGGAGACTGTTGGAAATATGCCCTAGAGGCAATAATAAAATGGTTATTATTGTATTTCCTAGTTCATGATAATTGTCTATTGTTCATGCTATAATTGTGGTAACCGGAAACCATAATACATGTGTGAATACATAGGCCACAACATATCCCTAGTGAGCCTCTAGTTGACTAGCTCGTTGATCAATAGATGGTCACGGTTTCATGACCATGGACATTGTATGTCGTTGATAACGGGAGCACATTATTAGGAGAATGATGTGATGGACAAGACCCAATCCTAAGCATAGCACAAGATCGTGTAGTTCGTTTGCTAAAGCTTTTAAATGTCAAGTATCGTTTCCTTAAACCATGAGATTGTGCAACTCCCGAATACCGTAGGAATGCTTTGGGTGTGCCAAAGGTCACAACATAACTGAGTGGTTATAAAGGTGCACTACGGGTATCTCCGAAAGTGTCTGTTGGGTTGGCACGAATCGAGACTGGGATTTGTCACTCCGTGTGACGAAGAGGTATCTCTGGGCCCACTCGGTAAGACATCATCATAATGAGCTCAATGTGACTAAGGAGTTAGTCACGGGATGATGTATTACAGAACGAGTAAAGAGACTTGCCGGTAACGAGATTGAACAAGGTATAGAGATACCGACGATCGAATCTTGGGCAAGTATCATACCGATAGACAAAGGGAATTGTATACGGGTTTATTGAATCCCCGACACCATGGTTCATCCAATGAGATCATCGTGGAGCATGTGGGAGCTAACATGGGTACCCAGATCCCGCTATTGGTTATTGACCGGAGCGGTGTCTCGGTCATGTCTACATGTCTCCCGAACCCGTAGGGTCTACACACTTAAGGTTCGATGAAGATAGGGTATAGGGAAATGGTATACGTGATTACTGAAAGTTGTTCGGAGTCCCAGACGAGATCTCGGACGTCACGAGGAGCTCCGTAATGGTCCGGAGGTAAAGATTGATATATAGGAAGTCCAGTTTTGGTCACCGGAAAGTTTTCAGGCTCATCGATAGTGTACCGGGAGTGCCGGGAGGGTGCCGGAGGACCCTCGGGAGGGTTGTGACGACCAAAGGACTTCGTGGGCCCTTAGAGGAGGTGTGCCATCCCTTAGTGGGCTGGCCAAGACCTTCTAGAAAGGCCCATGCGGCTGGGATCAAGAGATAAAGGGAAAAGGATTTAAAAGGAGGAGATCCACCTCCCTTGTGGGAGGTGGACTCTTCCCCACCTTCGGCCGAAGCTCTCCTCCTTGGAGGAGGGGCCAAGGCAGATCTCCCTCTCCCTCCTCCTATATATATGCAAGGGTTTGGGACGATTTGAGACACGACTTCTTTCTCTCTCGGTGCAGCCCTACCCTTCCTCTTCCTCGTTCTCCGTAGCGCTTGGCGAAGCCCTGCCGGAGTTCACGTAGCTCAACCGTCACCACGCCGTCGTGCTGCCGGAGCTCTCCCTCAACCTCTCCTTCCTCCTTTCTGGATCAAGGAATAGGAGACTTCATAGGGCTGCATGTGTGTTGAATGCGGAGGCGCCGTTGTTCGGCGCTGAGATCGGAATCCACCACGATGTGAATCGCTGCGAGTACGACTCCACCAACCGCGTTCTTGTAACGCTTCCGCTTAGCGAACTTCAAAGGTATGAAGATGCAATCTCTACCCACTCGTTGCTGGTTTCTCCATGGATAGATTTTGGTGATCGTAGGAATTTTTTGATTTACTACTACGCCTACCAACACGCACGTCAGCTCGCTCGTCACCCTACGCCATCCGTCACCACCCTGCTCGGATCGGGACTCCTGCATCACCCCAACCCGTCGGCCTCGTGACATGTGGTGGATCATCACCGCCGCCGTTCACGCGGCGGCCCGCCCTTTGATCTACGCTGCGCCTCTGCGGCCGCCCTGCCAACCGTCGTGTCCAGCTTCGTCTTGAACTCCGCCACCATCCCGCCTCCATTGAGCAGCGTCCCCGACCTCATGCGCGATCAGATTGATCGACCGTCACCGCCGGGATCCGCCTTATCTATGCCGTGCAATCAACTTGGCCCGTCGGTTCGTGTCTTCACAGGTCTCGTGAAGACTGTCCCGTTTAAAGCGCACCCCTCCACCGATCGAGCACCGGGCTACCATTGTGTGCCCCGTCGGGCCACAGTGCCGCCACCCTATGGTTCTCCTCAAGGGTGCATCGACCCGTGTGCTGCAACTGCGTCAACCCTTTCGGCCGTAGTGTCGCGGCCCGCGGTCCACCGCCGCTCCGAGGCCGTCCTCATGGCTGCCCCGACCATCGCGTTGCCGTTGCGTCGCCCCATCGGGCCATCGCGAGCATGGCACGTGGTCTCCTGATACGTCTCCAACATATTTATAATTTTTGATTGTTCCATGCTATTATATTATCTGTTTTGGATGTTTTATATGCATTAATAAGGCATTTTATATCATTTTTGGGACTAACCTATTAATCTAGAGCCTAGTGCCAGTTTCTGTTTTTTCCTTGTATTTGAGTATTACAGATCAGGAATATTAAATGGAGTCCAAACGGAATAAAATCTTTGAGATGATTTTTCTTGGACCAGAAGGCATCTACCAGACTTGGAGCGCAAGGAAAAAGACTTGCCAAGAGGTGACAAGCTAGGGGGGCACGATCACCACCCCTGGCCATGCCTGACTGGCTTGTGGCCCCCCAGCACTTCTCCTAACCCTATTATTCATCCTATAAATACCCAAATATTCCCCCAATACCAAAAAGATCCACGTAAATACTTTTCCACCTCTGCAACCTTCTGTTCCCGAGAGTTTCAATCTTGGAGCCTTTTTAGATAATCTGTCGGAGGGGGATTCGATCACGAAGGGCATCTACATCAACTCCATTGCCCCTCCGATGATGCGTGAGTAGTTCACCATAGACGTACGGGTCCATAGCTAGTATCTTTATGTCTTATTCTCACTCTTTGTGCTTCAATACCATGTTCTTCATGATCTTCATGGATATCTATCCGATGTAATACTCTTTTGCGGCGTGTTTGTCGAGATCCGATGAATTGTGGGTTTATGATCAACTTATGTATGAATATTATTTGGTTCTTCTCTAAATTCTTATATTCATGATTTCATATCTTTGTAAGTCTTTTTGAGTTATTGATTTGGTTTGGCCAACTAGATTGGTAATTCTTGCAATGGGAGAAGTGCTTAGTTTTGGGTTCAATCTTGTAGTGTCCTCACCCAATGACAAAGTAGGGGTAGCGAGGCACGTATTGTATTGTTGCCATCAAGGGTAAAAATATGGGGTTTTCATCATATTGCTTGAGTTTATATATCTACATCATGTCATCTTACTTAATGCGTTACTCTGTTCTTTATGAGCTTAATACTCTAGATGCACGCATGAGTCGGTCGATGTGTGGAGTAATAGTAGTAGATGCAGAATCGCTTCGGTCTACTTAACACGAATGTGATGCCTATATGCATAATCATTGCCTTGGATATGCTCATAATTATTCTCTTTTCTATCAATTGCTCGACAGTAATTTGTTCACCCACCGTGTTATTTTCCTTCAATATAGAAGCCTCTAGTGAATCCTATGGCCCCTGGGTCTACTTTCCATGTTATATTTTCAGATCTATTAAGCAAAAATACCAAAAATACCTTGCTACAATTCATTTAATTTTTACTTTCTGCAATCTTTTACATCTATCTCTATCAGATCTAATCCTTGCAAATAACCATGAAGGGATTGACAACCCCTTTATAGAGTTGGGTGCACGAGTTTGATTGTTTGTGTAGGTGCATTCATTGGTAACTTGCTTGTTCCTCCTACTGGATTGATACCTTGGTTCTCATCAACTGAGGGAAATAATTATCTACTTCGTTGCATCACCCTTTGCTCTTTAAGGGAAAACCAACGCAAGCTCAAGAGTTAGCAAGAAGGATTTCTGGTGCCGTTGCCGGGGAGGATACACATACCAAGTACCCATCACAAACTCATCTCTTGCATTTACATTATTTGCCTTTTGCCTCTCGTTTGACCCCCACTTCTAAAACGATTTTCAGAAAATACCAAAAAGATTGGTCTTTTTATTCGCTCTTCTTCTGTTCACCTTTTCGTTTGCTTTTTTGCTTGCTTGCGTGCTAGATCGATTAATTGCCACCACGTCTGAATCTTGAGGGGAATTTTGATGACTTTGCTAATAACAACCCTCATGAAGAACCTACTATCACACATACAATTTTTTTCCGCATTGTGCGGTAATATTATTGGAAAAGTTGTTATTCAAGATTTCTTTACTTGTGCGGGTACGCTTCCTACCTTAGGAGGGTACATTCTCAATAAAACTAATAGTCTTGCGGATGCTATAACACTATTAATAATTGAACTTGAGAGGCAATTTGTTCAAATGCACCCTTCCATACAACGGATTTTTCTAGAGTCCTCTAATATTCAACATTCTTCCGTTAAGCGTGCCACCACTATATTTCTAGCCCATGAGTTTAGATTTATAATTAAAGAGGCTAGCGAAATTTTGCTCATTATAAAATTAATGGTGGATGCCCCCCATAGAGGATATTCTTTTTAATCAAGAAGTGATAATGAGATTGGAATCACCAGATTATGTTGTTTCTAATGAAAATTTGAGAAAAAGGGTCCCTACCGAGGTTTTGGTTGATAAGATTTCTGAACTCAATGATAATTTTTCTGTACAAAACAATGGATTAGAGTTCATATCAAGAAATTATTGGGAGGCGTAGTAGTAAATCAAAAATTTTCCTACGTGTCACCAAGATCTATCTAGGAGAAACCAGCAACGAGTCAGGAGAGCTTGCATCTTCATACCTTTGAAGATCGCTAAGCGGAAGGGTTACAAGAACGCGGTTGGTGGAGTCATACTCGTAGCAATTCAGATCGCGGTGGACTCCGATCTCAGCGCCGAACAACGGTGCCTCCGCGTTTAACACACGTGCAGCCCGGTGACGTCTCCTACGTCTTGATCCAGCAAGGAGGAAGGAGAGGTTGGGGAAGAGCTCCGGCAGCATGACGGTGTTGTGACGGTGGAGCTGCATGGACTCCGGCAGAGCTTCGCCAATTGCTACGGAGAACGAGGAGAGGGAGGAGTAGGGCTGCGCCGAGAGAGGAAGAAAACCGTGTAGATGGCAGCCCCAAACCCCCACTATATATAGGAGGAGGGGAGGGAGGGCTACGCCCTAGGGTTTCCACCCTAGGGTGGTGCGGCAGCCACCAGATGGCAATCTGGCTGGCGGCCAGAGTGGGAGAGGGGAGGGGCGGCACCCTAGATGGGCCTAGGGCCCATCTGCCCTAGGGTTTGCCCCCCTCCACCTCTTGCTGCACCTTGGTCTCGTTGTGGGGGCGCACCAGCCCACCTAGGCGCTAGTTCCCACCCACTTGTTGCCCAAGTAGCCCTCTGGTGCCGGTGGCCCCTCCCGGTGGACCCCCGGAACCCTTCCGGTCGTCCCGCTACACTACCGGTGACGCCCGAAACATTTCCGGTGACCGAAACCTCACTTCCTATATATGAATCTTTACCTCCGGATCATTCCGGAGCTCCTCGTGACATCTGGGATCTCATCCGGGACTCCGAACAACCTTCGGTAACCATGTACACTATTTCCCTATAACCCAAGCGTCATCGAACCTTAAGTGTGTAGACCCTACGGGTTCGGGAGACACATAGACATCACCAAGAAACCTCTCCGGTCAATAACCAACAGGGGGATCTGGATACCCATGTTGGCTCCCACATGCTCCACGATGATCTCATCGGATGAACCACGATGTCGGGGATTCAATCAATCCTGTATTCAATTCCCTTTGTCTATCGGTATGATACTTGCCCGAGATTCGATCGTCGGTATCTCTATACCTTGTTCAATATTGTTACCGGCAAGTCTCTTTACTGGTTCCGTAATACATCATCCTATGGCTAACTCCTTAGTCACATTGAGCTCATTATGATGATGTCTTACCGAGTGGGCCAAGAGATACCTCTCCGTCACAAGGAGTGACAAATCCCAGTCTCGATTCGTGCCAACCCAACAGACACTTTTGGATATACCCGTAGTGCACCTTTATAGCCACCCAGTTACGTTGTGACGTTTGGCACACCGAAAGCATTCCTACGGTATCCGGGAGTTGCACAATCTCATGGTCTAAGGAAACGATACTTGACATTGAAAAGCTTTAGCAGACGAACTACACGATCTTATGCTATGCTTAGGATTGGGTCTTGTCCATCACATCATTCTCCTAATGATGTGATCCCGTTATCAACAACATCCAATGTCCGTGGTCATGAAACCGTGATCATCTATTGATCAACGAGCTAGCCAACTAGAGGCTCACTAGGGACATGTTGTAGTCTATGTATTCACACATGTATTATGGTTTCCGGTTAACACAATTATAGCATGAACAACAGACAATTATCATGAACAAGGAAATACAATAATAAACATTTTATTATTGCCTCTAGTGCATATTTCCAACAATCTCCCACTTGCACTAGAGTCAATAATCTAGTTACATTATGATGAATCGAACACCCATGGCATTCTGGTGTTGATCATGTTTTGCTGGTGAGAGAGGTTCAGTCAACGGATCTGCGACATTCAGATCCGTATGCAATTTACAAATATCTATATCTTCCTCCTGAATGTAATCATGGATGGAGTTGAAGCGGCGCTTGATGTGTCTTGTCTTCTTGTGAAACCTGGGCTCGTTCGCAAGGGCAATAGCTCCAGTGTTGTCACAGAATAGAGTCATCGGGCCCGACGCACTTGGAATTACTCCTAGGTCGGGATGAACTCCTTCATCCAGACTCCTTCCTTTGCTGCTTCCGAAGCAGCTATGTACTCCCCTTCACATGTAGATGCTGCCACGACGCTTTGCTTGCCGCTGCACCAGCTAACTGCCCCTCCGTTCAAAATGTACATGTATCCGGTTTGCGACTTGGAGTCGTCCGGATCTGTGTTGAAGCTAGCATCGACGTAACCCTTTACGACGAGATCTTCGGCACCTCCATATACGAGAACCATGTCCTTTGTCCTTTTAAGGTACTTTAGGATATTCTTGACGGCTGTCCAGTGTTCCGCTCTAGGATCACTTTGGTACCTCCCTACCAAAGTTATGACAAGGTTCACATCAGGTCTGGTACATAGCATGGCATACATAATAGAGCCTATGGCTGAAGGATAGGGGATGACACTCTTCTCTTCTCTATCTTTTGCCGTGGTCGGGCATTAAGTCATAGTCAATCTCACACCCTGTAGCACAGGCAAGAAACCCTTCTTGGAATGATCCATATTGAACTTCTGCAATACCTTTTCAAGTTATGTGCTTTGTGAAAGACCTATGAGGCATCTCGATCTATCTCTATAGATCTTAATACCTAATATGTAAGCAGCTACTCCAAGGTCCTTCATTGAAAAACACTTATTCAAGTAGGCCTTTACACTTTCCAAGAGTTCTATATCATTTCCCATTATCAGAATGTCATCCACATATAATATGAAATGCTACAAAGCTCCCACTCACTTCCTTGTAAATATAGGGTTCTCCATAAACCTGTACAAACCCAAACGCTTTAATCACCTCATTAAAGTGAACGTTCCAACTCCAAGATGCTTGCACCAGCCCATAGATGGAGCGCTGGAGCTTGCATACTTTGTTAGCGTCTTTAGGATTGACAAAACCTTCCGGCTGCATCATATACAGTTCTTCCTTGAGGAAGCCATTAAGGAATGCCGTTTTGACGTCCATTTGCCAGATCTCATAATCATAAAATGGGGCAATTGCTAACATGATACAGACAGACTTCAGTATCGCTACGGGTGAGAAAGTCTCATCGTAGTCAACTCCTTGGACTTGTCGATAACCCTTAGCGACAAGCCGAGACTTATAGATGGTCACATTACCATCCACGTCAGTCTTCTTCTTAAAGATCCATTTATTTTCCATGGCTCGCTTATCATCAGGCATGTCCACCAAAGTCCATACTTTGTTCTCATACATGGATCCTATCTCGGATTTCATGGCCTCAAGCTATTCGTTGGAATCTGGGCCCGCCATCGGTTCTTCATAGTTCGAAGGTTCACCGTTGTCCAACAACATGATCTCTAGGAGAGGGTTGCCGTACCACTCTGGTGCAGAACGTGTCCTAGTGGACCTTCGACATTCAACAGTAACTTGATCTGAAGTTTCATGATCATCATCATTAACTTCCTCTCCAGCTGGTGTAGGCTCAACAGAAACAACTTCCTGTGCTGCGCTACTCTCCGGTTTGAGTGGAGGTACAATTACCTCATCAAGATCTATTTTCCTCCCACTTACTTCTTTCGAGAGAAACTCTTTCTCTAGAAAGGATCCATTCTTGGCAACAAGGACTCTGCCTTCGGATTTGAGGTAGAAGGTATACCCAATAGTCTCTTTGGGATATCCTATGAAGACGCACTTTTCCGCATTGGGTTTGAGCTTCTCGGTCTCCCAAACTTCTAGAAACGTGTAGCGACCCGACCTGAAAAGTCGAATCTCCGGTGTTTCCGTACCATCCCAAGATCATGCTGCTACACACATAATACATCAATGTATATATCAAAGGGAAATCACACAACTTTATTAATCGAAATCTCATATAGAGTCCTTTATTACAATAAGGATTACAATAAAGTGGCTGAAGGCCAACTCATGAGATAAAGTAAACCAAGGTCTTGCGGAAGCTTCAAAGGTAGTTGAGTCCATCTGACTCCAAGGGCATCTCACCGAGTGTAGAGCGTATCCTCACTCCTGGTAAGAAAAGTACTCTGCAACATGATACGTTGTAGCCATGTAGGTCAGCATATTGAATATGCCGGCAATGTCACAAAAGAGGGGTGTAAAGCAATCATCTATTCTATATGCATATATGGCAGGTGGGGTAGTAAGTTTTGCACAACGCCAATTTTTTTCGTACAACAAGAGAGGGCAGAAGTTATTACTACAATGTTGGTTGATTAATGAGATGGTTCCACCAAACAATTCTCATACCCAAGTTGTCATTAATACCCACATCAATATAATTATTTGTGTTGAGAATTCCAGATAGTTTCAGTTCTTTGGCTCAAACTGTCCATGACCGTGGACACGGCTAATCGATTAGGTTTGGGTACTCTGCAGAGTTTTGCACACGTTCCCCACAAGATTTGATCGCCTCCATTGGATTTCTCGCACTTCAGGGTGTTTGAGAAACGGATGACCAAAACATGGTGTTCTAAAGGGTTTCCCTGAGACTCTGTCGGTGCCCATCCTTTCCTACCGTTCTTCTACATCTCGTAGCACCGCCAGTCCAGGGTCACCACGATATCCAACTAAGCCAGAGCCCATAATGGCTGTGGCTGTGCAGGTAAGCCTTGGGTCTTGAAGCATCCATCCATCTCTTTGTGCTTGGGTGGACCTTTGCATATGAATACTGGCACTTCTCCAACAACACCTAGGCTATCCACTGGTTTCTCCAGGGCACCGTTCAACCATCATCCACCCAGAGGTATGTTGAAAACTTGGAGTCTTGAAGTCTTGATCATCTTGCAGGTCTTGAAATTATTATCTCACAACTCTCATGAATCACACAACCAACCCCGTCTACTAATAGCATAGCAAAATTAAATCAACGTTTCCCGAGGCCAATGTGTCAAAGGTTTGAGGGGTGCCTACCACATGATACTACATCAAGTAACCAAGTTTCCAAATTACCTACTTTGCATGCAATTGGGGAGATGGTAGAACTAATGCAATGAAAACATGGGTAAACATGATCAAAGTGACTTGCCTTGCTGACGATCCTCGTACTCAAGTGACTCTTGATAACAAGCTTCGCACTCCGGATGATCTAACAAATCAAACAAAGCACACAATAAGCATACAACTAATAATACAACTCACACAATCAACAAGATTAAACTAAAACAATTCAATAGTAAGAATCAAGAGAAACAAAATTCAAAACCAATATTTGACTCACAAATTTTTAGTGTCAAAGCTACTACTAATATAAAGTAAGACCAACAACTATTTTTAATAACAAAACAATAGTTAACAGAAAAGAAATAATATAATTTATATTAGTAAATAGAATTAAATCCACTAAAACTTTTGTGAAAAGAAATGCTACTAAAATTATAATTTTTATAAAACACAACTTAATGAAGATAACTAGAGTTTCCTATAACATTAGAGTATGAAACATTTTTTTAAAACAGAACATTACTTAACAGAAATGAATTACTAAGATTCTTTATTAGAAAACAGGATTAAATCTCCTAAAATGTTTGTGAAAAGTAAAACTAAATTGCTTTATAAAACTATACCAAATGAAAAAGAATAAAGATTTCCTATAACAATAAGGTATAAAACTAAACAATTAGTTTTATTAATAGCAAGTTATTTCACCTAATGTTGAAACAACAGAACCTAATGAAAACTAAAAACAAAAGTTAAACTAACTCAGATTCAAAATCAAACTAACTAAACTCTATTAAGAACTAAACAGATTTGGTTTTTGTTAAAAACCCTAACCAAATTCATCCTAAAAATTCCCAAACTATGTAGGATGATAGGTCTAACTAATACAAACCAGTGGCAAAAAGAGTCATACAAAAATATATTTTTAAACTCTAGTTATACATATTTTTGTAATTTAAGAAAATTTGGTTAGATTCAAATTTAAAGGTCAAATTTGAAATCTAAGACAACAATATGAAACTACATGAAATTTGTGACCTAATGCAAAAAGAATCAATTAAAAACACTAATTAGTTTAAAAGTTACAACTAAAACAAAAACAGAAAACATTCTGTTTTCTAAAACAAAACAGAAAAGAACAAAAATATTAGCTAACGGACAGGGCTACATGGCGGCTTCCTATTGGTTGCTAGTGCGTGTGCGTGGGTGTCTGCGGGCGGATGACCAAAACTTAGAAGAAAATGTTTCCGCGTTATAATCCTTCTAATCTGGCGCGTTGGATCTAGATCTGACGGCTACGGGGGTGCGGTGTCTTACAGAGGGGGGTCGAGGTTTCCGACGAGGTCGATGGCGTCCGGACGTCGGAGGTGGTCGGAGATGGTCATGTAGTGGTCGGGGCGGTGTCCGAAGGGCTCAAGCGATGGCGGCGAAGGTCCGGCGTCAAATGGTGGCGTCAGACGAGGCTGGGAACGACGGAGGAGACGGCCTCGTGCTCGAAGAGCTTCGGTCGTTGACCAAACTCCGGCGAGGTGGAGCGTGGTGTTTGTGGGCGTGGGCAGGGGCGCTCGGGGTGAAACGAAGAGCGGAGAAGGCAGGGGCTTTTATAGGCCAGGTGCGGGGTCGGGAGAGGGAGAGAGGAGTGAGATCAGCGGAGGATGGATCTCCGGCGACATCGACGGCGCGAGGAGGGAGACGAGCGCGCTGATGGCGCTGTTGGATGATGGGTCCCGCGTGTCAGTGAGAGAGGGGGCGGGATCTACGCGTCGGTGACCGATCCGAAAGGGTCTCGGGAGTAAAGGCTGGTGGGCCGGCCGGTTTCTAATTAAACGATTTAAATCCGTTTCCTTTTCTATTTTCCAGAGCGTTTAAAACCCTTTCAATGCATTCAAATCATTTCCAAACATATGGAATATATATATCAAAATGACCAGGGATATAAATGCTATTTAATGAACCTTTTGCCTCTGTCAAAATGAATACTTTAAAAAAATTATTTTTCAGAAAATGCCTAATTGATTTTAAATTCTTTTGCAAATGAATTTCAAATAACCCGCTGGTTTTATTGTTCAAATATTTCACCAAGATGCCCCTGGTGTGGAGTGTCATGCTACTCCTCTCTTTTTTTTTGAATATTTCTGGGGGTTTTCAACTAGGAGAAACAAGTAGATGGAAAAAATTGAAATGGCCTTTCAGAATTTCAAAAGAAGAACTTCAACAATTCATTTCATTCAAACAATGTGATGATGATGCTAGCTATATTTCCTAACATTTCTAAAATGAAATTTTGGGATGTTACAAACCTACCCACCTTAAGATGAATCTCGCCCTCGAGATTTGGGTTGGCTAGAAAATAGGTGCGGGTGGTCTCTACGAAGATCTTCTTCGCGTTCCCAAGTGGCTTCTTCCTCGGTGTGGTGACTCCAGAGAACCTTACAAAACTTGATGATCTTGCTACGGGTAACTCTGTTGGTAGTCTCAAGGATTCTGGTAGGCTTCTCCTCATAGGTTAGATCACTATCAAGTTGTATGGCCTCTAGGGGCACTGTGTATCTCAAAGGAATATCAGCCATCTCAGCATGGCATTTCTTCAGCTGGGAAACATGGAAAACATCATGAACTCCGGACAATCCTTCCGGCAATTCCAGCTTGTATGCAACTTCGCCTCTACGTTCAAGAATTTTGTAGGGGCCTATGAATCTGGGTGCTAACTTTCCTTTAACACCAAACCTCTTGATTCCTCGAAGTGGGGACACACGAAGGTATGCTCGGTCTCCCACTTCATACGTCACCTCCTTGTGTTTGCTATCAACATAGCTTTTCTGCCTGGATTGGGCTATCTTGAGTCGGTCTCGAATCAGTTTGACCTTTTCTTCAGAATCTCGGATAAGATCGGGACCAAAAAGCTTTCGGTCTCCAACACCATCCCACATCAATGGTGTTGTGCATCTCGTTCCGTATAAAGCTTCAAAAGGGGCCATCTTCAGACTTGTCTGATAACTGTTGTTGTATGAGAACTCTGCGTAAGGTAAGTTGTCATCCCAACTAGACCCATAGTCCAGCGCACAAGCTCTCAACATGTCCTCCAGAATCTGGTTGACTCTCTCAGTCTGTCCATCGGTCTGCGGATGAAAAGCTGTACGGAATTCCAGCCTTGTACCCAAAGTTTCATGTAACTGATGCCAAAACTTTAAGGTAAATTGCGTTCCTCTATCTAACACGATACTCCTCAGAACTCCATGCAGACATACGATCCTGGTCATATATATCTTGGCTAACTTAGCACTGGTATAGGTGATCTTCACTGGAATGAAATGAGCCACCTTGGTCAAGCGATCGACCACTACCCAGATGGAATCATAACCTGAACGGGTCCTGGGTAATCCTATGATGAAGTCCATACCAAGCTTATCCCATTTCCACTCGGGTATCGGCAAAGGTTGGAGTAACCCTGCTAGTTTCTGATGTTCCGCCTTTACTCGTTGACAAACATCACATACCGCAACATGTTCGGCAATATCCTTCTTCATACCTATCCACCAGTAACTTTCCTTCAAATCCAGGTACATCTTGGTGTTGCCTAGGTGTATCGAGTAGGGTGAATCGTGAGCTTCTTGAAGTATCAACTTCCTGAGCTCTGGGTCACTGGGCACATAGATTCGGTTCTCGAACCATAGAGTACCTTATTCATCTTCATGAAAGTCATTAGCTTTTCCATTCTTCATTCTCTGCTTTATCTCAGCTATCTCCTTGTCCGATTTCTGGGCTTCGCGAATTCTTTGGGTCAAGGTGGACTGGATCTTTAGTGTGGCAACATATCCTTTTGGAACTATCTCTAGCCGGAGCTCTCTGAGATCATCGGCTAACTCCTGGGGTAATCCTCCTGCTAGGAGTGTGTTCACATAACTCTTCCGACTCAAAGCATCTGCTACAACATTTGCCTTTCCTGGATGGTAATGCAGTCTCATGTCATAGTCCTTGATTAACTCTAGCCATCTCCTCTATCTGAGGTTCAACTCCTTCTGTGTGAAGATATACTTCAGGCTTTTATGATCAGTGTAAATATCACAACTATTTCCGATAAGGAAATGTCTCCACGTCTTGAGTGCGTGCACTATGGCTGCTAGTTCCAAATCATGGGTGGCATAGTTCAACTCATGAGGTCGTAACTGTCTGGATGCATAGGCTACAACTTTTCCCTCCTGCATGAGTACTCCTCCAAGTCCTTGACGTGAAGCATCACAATAAACTTGGAAGTCCTTCCGAATATTTGGCAGAATCAACACTAGGGCTGTGACCAAACGTTTCTTAAACTCCTGGAAACTAGCTTCACATTCCTCAGTCCAAATATACTTAGACTCTTTCTTCAACAACTCTGTCATGGGCTTGCCAATCTTTGAGAAATTCTCAATGAACCTCCGGTAATATCCGGCAAGTCCGAGAAAACTACGGATCTCCTTAACTGAGGTGAGTGACTTCCACTCGGTGACTGCTTCAACCTTAGCGGGGTCCACTGCTAATCAATCTCTGGAAACAATGTGTCCAAGGAATCCGACTTCCGTCAGCCAGAATTCACATTTACTGAACTTGGCATATAACTGATGCTCTCTAAGCTTCTCCAGAACTAAACACAAATGTTCCTTGTGTTCTTCCTCGCTCTTGGAGAATATCAAAATTTCATCGATGAACACCACGACAAACTTGTCCAGATATTCCATAAACACTTTGTTCATCATATTCATGAAATAGGCAGGCGCATTAGTTAAACCAAAAGACATGACTGTATACTCATATAAGCCATACCTTGTGGTGAAGGTTGTTTTGGGTATATCCTGTTCACGAATTTTCAATTGGTGATACCCTGATCGAAGATCGATCTTGGAGAATACTTTGGCTCCTACTAGCTGATCAAACAAGTCATTAATCATCGGCAGAGGGTACATGTTCTTGATAGTGACCTCGTTCAATGCACGATAATTGACTACCATCCTCAAGGTTTTATCCTTCTTCTCTACCAAAAGAACTGGGGCCCCCAAGGTGAAGAACTTGGGCGAATATACCCTTTTTCCAATAACTCCTTAATCTGCTTCTTGATTTCTACTAAATCATTTGCGGGCATCCGATAGGGTCTCTTGGAAATTGGGGCTTTTGCTGGTAGTAACTCTATCAGAAATTCAATCTCTCTATCTGGTGGCATGCCTGGTAATTCCTCCGGGAATACATCTAGATAGTCTTGTACAACCGGCACTTCTTCCTGAACAACTCCTGTGAGGGAATTTAACCGAGCACTCATTTGTGTGCGTCGGGATACATACTTAATCCTCTTGTTCTCTGGGGTGGTGAGCAAAATAGACTTGCTGGGGCAATCAAGGTTTCCTTCATACTTGGTCATCCAATCCATGCCTAGGATTACATCCAATCCCTGGGATTCTAAGACGATGAGGTCGGTGGGAAAACATGGTTTCCTATATGGAGTTTCAATGCGTGACATCCTATCCCTGCCATCATCATACCTCCTGGGGAATTGACCTTAATGGGCTGACTAAGGGTTCTGGTGGGTAAACCATACTTTTCCACAACTACCCTTGATATGAATGAATGAGTTGCACCAGAATCAAAAAGTACCATAACTGGACATGAATGCAATAAAAACTTACCAACCATAATGTCGGGCTGATCATAGACTTCTTCCACATTAATGTGGTTCACCTAAGCACGGGGAAAAGTGTAGCGACCCGACTCAAAACGAGTCAAGCCTCTGTGTGTACTGTGCCATCCCTGGATCAGTATGCTGGCACACACAGTACATCAATGTATATATTAAAGTGCAATCACATGTAATTAATGTAAAACTGATATATACCTTAAAATCTCAGCGGAAACAGTCAACGGGAGTGGAGTCCCAATAAACACCAACGGAAGGTTGAGTGTAGACCGTAACCCTGAATCGTACTCTTACCCGTCCTAGAGCTTATCTGCAACATAAGACGTTGCAGCCGTGTAGGTCAGTACATTGAATGTACCGGCAAGATCACCATAGTAGAACAGAAGATAAAAACTATTCTATATGCAGTAAGGCTTTGTGGCTCTGTGTTTGAGTTTTTGCAGAAAAGCTGGTTTTATATTCTTTTCCTACAACAAAGGAATATCAGGAGTTTCACTATAGAGTTACCTAACATGACATGGTTCCGCCAACCGATGTCTTAATGCCCACAAGTATCATAAGTTGTCCACAATTAATTACCAGTCCAGTGTTGAGAGTTCAGAGATAGATCTAAGTCCAGAGGCTCAAATTGTCCGTAACCGGGGACACGGCTAATCGATTAGGTTTAACTCTGCAGAGTGTTGTGTACTTTACCCACAAGATTCGTTCCCTCCTTGTAAGTCCTCGCACTGCCGGGTGTTTGAGAATAGGATGAACGAAACATGGTCTTTCAGAGTGTTTCCCTGACTACTGTCAGTGCCCATCCTTTCCTAACGTCGACTACATCTCGTAGCACTGGCCAGCCAGAATCACAACAAAGATCAACAAAGCCAGAGCCCGTAATGACTTGTGGATACACAGGTAAGCTTCCGGGCATGAAGTATTCATCCGTCTCTTTGAGTCTGGGTGAAGCTTTCCGCAAGATGTCATGGTGCTTCTCCATGCATCCCGGCCAACCACTGGTTACTCCAGGGATGCCCAATCAACCATGCTTCACCCAGTAGTGTGTATTGAAAACTTGTTTCTCGAGTGTCGAAGTCTTGAGGTCTTGAAGATGCAGGACTTGAAGATGCCTTCATGAAGTTATCGTCTTGACGTAGAGTCCTCCTTCTCACACCACTCATGAAACACTCATACCAAACGCAGTCGACTTTAGCATAGCATAAAAATAACTAACGTTCCCGGGGCTTTATAACAAGTGGTGGGTTCCTACCTCATGCATTCTACTCAACTACAAGAATTTCAATAACACTACGGGAGGGATTTGTTGAATGATGTCACTACATGCAATAAAACATAGGTATGAACAAAATGGTCAAAGTGAACTTGCCTGTACTGTTGATGAAGAGTAATATCGCTCTCAGAAATAACTTGATAGACTATTTGTCACTCTTCGATGAAAATCTATATAATCAAACTTTGCATTCATATAAGCAAGCATACTAGCAATCAATTCCAACACACAAGGATAACACAAGAGTAGACACTAAGGGTTTGTGATGAAGGAAATACTTAAGACAAAACTCAAAACAACAAATTTTTATCAACACAACTAAGGTTGGTTTTCTCTACAAATAAAAAAAATTCAAAAGTAAAAACACAAAACAAAGTAAAATATATCAAAAGTAGTTTAGTAAATATTTTACTTAGTCAAAAGAATTACTTTTGAAGACAACTAAGAACTAAGAAACAATACTCTAGCAACATAAGTTTTTAACTACTAGAACATATCAGCAAGAAAACACCAAGTTAATAAAAGAAAAACAAATTTTAAAGCAAATAATTAACAGAAATTATTTTCTCATAAATCTTTGTTTTGAAAAAAGAACTAATTGAAAAGCTTTTATAAAGATTCTTCTTTTGATATAAAACAAGGTCATCCTTGGTTTAAACCACAAACAATATCAACTATAATACAAATTGTTTCTGGTCTAAACTTAGATTAACAGATAATCAATCGTATATAACACTTTGCGCAAACTATTTTCAAATAGTAGATCAAACTTGCAATGAAAATCAAATTGCAAGTTATAATTGAACTAGAATTGATTTTCATGCAATCAACTAATAAAATAATATTTGTTTGAAGGGTTACTTTTATCTAAAAAACTTTATAAAATATATCAACTAATATAAAAGAAAATAAATTAAAACAATTTAGAATAAAAGAAAATATAATTAAACCTAATAAAAGAACTAAACAGAATCTGTTTTGCTAAGAATACGAATTTAAAATATTCTAAAAATTCTCAAATTGTACCTACTTTAAAAAAAATCACTAGTGACAAGTAGCAAAAAGAATCAACTAAAAATAGATTTTTAAACTCAAGATATTCAGAAAATAAGATTTGAATCAAATCTGTTTGAAATCAATTTTAAATTATTGAAATTTGGTCAAACTGGACATCTACAGAAACTACATAAAATTTGTGACACAAAGCAAAAAGAATCAAATTAAAACAATTAAAAACATAAAAGATATAAAGAAAACAAAATTAGAAACTATTCTATGTTAAAACAGAAAACAGAAAAGAAAAAAAACCTAACTAACGGACAGGGGTACACGTGGCGCGTCTGGATTGGCCGAGACCTATGCGCGCGAGGTTGAAACGAGCGGACGATCGATGCGAGGTGGGTACCGGTTCGGGATTTTAATTCGATCTAATCTGGATCGTTGGAATAAGATCGAACGGAGGGGAGAGGCTCCGGTGACTTACAAAGGAGGAGGGGAGCTCCTGCGATGCTCCGGCGATGTCCGACGGCGGCGAGGTCGATGGAGACGGCGTTCCGGTGGTCCTCCGGCATTGGTGATGGCACCGGTCGATGCAGGCGAGGACGGCGAGCACGACGGTGGTCCTGGCGTCGTCGTGGGTGGTCGGAGGCGTCGGCGACGAGCTCCGGGGCAGCGATGTCGTTCGGTTGGCCGACGGGGAGGTTGCTCCGGCAGCTTTGGAGCACGGGCGAGTGCACGGGGAGCTGTGCACGAGCGAGGCAGAGCGGATGGAGGTGGTAGCGATGGCTCGGGAGGTCGGGGGTGAGCAGGGTGGGGCAATGGCGAGGCAGCGGTGCTCGGGCTCCGATGAGCGATTTGGGGCGGTGAGAGGCGTTGGGCGGAGGGGGAAATGAGGGAAACGGGTTGAGGGGAGGAGTGGGGTTTTATTGGCGGCCTCGGGGCGTCGGGGAATGGCAGGAGGAGGGAGATCCGGTGCGGTAGTCGCCGGCGAGGTAAGGGGAGCGAGAGGGGGAGGTGATGACCGCAGTGATGGCGTGAGCGGTCGGTGGGGCCGGGGCATCAGAGTGAGAGAAGGAGAGGGCGCGACATCAGCGGCCGGTACGGAGGGATTTCGGGGAGGGGTTAAAGGTAGGTGGGCCGTCCGGTTTAATAACCCGTTAATTTGATTCTTTTTCTAATTAGCAGCAAAATAAAACTCTTTTATGGTAATCAATACACTTCGAAAAAATCAAGTTTTATATACCAGAATGATCAGGGAATTAAATGCAATTTAATTAACATTTTTCCACGGCTAAAATAAATACTTTTATTTTCAGAAAATGCCTAATTTGATTTTAATTCTTTTGCAATAAATTTTTCAAATAACCCCCTGGGTTTTATGGTTCAAATACTTCACAAAATGACCCTGGTGTGGAGTGTCATATTACTCCTCTCAAATCTTTTCAAGGGGATTTGAATACTTTCCAACTTCAAATAGGAAATTCAAATATGCAAGGAACTCCATATCAGAAAATTTTCAGATGGTTTAAAATCTACTCTTCAAATCTTTTTATATTGAAGAAGTCATGTCATCTTCTCTCACTGATTTTAAATGTAAGAATTTGAATTCAAAGGCACATGGGAAAGTCATGTCATTCCCTCTCATTCAAAAGTTTTCAAAAAGTTTCAAATTTTCACTCAATTTCAATCACTCAATCAAACAAACAATCATTCTAATATTTGTTATAACATTCCAAAAATTTGGGATCTTACGAAAAGGGTTTGGCTTCTTAGCTGTGGAATTGCCATTGTTGTTGCCGTTTCCATTCCCCTGCTTGTTTTGAGGGCATTCAGTGGCATAGTGCCCTGTCTTCTGGCACTTGAAGCAGGTGATATGGTCCAGATCCTTCTGAGCTGGAGCGGACGGTGCTGGTTGCCATTCCCACTTCCATTGCCATTCTTGAAGTTGCCATTGTTGGGACGATTATTCCCATTTCCTCCATGGTTGTGCATGTGATGAGTGTGTCCTCCATACTTACCGGTCCCTGATCCGGTATTCCCTGAGTACGGGAAGTAGTGGCGCTTCTGTTGAGCTCCAGAGTTAGACTTCCCCTGTCCATACTTCCTCTTGCCGTTTTCGATTTGCTGCTGCTTCCCTTCCAAGATGAGAGCCTTGTCTACCAACTCCTGGTAGTTGTTGAAAGTAGCTATCATCAGCTGCACGCTCAACTCATCATTGAGTCCTTCCAGGAACTTCTCCTATTTGGCTGCATCATCGACCACATCTCCTAGTGCATAACAAGCCAACATGCTGAATTCATCCACATATTGGGGCACGGAGCGGTTCCCCTGGCGTAAGTTGCGAAACTCACGCTTCTTCAGACTCATGGCTCCAGCTGATACATGAGCGGGGCGG
Source organism: Hordeum marinum (assembly GCA_022496015.1). Lineage (NCBI taxonomy): Eukaryota > Viridiplantae > Streptophyta > Magnoliopsida > Poales > Poaceae > Hordeum > Hordeum marinum. The sequence goes on along the minus strand of CM039676.1, from coordinate 457,372,228 downwards.
AAAGCTAGCTTGAACTGCTCCCAAGTCACACCAGCAATGGGGTACGTGGTGGTGTAGTTCTCCCACCATGAAGCTCCAGGCCCCTCAAGTTGATGGGTGGCAAAGTGCACCTTTTCAGCCTCAGTGCATCCAGCGGTGATGAGTTCTCTCTCCATCTTGCGGAGCCAATCATCTGCCACAATGGGCTCAGTGCTGCTAGAGAAAGTTGGTGGATTCAGCCTCAGAAAATGGGTGAGGTTGTTGCCCTGAGGTGGAGGGTGGTTGTTGTGGTTGTTGGTCTGGTTCTGGATCAACAACTGCATTAGGGCATTCTACTACTAGAGGAGTTGTGTGAGTTCCGGTGGGAAGGTGAAATCGGGCTCACGTCGCGAAGGCATCTTGCTGTTTTCACAGGGGCGAGAATTAGAATAGAACAAGGGCCTAAAGAAAATTTCACTACCCATATGCAATGCAACAAACATATCACATCAAACACTCATTCATTTATTCAACTCGAGGTTCAAACATTGAGATACAAGTCTCAAATCCAACTAAGCATCGACCTACGTTTTAACAACGAAAATAAAGATACATGGGGGCATGACTAAAATTCTCCTCAAAAGTACATGGTCGTGGGTCCTCCGGTGACGCTCTCCTCATAGTCATCATCGTTGCTGATCAAAGGAGCCACGTCTCCCTCTGGGTGAAGATTTTCCCCCATGTCCAGCTGTTCCTCCAGAGTTGCAATGCGAGTGTTCAGCTTCTCGATCCTCTCTAAGAAATCCTTCACTTCAAGCTCATGCTCGTACTTGGCTTCCCGTAGGTCAGCTTCGAGGTCAACCTCGCGGTTAATCAGCCTCTTGATTGTCTTCGTGTCTGCACGTACCTGAAGCTCCAGAGTCCTGATGTGAGTTTCCAAAGTTTGGATATAGGTAATGGTGGAGTCTCAAGTGGGGGTGTTTATGATATTTCCATTGGCATCCCTGCGACAAACCATGCGAAGGTTTAGCGAAATGGGGCCACCCCTGTATTCCTCCTGAATATGTCCAAGGGCACTGTGAATCGCCATGTCCCTCCCAAGAATCCAGCTTGGTGCCACAAACTTGAAGTCGATGGGGTCTTTACGATTTCCATAGGTCTTTCCGGGGATGTGCACCTCGATCCTACAGCGACCGTCTTGTGGAAAAGACATGACAGGAGTCCCGGTGATGCTTGGCAAAGCGATCCTTACGTCCTTGACGATATTCACCAGCTCCTTGCCAAAGGGCATCATCGCGTCAGGATGACAAAACCCCGGGATGAAAACTGGGGTGAAGGTGGCCATCTATAAATTTTGAAATAAATCATAGGGAAGTCAGAAACGAGCAGATGAGAATATAAGAATTTGGAAGACAAAAAAAATCGTAAGGCTTTTCCAATCCTAGAGGTTACGTCCTACGATCAACGTGTGCTCTGATACCATTTCTGTAGCGACCCGACCTGAAAAGTCGAATCTCCGGTGTTTCCGTACCATCCCAAGATCATGCTGGTACACACACGGTACATCAATGTATATATCAAAGGGAAATCACACAACTTTATTAATCGAAATCTCATATCGATTCCTTTATTACAATAAGGATTACAATAAAGTGGCTAAAGGCCAACTCATGAGATAAACTAAACCAAAGTCTTGCGGAAGCTTCATAGGTAGTTGAGTCCATCTAACTCCAAGGGCATCTCACCGAGCGTAGAGTGTATCCTCACTCCTGGTCGGAAAAGTACTCTGCAACATGATACGTTGTAGCCATGTAGTTCAGCATATTGAATATGCCAACAATGTCACAAAAGAGGGGTGTAAAGCAATCATCTATTCTGTATGCATATATGGCAGGTGGGGTAGTAAGTTTTGCATAAAGCCAATTTTTTTCCTACAACAAGAGAGGGCAAAAGTTATTACTACAATGTTGGTTGATTAATGAGATGGTTCCACCAACCAATTCTCATACCCAAGTTGTCATTAATACCCACATCTGCTCAAAAACATGGTCTTCTAAAGGGTTTCCCTGAGACTCTGTCGGTGCCCATCCTTTCCTACCTTTCTTCTACATGTTGTAGCACCGCCTGTCCAGGGTCACCACGATATCCAACCAAGCCAGAGCCCATAATGGCTTGTGGCTGTGTAGGTAAGCCTTGGGTCTTGAAGCATCCATCCATCTCTTTGTGACTGGGTGGACCTTTCCGCATGAATACTAGCACTTCTCCAGCAACACCTAGGCTAACCACTGGTTTCTCCAGGGCGCCGTTCAACCATCATCCACCTAGAGGTATGTTGAAAACTCGGAGTCTGGAAGTCTTGATCATCTTGCAGGTCTTGAAATTATTATCTCACAACTCTCATGAATCACACAACCAACCCCGTCTACTAATAGCATAGCAAAATTAAATCAACGTTTCCCGAGGCCAATGTGTCAAAGGGTTGAGGGGTGCCTACCACATGATACTACATCAAGTAACCAAGTTTCCAAATTACCTACTTTGCATGCAATTGGGGAGATGGTAGAACTAATGCAATGAAAACATGGGTAAACATGATCAAAGTGACTTGCCTTGCTGACGATCCTCGTACTCAAGTGACTCTTGATAACAAGCTTCGCACTCCGGATGATCTAACAAATCAAACAAAGCACACAATAAGCATACAACTAATAATACAACTCACACAATCAACAAGATTAAACTAAAACAATTCAATAGTAAGAATCAAGAGAAACAAAATTCAAAACCAATATTTGACTCACAAATTTTTAGTGTCAAAGCTACTACTAATATAAAGTAAGACCAACAACTATTTTTAATAACAAAACAATAGTTAACAGAAAAGAAATAATATAATTTATATTAGTAAATAGAATTAAATCCACTAAAACTTTTGTGAAAAGAAATGCTACTAAAATTATAATTTTTATAAAACACAACTTAATGAAGATAACTAGAGTTTCCTATAACATTAGAGTATGAAACAAAATTATTATTATTATTATTATTTTGAAAACAGAACATTACTTAATAGAAATGAATTACTAAGATTCTTTATTAGAAAACAGGATTAAATCTCCTAAAATGTTTTTGAAAAGTAAAACTAAATTGCTTTATAAAACTATACCTAATGAAAAAGAATAAAGATTTCCTATAAGAAAGAGTTATAAAACTAAACAATTATTTTTATTAATAGCAAGTTATTTCACCTAATGTTGAAACAACAGAACCTAATGAAAACTAAAAACAAAAGTTAAACTAACTCAGATTCAACTAAACTAAAATCAAACTAACTAAACTCTATTAAGAACTAAACATATTCTGTTTTTGTTAAAAACCCTAACCAAATTCATCCTAAAAATTCCCAAACTATGTAGGATCATAGGTCTAACTAATACAAACCAGTGGCAAAAAGAGTCATACAAAAATATATTTTTAAACTCTAGTTATACAGATTTTAGTAATTTAAGCAAATTTGGTTAGGTTCAAATTTTAAAGATCAAATTTGAAATCTAAGACTACAGGATGAAACTACATGAAATTTGTGACCTAATGCAATAAGAATCAATTAAAAACACCAATTAGTTTAAAAGTTACAACTAAACAAAAATAGAAAACATTCTATTTTCTAAAACAAAACAGAAAAGAACAAAAATATTAGCTAACCGACTGGGCTACGTGGCGGCTTCCTATTGGTTGCTAGTGCATGCGCGTGGGTGTTTGCGGGCGGATGACCAAAACTTAGAAGAAAACGTTTCGGCGTTATAATCCTTCTAATCTGGCGCGCTGGATCTAGATCTGACAGCTACGGGGGTGCGGTGTTTTACAGAGGGGGGTCGAGGTTTCCGGCGAGGTCGACGGCGACCAGACGTCGGAGGTGGTCGGAGATGGTCATGCGGTGGTCGGGGCGGCGTCCGAAGGGCTCAGGCGACGGCGCTGAAGATCCGACGTCGAATGGTGGCGTCAGACGAGGCTGGGGACGATGGAGGCGACGACCTCGTGCTCGGAGAGCTTCGGTCGTTGACCGAACTCCGGCAAGATGGAGCGTGGTGTTTGTGGGCGTGGGCAGGGGAGCTCGGGGTGGAACGGAGAGCAGAGAAGGCAGGGGCTTTTATAGGCTAGGTGCGGGGTCAGGAGAGGGAGAGAGGAGCAAGATCATCGGAGGATGGATCTCCTGCGACGTCGACAGTGCGAGGAGGGAGACGAGCACGCTGATGGCGCTGTTGGATGATGGGTCCCGCGTGTGAGTGAGAGAGGGGGCGGGATCTACGCGTCGGTGACCGATCCGAAAGGGTCTCGGGAGTAAAGGCTGGTGGGCCGGCCGGTTTCTAATTAAACGCTTTAAATCCGTTTCCTTTTTTATTTTACGGAGCATTTAAAACCCTTTTAATGCATTCAAATCATTTCCAAACATAGGGAATATACATATCAAAATGATCAGGGAAATAAATTCTATTGAATGAACATTTTTCCTCTATCAAACTAAATACTTTAAGAAAATTATTTTTCATAAAATGCCTAATTGATTTTAAATTATTTTGTAAATGAATTTCCAAATAACCCCCTAGTTTTATTGTTCAAATATTTCACCAAGATGCCCCTGGTGTGGAGTGTCATGTTACTCCTCTTTTTTTTTTGAATATTTCCAGGGGTTTTCAAATAGGAGAAACAAGTATATGGAATAATTGAAATGGCCTTTTAGAATTTCAAAGGAAGAGCTTCAACAAATCATTTCACTCAAACAATGTGATGATGATGCATAGCTATATTTCATAACATTCCAAAAATGAAATTTTGGGATGTTACAAAACGACAGCTTAGGTTTCTTTCCAAACCATAATTCATACGGTGTCGTCTCAACGGATTTTGACGGTGCCCTATTTAAATGAATGCGGCAGTCTCTAATGCATATCCCCAAAATGATAGCGTAAGTCGGTAAGAGACATCATAGATCGCACCATATCCAATAGAGTGTGATTACGACGTTCAGACACACCATTTCGCTGAGGTGTGCCAGGCGGCGTGAGTTTTGAAACAATTCCACATTTCCTTAGGTGCGTGCCAATCTCATGACTTAAATATTCTCCACCACGATCAGATCGTAGGCACTTTATTTTCCTGTCACGTTGATTCTCTACCTCACTCTAAAATTCCTTGAACTTTTCAAAGGTTTCAGACTTGTGTTTCATCAATTAGAGATACCCATATCTGCTCAAGTCATTAGTGAGGGTGAGAACATAATAGTAGCCACCGCGAGCCTTGACGCTCATTGGACCGCATACATCGGTATGTATTATCTCCAACAAGTCAGTTGCTCGCTCCATTGTTCCGGAGAACGGAGTCTTGGTCATCTTGCCCATGAGGCATGGTTCGCACGTGTCAAATGATTCAAAATCAAGAGACTCCAAAAGTCCATCAGCATGGAGCTTCTTCATGCGTTTGACACCAATATGACCAAGGCGGCAGTGCCACATGTAAGTGGTACTATCGTTATCAACCTTACACTTTTTGGTACTCACACTATGGACATGTGTAACATCACGTTCGAAATTCATCAAAAATAAACCATTGACTAGCGGGGCATGACCATAAAACATTTCTCTCATATAAATAGAACAACCATTATTCTCAGATTTAAATGAGTAGCCATCTCGCATCAAGCGAGATCTAGATACAATGTTCATGCTCAAAGCCGGTACTACATAACAATTATTAAGGTTTAAAACTAATCCCAAAGGTAGATGTAGAGGTAGCGTGCCGACGGCGATCACACCAACCTTGGAACCATTCCCGACGCACATTGTCACCTCGTCCTTTGCCAGCCTCCGCTTATTCCGCAGCTCCTGCTTGGAGTTATAAATGTGATCAACTGCACCGGTATCAAATACCCAGGAGCTACTACGAGCGCTGGTTAGGTACACATCATAACAAGTATATCACATATACCTTTAACATTGCCGGCCTTCTTATCCGCTAAGTACTTGGGGCAGTTCCGCTTCCAGTAGCCAGTACCCTTGCAATAAAAACACTCAGTCTCAGGCTTGGGTCCATTCTTGTTCTTCTTCCCGGCAACTTGCTTACCGGGCGCGGCAACAGCTTTGCCGTCCTTCTTGAAGTTCTTCTTACCCTTGCCTTTCTTGAAACTAGTGGTCTTATTAACAAATCAACACTTGATGCTCCTTTTTGATCTCGACCTCCGCTGATTTCAGCATCCAGTACAACTCAGGAATGGACTTCTCCATGCCCTGCATGTTGTAGTTCATCACAAAGCTCTTATAGCTAGGTGGAAGCGACTGGAGGATTCTGTCAATGACCGAGTCATCCGGGAGATTAACTCCCAGCTGAGTCAAGCGGTTGTGTAACCCAGACATCTTGAGTATGTGCTCACTGACAAAACTATTCTCCTCCATCTTACAGCTGAAGAACTTGTCGGAGACATCATATCTCTCGACCCGGGCATGAGCTTGGAAAAACAGTTCCTGCTCTTGGAACATCTCATATGCTCCGTGTTGCTCAAAACGCTTTTGGAGCCCCGGTTCTAAACTGTAAAGCATGCCGCACTGAACAAGGGAGTAATCATCACAGCGTGACTGCCAAACGTTCATAACGGCTTGGTCTGCTGGGAAAATGGGTGGGTCACCTAGCGATGCATCAAGGACATACAATCTCTTGGAAGCTATGAGGATGATTCTCAAGCTACGGACCCAGTCCGAATAGTTGCTTCCATCATCTTTCAGCTTGGTTTTCTTTAGGAACGCGTTGAAGTTTGGGGTGACATTCGCGTTGGCCATTGGATCTACAATATAGAATGTAAAGACAATTTTAGACTAAGTTCATGATAATTAAGTTCACATAATCAAATTATTTAATGAACTCCCACTTAGATAGACATCTCTCTAGTCATCCAAGTGACACATGATCCATGTCAACTAGCCCGTGTCCGATCATCACGTGAGACAGACTAGTCATCAATGGTGAACATCTCCATGTTGATCGTATCCTCTATACGACTCATGTTCGAGCTTTTGGTCTTTCGTGTTCCGAGGCCATGTCTGTACATGCCAGGCTCGTCATTTCAATCTAAGTGTTTTGTGTGTGTAAATCTGGCTTACACCGGTTGTATGCGAACGTTAGAACCTATTGCACCCGATCATCATGTGGTGCTTCGGAACAACGATCCTTAGCAATGGTGCACAGTTAGGGTGAACACTTTTCTTGAAATTCTATTGAGAGATCATCTTATTCACTACCGTCGTTCTAAGCAAATAAGATGTAAACATGATAAACATCACATGCAATCAATATAGTGACATGATACGGCCAATATCATCTTGCTCCTTTGATCTCCATCTTCGGGGCACCATGATCATCACTGTCACCGGCACGACAATATGATCTCCATCAGCATGATCTCCATCATCGTGTCTTCATGAATTTGTCTCTCCAACTATGACTTCTACTACTATGGCTAACGTTTAGCAATAAAGTAAAGTAATTACATGGCGTTTATGATTGACATGCAGGTCATACAATAAAATAAGACAACTCCTATGGCTCCTGCCGGTTGTCATACTCATCGACATGCAAGTCGTGAATCCTATTACAAGAACATGATCAATCTCATACATCACAATGCATCACATCACATTCTTTGGCCATATCACATCACAGGGCATATGCTGCAAAAACAAGTTAGACGTCCTCTAATTTGTAGTTGCAAGTTTTTACGTGGCTGCTATAGGTTTCTAGCAAGAACGTTTCTTACCTGCGCCAAAACCACAACATGATATGCCAATTGCTATTTACCCTTCATAAGGACCCTTTTCATCGAATCCAATCCGACTAAGGTGGGAGAGACAAACACCCGCTAGCCACCTTATGCAACAAGTGCATGTCAGGTGGTGGAACCAGTCTCACATAAGCATACATGTAAAGTCGGTCCAGGCCGCTTCATCCCACAATACAGAGGAATCAGGATAAGACTAGTAGTGGTAAGCAAAGTAACAAGATCGACGCCCACAACTGCTTTGTGTTCTACTCGTGCATAGATTCTACGCATAGACCTAGCTCATGATGCCACTGTTGGGAGACATAGTAGTAAATCAAAAAAATTCCTACGTGTCACTATGATCTATCTAGGAGAAACCAGCAACGAGTGGGGAGAGATTGCATCTTCATACCTTTGAAGATTTCTAAGCAAAAGCATTACAAGAACGCGGTTGGTGGAGTCGTACTCGTAGCGATTCAGATTGCGGTGGACTCCGATCTCAGCGTCGAACAACGGCGCCTCCGCGTTCAACACACGTGCAACCTGGTGACGTCTCCTACGCCTTAATACAGAAAGGAGGAAGGAGAGGTTGGGGAAGAGCTCCGGCAGCACGACGGTGTGGTGACAGTGGAGCTGCGTGGACTCCAGCAGAGCTTCGCCAAGCGCTACAGAGAACGAGGAGAGGTAGGAGTAGGGCTGCTCCGAGAGAGGAAGAAAACCCTGTAGATGTGAGCCCCAAAAGCCCCACTATATATAGGAGGAGGGGAGGGAGGGCTGCGCCCTATGGTTTCCACCCTAGGGTGGTGCGGCAGCCACCAGATGGCAATCTGGCCGGCGGCCAGAGTGCGAGACGGGAGGGGCGGCGCCCTAGATGTGCCTATGGCCCATCTGCCCTAGGGTTTGCCCCCCTCCACCTCTTGCTGCACCTTGGGCCACTTGTGGGAGGCGCACCAGCCCACTTAGGGGCTGGTTCCCTCCCACTTGTGGCCCAAGCAGCCCTCTGGTGCCGGTGGCCCCTCCCGGTGGACCCCCGGAACCCTTTCGGTGGTCCCGGTACACTACCGATGACGCCCAAAACATTTCCGGTGACCGAAACCTCACTTCCTATATATGAATCTTTACCTCCGGACCATTCCGGAGCTCCTCGTGACGTCCGGGATCTCATCCGGGACTCCAAACAACCTTAGGTAACCATGTACACTATTTCCCCATAAACCTAGCGTCATCGAACCTTAAGTGTGTAGACCCTACGGGTTCGGGAGACACGTAGACATGACCGAGACACCTCTTAGGTCAATAACCAATAGTGGGATCTGGATACCCATGTTGGCCCCCACATGCTCCACGATGATCTCATCAGATGAACCACGATGTTGGGGAGTCAATCAATCCCGTATTCAATTCCCTTTGTCTATCGGTATGATACTTGCCTGAGATTCGATCGTCGGTATCTTTATACCTTGTTCAATCTCGTTACCGGCAAGTCTCTTTACTCGTTGCATAATACATCATCCCGTCGCTAACTCCTTAGTCACATTGAGCTCATGACGATGATGTCTTACCGAGTGGGCCCAGAGATACCTCTCTGTCACACGGAGTGACAAATCGCAGTCTTGATTCGTGCCAACCCAACAGACACTTTCGGATATACCCGTAGTGCACCTTTATAGCCACCCAGTTACGTTGTGACATTTGGCACACCCAAAGCATTCCTACGTTATCCGGGAGTTGCACAATCTCATGGTCTAAGGAAACGATACTTAACATTGAAAAGCTTTAGCAGACGAACTACACGATCTTGTGCTATGCTTAGGATTGGGTCTTGTACATCACATCATTCTCCTAATGATGTGATCCCATTATCAACGAAATCCAATGTCCATGGTCATGAAACCGTGACCATCTATTGATCAACGAGCTAGCCAACTAGAGGCTCACTAGGGACATGTTGTAGTCTATGTATTCACACATGTATTACGGTTTCCGATTAACACAATTATAGCATGAACAACAGACAATTATCGTGAACAAGGAAATACAATAATAACCGTTTTATTATTGCCTCTAGGGCATATTTCCAATAGATATAGGCTTATGAATTTGACCCAAAGGAAAGCTTACAATGATGAATTGATTATACACTATAGGGGGCCAAAGGAGGAACCAATCCCTCCCGCACTTCATCTTAAGGATCCTTATGCTATTGAATTTAGCCCTTTTGATTTCTTTTTCTTGGCACAAAGGAAACTTTCCTCTGAAAGAAGGGAGTATGAGATGAGCATGGATGATCTCCCTTATTATTATGACCATACCTAGCTCTATTGAGTTTTGCCGAGCTAGGGGCGTTAAACAATAGCGCTTGTTGGGAGGCAACCCAATTTTATTTTTATGTTTCTGTTTTGCTTCTGTTTTTGAGTGTTTCATGCATTATTAATTATGTAGTAATTTTGTTTTGGTGTTTTAATTAGTGTTTGAGCCAAGTAACACCTTTGGGATGGTCTATGGTGGTTGTTGATTTGATCTTGTTGAAAAACAGAAACTTTTGCGCCAAGTCTACAAATTTTATAAATTTATCAGAGCGTCTAATGAGTCTAATTTTTTTAAACAAGATTGATATACAAAATGTGTCAGTTTTTACTAATTTTTCAGAATTGCTGGAGTTACATCAGTATACGAAGTTTCCAGATCGCTACGGACTGTTCTGTTTTTGACAAATTCTGTTTTCTTTGTGTTGTTTACCTATTTTGATGTATCTATGGGTCGTATCGGGGGCTATGAACCACGGAGAAGTTAGAATAAATTAGATATTATACCAATATAAATAAATAATGAGTTGACAAAAGTTCCTAAAGTAGTGATTTATTTTTCTTATACTAACGGATGTCACGAGTTTTCTATTGAGTTTTGTGTTGTGAAGTTTTCAAGTTTTGGGTAAAGATTTGATGGACTATGGAATAATGATTGGCAATAGCCTAAGCTTGGGGTATCCCAAGGAACCCCAAGACATATTCAAGGATGCCAAAGAGCCTAAGCTGGGTATGCCCCGGAAGGTATCCCCTGTTTCGTCTTCAATCCATCGGTAAATTTACTTGAGGCTACATTTTTATTCACCACATGATATGTGTTTTGCTTGGAGCGTCTTGTATGATATGAGTCTTTGCTTTTTAGTTTGCCACACTCATCCATGCTGCACACATATTTTGAGAGACACACGCATAAATCGTGAATTTATTAGAATACTCTATGTGCTTCACTTATATCTTTTGAGATAGGCAATTTTGCTCTAGTGCTTCACTTATATCTTTTTTAGAGCACGGTGGTGTTTGGTTTTATAGAAATAATTGAACTCTCATACCTCACTTATATTATTTTGAGAGTCCTTAAACAGCATGGTAATTGGATTAGGTTATGAATTTAGTCCTAATATGATAGGCATACAAGAGGGATATAATAAAAACTTCCATATTAAGTGCATTGAGTATTATGAGAAGTTTGATTCCTTGCATAAAGTTTTGAGATATAAAGATAGTAATATCAAGATTCATGATAGGAAGTAATTGTGAATTAGTAAAAATACTTGTGTAAAGGTTTGTGATTCTCGTAGCATGCACGTATGGTGAACTGTTATGTAAGGAAGTCGGAGCATGATTTGTTTATTGATTGTCAACCTTTGGGTGAGGGTTGGGAGCACGCGATGGTTTACTCCTACCAACCTCTCCCCTAGGAGCATGCGTCTAATACTTTTCTTCGATGACTAATAGACTTTGCAATAAGTATGTGAGTTCTTTATGACTAATGTGAGTCCATGGATTATATGCAGTCTCACCCTTCCACTTTTGCTAGCCTCTCTAGTACCACGGAACTTTCGCCGGTGCATTAAACCCACCATATATCTTTCCTCAAAACAGCCACCATACCTACCTATTATGGCATTTCCATAGACATTCTGATATATTGCCATGCAACTTCCACTGTTCCGTTTATTATGACACGCACCATGATTTTTATATTGCTTTGCATGATCATAAGATAGCTAGCATGATATTTTCATGGCTTGTCCGTTTTTTGATGTCATTTGCTATGCTAGCTCATTGTATATCCCGGTACACCGCCGGAAGCATTCATATAGTCATATTTTGTTCTAGATATCGAGTTGTAATTCTTGAGTTGTAAGTAAATAAAAGTGTGATGACCATCATTATTAGAGAATTGTCCCATGTCAGGGAAGGATGATGGAAGCTATGATTCCCTCACAAGTGGGGATGAGACTCCGGACTTTATGAAAAATACAAGATACCAACGAAGGCCAAATAAAAAAACAGGCCTTAGATGCCCACCAAAATAAAAAAAATGAGAGAAAGAGAGAAGGGACAATGCTACTATCTTCATGATAGAGAGTATCCTATTTTGTCACTTTCATATACTAGTGGGAATTTTTCATTATATAACTTGGCTTGTATATTCCAATGATAGGCTACCTCAAATTGCCCTAGGTCTTCATGAGCAAGCAAGTTGGATGCACACCCACTTAGTTTCCTTTTAAGCTTTCATACACTTATAGCTCTAGAGCATCCGTTGCATGGCAATCGCTACTCACTCACATTGATACCTATTAATGGGCATATCCATAGCGCGTTGATATGCCTAGTTGATGTAAGACTATCTTCTCCTTTTTCTTCACAACCTCCACCATATTCTATTCCACCTATAGTGTTATATCCATGGCTCATGCTCATGTATTGTGTGAGAGGTGAAAAAGTTTGAGAAAATAAAAGGTGTGAAACAATTGCTTGACTTGTCATTGGGGTTGTGCATGATATAGATACTTTGTGTGGGGAAGATGCACCATAGCCAGTCTATATAATATTGTAGGGATACCTTTCTTTTGCCATTATATTTTGAAGAGATACAATTGCTTTCCTAGTATGCTTGAAATATTATTGTTTCTATGTCAACATTAAGCTTTTGTTTTAAGTCTTATGTATCTGAACATTCATGCCACAATAAAGAATATTACATGGATAAATATGTTAGGTAGCATTCCACATCAAAAAAATTTGTTTTTATCATTTACCTACTCGAGGACGAGCGGGAATTAAGCTTGGGGATGCTGATACGTCTCCAACGTATCTATAATTGTTGATTGTTCCATGCTATTATATTATCTATTTCGGATGTTTTATATGCATTAATATGCTATTTTATATTATTTTTGGGACTAACCTATTAATCTAGAGCGTAGTGCCAGTTTCTGTTTTTCCTTGTTTTTGAGTATTGCAGATAAGGAATATTAAACGGAGTCCAAATGGAATAAAATCTTTGTCATGTTTTTTCCTGGACTAGAAGGCATCTACCAAACTTGGAGGGCAAGGAAAAAGACCTACCGGGAGGTCACAAGCCAGGGGCGCGACCACCACCCTTGGCCGTGCCTGCCTGGCTTGTGGCCACCCAACAGGTCTCCTAACCCTATTCTTCGTCCTATAAATACCCAAATATCCCCAATACCGAAAATAGCCACACAAATACTTTTCTACCGCAACCTTCTGTTCTCGAGAGATCCAATCTTGGAGCCTTTTTCGGTAATCTACCGAAGGGGATTCGATCATGGAGGGCATCTACATCAACTCCATTGCCCCTCCGATGATGCGTGAGTAGTTCACCATAGACCTACGGGTCCATAGCTACTATCTAGATGGCTTATTCTCTCTCTTTGTGCTACAATACCATGTTCTTCATGATCTTCATGGAGATATATCCGATGTAATACCCTTTTGCAGTGCGTTTGTCGAGATCCGATCAATTGTGGGTTTATGATCAGCTTATCTATGAATATTATTTGGTTCTTCTCTGAATTTTTATATGCATGATTTCATATCTTTGTAAGTCTCTTCGAGTTATTGATTTGGGTTGGCCAACTAGATTGGCAATTCTTGCAATGGGAGAAGTGCTTAGTTTTGGGTTCAATCTTGTGGTGTCATCACCTAGTGACAAAGTAGGGGTAGCGAGGCACGTATTGTATTGTTGCCATTGAGGGTAAAAATATGGGTTTTCATCATATTTCTTCAGTTTATCCGTCTACATCAAGTCATCTTACTTAATGCGTTACTCTGTTCTTTATGAACTTAATACTCTAGATGCACGCAGGAGTCGGTCGATGTGTGGGGTAATAGTAGTAGATGCAGAATCGTTTTGGTCTACTTGACACGGTGGTGATGCCTATATGCATAATCATTGCCTTGGATATCGCCATAATTATTCGCTTTTCTATCAATTCCTCGACAGTAATTAGTTCACCCACCATGTTATTTTCCTTTAAGAGAGAAGCCTCTTATGAAACCTATGGCCCCCGGGTCTACTTTCCATATTATATTTTCAGATCTATAAACCAAAAATACCACAAAACTCTTGCTGCAATTTATTTAATTTTTACTTTCCACAATATTTTACATCTATCTCTGTCAGATCTAATCCTTGCAAATAACCGTGAAGGGATTTACAACCCGTTTATAGCGTTGGGTGCAAGAGTTTGATTGTTTGTGTAGGTGCATCTATTGGTAACTTGCTTGTTCCTCCTACTGGATTGATACCTTGGTTCTCATCAACTGAGGGAAATACTTATCTACTTTGCTACATCACCCTTTCCTCTTCAAGGAAACCCAATGCAAGCTCAAGAGGTTGCATCTCCGCCACCGCCCGAGGCCGTCCCTACGGTCGCACCGACCCGTGCTTCGCTGCCGTGCTGCCCCTTCGGGCCGAAGAACCACAGCCCGCGGTCACCTCCGCCGCCCGAGGTCTTCCCGCCGTTGCCCTGCCCGCCTTCTGCGGCTGCGTCGCCCTTCGGGTCGTAGCACCATGGCCTGCGGTCCACTTAGCCGTCCACGCTCGTCAACTTCCCGTGGTATGCGTCGCGTCGTCTCCCTCGATGCAGGAAGACCATTGTCCGTGCTGGTCGCTGTCATGTTATCGGGTTCATCGCCTACTTCGAGCATCGCCGCCATGCTCCTAACCAAGCCGTCGCCGCCGTCGTTAGCCCATGACCACCGCTCTTCTTCAGCTCTGCTACAACTCGCTCACCCGAGATGCACCGCCGGTCGACCCCTTCTTTTTTGTCCAGCACCAGCTCATCGCCAGCGTCGCCGACATCTATCCTGACCACTTCATCTACTCCGACCACCGCGGGCAACATTGCCCCCCCCACCAATTTGTGCCAAAACCATCGTCGAGTCCTTCTCTGCTAGCCTCCACTACATGGCGTACAAGTTGTTTGCAGGTCCCCATCTACGCATGTCCGGTGATGGCAACACCGACAAGTGCCTTCGTCCCTGATGTGTTCCCAAGTCTGGCAAGCCTGGAGCGACGCATCGTCAACATCGGCTCGTCCGTCTATGCATGGCCAGTGCTGGCAACACCGATGAGGGCCTTCGTCCACGACATGTCGCCAAACCTGGCAATCCTGGCGTGATGCATCTCAACTACGTCTTCTTCCCGACGCACCAATACTTTGACACCACTCCACCCATGACTAACTCGGCACCTCCTTGCGCCCGTGGCTCCTCGATGACTACCTCGACACCGGCTACCTCGACTTGACATCGACCACAACATTCTTCCCACGACTACCTCAACCATGGCTACACCACCCTATGCTCTCGGCTACTTTGACAACATCACAAAGGGCTACCGACTCGGTTGAGCAAGCTCGTCGATTTCTACTCCAGCCACGACTTCCGCGATGCATCGACCGTTATGACTATTGGGGGATGACTGTTGGCTTACCTTCGGATGCTTCTTCAGTCTCACAGTCTGCGTTGCTACTGTTGTGACTGTGGGAGGATGTCGAGTGTCGTGATTGTCTAGGAAACATAGATAGACTAGGATTTGTTCCCTTGACTTGTACTCCAATATGATCATTTACTCCTATATATATGTCCACGAGGCTCAAGTAATACATCAACTATTCCACCAATCCCTCTCTCCCTTCCAATAGCACACAATGCTAGAGGCCCTTATCGATGCCCTGTCGAAGGCCACGCTTAAGAGTTGATCAGCATTGCTAACCCCTTCGTGAAAGCACAATATGCTCCCTTGGTGGTTTTGATAATTCATGACAACATACATTGTCTCTTGGACTAATACTTTCATCTAGTGTATTTCAGATAAAGTGTGGAGAGTATTCCCATGAAGAAGAAGGAGAAGAGATAGCATTAGCAAAGCTTCAAGGAAGAGGATTCTACATTTTACTTTGTGAGAAATCACTTTGAGTCCTCAGGAAAGCTAATACTATTAAAAGGGGGTAAGGTACTGTTGGTGAACAAAATGCTCAAACATGCAGAAGTGATATTCACCAAAAACATCCACAAGCTCTTCCACAAAAGTCTTTCCTAAGCCAAACACTCAAAATCGGTGCAACCAACAACTCCCACTCGGTGCCATGGATTCCGAGACTCAGACAAACCCAAGCCAAACCCTAGCATTTAAGTGCAACCGATTCTGGTTCGGTGCCACCGAGTTTGGGTTGCTAACTTCCTGTAGCCCCAATTCAAAAAATCGGCCCCATCGAGTTTGTTGGATCGGCGTCATCGAGTTGCGAAATCTGACCATTGGTCACATAACCACTGCAACCGATATTTATGTATCGGTCTCACCAAGATTCAAAAGTTGCTACCTTTGGAGCAACTTGGTACCATTGAGATTCACATATCGGTGTCATCGAGTCGGTCACTTAAGGTGTAAGTTTGGATTTTTGGAGATGCCTATATATACCCTTCCACCACCACTCACTCACAAGAGAAGCACTCAAAACAGATCCCCACCTATCCTATCAGATTTTCTGAGAAAGAGCCACCTACTCATGTGTTGAGATCATGCCATTCCATTCCATATATATGAATCTTGATCTCTAGCCTCCCCAAGTTGCTTTCCAACCAATCAATCTCTTCCACCAAAGCCAAATCTATGAGAGAGTGGTTGTGTGTTGAGGAGTCTATCATCTTGAAGCACAAGAGCAAGGAGTTCATCGACATTATCGAGCATATTACCTTTTGGAGGGTGGTGCCTCCTAGAGTGGTTAGGTGACGCTTGGGAGCCTCCTACTTCGCATTGTGGACTGAATCCAGAAGTTTGTAAGGGCAAGGAGATCGCCTACTTCGTGAAGATCTACCCATAGTGAGGCTAGTCCTTCCTGGACGGAAGCCGTTATGGAATAGTCAAGGTTGCTACTTCGTGGACCCTTATTGGTGGAGCCCTCCATGCACTCTCACGACCGTTACCCTTCATGGGTTGAAGACTCCATAAACATTGACGTACGATAGCACCACCTATCAGAACCACGGGAAAAATCTTCATGTCCTTCATGCGTTTGATCTTCCTATCTCTACTCCTTACTTTAATGTGCAACGTCTTTACATTCCGCTGCTATACTTGATGACGTGCATGTGTAGGGTGTGCTAGCTTGCTATATATGCTAAAATATTCCAACACTTATCTTTGCACCTTGTGTAGATTTTAAATTACTGCTAGTAGTCTATTCAACCCCCTCTATACATACTCTTCTAGTGATCCCTCAATTGGTATCAGAGCATTGGTCTCCATTGCCTCGGTTTCATCACCATGGAAGAAGATGGATGTGTCCAGTATGGAGAGTTTGTATTGTAGGGTGCCCATTCTTGATGGAGAGTACTATAGTTGATGGAAGAATGCTATGATTGATCTATTTGACAAATTCTGTTTGAGAAAACATATTGAAAGTCCCTATGTGCTCCCCATTGATGAATTGCATCCCACACACGAAGAGGAAATTGACATGCTTGGTAACCTTAGAACTGTCAATCTTATTGTTAGAGGTTTACCAAGATTTGTGCTTTATCAATTGAAGAACTTTGCATGTGCTTATACTTTGTGGAATGATTTGGAGAAACGATATCCAAATCTTACATTAAGTAATCTTGATGAAATTCTTCGTAAAACTATTGCTTTCACAAAATGAAGCCTAGTGATCCAAACTTTGATAATGCCTATTTGAGCTTCGTGATCTTATGCGTGCTAAAGGATATGTCACAACTATCAACATCATTATTATTAAAGCCATACATATTCATAAGCTTGAACATTGTGATGGTTACGATTCTAAGGAGTCTCTTGGCTTTTATGATGAGGAGATTCCACCAAATGATGACAATGAGCAAGATGGATACTATGATGACGATGAGTTGTTCGACATCGAGCATGAAAAGATCATGAAGAATCTAAGTCTAGTGGAAAACTTCAAGGATTTCATATCCGGTGGAAAAGAGTGGATTCTCGACAGTGGATGCACGGATCACATGACTGGTGATAAAGACATGTTCCAAGAGATCATGCCTAATCAAGGTCCTCGGAGGTACATGACCTTTGGAGACAACTATAAGGGTAAGGTACTTGACCTTGGTAAGGTAGCCATATCTCATGATATCTCCCTTGGCTACAATCTTCTTTCCGTATCTAGACTAGTAGACTTCGGTTTCAATGTGCTATTTACTGAAGTAGATTGCCAAGTGTTTCGATTTGCCAATCATAAAATTATCTTTACCGGTATTCGTAGAGGTGATCTATACATTGTCGATTTCACTAAAAAGGCCCAACCGTCAGTGTCAAAACTCGCGGATCTCGGGTAGGGGGTCCCGAGCTATGCGTCTAGGATCGATGGTAACAAAGGGACGAAGGAGACGATATTTAGCAAGGTTCGGGCCCTCCTATGGAGGTAAAACCCTACGTCATGTTCGATTATATTGATCGTATGAAGGTTACATAGTTGATCTACCTCGAGACCAGACAGCTAAAACCCTAGATGAGTTTCTATGAACAACAATCTAAAACCCTCCCGGTTTATGTAGACACCACGGGGGGCGGGGTACCTAGGGTTTACACATGATAGGTCTCCTACCGGGGATGGAGATATCGGTTTCCTCATCTTTACTTGGAGTGCACAACGAGCCTTCGGCACTTCCTTCTAGAATGTGGGCTCTCAATGTTTCCGGACCTTCCTGCGACAGTTAGAGAGCGTCCCACCAACCCGGCCTATTAGGATATAGGCCAACGGCCCGAGGACCCCTTAGTCCAGGATGTTGGGAGATGTAGTAGTAAATCAAAAAAATTCCTACGTGTTCACCAAGATCCATCTATGGAGAAACAAGCAATGAGTAAGGGGAGAGTGCATCTTCATACCTTTGAAGATCGCTAAGAGGAAGCGCTACAAGAACGCGGTTGGTGGAGTCGTACTCGCAGCGATTCAGATCACGGTGGAATCCGATCTAAGCGCCGAACAACGGCGCCTCCGCTTCAACACACGTGCAGCCCGGTGACGTCTCCTACGCCTTGATCCAGCAAGGAGGAAGGAGAGGTTGAGGGAGAGATCCGGAAGCACGACGACATGGTGACGGTGGAGCTGTGTGGTACTCCGACAAGGCTTTGCCAAGCGCTATAGAGAACGAGGAAGAGGAAGGGTAGGGCTGCATCGAGAGAAAGAGAGAGAGAGGAACTCGTGTGCCTGGCAGCCCCCAAAACCCCACATATATATAGGGGGAGGAGGAGGGGGGCGGCAGCTCTAGGGTTCCCTCCCCAAGCTAGCGGCCAACCCTAGATTGATCTAGGGTGGCGGCCAAGAGAGGGAGTGGGAGGGGTGGCGCCCTAGGTGGGCTTAGAGCCCATCTGCCCCTAGGGTTTGCCCCCTCCCACCTGTGCTACGCGTTGGGTCCTTGTGGTGGTGCACCAGCCCACCTAGGGGCTGGTTCCCTCCTAGTTGCGGCCCGTGCAGCCCTCCGGTGCCCGTGGCCCCACTTGGTGGATCCTCGAACCCTTCCTATGGTCCCGGTACATTACCGGTGACACCCGAAACATTTCCGGTGACCAAAACCTCACTTCCTATATATCATCTTTACCTCCGGACAATTCCGGAACTCCTCGTGATGTCCTGGATCTCATCTGTTACTCGGAACAACCTTCGGTAACCACATACACTATTTGCCGGCAAGTCTCCAAGATCCTTTCCAAAAGTTCTATATTATTTCCCATCAACAATATGTCATCCACATATAATATGAGAAATGCTACAGAGCTCCCACTCACTTTCTTGTAAATATAGGGTTCTCCATAAACCTGTATAAACCCAAAAGCTTTAATCACCTCATTAAAGCGAATGTTCGAACTCCGAGATGCTTGCACCAGCCCATAGATAGACCGCTGGAGCTTGCATAACTTGTTAGCATATTTAGGATCGACAAAACCTTCCGGCTGCATCATATACAATTCTTCCTTAAGGAAGCCATTAAGGAATGCCGTTTTGACGTCCATTTTCCAGATCTCATAATCATAAAATGCGGCAATTGCTAACATGATTCGGACGGACTTCAGCATCGCTATAGGTGACAAAGTCTCATCATAGTCAACTGCTTGAACTTGTCTATAACCCTTAGCGACAAGCCGAGCCTTATAGATGGTCACATTACCATCCGCGTCAATCTTCTTCTTAAAGATCCATTTATTTTATATGGCTCGCTTATCATCAGGAAAGTCCACCAAAGTCCATAGTTTGTTCTCATACATGGATCCTATCTCGGATTTCATGGCTTCAAGCCATTTGTTGGAATCCGGGCCCGTCATCACTTCTTCATAGTTCGAAGGTTCACCGTTGTCCAACAACATGATCTCCAGGACAGGGTTGCCGTACCACTCTAGTGCGGAACGTGTCCTAGTGGACCTTCGAATAGCAAGTTGATCTGAAGGTTTGAGATCATCATCATTACCTTCCTCTCCAGCCGGTGTAGGCTCCACAAAAATAACTTCCTGTGCTGCGCTACTCTCCGGTTCGAGTGGAGGTACAATTACCTCATCAAGTTCTACTTTCCTCCCACTTACTTCTTTCGAGAGAAACTCTTTCTCTAGAAAGGATCCAATTTTGGCAACAAAGACTTTGCCTTTGGATGTGAGGTAGAAGGTATACCCAATAGTTTCTTTGGGGTATCGTGTGAAGACGCAATTTTCTGCTTTGGGTTCGAGCTTCTCAGGTTGAAGTTTCTTCACATAAGCATCGCATCCCCAAACTTTCAGAAACGACAGCTTAGGTTTCTTCCCAGACCATAATTCATACGGTGTCGTCTCAAAGGATTTAGACATTGCCCTATTTAAAGTGAATCCAACAGTCTATAATGCATATCCCCAAAATGATAGCGGTAAGTCGGTAAGAGACATCGTAGATCGCACAATATCCAATAGAGTGCGATTATGACATTCAGACACACCATTTCGCTAAGGTGTGCCAGGAAACATGAGTTGTAAAATATTTCCACATTTCCTAAGGTGCGTGCCAAAATCGTGACTTAAGTATTCACGGGCACGATCAAATCGTAGGCACTTTATTTTCCTATCACGTTGATTCTCTACCTCACTCTGAAATTCCTTGAAACTTTCGAAGGTTTCAGACTTGTGTTTCATTAAGCAGACATACCCATATCTGCTTAAGTCATCAGTGAGGGTGAGAACATAATGGTAGCCACCGCGAGCCTCGACGCTCATTGGACTGCATACATTGGTATGTATTATTTCCAACAAAGTTAGTTGCTCGCTCCATAGTTCCAGAGAACGGAGTTTCTTCTTGTGTTTGACACCAATATGACCAAGGCGGCAGTGCCACATGTAAGTGGGACTATCGTTATCAATTTTACATCTTTTGGTACTCACACTATAGACATGTGTAACATCACGTTCGATACTCATAAAAAATAAACCATTGACCAGCGGGGCATGACCATAAAACATTTCTCTCATATAAATAGAACAACCATTATTCTCAGATTTAAAAGCCATCTCGCATCAAACGAGATCCGGATACAATGTTCATGCTCAAAGCTGGTACTAAATAACAATTATAGAGGTTAAAAACTAATCCCGAAGGTAGATGTAGAGGTAGCGTGCCGACGGCGATCGCATCGACCTTGGAACCATTCCCGACGCGCATAGTCACCTTGTCCTTTGCCAGCCTCCGCTTATTTCACAGCTCGTGCTTGGAGTTACAAATGTGAGCACTGCACCGGTATCAAATACCCAGGAGCTACTCTGAGCGCTGGTGAGGTACACATCAATAAAAAGTATATCACATATGCCTTTAACGATGCCGGCCTTCTTATCCACTAAGTTCTTGGGGCAGTTCCACTTCCAGTGACCGATACCCTTGCAATAAAAACACTCAGTCTCAGACTTGGGTCCATTCCTGTTCTTCTTCCCGGCAACTTGCTTACCGGGCGTGACAACTGCTTTGTCGTCCTTCTTGAAGTTCTTCTTACCATTGCCTTTCTTGAAACTAGTGGTCTTATTGACCATCAACACTTGATGCTCCTTTTTGATATTGACCTCTACTGATTTCAGCATCGAGTACAACTCAGGAATGGACTCCTCCATCCCCTGCATGTTGTAGTTCATCCAAAGCTCTTATATCTAGGTGGAAGCGATTGGAAGATTCTGTCAATAACCGAGTCATCCGGGAGATTAACTGCCAGCTGAGTCAAGCGGTTGTGCAACCCAGACATCTTGAGTATGTGCTCACTGACAGAACTAATTTCCTTCATCGTACAAATGAAGAACTTGTCGCAGGCATCATATCTCTCGACCCAGGCATGAGCTTGGAAAACCAATTTCAGCTCTTGGAACATCTCATATGCTCCGTGTTGCTCAAAATGCTTTTGGAGCCCTTGTTCTAAACTATAAAGCATGCCGCACTGAACCAGGGAGTAATCATCACAGCGTGACTACCCATTCATAACGTCTTGATCCGTTGGGAAAATGGGTGCATCACCTAACGATGCATCAAGGACATACAATCTTTTGGAAGCTATGAGGATGATCCTCAAGCCACGGACCCAGTCCGCATAGTTGCTTCCATCATCTTTCAGCTTGGTTTTCTCTAGGAACGCGTTGAAGTTGAGGGTGACATTAGCTTTGGCCATTGGATCTACAATATAGATTGTAAAGACAATTTTAGACTAAGTTCATGATAATTAAGTTCACATAATCAAATTATTAAATGAACTCCCACTTAGATAGAGATCTCTATAGTCATCCAAGTGACACATGATCCACGTCAACTAGTCCATGTCCGATCATCACGTGAGACGGACTAGTCATCCATGGTGAACATCTCCATGTTGACCGTATCTTCTATATGACTCATGTTCGACCTTTCGGTCTTCCGTGTTCCGAGGCCATGTTTGTACATGCTAGGCTCGTCAAGTCAACCTAAGTTTATTGCATGTGTAAATATGGCTTACACCCGTTGTATGCGAACGTTAGAACCTATCACACCCGATCTCTTGGGGAACGTCACATGGGAAACAAAAATTTTCCTACGTTCACGCAAGACCTATCCATGGTGATGAGCATCTAAGAGAGGGAGAGTGGATCTACGTACCCATGTAGATTGCTAAGTGGGAAGCATTAAGAAACGCGGTTGGTGTAGTCAAACGTCTTCGCGATCCAAATTGCCGAGCGTCCCGCGATCCAATCACGATCCGTCCCGATCAAGTAGCGAACGGATGACACCTCCGCGTTCAGCACACGTATAGCTTGATGACGATCTCCGCCTTCTTGATCCAGCAAGAGGGAGCGGAGAGGTAGAACATTTCTCTGGCAGCATGATGGCACTCCGGCGATGGTGGTGGAGCTATTCTGGCAGGGCTTCGCCTAAGCACTACAGAAATCCGATCTACAGGAGAAACTATGCACCGGAGGAACGGGTAACACGTGGCTGAAAATCTTGTGCCAAAACCCTAAAACCCTCTAGTATATATAGGAGGAGAGGAGGAGGAGGATTGGCCCTCAAGGAGCCAGCCCTAGGCTTCGGCCGAACCAGGAGGGAGGAGTCATCCTCCTCCACTCCTAGTAGGATTAGGACTCCTTCCTTATCTAGCCCTTTTTGCCTTTTTCCACCTTTTTCCTTTTGGGCTTTTTTCCCCAGCCGCATGGGCCTTGTGTGGGACTTCCACCAGAACACTAATGGCTGGTATTCATACTCCCACAGCCCATTTAGCCTCTTGGGTCGAAATACCCCTCCCGATGGTCTCCCGGCACACTACTGGCACTCTTGGTACACTACCGATGAGCCCAAAACTTTTCTGGCGACCAAAATAGGACTTCCTATATATCAATGTTTACCTCCGGACCATTCCGGAGCTCCTCATGATGTCCGGGATCTCATCCGGGACTCCGAATAAACCTTAGGTCACCACCATGCATAACT
The DNA here is from genome assembly GCA_022496015.1 of Hordeum marinum. Lineage (NCBI taxonomy): Eukaryota > Viridiplantae > Streptophyta > Magnoliopsida > Poales > Poaceae > Hordeum > Hordeum marinum. The sequence continues at coordinate 457,348,199 of CM039676.1, read as the reverse complement.
CTATACTACCGAAATGTCACCAAACCTTAAGTGTGCAGACCCTGCGGGTTCGAGAACTATGTAGACATGACCGAGACACCTCTACAGTCAATAAAAAATAGAGGAACATGGATGCCCATATTGGTTCCTACATATTCTATGAAGATCTTTATCGGTCGAATCTCTATTTCAAGGATTTAGTTAATCCCGTATGATGTTCCCTTTGTTCTTCGGTATGTTACTTGCCCGAGATTCGATCATCGGTATCTCCATACCTAGTTCAACCTCGTTACTGGCAAGTCTCTTTACTCGTTCCATAATACAAGATCCCATGACTAACACTTAGTCACATTGCTTGCAAGGCTTATTGTGATGTTGTATTACCGAGTGGGCCTTGAGATATCTCTCCGTCATACGGAGTAACAAATCCCAGTCTTGATCCATGCCAACCAAACAAACACCCTCAGAAATACCTGTAGAGTACCTTTATAGTCACCCAGTTACGTTGCAACGTTTGATACACACAAGGCACTCTTTCGACGTTCATGAGTTGCATGATCTCATGGTCATAGAAACATATACTTGACATGCAGAAAACTGTAGCAATAAACTTACACGATCATATGCTATGTTTGTAGTTTAGGTCTTGTCCATCACATCATTCTCCTAATGATGTGATCCCGTTATCAAATGACATCACATGTCAATGGCTAGGAAACCTTGACCATCTTTGACCAACGAGCTAGTTCACTAGAGGCATACTAGGGACAAAGTGTTGTCTATTTACCCACACATGTAATGTGTTTCCAATCAATACAATTATATCATGGATAAAAAAATATTATCATGAACAAGGAAATATAATAATAACTACTTTATTTATTGCCTCTAGGGCATATTTCCAATAGTCTCCCACTTGCACTAGAGTCAATAATGTAGTTCACATCACTATGTGATTTACATTGTAATGAGTCGAACACCCAGACAGTTCTGGTGTTGATCATGTTTAGCCCTTGGAAGAGGTTTAGTCAATGGGTCTGCAACATTTAGATCCATGTGCGCTTTGCAAATATTTATGTTCTTTTCCTCGATGTAATCACGGATGGAGTTGAAGCATCGCTTTATGTGTCTAGTCCTCTTGTGAAACCTTTGTTGCTTGGCCAGAGCAATGGCACCAGTGTTGTCACAGAACCTGTTCATTAGATTTAGTGCACTGGGCACTACTCCAAGATCTGTCATGAACTACTTCATCCAGACACCTTCCTTCACTGCCTCCGAGGCTGTGATGTACTCCGCTTAGCACGTAGAATCGGCTACCACGCTTTGCTTGGAACTGCACCAGCTTACTGCTGCCCCATTGAGAATAAATACGTATCCGGTTTGTGACTTAGAGTCATCCGGATCAGTGTCAAAGCTTGCATCGACGTAACCCTTTACGACGAGCTCTTCATCACCTCCATAAACGAGAAACATTTCCTTAGTCCTTTTCAGCTACTTAAGGATATTCTTGACCGCTGCCCAGTGTTCCATTCCAGGATCACTTTGAAACCTTCCGGCCATACTTATGGCAAGGCTGACATCGGGTCTTGTGCACAACATTGCATACATGATAGAGCCTATGGATGAAGCATAGGGGATGGCACTCATCTTTTCTATATCTTCTGTAGTCACTGGGCATTGAGTCTTACTCAACTTCACACCTTGTAACACAGGTAAGAACCCCTTCTTGGACTGATCCATTTTGAACTTCTTCAAAACATTATCAAGGTATGTGCTTTTTGAAAGTGCTATTAAGTGTCTCGATCTATCTCTATAGATCTTAAGGACTAATATGAAAGCAACTTCTCCTAGGTCCTTCATTGAAAAATTCTTGTTCAAATATTCCTTCACGCTTTCCAGCATTTCTATATTGTTTCTAATCAGCAATATGTCATCCACATATAATATTAGAAATGCTATATAGATCCCACTCACTTTCTTGTAAATACAAGCTTCTCCATAAACTTGTATAAACTCCAACGCTTTGATCACCTCATCAAAACGCTTATTCCAACTCCGATATGCTTGCACCAGCCCATAAATGGATCGCTAGAGTTTGCAAACTTTTTCAGCATTCTCTGGATCGACAAAACCTTCTGGTTGCATCATATACAACTCTTGCTCAAGGAAACCGTTGAGGAACGCTGTTTTGACATCTATCTACCATATTTCATAGTCAAAATAAGCAGCTATTGCCAACATAATTTTGACATACTTAAGCATCGCTACGGGTGAGAAGGTCTCATCGTAGTCAACTCCTTGAACTTGTGAAAAACCCTTTGCCACAAGTCGAGCTTTATAGATGGTGACATTACCGTTCGCGTTTGTCTTCTTCTTAAAGATCCATTTGTTCTGAATGGCCTTTCACCCTTCAGGTAATACTTCCAAAGTCCATACTTTGTTTTCCTACATGGATCCCATCTCGGATTTCATGGCCTCGAAATATTTCTCAGAATCCGGGACCATCACTGCTCCTCCATAGCTTGTAGGTTCATTGTTGTCCAACAACATGACCTCCAAGACAGGGTTGCCGTACCACTCAGGAGTAGTACGTGGTCTTGTCGACCTACGAGGTTCAATAGTAGCTTGATCCGAAGCTTCATGATCATCATCATTAACTTCCTCTTCTACCGTCATAGGTTCCACAGAAACATCTTTCTGCGCTGCGCTACTTTTTGGTTGAAGCAAAGGTTCAATAACCTCATCAAGCTCTATTTTCCTCCCACTCAATTCTTTCGAGAGAAACTCTTTCTCAAGAAATGTTCCGTTCTTAGCGACAAACACTTTGCCTTCGGATCTGAGATAGAAGGTATATCTGACTGTCTCTTTCGGGTATCCTATGAAGACGCATTTCTCCGCTTTGGGTTCTAGCTTTTCAGGCTGAAGCTTTTTGACATAAGCATCACATCCCCAAACTTTAAGAAATGACAACTTTGGCCTCTTGGCAAACCACAGTTCATATGGCGTCGTCTCAACGGATTTCGATGGTGCCCTATTTAAAGTGAATGCAGTTGTCTCTAATGCATAACCCCAAAACGATAGTGGCAAATCAGCAAGAGACATCATAGAACGCACCATATCTAATAAGGTTCAATTACGATGTTCGTACACACCATTACGCTGTGGTGTTCCAAGCGGTGTCAACTGTGAAACAATTCCACACTGTCTTAAGTGACTGCCAAACTCATAACTCAGATATTCACCTCCTCGATCAGATCGCCGAAATTTAATCTTCTTGTTATGATGATTCTCAACTTTACTCTGAAATTGCTTGAACGTTTCAGACTTGTGTTTCATTAAGTAAATATACCCATATATATACTGAATTCATCATTGAAGGTGAGAAAATAACGATATCCACCACGCGCTGTAACATTCATTGGACCGCACACATCAGTATGTATGATTTCCAATAAGTCACTTGCCCGTTCCATTGTTCCAGAGAACGGCGTTTTAGTCATCTTGCCCATGAGGCATGGTTCACATGTGTCCAGTGATTCAAAATCAAGTGACTCCAAAAGTCCATCAGCATGGAGCTTTCTCATGTGTTTTACACCAATATGACCTAAATGGCAGTGTCACAAGAAAGTGGTACTATCATTATCAACTCTACATCTTTTGGCATCAATGTTATGTACATGTGTATCATCACTATCAAGATTAAATATGAATAAACCCCTCACATTGGGTGCATGACCATAAAAGATATTACTCATATAAATAGAACAACCTTTATTCTCTAATTTAAATGAGTAATCGTCTCGCAATAAACAAGATCCAGATATAATATTTATGCTTAACACAGGCACTAAATAACAATTATTCAGGTTCATCACTAATCCCGATGGTAATCGAAGAGAGGGCGTGCCGACGGCGATCACATCAACCTTGGAGCCATTTCCCACGCGCATCGTCACTTCATCCTTAGCCAACCTTCGTCTATTCCGTAGTTCCTATTTTGAGTTGCAAATGTGAGCAACCAAATCGGTATCAAATACCCAGGCACTACAACGAGAGCTAGTAAGGTACATATCAATAATATGTATATCATATATACCTTGTTTGTCGTTGGCTGCCTTCTTGTCAGCCAGGTACTTGGGGCAGTTCCGCTTCCAGTGACGAGTTCCCTTGTAATGAAAGCACTCAGTTTCTGGCTTGGGTCCATGCTTGGGCTTCTTTACAGGAGTAGCAACTGCTTTGCCATCCTTCTTGGTTTTACCCTTCTTTCCCTTGCCCTCGCCCTTGCCATTCTTCTTGAAACTAGTGGTTGTATTGACCATTAACACTTGATGTTCTTTCTGGATTTCAGACTCAGCGACCTTTAGCATCACAAAAAGCTCGGCGACTGACTTGTTCATCCCGTGCATGTTATAGTTCATCACAAAGCTCTTGTAACTAGGTGACAGTGATTGAAGAACTCTGTCAGTGATCGCCTCTGGCGGAAGGGCAATTCCCAACTCCACTAGACGAGTCGAATACCCAGACATTCTGAGTATATGTTCACCAATAGACCCGTTCTCCTCCATCTTGCAAGCATAGAACTTATCGGAGGTCTCAAACCTCTTGATTCAAGCATTCTTCTGAAAGATAAACTTCAAATCCTGGAACATCTCATATGCTCCATGACATTCAAAACATCTTTGAAACCAGGGTTCTAAGCTATACAATATTGCACACTGAACTATTGAGTAATCTCCAGAACGTGCCTCCCAAGCATTATTAACGTCTTCGGATGACATGTCTTCTCGTTGGTCACCAAGAGGTGCATCAAGGACATATGATTTCTTGGAAGCCGTGAGAATAATCCTCAGATTACGGGCCCAGTCAACAAAGTTACTTCTATCATCTTTCAACTTAGCTTTCTCTAGGAACACATTAAAATTCAGGGGTGCTACTGCGCGAGCCATTGATCTACAACATAAATATGCAAAGGTTACTTAGACTATTGTTCAAGATAATTAGTTTTAGTTAATAAAATTACTAAATCTCCCACTCAAATTGACATCCCTCAGGTCATCTGAGTGTCACGTGATCCAAATTCACCAACTCAAGTCCGATCATCACGTGAGTTGAGGTGGTTTCAATGGTGAACATCATCATGTTGATCATATCTATTATATGACTCATGTTCGACCTTTCGGTCTCATGTGTGCTGAGGTCATGTTTGTACATGCTAGGCTCGTCAAGTTTAACCCGAGTGTTCTGCATGTGCAACACTGGGTTGCACCCGTTGTATGTGAACGTAGAGTCTATCACACCCGATCATCGCGTGGTGTCTCGACACGACGAACTTTTGCAACGGTGCACACTCGGGGAGAACACAATTCATCTTGAAATTTAAGTGAGGGATCACCTTATAATGCTACCGTCATCCTAAGCAAAACAAGGTGCATAAAAGGATTAACATCACATGCAAATCATAAGTGACATGATATGGCCATGACCTTGTGCTTTTGATCTCCATCTTGAAAGCACCGGCATGATCCCCATCATCACCGGCACGACACCAATGATCTCCATCATCTTGATCTCCATCAACGTATCGCCATCGGGGTTGTCACGCCCGTCATGCTTATACTACTATTGCTACCGTTTAGCGATAACGTAAAGCATTACATTGCGCTTAATGATTGACACGCGGGTCATACAATAATTAAAGACAACCCTATGGCTCCCACTGGTTTCCGTACACATCGACATGCAAGTCGTGATATTCTGTACAACACATGATCATCTCATACATCACATATATAACATCATGCAATTGGCCATATCACATCACATCATACCCTGCAAAAACAAGTTAGACATCCTCTAATTGTTTTTGCATGTTTTACGTGGCTGCTACGGGTATCTAGAAAGAACAATTCTCACCTATGCATAAACCACAACGGTGATACATTAGTTGCTTTTCAACCTTCTCAAGGACCGCCTTTGTCGAATCCGATCCAACTAAAGTTGGAAAAACTGACACCCGCTAGCCATCTTAGCAACAAGTTGTAGTTGAGGGAACCTGTCTCTCGTAAGCGTACGAGTAATATTGATCAACGAGCTAGCCAACTAGAGGCCCACTAGGGACATGTTGTGGTCTATGTATTCACACATGCATTACGGTTTCCGGTTAATACAATCGTAGAATGAACAATACACAATTATCATGAACAAGTAAATACAATAATAACCATTTTATTATTGCCTCTAGGGCATATTTCCAACACAAGACCTCGTCAGTAGCCCCCAAACTAGACCCCAACACCAAGGGTCTCAGCTCTGGCAGCTTCATGTGATCAGAGTCTTCGGCTTGCGGGGTGAGTTCTTCTTCCCGTTAATGATCGGATGAGACTAGTCCGGCTTCCGACGACGTGTAGTTTTTCTGATCATACGATCGTCCGAACACCGTGAGTTGCTAAGTCCCGAGGGCCAAACGTCAAAGTGTAAACAATGTTTTTCTGATGTCCTTTCCGACGAAGGGTGATGGCCTTCCATGACCACTGAACTGGTTATGAAAACTTAATTCGTGGTTCGAGGCCGTTTTTACACTGGCACGATTCATCAATGCATAGATCATGCTCCGTTTCACATGGGATATGATTATACTCCCAAGCTACTTTACGTGTGCATAATGGCACACACGTCTTGGGAAGCGGATTGATTCGCGATGCAGTAAATGGAGGCTAATCGGTGACATGGCTCAGACAAAGGAAAAAAAACCCAAGGCCTATTCATGCTTCCCATTCACATCCTCTACTTCCTCAATCTCCCCAAGTATCAAGAGCCCAGATCTAGTTTTCCTCGACTTCGCCTCCAAGCTTAGCCATGCCGGGTTCGGGCTCCAATGGCAAGTGGGCAGCCTCCACAGTCAACGACCAGGACATCCGGGACCTAAAGCTCGCCGGCTACCTCCCCGCCAATGTCTTCCACTACGCCGTAGAGGCTAACCAGGTGGTCCTCACCCCAAACCAGGTGAGAGGGTGGTGTTCGGTCCCCATATCATTCGGGGATTGAGCTTCCTACATCACCCCTTCGTTAGGGCCCTGATATTCTTTTGTGGGTTGGACTTCCACGACCTTCCCCCAAACTCATTCATGCATATTTTGGCTTTCATTATCGTCTACGAAGCCTTCCCGCGAGTCGAGACACACTTCGGCATTGGCTCAAGGTCTTGAACGTCAAGCCGAAGACCGTTGCGAGCGAACATGCGGACTGTGGCGGGGCGGTGATGAGCAAGCTCCCTCGCGTCGGGTGGCCGACCGACACCTTCATGGACACAATCAAGATCTAGCAGAAGGAGTGGTTCTACATCACCGAACCAAGGGACGAGGGCCAGGCAGCACCTGCCGAGTTCAGATGTGGACCCCCTACAAGATTAACCTCATGGATCAAGAAGGGCCTTGACTAGTAGGGGTCAGGCGCGGAGGTGGAATCGCTACAAAAGCGAATTTCCTCGATGATCAAGGCCAAGATCGAGCTGGTAAATGTGGTCCAGATTATGGTCCACCGCCGTCTCCTTCCCTACCAGCGTTGGGCCTCCCCAATGTGGGCTTATAAGCTTGAGAATGATCCTACCGTGCACGAACTCTTCAGCACTACCCACGAGAAATTGTGGAAGGCGTTATTCAAGCCCCGGAAGAGCTGGCCACCGAGAAGGAGGATTCAGGCCTAAGCACTGATAACCCTCCTACCCAGGTGTGATATAATTTCAATCCACTGGCTCTATTGTTTGACAAAAGTACTGGACTCCTTTCCCCTCATCTTTGCAAAAGGGTTGAGCAAAGTCACAAGAATTAACTTCCCAGCATCACAGCTCGAAGACCCTAGGTCGGAGTTGTTGGCGAAGATGCTCGTCATGGCATCGTACATGCCGCCAGAGAAGAAGGATGAGAAGAAGAAGGCTAGAGAAGGTCTTCGCATAAGGTACCAACCGGACGCTATGTCCGAGGATACCCGTGCCTCCTCCACCCATGAGGAAGAGCATGAGGACGAGGGGGAAGGCGATTCCCCCCTCACAAGAATGTGGGCGGCATCACCGGACACGGTGGAGGACGTACCTCCTCCTTCCCCGAAGAGGGCATGTCGGTTGAGGTTGATTCTGGCCGACGACAACTCAAACTCTGATGCCGAGTCTGAGGACTTCGAGAAATTCCTCCAAAGGAACCTAAGGGTCAAGCCCCCAGCTCTAAGGTATGAATCTGAAGACTCCCTGAGTCATTTATGCAAAGTCAAAGCTATCACAGATGGTAAGCCATATTTACTACAGTGTTCCTTTGGTGATAGCATGTTCTCATTGCTCACCCAAGTGTGGCATTCCCCAGGCGCCTGCTCAGACCTCCAAAAGAGTGTAGCAGACGCGAACCTGTTCTACGCTTCGCGAGAAGAAGGCGACGAGGATCGGCCCTTTTGGGCATAGTTCATAGCCTCCGGGCGCTCTCCTCTTCTCATCGAGCAGATGAAGCAACTGATGGAGCTACACATGGTGGCGGAGCCAACCATGAAGGATCTCGTCATCTGTCTATGGCCTAAAGAGGCGTAGCCAAGCAGTTACTTCGCCCTGGTGCGGAGGCTGAGTGACGCTGCACCTCGGATTGACGGACTGAAGTGTTCTACGTGCAACCGATTCTGGTTCGGTGCCACTGAGTTTGGGTTGCCAACTTCTTGTTGCCCCAATTCACAAAATCGGTCCCATCGAGTTTGTCAGATTGATGTCACCGAGTTGAGCAATCTGACCGTTAGTCACCTAATCGGTGCAACCGAGATTTATATATCGGTCTCACCGAGATTAAAAGGTTGCTACATTTGGAGCAACTCGGTACCACCGAGATTCACATATCGGTGTCACCGAGTTGGTCACTTAAGGTGTGACGGTTGGATTTTTGGAGATGCCTACATATACCCCTCCACCACCACTCACTCACAAGAGAAGCACTCAAAACAGATCCCCACCTATCCTATCAGATTTTCTGAGAGAGAGAGAGACACCTACTCATGTGTTGAGATCATGCCATTCCATTCCAACCATATATATGAATCTTGATCTCTAGCCTCCCCATGTTGCTTTCCACCCAATCAATCTCGTCCACCAAAGCCAAATCGAAAGCTCAAGAGCTCCCAACAAGCGCTTTTCTTTAATGCCTTTTAGCTAGGCATGATGATTTCAATGATGCTCGTATAGGAATAGTAGTTGAAACATGCAAGAGAGCATCATGAATCACATGCCGAGCACATTTAAGTCTAACCCACTTCCTATGCATAGGGATTTTGTGAGCAAACAATTCATGGGAACAAGAATCAACTTGCATAGGAAGGCAAGACACGCAAAATTTCAAAACTTTGAACACATAGAGAGGAAACTTTATATTATTCCAATTCCTAAAAGCATATATTCCTCCCTCATAATAATTTTCAGTAGCATCATGAAGGAATTTGACAACATAACTATCACATAAAGCATTATCTTCCTGATCCACAAGCATAGAAATTTTGTCACTCTCCACATAAGCAATTTTCTTCTTATTCATAATAGTGGGAGCAAACTCAACAAAATAACTATCATGAGATACTTGATTGACATAATCGCTTTGAATATTAAAATCATGATAACTAGTTTCATGGTTGTCATTACTCTTTATAGGATCCATGTCATCACAATAATCATCATATATAGGAGGTACGCCATCATCATAATAGTTTTGCTCATCAAAACTTGGGGGACTAAAAAATCATATTCATCAAGCATAGCATCCCCAAGCTTGTGGCTTTGCATATCATTAGCATCATGGATATTACAAGAATTCATACTAGCAATATTGCAACCATGCTCATCATTCAAGGAATTCTCATTAAGTATTTTCATAAATTCTTCCTCTACCAATTGAGCACAATTTTCCAAACCATCATTTTCATAAATTCAATTTTTTGTAGTTTTCTTTTATGAGACCAAAGTAGTGAATAAACAAGAAACTAAAAGATTCAATTGCAAGATCTAAAGATATACCTTCAAGCACTCACCTCCCTGGCAATGGCGCTAGAAAAGAGCTTGATGTCTACTACGCAACCTTCTTCTTGTAGACTCTAGTTGAGCCTCCAAACGCACAGTTTTGTAGGACAATACAAAATTCCCCTCAAGTGGATGACCTAAGGTTTATCAATCTGTAGGAGGCGTAGGATGAATATGGTCTCTCTCAAACAACCCTAAAACCAAATAACAAAGAGTCTCTTGTGTCCCCAACACACCCAATACAATGGTAAATTGTATAGGTGCACTAGTTCGGCGAAGAGATGGTGATACAAGTGTAATATGGATGGTAGATATAGGTTTTTATAATCTGAAAATATAGAAACAGCAAGGTAACTAATGATAAAAGTGAGCACAAACGGTACTGAAGTGCTTAGAAACAAGGCCTAGGGTTCATATTTTCACTAGTGCAAGTTCTCTCAACAATACTTACATAGTTGAATCATATGTAAATCCCTCACGTGCGACAAAGAGTTCACTCCAAAGTCACAAATAGCAGAGAACAAATGAAGAAATTATTGTAGGGTATGAAACCACCTCAAAGTTATCTTTTCTGATCAATCTTATGAGCTATCCCTATAAGTGTCATGAACAGCCCTAGAGTTCGTACTAAAATAACACCTTAAGGTACAAATCAGCCAGCCCCTAATGTCACCTAGATACTCCAATGTCACCATGACTACCCATGGGCTTGATTATACGATATGCATCACACAATATCAGATTCATCATGTTCAATACAACACAAAGAATTTCAAAGAGTGCCCCAAAGTGTCTACCAGAGAGTCAAGACGAAAATGTGTGCCAACCCTTATGCATAGATTCCCAAGGTCACGGAACCTGCAAGTTGATCACCAAAACATACATCAAGTGGATCAATAGAACATCCCATTGTCACCATGGATATCCCATCGCAAGACATACATCAAGTGTTCTCAAATGCTTTAAAGACTCAATCGGATAAGAAAACTTCAAAGGGAAAACTCAATTCATCACGAGAAGATAGAGAGGGGGAAACTCCATATGATTCATCTATATTAATAAAGCTCGCAATACATCAAGATCGTGTCATCTCAAGAACACGGGGGAGAGATATCAGACACATAGCTACTGGTACATACCCTCAGCCCCGAGGGTGAACTACTCCCTCCTCGTCATGGAGACCACTGGGATGATGAAGATGGCCTCCGGTGATGGTTTCCCCCTCCAGCAGGGTGCCGAAACAGGCTCCCGATTGGTTTTTCATGGCTACAGAGGCTTGCAACGGTGGAACTCCCGATCTATGTTTATTTTTGGGGGTTACTGGATTTATAGGAGTACTTGGCATTGGAATCACGTCAAGAGGTCTCTCGAGGGGACCACAAGCCAGGGGCACGCCCTAGGGGGGGCGCCCTGGTGGCTTGTGGCTGCCTCGGGAGCCCTCTTCGTTATCTTCTTGCTCCATTATGTTTTATATTTTCCAAAAATATTCTCCATAAATTTTCAGCCCATTCCGAGAACTTTTATTTCTGCACAAAAAATGACACCATGGTAGTTCTACTGAAAACAGCGTCAGTCCGGGTTTGTTCTAATAAAATCATACCAAAATCATATATAATTATTGTAAACGTGACATGAATACTTCATAAATTATAGATGCGTTGGAGAGGTATCAGCCGCCCTCTGCTCTGACGGTCTGTTCGCACCTTATGAGGTAGCGCTCGGGCCTCCCCGGATGCCCGCCGGCTCGTGTGCGGCCTGACACCGGCTGACCAACTCACACCTTTGTGCACTTCGCAGGCTCCCGCTCTATCGGCTTCCTGCCTATATGGCCTCGTCGATGGCCGGCTCCGGCTGCGTCCTTGACGGCTCCGGCCACGTCCCTGTCGGCCCGCCATTCTACAGATCTGCCCGCACGGCTGCGCACCCAGGTCGCCGCACCTCGCGCCATGTCCGGTTCCGGCCACGCCTTCCCGCCGCCGGCTCTGGCTGCGCATGCCTTGCCTCCTTCCTTGCATGCCCTAGGCCTGCTCTCCAATGCATGCATGCTCGCGTGTGGCTCTACCTGCGGCAGCTCCGCCGCTCCCAGCTACTGGTGCAGCTCCGTCTCCCACTGGCGCTCTAGGCTACCGACTCCCGCTACCGTACCCGCCCCCCAGCTCCTGCCTCCACATGCGTTGGCTGCCGACCAATCTAGCCGCCTGCTGCGGTCGGGTGCCCGGGGAAAAGGGGATGGCTGGCTAGCCGACTTAAAAAAGAGTGTGGAGCTGACAAAAAAACTATGCGTCCTCACAGCCCGCTGACGAGAAAAAGAAGAGAAGAAAAGACACCAGTTGGTCCGCCCGCCCGCGTCGCCGCTCGGACGGCTGTCACGCCTGCCCGCGTCGCCATCCGATCAGCTGGCCGGCTGGCCCGCTAGCGTCGCCGCGTGTCCAGCTTCCCGGCTAGCCTGCCCGCCTACTTAGACACCTGGCCAACTTGGGAGTCTGCTCTGCTGCTTGTCCACTTCGATGATGGCCGGTCGGGTCCAGCCGGCCGGCACATCCATCAACCGCCTCGCCTATGCAAAAAATCAATGTGAGCTCCCGATCGCCCATGCTCTTGCCCCGCACAAACAACGGATACCCCGAGCGTCCCTCGGAGGCAATCTTTGTATTTATTTTAGCCACTTTACTATTCAGCCCGACGTCAGCTAGTCTCAGCCCGCGGCTGGCCGTTTGGCTTGATACGTGCATACCCATAGACGGCTTAGTAGCATGCACGGTACCAATGGCCTACTCTTTATATCAGCTACAGTCCGCATCGCGGCTACCTGGCTAGCGAGAGCAAAAGCTGGAGGTCACTTCACGAGAAAAATGTACAGGAAGAAAATGTCTCGGGTAGCACGATCGTTTCATTCATGAGTATCTGCTCGGAGGAGTCTGATCCCAGAGTCCGAATACTCTATGCTCCATTTGGCGGCCCACTCTTCTCCTCAGCCACAGACCGGCTCCCGGCTGTTCGGCTGGCAAGAGGAAAATCAAAGAACGAAGAGCACATGAAAAAGATTGAAGGGGCTCGGACGAAACCAAGTCGACACCCTTTGCATAAAGCTTGCACTACAAAAACTAGATATTTCACACATCTGCATCGACTAAACATGTGTTTTCACGATCATTTTCATGAGGAACCTCCTCGCTCGAAGGCTACTCGTGGCAAGGCCCCGCGCCCATCAGCCGGCAGACCCCGCGTCTGCCCTTAGTAGCGCATCGCGCCCATCAGTCGGCGGACCCTGTGTCCACTCCCGACATGGCTCCATGCCCATCGTCCAACAGACCCCGCATCCACACCCGGCAGGGCTCCATGCCCATCGGTCGGCGGACCCGCGTCCGTGCCCGGCAGGGCTCCGCGCACATCGGCCAACGGACCTCGCTTCCACGCCCAGTAGGTATCCACACCCATCAGTCGACGGACCCCGCGTCCGCGCACGGCAGGGCTCCGCGCCCATCGGCCGGTGGACCCCGCCTCCGCCCTGGGCTGGGTTCCGCGCCCATCGGCCGACGGACCCCGCCTCCGCGCCCGGCAGGCGGCAGCGCCTCGCGCTCAACATCTGGTAGACCCCGCGTCCGCCCTCGGCAGGGCCCCGCGCCCATCAACCGACGGACCCCGTGTCCGCCCCCGGCAGGGCCCCACACCCATAAGGCGGCGGATCCCACGTCCACCCTTGGCAGCACTTCGCACCCTAGCCGACAAACCCCACGTCCGCTCCTGGCAGGGCCCCGTGCCCATTAGTCAGTAGGGCCTGCGTCCACACATGACATCCTCGACGCCACTGTCTGCTTCAGCAATAGCAAAGACCCTTTGCCCGACTCTTCAAGTCGCCTGGAGGCTCGGAGGCTACACCGAGCGGGTGCGTTGGCGCGCCCCCGCTAGAAATAGCCAGCCGGTAGTCTCCGTGTCCACGCCCGGCAAGGCCCCGTGCCTGCCACCCGGTGGACCCACGTCCACGTCCGGTAGTGCCCCACGCCCATCAGTGGATGGACCCCGCGTCCATGCCTGACATCCTCGACGCCATCGTCTGCTTAAGCAATAACAAAGAACCTCCACCCGACTCTTTGAGTCGCCTGGAGGCTCGGAGGCTACACCTAGTGGGTGCGCTGGCATGCCCCCGCTAGAAGCAAGCCGCGCCGTCCCCGACCCGCAATCGACCGTCATCAACAACTTCTGCAACCATCGCCGCAGTGATCATCTTCATCAACATCACCTTCTTCATCACCATCCTCATCTCCTTTTAGCGGTACACTCTTTGGCACCCTACTGTAGTCACCCACTTGAACATGGTGCTTTATGCTACATATTATGATCCAATGACGTGTTGCCATCCTATGATGTTTTGAGTAGATTACTTTTGTCCTTTGGGTTGATTGATGATCTAGATTGGTTTGAGTTGTATGTTTATTTTAGTGCGGTCCTATGGTGCCTTCCGCCGCGCACATCTGAAGGATTCCCACTGTAGGTTGTTGCAATACGTTCACGATTCGCTTATAGTGGGTTGCTTGATCGACAGAAGCATAAACCCGAGTAAGGGGGTTGTTGCGTATGGGATAAAGGGGACTTGATGCTTTAATGCTGTGGTTGGGTTTTACCTTAATGGTCTTTAGTAGTTGCGGATGCTTGCTAGAGTTCCAGTCATAAGTACATCTGATCCAAGTAGAGAAAGTATGTTAGCTTATGCCTCTCCCTCATATAAAATTGCAATGATGATTTCCGATCTTGTTAACAATTGCCTAGTATAATTCCGAACACCGACCCATCATTATTCCACACTCGCTAGTTGTAATATATTGTAATATTATGATAACAACACCTATTTTTATATTTTAGTTCTCCATTATCATGCAAATCTATCCTCTTCATGCCCACAACGTAGTTTTATTTATCGTTTCTAGATGGAAGCAAACGTTTGGTGTACGTAGAGTCGTATCGGTGGCATATGGGACTTGAGAGAATATTGATCTTACCTTAGCTCCTTGTGGGTTCGACACTCCATACTTATCACTTCAACCTTTGGAAATTTCTATGATGATTCCTTGCACTTGGGGATTATCAAGCTCTTTTCTGGCGCCATTGCCGGGGAGCAATAGCGTGCGGTTGATATTCTCTTGTATGCTTGTTTACTTTCTTCACTAAATAGATTTTGTTTTCCCTTTTTGATTTATTTAGTTGTGGGTGAAACAAACAAAAAAAAAGAGTTACTTGCCCCTTTTGCCTAAGAAGTTTTTCAAAAAGAGAAGTGATTGGAAAATTGTGCATTGGAGAAGTGAGGGTCGAGCTTGAAAACTTGTGTTCATGTTCATGGAAAGAATGTAGAATTTTTCATGGAAGATTCTGTAAAATATTTACCACCTTGTATATATCCATTGTATTATAAAAATAATGTGCCAAAATTTACTTTTAGGATGATCAGATTGCTTGTTTGGTGTGTGAAGTGCAAAAATAGAAACTTTGGCTGTAGTGCGTGATTTTTTTTACTGGAACGCAAAAAGTTTCTGAAATTTTAACACAATACAGCTATGCAATTTTTTTAATTTCTCCTAAAGTTTGCGAATTTTTGAGTTAAAGAAGTATACGCAGTTTCCAGATTACTATAGACTGTCCTGTTTTTAACAGATTCTGTTTTCTATGCATTGTTCTCTTATTTTGATGAATCCATGGCTTGTATCTGTGGGGGGGGTATGAACCATGGTGAACTTGGAATACAGTAGATATTGTTAATATGAATTTGGAATGAGTTCACAATAGTACTTAAAGTACTAATTTGCTCTATTATACTAATGGATCTCACGAGGGTTTTGTTAAGTTTTGTGTGAATGAAGTGTTCGAAGATCGTGGAGGTATCGATATAAGAAGAATACGGAGAGACAAGAGTTCAAGATTGGGGATGCCCAAGGCACCCCAAGTAAATATTTCAAGGAGACTTAAGCACCTAAGCTTGGGGATGCCCTGCAAGGCATCCCATCTTTATTCTTCAACAATTATCGGTATACTTCGGTTTTTGTTTTGTTCACATGATATGTGTCTTTAATGTTTGTCTTTTCCTTTATGCTCCCTTCTAGTATGAGATAGTCCTTGATGGATTTGTAGAATGCGATTTGTTATTCACTTAAATCTTTTGAGTATGGATTTGTAGAATGCTCTTTGTGCTTCACTTAAATTTTTTGAGTATGGCTTTATAGAATGCTCTTTGTGCTTCACTTAAATCTTTTGTGTATAGCTTTATAGAATTCTTCGTCTGCTTCACTTATATATTTTGAGCTTGGATATTGGTTAATCTATATTAATTAATAATGCTCTATGAACTTCACTTATATCTTTTAGAGTATGAATATAATGATCGTCGGAATTTGGCTTGGAAGAGTATCATTGAAATAGCATGCCTAGCTAAAAAGGCATTAAAGAAAAGCGCTTGTTGGGAGACAAACCAACACTTTTACTTTCTGTTTTGATGTGTTAACATAATTAACCTACTGTAGTAATCATGTTTTGTGCCTTTTATTTCAGTAAAGTGCCAAGTAAAGCCTTGGGGATAGTGTGGATACTTGCTTGTTTGATTATGTGCAAAAACAGAAAGTTTTGCGTCCAGTATAGGAATTGTCTAATTTTACTGGAGAGTCAAAACATTCTGAAATTTGTAAACCACATTGTCATGAAAATTATGTGATATGTACTACTTATTCAAAAATGTTAGAGCAGGTAAGTATGGTGATCATTCAGATCTTTACATATTGTTCTGTTTTTGACAGATTCTGTTTTGCCTGCATAGTTTGCTTGTTTCAAGTGTCCCTATAGCTTATAATGAATCATATAATTTGTGGGAATGATGTAATACATTATGTATCACGTGGTAATAATTATGAATCTTTTCTTGACAATACCGCGGTGAATGATCTATCTTTATTTACACTAACACTTCTCACAAAGTTCTGGTAAGTTTTGTGTGATTGAAGTTTTTAAGTTTTGGGTGAGACACCAATATGAGGAGAATAAGGAGTGACAAGAACCTAAGATTGGTGATGACCAAGGCAATCCCAAGGTAATATTCAAGGAAGACTCAAGCATGTAAGCTTGGGGATGCCCCGGAAGACATCCCCTCTTTCGTCTTCAACACTATCGATATATATTACTTGGAGCTATATTTTTATTTGTGAAATAATATGAGTTTTCCTTGGAGCGTTATTTTATTTTTTCTCTGTTAGGTGTTATTTATAATCTTTTTTTTCAAAATAAAGTTCCAAGAATTGCCTTTAGGATGCTTGAATTGCGTGTTTGATGTGTGTTGTGTAAAAACAGAAACTTCTGCTGTACTGTTTGTATTTTCATATTTTACTTGAACGTGGAAAGTTTCTGAATTTTTTACATAGTGTTTACATATAAATTACTTATCAGGTACTAAATTTTCAGAATGTTTTGAGTCACGGAGGTATACTGTTATAAGAAATTGCTACAGACTGTTCTGTTTGGACAGCTTGTTGTCATAGTTTTGTTATCTACTTATCCTATAGTTTCCATAGCCTATATTGGTAGATATAAATTGTGGAAATGATATTATACAATATATAATTCTTGAAAACTATTGTCCAACTTGTCTTGGCAGTACATTAAGTGTTCATTTATTCTTATGTGTACTAACCTATCTTATGAGTTCTTTTTGAGTTTTGTGTGGATGAAGTTCTTGAGAATAGGTGAAACCATGATATGAGAGGGTTGTACAAGATACAAAATCTCAATATTGGTGATTCCCAAGGCACTCCAAGTAAATATTTCAAGAAGTATCAAGCATCTAAGCTTGGGGATGCTACGCATCCCACCTCTCTTCATCAACAATTATTGGTTAGCCTATGTTGAGCATAAATTTTTATTCGTTCACATGATGAATGTTATTTTTGGAGTGCCATTTTTTTGTTTTATGTTTCAATAAAATATTTGGATCTGAATTCTTTAATAAGAGAGAGTCCTCACATGGCTATTTAACTAATTAAGTACGCATTGATCTTCACTTGTATGTTGTGGAGTAGTTTTGTCATTTACTCTCGTGCTTCACTTATATCCTATGAGTAAATGGTTGAATGAATTGAATATCATAAATATGAAATTATTCATGTTGTATATGCTTATCCCATGGGGAGTAATGACTTCACATATAAGAAGTATAGGTGGTAAAAATTATTGAAAATTAGCAAACACCGCATTAGTCACTTGAACCATTCATGAAAAAATATTGAAGGAAGAGAGATTTCACATATAAATATACTATCTTGGACATCTTCTATGATTGCCATTACCCATTAATTATTTTCAAACTGGA
Source organism: Hordeum marinum (assembly GCA_022496015.1). NCBI lineage: Eukaryota > Viridiplantae > Streptophyta > Magnoliopsida > Poales > Poaceae > Hordeum > Hordeum marinum. The sequence continues at coordinate 457,329,846 of CM039676.1, read as the reverse complement.
TCAAATTAGTTGAAGTTGGACAAGCAAGACAACATAATGTGTTATGGTTGCGTATACTTGCTTAGAAGTTATATTGTTATGGATCCTCCAACATATGGTGCTTGCTTCCACCTCATACTAGCCAAAACTTCCATACCAAGTAGAAATACTACTTGTGCATCCAACCACCCTTAAACCCAAAATTGTTCCATATGAGTCCACCACACCTACCTACATGCGGTATTTACCTGCCGTTCCAATTAAATTTGCATCTGCCAAACTCTAAACCTTCAAATAATATTCTATTTTGTATACCTGAATCGCTCATATAGTAACTAGTGCTTGTCAGTATCTTCCATGCTAGGTGGGTTATTCTCACGATATGTGTTGATTCACTATCATTCACGAGAAAGTGGCTGGTAATAGGGATTCTCAGTCCCGAAATAAAAAAATGCAAATAATTAAACAAAACTCCGCCAGGAATGTTGTTGGTATGGACGGTACCCGTGGATTCGGCTCGCCATGGAGTGTGATTGATTGGTGGAGGGGGAATAAAAACTATACCATTCTGTTTGGGAACCACCAATAATGTATCTAGCATGGAAGTTACCTACATCTCGGTTATTATGGTGACAATGAAAGCATACCACCCAAAATTATTATTCATCTCTATTTTAAAAGCTCGAGCTCTGGCACCTCTACAAATCAATGCTTCCCTTGCGAAGGGCCTATCTTTTACTTTCTAGTACTTACCTTTATGCAGGAGTCATGGTGATCTTCACCACTTCCTATATTTCACCTTTTTCTCTTGTCAAGCGTCATGTGTTGGGGAAAGATCCAAGCATATATGACCATTCAAATATATTTGATCATGAATTATTATTATTGACAATTATCTATGTGATAAATAAGTTGGGAGGCGAAACTTTAAGCCCCTATCTTTCTCTGTGTTCGACGGATGCCATTTGCTTTAAAAATATGCTTTGAGTGTTAGCAATCATGGAAGACTATATGATAGTTGACTATGTGGAATTTGCCAAATCAAAGCTCTTATATAGACCCTTCCTGAAAATAAGATGAATTGCAATTGTTTGGTGACTGAAAGCATAGTTTTATTAGTCTATACCTTAAACATGTGGATAGCTTGTTATTTCATCATGAAGGTTTATGAGATGAGCTACTGTTTATGATATATAATAATGCTAGAAAAAGTGTTTGGAATTATCACTGATCAAATTTATGCACTATGCTAGCATTCACACTTCATAAATTATTTCTTTTATCATTTACCTACTCGAGGCCGAGCAAGAATTAAGCTTGGGGATGCTGATACGTCTCCAACGTATCTATAATTTATGAAGTATTCATGCCATGTTTATAATAATTCTATATGATTTCGGTATGATTTTATTGGAACTAACCCGAACTCATGCTGTTTTTAGCAGAACTACCGTGGTGTTGTTTTTTGAAGAAATAAAAGTTCTCGGAATGAGGTGAAAATTTACGGAGAATATTTTTGGAAAATATAAAAAATACTGGAGCGAAAATTCATCAGAGAGGAAGGCCAAGGAAGCCACAAGCCACAAGGGCGCGCCCAGCACCTAGGGTGCGCCCTTGGCTTGTGACTTCCTCGTGGACCCCCTAGACTTGTTTCCGTCGCCAGAAACTCTTATCAATACAGAAACCCCAAAAATAAACCTAGATCGGGAGTTCCGGCGCCACACACCTCCAGAGCCACGAAAAACCAATCTTGGCCCTCTCCAGCAACCTGTCGGATGGGGTCACCATCACCGGAGCCCATCTTGATCGTCCCGGAGGGGCATCAACGCCATTGAGGCCAAGGACAAGAGGGAGAACCTCCCCCCACAAAGGTGGAGACCATGGAGGAGGAAGCACAAGGGGGAGAACCTCTTCCCCTCTCGCTCGGTGGTGCCGGAGTGCCATCAGGGGAACCATCGCCACGGTGATCGTCTTCATCAACATCACCTTCTTCATCAACATACTCATCTCCTTTTAGCGGCCCACTCTCCCGCACCCCGCTATAATCACCTACTTTAACATGGTGCTTTATGATACATATTATGATCTAATGATGTGTTGCCATCCTATGATGTTTTGAGTAGATTACTTTTGTGCTTTTGGTTGATTGATGATCTAGATTGGTTTGAGTTGTATGTTTATTTTGGTGCTGTCCTATGGTGCCTTCCGTGTCGCGCACACTTGAAGGATTCCCGCTGTAGGGTGTTGCAATACGTTAATGATTCGCTTATAGTGAGTTGCTTGAGTGACAGAAGCATAAATCCGAGTAAGGGGGTTATTGCGTATGGGATAAAGGGGACCTGATGCTTTAATGCTATGGTTGGATTTTACATTAATGATCTTTAGTAGTTGTGGATGCTTGGTAGAGTTCCAATCAGATGTACATATGATCCACGTAGAGAAAGTATGTTAGCTTATGCCTCTCCCTCATATAAAATTGCAATAATGATTTCCAATCTGTTTAATAATTGCCTAGGATAATTCCGCACACCGATCCATCATTATTCCACACTCGCTATTTGTAATATATTGTAATATTATGATAACAACACCTATTTTTATATTTTAGTTCTCCGTTATCATGCAAAGCTATCCTCTTCATGCCCACAACATAGTTTTATTTCTCGTTTAATTTCTAGATGGAAGAAAACGTTCGGTGTACGTAGAGTCATATCGGTGACAGATAGGACTTGAGAGGATATTGATCTTACCTTTAGCTCCTTCTGGGTTCGACACTCCATACTTACCACTTCCACCTTTGGAAATTGCTATGATGATTCCTTGCACTTGGGGATTATCAGGGGATGACCCCCGGGTACCCCAAAGGCGATGAGTTGGACGGGATGCCCGTCCGCCTAGGCCAGCTGCGCCGACTCATAGCCGTGGCCGGCTCCTCCACCCAGTCGGCTGCCCAGAGCCATCTACGATGTCCCATCAAACACGCACGGACGAGGCAACCGTAAACTGCGGCGGTGCGCTATTCACGAGTAGTAGTGCGCGATGCATGCATCATGCAGTATCATGTGTAATGTAACTTGTCCCCTGGGCGGTGATTTTTAAAGTGCCCCAGGGGACAAGCATCACTTAGTTCTAAAGCTACACATAGCTTGACATGTAAGCTACCCTTTGTAGCTTACATCTCAAGCTGCTTGGTATGTAAGTTATCCACTATAGATTACATCCAAGGCTACACCATCATGCCTATATAAAGGCCTCCTCTCACTCTCTCATCCCTGGGATGCTCACATATACACACATATGAGGCCAAGGTAAGGAGCTCACAGCTCCCTGTTCCTCCTCAGATACAGCTCCAGGAGCAACTCTGTACTGCCAATACACAGACATGTAGGTGTAGGGGTATTATCTCTCCGGAGAGCCCCAAACCTGGGTAAACCACCACGTGATACTACCCTATCCTGTCCCGACCTTCCATGACAGCCTTGCTCTCACCTCAATTAGCCACCCCCTGGCATCTGTTGTGAGAAAACGACGACAGAGAGGATTTGTGGAACCCTTTGCATTTATTAGTCATTATTACCAGTATCGGAGCAAATAACTCAGTTCTATGGAAATATGTCGGTTTAAACAAGGGGTAAATGAGTGTAAACATATCACCCATCAACTCCCCCAAGCTTAAGCCTGACCGTCCTAGAGAAACATGAAGGGAATTCCAAATCATAAGGAACTCGGTTGTTTAAACTGACCAAAATAATGAGAAGATTTTGGTTTAGTTAAAATCAGTATTTCTTGATAGCCCTCTGCTTCTTGACGTGAAAACTTAGTGTAGCTGTAGCGGCGGCATGGTTATTATGCAAGTGTAAGTGAAGCAAAGATTGAACACATTTTTTATCTACTAGATAAAACAACTTTGGAACGTGCAATTCTATTTATTCTCGACAACACTTGCTTGCGAGGAATGGACACAAGAGGTTTGTTTGATAGAGTCGTAAAAACATAAGTTCGAGAGTGAAAGGAATTTAGAAAAACATGATGCTCTGGTGCTCAAAAACAGACCCATAATTATCTCCTCCTCAAGGCTCTGGTTGTCACGTGAAGGGGGTTATGGCAAATAATTGATCAAGTATAGAAATTTTCTTTGGCTTAATTTTAGGAATTATGATTCTTTCATAATTGTCTCTTTCGAGCTTTATTATCAGTTCTTGGCATTTACCACATACACAACTATCCAAGAGGAAGCCAGAGAATATATGTCTGTAGTGTTGCCAGGCCCTACAGTAACAAAATCGTAGCCCAAATCTGAGATGTTGCTCTTGTGGATCGTTCATTGGCTAGAAGAGTCCTCAACATAACATCAAGAAAGGTGACGAAGCCACATTTACATGTGTATATGTGCATATAGTAGCAAGGGCCATGGAACAAGCGAGAAGCTAAATCACCATGTAAGAGATACAACACAACTTTTTGGCATAATCTCATTCACCCTTTAACTAAGTTCCTCCTTACAATTTAATCTACAAGTTCTATCAAGTCTATTAAAATTAACAACATGGCATCGAGCATTTCAAACATTATCATATCTACAATTATCACAACACCCACTTTTTAGACCCAGTGGATAATTAATCAACAAACAGGCCAGTGCTCCTCATGAGTGTTGGTCCAAACCTGGCAACCGCCGGTGGCCACCAGGGGCAACATTGTGATTAGCCTACCGGAATTTTGAACAATCCGGTTGTGTCTTGAGAACGAGATATGTGCGGTTCCTATTGGGATATGGTCTATGATACCGACAAGTATAGGGGATCAATCGTAGTCCTTTTGATAAGTAAGAGTGTCGAACCAAACTAGGAGGAGAAAGAAATGATAAGCGGTTTTTAGAAGGTAATTTCTGCAAGCACTGAAATTGTAAGTTGCAAGTAGTTTGATAGCAAGGTAATTTGTAATGAGCAAGTAACAGTGATACGTCTCCATCATATCCACTTTTCCAAACTCTTTTGCCCTTATTTTGGACTCTAATTTGCATGATTCTAATGGAACTAACCCAAACTAACGATGTTTTCAGCAGAATTGCCTTGGTGTTATTTTTCTACAGAAACAAAAGTTCTCGAATCATCCTGAAAATTTATGGAGAACATTTTTGTATTTAAAAAAAATATTGGCACAAGAATCAACCAGAGGGGGCCACCTGCAGGCCACAAGCCTGCTTGGCGTGGCCACCCCCTGGTCACGCCTAGCAGGCTCGTGGGGACCTTGTGGATCCTCCGACCTCGTCTTCAGCTCCATATAACCCTATTCGCGGACAAAAAAACTCAGAGAGAAGAGTTCATCGCGTTTGACGATACGGAGCCGCCACCACCTCCTGTTCTTCCTCGGGAAACTAGATCTGGAGTCCGTTTTGGGCTTCGGAGAGGGGAAATCGATGCCATCGTCATCACCAACCATCCTTCATCACCAATTCCATGATGTTCTCCGCCATTCGTGAGTAATACCATCGTAGGCTTGCTGGACGGTGATGGGTTGGATGAAATTTATCATGTAATCGAGTTAGTGATCTTGTTAGGGTTTGATCCCTAGTATCCACCATGTTCTGAGATTGATGTTGCTATGAGTTTGCTATGCTTAATGGTTGTCAGTAGGGACCGAGTGCGATGATTCAAGACCTGAACCTATTATGTTTTCATGAATATCTATGTGTTCTTGATCCTATCTTGCAAGTTGTAGACACCTATTACGAATTATGATCCGCATCCCCCAGGGTGACAATAACTAGGATTCTTTCTGGTGATTACCGTAGTTTGAGGAGTTCATGTATTCACTAAGTTCTAATCCTTTGGTCTGGTTCTCTATTAAAAGGAGGCCTTAATATCCCTTAGTTTCCAATAGGACCCCGTTGCCATGTTAGGGTAGGACAAAAGATGTCATGCAAGTTCTTTTCCATAAGCACGTATGACTATATATGGAATACATGCCTACATTACATTGATGAATTGGAGCTAGTTCTGTGTCAGCCTATGTTATAACTGTTGCATGATAAATGCTATCCAACATAATTATCCATAACCGATCCATTGCCTACGAGCTTTCCACATATTGAGCTTTGCTAAGTTACTTCTGTTGGGGAATGTTGCATGGGAAACAAAAAAATTCCTATGCACACGCATATCTATCCATGGTGATGAGCATCTACGAGAGGGAGAGTAGATCTACGTACCCTTGTAGATCGCTAAGCGGGAAGCATTAAGAAATGCGGTTAGTGTAGTCGAACGTCTTCGCGATCCAAATCGCCAAGCGTCCCGCGATCTCATCACGATCCGTCCCGCGATCCAAACACGATCTGTCCCACGAACTCATCATGATCCGTCCCGTGATCCAATCACAATCCGTCTCACGAACTCATCACGATCCGTCCCGCAAACTCATCACGATCCGTCTCACGATCTTGATCACGGTCCTTCCGATCTAGCGCCAAACGGACGGCACCTCCGCGTTCAGCACACGTACAGCTCGATGATGATCTCCGCCTTATTGATCCAGCAAGAGGGAGCAGAGAGGTAGAAGATTTCTCCGGCAGCTTGTCAGCGCTCCGGCGATGGTGGTGGTGCTATTCCGGCAGGGCTTCGCCTAAACACTTCAGAAATCCGATCTAGAGGAGAAACTATGCACTGGAGGAACGGGCAGCACGTGGCTGAAATTCTGTGCAGAAACCCTAAAACCCACCAGTATATATAGGAGGAAGGGAGGAGAGGCTTGGTGCAAGGGCTAAGCCTCCTTTGGTTTGGCCGAAGTGGGGAGGAGAGGAGGACTCCTCCTCCAATCCTAGTAGGACTAGGATTCCTCCCTTTTTTGGCCTTTTCCACCTTTTTCCCTTTGGGCTTTTCTTCCCAGACGCATGGGCCTTGTGTGGGACTTCCACCAGACCACAAAGGGCTGGTATTTACTCTCCCACTGCCCACGTAGCCTCTTGGGTCGAAATACCCCTCCCGATGGTCTCCCGGTACACCATCGACACTCCCGGTGCACTACCGATGAGCCCGAAACTTTTCTGGCGACCAAAATAGGACTTCCTATATATGAATATTTACCAACAGACCATTCCGGAGCTCCTCGTGACGTCCAGGATCTCATCTGGGACTCTGAACAACCTTCGGTCACCACCAGACATAACTCTACACTACCGAAACGTCACCAAACCTTAAGTGTGCAGACCCTGTGGGTTCAAGAACTATGTAGACATGACCGAGACACCTCTACGGTCAATAACCAATTGCGGGACCCAGATGCCCATATTGGTTCCTACATATTCTGTGAAGATCTTTATCGGTCGAACCTCTATGTCAAGGATTCAGTTAATCCCATAAGATGTTCCCTTTGTTCTTCGGTATGTTACTTGCCCGAGATTCGATTGTCGGTATCTCCATACCTAGTTCGACCTTGTTAACGGCAAGTCTCTTTACTCATTCAGTAATACAAGATGCCGGGACTAACACTTAGTCACATTGCTTGCAAGGCTTGTTGTGATGTTGTATTACCGAGTGGGCCCTGAGATACCTCTCCATCACACGGACTAACAAATGTCAGTCTTGATCCATGCCAACTCAACAGACACCGTCGGAGATACCTGTAGAGTACCTTTATAGTCACCCGGTTATGTTGCGACGTTTGATACACACAAGTCATTCCTCCGGTGTCAGTGAGTTGCATGATCTCATGGTCATAGGAACATATACTTGACATGCAGAAAATAGTAGCAATAAACTGACACGATCATATGCTACGTTTGTAGTTTGGGTATTGCCCATCACACCATTCTCCTAATGATGTGATCCTGCTATCAAATGACATCTCATGTCCATGGCTAGGAAACCTTAACCATCTTTGATCAACGAGCTAGTCTATTAGAGGCATACCAGGGACATGGTTTTGTCTATGTATCCACCCATGCATCTAAGTCTCCGATCAATACGATTATAGCATGGATAATAAACGATTATCATGAACAAGGAAATATAATAATAACTAACTTTTTATTGCCTCTAGGGCATATTTCCAACAGTCTCCCACTTGCACTAGAGTCAATAATCTAGTTCACATCACCATGTGATACGCATTCTTATGAATATAACACCCAGTGAGTTCTGGGGCTCGATCATGCTTTGCATGTGAGAGAGGTCTTATAGTCAACAGGTCTGCGACATTCAGATCCGAGTGTACTTTGCAAATCTCTATGTCAAACCGTAAACACTGCTACCACACTCCACTTGGTACTATTCCAAATGGCTGCTCCACTATACGTATCCAGATTGCTACTACGAGTCATCCGGATTGGTGTTAAAGCTTTGCATCGACGTAACTCTTTACGATGAACTCTTTATCACCTCCATAATTGAGAAACATCTCCTTAGTCTTTTAGTCACAAAGGATAATCTTGACCGCTGTCTAGTGATCCACTCCTGGATCACTTTTGTACCCCTTGACTGACTCATGGCAAGGCACACACCAGGTGCGGTACACAGCATGGCATAATATAGAGCCTATGGCTAATGGCATAGGGGACGACGTTCATTCTTTCTCTTTCTTCTGCCGTTATCGAGCTTTGAGTCTCACTCAACTTCACACCTTACAAATCAGGCGAGAACTCTTTCTCTGACTAATCCATTTTGAACTCTTTCAAAATCTTGTCAAGGTATGTACTCATTGAAAGTCTCATCTAGCATCTTGATCTATCTCTATAGATCTTGATGTTCAACAATTAGGTAGCTTTATCCAGGTCTTCCTTTGAAAAACTCTTTTCAAACAACCGTTTATGCTTTCTAGAAATCCTACATCATTTCCGAATAGCAATATGTCATCCACATATACTTATCAGAAACTCTATAGTGCTCCCACTCACTTTATTGCAAATACAAGTTTCTCATAAACTTTGTATAGATTTAAAAACTTTGATCACCTTATCAAAGTGTATATTCCAACTCCGAGATGCTTGCTTCGGTCCATAGAAGGATCACTGAAGCTTGCTCACATTTTAGCATCCTTAGGACTGACAAAACCTTCTGGTTGTATCTCATCCAACCTTTCCTTAAGGAAGGAAACGATTTTTTGGCATCCATCTGCCAGATTTCATAATTGAAAAATGCAGCAATTGCTAACATAATTCCAATAGACTTTAGCATCGCTACGAGTGGGAAAGTCTCATCATAGTCAACTCCTTGAACATGCCGGAAACTGCTTTGCGACAAGTCGAGCTTTATAAATGGTGACATTCACCATCAGCGTCTATCTTCATTTTAAAGATCCATTTGTACTCAACGACCTGCCGTCCTATGAGCAAGTCTACCAAAGTCTATACTTGGTTTTCATATATGGATCGTTTCTCGGATTTCATGGACTCTAACCATCTGTCGGAATCCGGGCTCATCATCGCTTCTCCAAAGCTCGTAGGTTCATCATTGTCCAACAACATGACCTCTAAGACAGGGGTGTCATACCACTCAGGAGCAGTACACGTCCTTGTCAACCTACGAGGTTTGATAGTAACTTGATCTGAAGCTTCATGATCATCATCATTAACTTCCTCTTCAACTAATGTAGGCTTCATAGAAACATCTTCCTGCACTGTGCTACTCTCTGGTTGAACAAAGGTTCAACAACCTCATCAAGTTCTATCTTCCTCCAACTCAATTCTTTCGAGAGAAACTCTTTCTCGAGAAAGGACCCAGTTTTAGTAACAAACATTTTATGCTTGGATCTGAGATAGAAGGTTTACCCAACTGTCTTTAGGGTATTCTATGAAGATTCATTTGTCTGCTTTGGGTTCGAGCTCATTAGGTGAAAACCCTTTTTCACATAAGTGTTGCAGCCCCAAACATTAAGAAATGACAGCTTAGGTTTCTATCAAACCATAATTCTCACGATGTCATCTCAACGGAATTAGTTGGTGCCCTATCTAAAGTGAATGTACTTGTCTCTAATGCATAACCTGAAAACGATAGTGGTAAAAGAATAAGAGACATCATAATTCACACCATATCCAATAGAGAACGACTATGACGTTCGGACACACCATCACACTATGGTGTTCCAGGTGGCGTGAGTTGTGAAACAACTTTCACATTGTCTTAAGTTGTATACCAAACTCGTAACTCAGATATTCACCTCCACGATCATATCGCGGACATTTTATCTTCTTGTCACGATGATCTTAAACTTCACTCTGAATTTGCTTCAACTTTTTCAAATGATTCAGACTTGCATTTCATTAAGTATATATACACTATTATCTACTCAAATCATCAGAGAAGGTAAGAAAATAAGGATATCCACCGCATGCTACAAGACTCATTGGATTGCATACATCAACATGTATCATTTCCAATAAATCACTTGCCCGCTTCACAAACCAGAAAACGGGGTCCTTAGTCATCTTGCCCAAGAGGCATGGTTCGCATGTCTCAACCGATTCGAAATCTAATGAGTCCAAAGATCCATCAGCATGGAATTTCTTCATGCGCTTTATACCAATATGACATTTAGCGGTAATGCCACAAGTATGTGGTACTATCATTATTAACTTTGTATCTTTTGGCATCAATGTTATGAACATGTGTATTACTACGATCAAGATTCAACAAACCATTCTCACTGGGTGCATGACCATTGAAGGTATTATTTATGTAAACATAATAACCATTATTATTTAACTTAAATGAATAACCGTGTTGCAAGACAAACGATCTAATCACGTTCATGCTCAATGCAAAACACCAAATAACATTTATTTAGGTTTGTCACTAATACCGAAGGTAGAGATAGCGTGCGATGTTGATCACATTAATCTTGGAAACATTTCCAACATACATCGTCACCTCACCCTTAGCTAGTGCTCCATTTATTCCGTAGCTTTTATTTCGAGTTACTAACATTTAGCAACCGAACCGGTATCCAATACCCAGGTGCTACTAGGAGTACTAGGAAGGTACACATAAATAACACGTATATCAAATATACTTCTGTCGACGTTGCCAGCCTTCTTATCTACCAAGTATCTAGGGTTGTTCCGCTTCAGCAAAAGCTCTCCTCATAATCGAAGCACTTAGTCTTGGGTTTGGGTTCAACTTTGGGTTGCTTCACTGGAGCAGCAATTGACTTGCTATCCATCAAGTTTCCATCCTTGCTTTCCCTTCTCGAAACTAGTGGTTTGACTAACCATCAACACATGACGCTCCTTCTTGATTTCTACCTTCGCGGTGTCAAACATTGCGAATAGCTCAGGGATCATTATTTCTATCCCTGGCATTTTATAGTTCATCACCAAGTTCTAGTAGCTTTAGTGATAGTGACTTGGAGAACTATATCAATCACTACCTCATCTGGAAGATCAACTCCCACTCGATTCAAGCGATTGTAGCACCCAGACAATCTGAGCACATGCTCAACGATTGAGCTATTCTCTTTCATCTTGCAAGCAAAGAATCTTGTTGGAGATCTCATATCTCGCAAGACGGGCATGAGCCTGAGATCCTAATTTCAGCTCCTAGAACATCTCATATGTTCTGTGACGTTCAAAACGTTTTGGAGCCTCAATTCTAAGCCGTAATGCATGACACACTAAACTATCAAGTAGTTATCAGAACGTGCCTGTCAGATGTTCACAACATCTACAAACAACGCTCGAGGGGTTGGCGCACCGAGCGGTGCATTAAGGACATAAGCCTTCTGTGCAGCAATGAGGACAATCCTTAGATCATGGAGCTAGTCCGCAATATTGCTACCATCATCTTTCAACGCTATTTCTCTAGGAACATATAAAAATTCAAGGGAGCTACAACATGAGCTAGTAATCTACAACACAGTTTGCAAAGACACTACTAACTATGTTCATGATAATGAGTTCAATTAATCATATTACTTAACAACTCCCACTCAAATTGACATCCTCCAGTCATTCGAGTGATACATGATCGAAATTCACCAACTCAAGTCCGATCATCACGTGAGTTGAGGTGGTTTCAATGGTGAACATCATCATGTTGATCATATCTACTATATGACTCATGTTCGACCTTTCGGTCTCTTGTGTTCCGAGGCCATATCTGTACATGCTAGGCTCGTCAAGTATAACTCGAGTGTTGTGCATGTGCAACACTGGCTTGCACCCATTGTATGTGAACGTAGAGTCTATCACACCCGATCATCACGTGGTTTCTCAACATGACGAACTTTCGCAACGGTGCACACTCGGGGAGAACACAATTCATCTTGAAATTTAAGTGAGGGATCACCTTATAATGCTACCTTCGTCCTAAGCAAAACAAGTTGCATAAAAGGATTAACATCACATGCAAATCATAAGTGACATGATATGGCCATGAACTTGTGCTTTTGATCTCCATCTTGAAAGCACCGGCATGATCTCCATCATCACCGGCAAGACACCATGATCTCCATCATCTTGATCTCCATCAATGTGTCGCCATATGGGTTGTCACGCCTAACATGCTTCTACTACTATTGCTACCGTTTAGCGATAAAGTAAAGCATTACATAGCACTTAATGATTGACACGCAGGTCATATAATAATTAAAGACAACCCTATGTCTCTTGCCGGTTGTCGTACTCATCGACATGCAAGTCGTGATAATCTATACATCACATGATCATCTCATACATCAGATATATCGCATCATGTAATTGGCCATATCATATCGCAACATACCCTACAAAAACAAGTTAGACGTCCTCTAATTATTGTTGCATGTTTTACGTGTCTGCTACGGGTATCTAGCAAGACCAATTCTCATCTACGCAAAAACCACAATGGTGATAAACTAGTTGCTTTTCAACCTTCTTAAGGACCGCCTTTGTCGAATCCGATCCAACTAAAGTGAGATAAACTGGCACCCGCAAGCCATCTATGCAACAAGTTGCGGTTGAGGGAACCTGTCTCTCGTAAGCGTACGAGTAATGTTGGTCCAGGCCGCTTCATCTCACAATGCCGCTGAACCAAAACACGACCAAGGGAGGAAGCAATCTAAGCATCAACGCCCATAAACTCTTTGTGCTCTACTCGAGATCTCATCTACACATAGACCTAGATCATGATGCCACTGTTGGGGAATGTTGCATGGGAAAGAAAAAATTTCCTACGCACACGCAGATCTATCCATGGGGATGAGCATCTACGAGAGGGAGAGTGGATCTACGTACCCTTGTAGATCGCTAAGCGGGAAGCGTTAAGAAACACGATTGGTGTAGTCGAACGTCTTCGCGATCCAAATCGCCGAGCGTCCCGCGATCTCATCACGATCCGTCCCGCGATCCAATCACGATCCGTCCCGCGAACTCATCATGATCCGTCTCACGATCCAATCACGATCCATCATGCGAACTCATCACGATCCGTCCCGCGAACTCATCATGATCCATCTCACGATCTTGATCACGGTCCTTCCGATCTAGCGCCAAACGGACGACACCTCCTCGTTCAGCACACGTACAACTTAATGACGATCTCTGCCTTCTTGATCCAGCAAGAGGGAGCGGAGAGGTAGAAGAGTTCTCTGGCAGCGTGATGGTGCTCCGGCAATGGTGGTGGAGCTATTCCGGCAGGACTTCGCCTAAGCACTGCAGAAATCTGATCTAGAGGATAAACTATGCACTGAAGGAACGGGCAGCACCTGGCTAAAATTCTATGCAAAACCCCTAAAACGCACTAGTATATATAGGAGGAAGGGAGGAGAGGCTTGGCGCAAGGGCCAAGCCTCCTTTGGTTTGGCCGAAGTGGGGAGGAGAGGAGGACTCCTCCTCCAATCCTAGTAGGACTAGGATTCCTCCCTTTTTTGGCCTTTTCCACCTTTTTCCCTTTGGGGTTTTCTTCCTAGCCGCATGGGCCTTGTGTGGGACTTCCACCGGCCCACAAAGGGCTGGTATTTACTCTCCCACAGCCCATGTAGCCTCTTGGGTCAAAATACCCCTCCCGATGGTCTCCCGGAACACCACCGGCACTCCCGGTACGCTACTGATGAGCCCGAAACTTTTCCGGCGACCAAAATAGGACCATTCCGGAGCTCCTCGTGACGTCTGGGATCTCATCCGGGACTCCGAACAACCTTCAGTCACCACCATACATAACTCTACACTACCGAAACGTCACCAAACCTTAACTGTGCAGACCCTGCGGGTTCGAGAACTATGTAGACATGACCGAGTCACCTCTACTGTCAATAACCAATAGCGGGACCTAGATGCCCATATTGGTTCCTACATATTCTATGAAGATCTTTATCGATCGAACCTCTATGTCAAGGATTTCAGTTAATCCCGTAAGATGTTCCCTTTGTTCTTCGGTATGTTACTTGCCCGAGATTCGATCATCGGTATCTCCATACCTAGTTCAACCTCGTTACCGGCAAGTCTCTTTACTCGTTCTGTAATACAAGATCCCATGACTAACACTTATTCACATTGCTTGCAAGGCTTGTTGTGATGTTTTATTAGCGAGTTGGCCCTGAGATACCTCTCCTTACACGGAGTAACAAATCCCAGTCTTGATTCATGCCAACCCAACAGACACCCTCAGAGATACCTGTAGAGGACCTTTATAGTCACCCAGTTATGTCGCAATATTTGATACACATAAGGTACTCCTCCAGCGTCAGTGAGTTGCATGATCTCATGGTCATAGGAACATATACTTGACATGCAAAAATTAGTAGCAATAAACTGACACCATCATATGCTACGTTTGTAGTTTGGGTCTTGTCCATCACACCATTCTGCTAATGATGTGATCCCGTTATCAAATGCCATCTCATGTCCATGGCTAGGAAACCTTAACCATTTTTGATCAAGAGCTAGTCTATTGGAGGCATACTAGGGACATGGTTTTGTCTATGTATCCACACATGCATCTAAGTCTCCGATCAATACAATTATAGCATGGATAATAAACGATTATCATGAACAAGGAAATATGATAATAACTAATTTATTATTGCCTTTGGGGCATATTTCCAAAAACTTCTCCGGTGCTACTGTTACAATCACTATAAAACTGCTACTGTTACTTTTGCTACCGTTACCGTTACTTCCATACTACTTTGCTACTGAATACTTTGCTACAGATATTAAGTCTTTCAGGTGTGGTTGAATTGACAGCTCAGCTGCGAATACTCAAGAATATTCTTTTGCTCCCATTGTGTCGAATCAATAAATTTGGGTTGAAGACTCTACCCTTGAAAACTGTTGCAATCCATTATACTTGTGGGTTATCAAGATCTTTTTCTGGCGCCGTTGCCGGGGAGCATAGCTCTATTCCCTGAGTCACTTGGGATTTATATCTGTTAATCGCCATGAAGAATCTGAAAGATCCAAAAACCAAGATCCATCCCTCTACTACGAGGGGAGGTAAGGAACTGCCATCTAGCTCTGCACTTGATTCACCTTCTATTATGAGTAAGTTTAAGACACCACCACCTGCTAGTAATTCTGATATGTCGCAAGTAATTGATGTTGCCACTTCTGCTATGCATGATACTTATGATGATACTTTTCTTGATAATACTATGCCATTTGGTGAATTTATTGATGAACAAATTGCTAGAGTCAATGGTGAAAATTATGATACTTCTAAAACTGAAGAAATTATTGAAACTGAACACTTTGCGACACCTGCTAGACCTAGCTCTCCTACATATGAATTACCTGATATTCTTGAGGGTTATGTTATGGAAGGAGAGGTATCTACGGACTTTCTTGCTTGTAATGATAGAGATAATCCTAAGAAATTACTATGCAAGTGGAAATAAAAATCTTTGAATGCTAGAATGAAATATGATCCTAAGTTTGCTACTTCACCTATCTTTGTTACTGATAAGGATTATGAATTTTCGGTTGATCCTGAGTTAATTACTTTGGTTGAATCTGATCCTTTCCATGGTTATGAATCTGCAACGGTTGTGGCACATCTTACTAAATTGAATGATATAGGCACCCTATTTACTCATGAGGAAAAAATCGTTATTACTATATCCTTAAGTTGTTTCCTTTCTTGTTAAAGGCTGCTGCTAAGATATGGTTTAATTCTCTTGCGCCTGGTTCTATGAAAAATATTTTCCTTCCCATAAGAAACAAGCTACCTTGCAAGAAATATTTAATTTTGTGCAAACTGAAGAAGAGATTCTCCCACAATCATGGGGGAGGCTTCTCGAGTTACTTAATGCTTTCCTTGATCATCCTCTCAATAAAATGAAATACTTGATATCTTTTATAATGGACTAACTGATGCTTCTAGGGACCACCTAGATAGTTCTGCTGGTTGTGTTTTCAAGGAACAAACTGTGGAACAAGCTGAAATGCTATTGAATAATATATTGAGCAATGATAATGATTGGACCATTCCCGAACCACCTCCGAAGCCAACTCCAAAGAAAAGAGGTATTCTATTTCTCAGCCCTGAAGATATGCAAGTGGCAAAGAAATCTATGAAAGAGAAAGGTATTAAACCTGAATATGTTAAGAATCTACCACCTATTGAAGAAATACATGGTCTTGATAACCCGACACATGTAGTAGAGGTAAATTCTCTTTGTAGATTTTATGCAAGCGATATTCCTTATAAGAAGTCTGCTAGCCAATGCTTGGATGAATTTGATAATTTTGTTTTTAAGCAAGAAATTTTTAATGCTTATGTTAGTAGACATTTGAAACATAATGCTTTCATGCTTGACTGCTTAGGTGATTATATGAGTAGAACTAGCAATGATCTTGAACTGATTAGTAAACATGCTTCCATGGTAACTACTCAAGTAGAACAAGTACTGAAGGTGCAAAATGATCTGCTTAATGAGATGAATAGAAAGAACAATGATCATTCTATTAAAGTTGTGACTAGAGGTGGAAGAATGTCTCAGGAACCTTTCTATCCTAAGGGCCACCCTAAGAGAATTGAACAAGATTCTCAAAGGGGTAATATTGATGCACCTAGTTGTTCCAATAATAAGAGGAACAACGATGATGATAGAACCTTGCATGCTGCTAGTGAACCTGTTATAGATACACATGAAAACCTAAATGATATTTCTATTTCTAAAGCTGAGACCCAATCTGGTGATGAACATGATCCTAGAGATAATATTAATGACGATGTTCATGTTCATACTCAACCTAGTAATGATAATGATGTGGAGATTTAACCTGCTTTTGATCTTGATAACCCACATCCTAAGAATAAAAGCTATGACAAAAGAGACTTTATTGCTAGGAAGCATGTTAAATAAAGAGAACCATGGGTTCAGAAACCCATGCCCTTTCCTCCTAAACCATCCAAGAAAAAGGATGATGAGGATTTTGAGCGCTTTGTTGAAATGCTTAGACCTGTCTTTTTGCGTATGCGCTTGACAGATATTCTGAAAATGTCTCCTTATGCTAAGTATATGAAAGATATTGTGACTAATAAAAGAAAGATACCAGAAGATGATATTGTCACCATGCTTGCTAATTATACTTTTAAGGGTGGAGTACCAAAGAAATTGGGAGATCCAGGAATACCCACTATACCATGCTCTATTAAAGGGAATTATGTCAAAACTGCTTTATGTGCTTTCAGAGTTGATGTTAGTGTTATGGCTTTCTCTTTATATCGTAGACTTGATTTTAATAAGTTGACACCTAATGAAATTTCCTTGCAAATGGCTGACAAATCAACTGCTCTACCTATCGATATTTGTTAGGATGTACCTGTCGTAGTTGCAAATGCTACTATCGTAACAGACTTTGTTCTTCTTGATATTCCCGAGGACGACAATATGTCGATCATCCTTGGTAGACCCTTTTTGAATACTGCCGGGGCTGTTATTGATTACAACAAGGGCAATGTCACTTTTCATATTTATGATAATGACCATACGGTACACTTTTCGAAGAAACAACATCAAGTTCATAGTATCAACTCCATTGAAAAAATTCCAACGATTATTATTGGAGACATTGAATTCCCTCTTCCTACTGTCAAGAATAAATATGATATACTAATTGTTGGGGATATACATATCCCCATTGAGGTAACTTAGTGTTATTCAAAAATTCTTCTGTTTCATGTTATTCGAAAGAAGTTTGTTAAGAAGACTTGATCAACGTTATTGATGGATTCCTTTTGATGAGCATGAGATGGATGAATTTAGAAAGCAAAACTCCCTATACCCAACTTTTATTTTATGTTAGTTAGATTAAATTAAGTAAGAATGCTACAATTTTTCTGTTTTCTGAGTTTCCCGTGCAATAAAAAAGTGACCTGAAAATAAAAGTTCTTCAAATGCCCTGAAAATGGAGTATGATTTTTTTTGAATATTTTAAAATATCTGGCACTGAGCACACTGCAACGGGCTGCACCAGTGCGCCACAAGCCCACAAGGCACGACCACCCCCCTGGCCACGCGTAGTAGGCTTGTGGGTCCCACATGGCCCCCCTTCACTTATTCCAGCACCCATCCACTTCATTTTCCTCCAAAAAAATCACACCATTCCTCAAACCCGTGTTCTAGCTCATTTTTCTCCCATTTTCGATCTCCTTGTTCAAAGCTTCATTCGCAAAACTTTTCTGGGAATTGCTCTTCAGTATGTATTAGTTTTTGTTCTAGTGCTTTATATATTGCAAATTTTTGCTACTGTGGTGACCTTCTTCTTGAGCTTGCATGTCAAATTTGCATGGTTCCAAGTAGTTTTGATGCATGATATATCCTCTAGGCACTTGAGGGAGTAGCTACTATGAGTTGTGTTGAGTTTTGTTCACCTTCATTTGGGTCACTAAAAATTTCAGAATTTTTCAGAAAAAGAAAAAATGTTGAGGAAAGTGTTTGTAGGGGGGTCATTGAGCAAGAAGGCCTCGAGAATGCAGGCATCACCGACTTCCTCAATGATAAGTGTGACCAGTACCACTTACTCACGAATACCTTTGTGCAAAAATTTCACTTTCATTCTAGGGAAGACCCTCCTACAGTAGAATTTCACTTATATGATGTGCCTAAGAAAATGAACCTTTATGATTTTTGCAAAGTTTGCAAAATACCCTATGAGGGCAGCATTAGGGAACCACGTCCTAGAGACAAGGAAGATTTTATTGCCGTAGTCACTATAGGGGAAGAGAGAGGGGTGTCAAAGGCAAGAGCAGCTAGTTTACGTTTTCCTGTTCTATGTTATTATCCATTATTTGCGGGAAGATGTTTAGTTGGTCGCTGGGAGAGTGGGAGTCTTAGTGCCCCTAACCTCGCCATTTTGTGCCACGCTTTATTTGGTGATAGAACCTTTAGTCTGGGCGCAGTGGTGGCCCAACGGTAGAACACCAGCTGTTCGAAGGGGCCCATATTCGGAGGTATCTATGCATCTCGTTTAGCCAAACATTTTGAGATACCCATTAGGCTTAATGAGAAAGATGAGAGGCTGCTACCTACGAAGTTTTTAGATTATGACCGTATGGTAGCTCATGATGTTATTAAGAAAAATGATGATATGAGGTTTCTTTACAACTTAGTTTTTAGCGAGGGTACTTGTGAAATTATTACTCTGCCTGCCACTTCTTTGTTCGACATTCGCTCAGGCAGTTACACCATTATGCCCGGAGACATTTACAGATATTGGGGTCTGACACAACCCCCAGCTCTAGATCCGGCACCAGCCCTTGATCCGTACCCGAGGCCAGTTTTTTAGTGGGAGCCGCAGGAGTTCGCCAACCAATGCAACTCTGATGACACTCCTAAGTATCCGGGAGAGAGCTCTTTCCAGACATGGGCATAGACCAACTTAGGCCAAAAGCCTAAGCTTGGGGGAGTACGTATTTCTCACCGACTTTACATTCATGTTCACACACTTATTCTTAGCAGTCGATGTTCATACTCTTTCATTGTACCATCCATGGTATTATTTCTTGTTTCACTTTCTTGTGTTTATTCAACTTTGAGAAAAAATACAAAAATATTAGTTCTAGCTTTATTTTCTAGTTGCTTAGTTGTAGCATTAAAAAGAAAGCCCAAAAATATTTTTCATTTTTCTTTTGCTTGTTGGGAGCTTTCCCGTGTAAATAGTTTTTCTCGGTCTTGTTTTGATTTTTCTTTCTTTGGGTCAAAAGGAGAAGACCATATTGTTTACCTATTACAAAGACCATATTACCTTGTCTTCTCCTTTGAGTTATTGTTTGCAGATTCCAGCTTAGTCCAATGCATGTGCACTCTTATTATTATCCACACCGTTCGATCGTGCAAGTGAAAGGCAATAATAGAGATATTTGATGAAAAGATTGAGATGGAGAAAATCTAGTATGAACTCGACCTATCTTGCTTTTGTAAATATGATTAGCTCATTGTTTTAAATTCAGTTCATCATGGGTGAAATATATTTGCAATGAAAATTAGAGATTATAGTTATTCACGCCATGCTTAATTAGCTAAGAGTGGATAATGGTTTGTTTTCGGTGCCAACATGCATATTAAAACAGTTGTGATGTAGTATGATGGAATGGTATCCTTCTATGAACGATTCAAGTGGCTCAACTTGGCCCATGTTCATGCATCTAGTTGAAACAAAATCAACATAGCCTCCATGATATTTTTGTTCATAGTGACTAATATCCTACTCATGCTTGCATTCAATGTTGGTTAATCTCAAAGCATGTTGATGACTGTGTCGCTCTGTAGTTGGTCGCTCCCCAGCCTTTTGCTAGCCTTCACTTATACTAAGCGGGAATACTACTTGTGCATCCAATCCCTCAAACCCAAGTAAATTTGTATGTGCCAAACTCTGAACCTTCAAATAAACGATATGTTTTGTATGCGCAAATTGCTCATGTGGCGACTGGGGTCTGTCAGTATCTTCCATGGTAGGTGGGTTATTCTCACGATATGTGTTGATTCACTATCATTCACGAGAAAGGGGCTGGTAATCGGGATGCCTAGTTCCATGCTCAAATAAAAGCAAAATATAATTAAACAAAACTCCCCCAGGACTGTGTTTGTACGGACGGTACCCGTGGATTCGGCTCACTGTGGAGTGTGACTGATTGGTGGAGGGGGACTAAAAAGCTTATCATTTTGTTTGGGAACTGCCTATAATGTATCTAGAATGGAAGATGTTGAAAACCTGGTTGTTGTTATGTGAGTAATGAAAGCATACCGCTCAAAAATCATTACTTATCTCTATTTTAAAAACTCGAGCTCTGGCATCTCTGCAAATCAATGCTTCCCTCTATGAAGGGCCTTTCCATTTACTTTATTGTTAAGTCATCATCTTCTTTCCACCGTCATTTGTATGCTTTGCTGTTAATTGATATTGAGTATGAGCATGACTACATCTCTTTCATCGTGAATTACAATGTCTAGTCAGTCCTTGTTCTTTAGAGGTGCTCTAGATTTATGTTTTGCGGTCTCGGAAAGGGCTAGCGAGATACCATTTTGTCATATTGTATCATGATTGTTTTGAAAAAGTGTTGTCATCGAGAGATATTATTATTGCTCACTAGTTGATTATGTCATTGATATGAGTAAATGTGAGACCTAAATGTTATTGTGAACGTGGTTAGTCCATGATCTTTGCTGAAAACCTGAACATCAGTTAGACGTATTTATAACAACAAGATCAAACAGAGTTTGTAAAAGTTTTTATTTATCACTTTTACATTATCAACTGAATTGCTTGAGGACAAGTAATGGCTTAAGCTTGGGCGAGTTGATACGTCTCCATCGTATCCACTTTTCCAAACTCTTTTACCCTTGTTTTGGACTCTAATTTGCATGATTTGAATGGAACTAACCCAGACTGACGCTATTTTCAGCTGAATTGCCTTGGTGTTATTTTTGTGCAAAAACAAAAGTTCTCAGATCGTCCTGAAAATTCACAAAGAACATTTTTAGATTTAATACAAAATACTGGTGCAACAATCAACCAGAGGGGGGCCACCTGCAGGCCACAGGCCTGCTAGGCGCGGCCACCCCCTGGCCATGCCTAGCAGGCTTGTGGGGTCCTCGTGGCTCCTCCGTCCTCCTCTCTAGCTCCATATAACCCTATTCACGAAGAACAAAATCAGACAGAAGAGTTCATCGCGTTTCACGGTTCTGAGCAGCCGCCACCTCCTGTTCTTCTCTGGGAGACCAGATCTGGAGTCCGTTTTGGGTTGTGGAGAGGGGAAATCAATGCCATCGTCATCACCAACCATCCTTTATCACCAATTCCATGATGCTCTCTGCCATTCATGAGTAATCCCATCAGAGGCTTGCTGGACGGTGAATGTTTGGATGAGATTTATCATGTAATCGAGTTAGTCTGGTTAGGGTTCGATCCCTAGTATCCACTATGTTCTGAGATTCATGTTGCTATTACTTTTCTACGCTTAATGCTTGTCACTATGGCCCGAGTGCCATGATTTCAGATCTTAACCTATTATGTTTTCATAAATATATATGTGTTCTTTATCCTATCTTGCAAGTTATAGACACCTATTACAAGTTATGATCCGCATCCCCCAGGTTCACAATAAGTGGGATTCTTTCTGGTGATTACCGTAGTTTGAGGACTTCATGTATTCACTAAGTACTAATGCTTTGGTATGGTTCTCCATTAAAAGGAGGCCTTAATATCCCCTAGTTTCCAATAGGACCCCGTTGCCATGGGAGGGTAGGACAAAATATGTCATGCAAGTTCTTTTCCATAAGCACCTATGACTATATACAGAATACATGCCTACATTACAATGATGAATTGGAGGTAATTCTGTGTCACCCTATCTTATAATTGTTGCATGATGAATGCTATCCAACATAATTATCCATCACTGATCCATTGCCTACGAGCTTTCCACATATTGAGCTTTGCTAAGTTACTTCTCCGCTGCTACTGTTACAATCACTATAAAACTGTACTATTACTTTTGTTACCATTGCCGTTAGTTCCATACTACTTTGCTACTGAATACTTTGCTACAGATATTAAGTCTTTCAGGTGTGGTTGAATGGACAACTCAGCTGCGAATACTCGAGAATATTCTTTGGCTCCCCTTGTGACGAATCAATAAATTTGGGTTGAATACTCTACCCTCAAAAAATGTTGCCATCCCCTAGACTTGTGGGTTATCAAACAGTAAGGTAAATAAGGTGCATCGAGGTATCCCAATCCTTTTGTGGCAAAGTACAAGCCACAACGATCTCTTATAATAAGCAAAGTGTTCTTGAGGGTACATAGTAATTTTATCTAGTCACTTTCACCATGTTGGTTTGATTCGTGTTCGCTACTTTGATAATTTGATATATGGGTGGACCATTTCTTGGGTGCTCTTCTTACTTGAAAAACTTCCCACTTATTATTAATCCCCTCGCAAGCATCCGCAACTACGAGAAAAGTTTTAAGATAACATCTAACCATAGCATTAAACATATGGATCCAAACCAGCCCCTTACAAAGTTAAGCATAAACTAGGGTTTAGCTTCTATCACTCTAGAAACCCATAGATTTTTTTTGTATCCATATGAATATGAAGTATTCTACCATTCACATAATTTATATCACCAAATATAAGCTATGGAAACACTTGAAACAAGCAAAGTATGCATGCAAAACAGAATCTGTCAAAAATAGAACAGTCTGTAAAGATCTGAATGATCACCATACTTCCGTGACTCTAACAATTTCATAAAAATAGGAAAGCTCAAGTAGTTTGAATATAAATTGTATGAGAAAATTTCAGAATTTTTTGACACTCTAGTAAAATCATATAATTCCTATACTGGGCAAAACTTTCTGTTTTTGAACAGAATCAAACAAGCAAGTATCCACACTATCCCAAAGGATGAACTTGGCACTTTATTGAAATAAAAGACACAGAACATGATTAATACAGTATCTTAATCAAGTGAACACACAAAAACAAAAAGTAAAAGTGTTGGGTTGTCTCCAAACAAGCGTTTTCTTTAATGCCTTTTAGCTAGGCATGATGATTTCAATGATGCTCGTATCGGAATAGTAGTTGAAACATGCAAGAGAGCATCATGAATCACATGATAAGCACATTTAAGTCTAACCCACTTCCTATGAATAGGGATTTTGTGAGCAAAAAGTTCATGGGAACAAGAATCAACTTGCATAGGAAGGCAAGACAAGCATAACTTCAAAATTTCGAACACATAGAGAGGAAACTTTATATTATTCCAATTCCTACAAGCATTTATTCCTCCCCCATAATAATTTTCAGTAGCATCATGAATGAATTTCACAACATAACTATCACATAAAGCATTATCTTCATGATCCAACAGGATAGAAAACTTATCACTCTCCACATAAGCAATTTTCTTCTTATTCATAATAGTGGGAGCAAACTCAACAAAATAACTATCATGAGATACTTGATTGACATAACCACTTTGAATATTAAAATCATGATAACACTTTTCATGGTTTTCATTACTCTTTATAGCATACATGTCATCACAATAATTATCATATATAGGAGGTATGCCATCATCATAATAGTTTTGCTAATCAAAACTTGGGGGACTAAAAATATCATATTCATCAAGCATAGCATCCCCAAGCTTGTGCCTTTGCATATCATTAGCATCATGGATATTCCGAGAATTCATACTAGAAATATTGCAACCATGATCATCATTCAAGGGATTATCATTAAGTATTTTCATAAATTCTTCCTCTACCAATTGAGCACAATTTTCCAAACCATCATTTTCACGAAAGACATGATAGAGATGAAGTATATGAGGCAACCTCAATTCCTTTTTTTGTAGTTTTCGTTTATAAAACCAAACTAATGAATAAACAAGGAACTAAAAGATTCAATTGCTAGATCTAAAGATATACCTTCAAGCACTCACCTCCCTGGCAACGGTGCCTGAAAATAGCTTGATGTCTACTACGCAACCTTCTTCTTGTAGACTCGTGTTGGGCTCAAAGCACAGAGTTTGGTAGGATAGTAGCAAATTTCCCTCAAGTGGATGACCTAAGGTTTATCAATCCATAGGAGGCATAGGATGAAGATGGTTTATCCCAAACAAACCTGCAACCAAATAACAAAGAGTCTCTTGTGTCCCCAACACACGCACAATACAATGGTAAATTGTATAAGTGCACTAGTTTGGCAAAGAGATGGCGATACAAGTGTAATATAGATGGTAGATATAGGTTTTTGTAATCTGAAAATATAAAAAACATCAAGGTAACTTATGTTAAAAGTGAGCACAAACGGTATTGCAATGCTTAGAAACAAGGCCTAGGGTTCATACTTTCACTAGTGCAAGTTCTCTCAACAATACTTACATAGTTGAATCATATGTAAATCACTCACGTGCGACAAAGAGTTCACTCCAAAGTAACAAATAGTGAAGAACAAATGAAGAAATTATTGTAGGGTACGAAACCACCTCAAAGTTATCTTTTCCTATTGATCTTATGAGCTATCCCTATAAGTGTCATGAATAGCCCTAGAGTTCGTACTAAAATAACACCTTAAGATACACATCAACAAAAACCCTAATGTCACCTAGATACTCCAATATCTCCATGAGTACCCATGGGCCTGATTATATGATATGCATCACACAATTTCAGATTCATCATGTTTAGTCGAACACAAAGAACTTCAAAGAGTGCCCCAAAGTTTCTATCGGAGAGACAAGACGAAAACATGTGCCAACCCCTATGCATAGATCCCCAAGGTCACAGAACCCGCAAGTTGATCACCAAACATACAACCAATGGATCAATAGAACATACCATTGTCACCACAGATATCCCATCGCAAGACATACATCAAGTATTCTCAAATCCTTTAAAGACTCGATCCGATAAGAAAACTTCAAAGGGAAAACTCAATTCATCACGAGAAGATAGAGAGGGGGAAACTCCATATGATTCATCTATATTAATAAAGCTCGCGGTACATCAAGATCGTATCATCTCAAGAACATGAGAGGGAGATCAAACACATAGCTACTGGTAGATACCCTCAGCCCCGAGGGTGAACTACTCCCTCCTCGTCATGGGGACCGCCTGGATGATCAAGATGGCCTCCGGTGATGGTTTCCCCCTCCAGCGGGGTGCCGATTGGTTTTTCGTGGCTATAGAGGCTTGTGGCGGTGGAATTGCCGATCTAGGTTTTTTTTGGGGGGTTACTGTATTTATAGGAGTACTTGGCCTTGTAATCACATCAAGGGGACTCCCGAGGGGCCCAGAAGCCAGGGGGCATGCCATAGGGTGGGGGTCGTGCCCTGGTGCCTTGTGGCTGCCTCGGGAATCCTCTCTGGTATCTTTTTGCTCTAGTATTTTTTATATTTTCCAAAAATATTCTCCGTAAATTTTCAGCCCATTCCGAGAACTTTTATTTCTGCACAAAAAACGACACCATGGTAGTTCTGCTGAAAACAGCGTCAGCCCGGGTTAGTTCTAATAAAATCATACCAAAACCATATAGAATTATTGTAAACATGACATGAATACTTCATAAATTATAGATACGTTGGAGACGTATTTGCCCCCCTCACCTCTGGCGGTCTTGCCGCACCTCACGAGGTCGTGCTCGGGTCTCCCCGAACGCCCGCTGGCTCGCGTGCGCCTCGGCACCGGCCGACTGGCTCCCACCTCCATGCACTTCGTCGGCTCTAGATCCGCCGGCCGCCTGTCCGCACGGCCTCGTCCATTGACGGTCCGGCTGCGTCCTTGACGTCCCTCCATTCTATGGCTCTGCCCGCACGGTTGTGCGCCCAGGCTGCGGCGCCTCACGCCACATCCGGTTCCGGCTGCGCCTCCTCGCCGCAGGCTCTCGCTGCGCGGGCCTCGCCTCCTTTCTCGCGCGCCCTGGGCATGGTCTCCAATGCGCACATGCTCGTGTGTGGCTCTGCCTGTGGTCGCTCCCCCGCTCCTAGCTACTGGTGCTGCACCTCCCCGTTTGTGCACCCGCGCGCCGCCACGTGCGGCCTCCGGCTCCCACTGCCGTGCTAGGCCACCAGCGCCCGCAGCCACGCCAGGCCCCTGGCTCCTGCCTCCATGCATGCTAGCTGCCCACCATTCCAGTCGCCTGCTGCAGTCGAGTGATCGGGGAAAAGGGGTCGGCTGGCTAGCCGACTTAAAAAAGAGTGTGGAGCCGACAAAAAAACTACGCGTCCCCATAGCCCGCTGACGAGAAAAAGAAGATAAGAAAAGACGCCAGCTGGTCTGCCCGCCCGCGTCGCCGCTCGTCCGGCTGTCATGCCTACCCACGTCGCTGTCCGGCTGGCCCTCCCGCGTCGCCGCCTAGCCAGCTTCCCGGCTAGCCTGCCTGCCTACTTCGACACCTCGCCAATTTGGGAGTCTGCTCTGCTACTCGTCCACTTCGATGCTGGCCGGTTGGGTCTAGCCGGCCGACATGTCCATCAACCGCCCCGAAGGCCACACCCAGCGGGTGCGGCCGACGCCCCTCACTGGTAAAAGGTCGCGTCGTCTGTAGTTCGGCAGCCGGCTATCTTTGACAACACCCTCCTCACCTACGTAAGAATCAATGTGAGCTACTGATCGCCCATCCTCGTGACATGCACAAACAACGGATACCCCGAGTATCCCTCAAAGGCAATCTGCACATTTATTTCGGCTACTTTACTATTCAGCCCGGTGTCAGCTAGTCTCGGCCTGAGGCTGGCTGTTTGGCCTAATACGTTCATACCCATAGATGGCTTAGTAGCATGCACGGTACCAAAGGCCTACTCTTTGTCTTAGCTACAGTCCGCATCACGGCCGTCCTGCAAGCGAGAGCAAAAGCTGGAGGTCATTTCACGCGAAGAACGTCCAGGGCGAAAATGGCTTTGGCAGCACGGTCGTTTCATTCGTGAGTATCTACTCGACCGAGTTTGTTCCCAGAGTCCGATTATTGTACGTTCCATTCCACGTCCCACTCTTCCCCTCAGCCACAGACCGGCTCCTGACTTTCCGGCTGGCAAGAGCAAAACGAAAGAACGGAGAGCGCATGAAAAATATTGAAGGGGCTCGAACGAAACCGAGTCGACACGCTTTGCATAAAGCTTGCACTACCAAAACTAGATATTTGACACATCTGCATCGACTAAACTTGTGTTTTCCACGATCATTTTCATGAGGAACCTCCTCGCTCAGAGGCTACTCCTGGCAAGGCCCCACGCCCATCAGCCGGCGGACCCCGCATCCGCCCTTGACAGCGCCTCGTGCCCACCAGCTAGCGGACCCCATGTCTGCCCTCAGCAGCGCTTCGCGCTCATCAGCCGGCAGACCCTACGTCCACCCCCGACAGGGCTCCGTGCCCATCGGCCGATAGACCCCGCGTTTGCACCCAGCAGGGCTCTATGCCCATCGGTCGGTGGACCCCACTTCTGCGCCCGGCAGGGCTCCACACCCATCGGCCAACAGACCCCGCTTCCGCGCCCGGTAGGGCTTTGTGCCCATCGACTGACGGACCACGCGCCCATGCCCGACACGGCTCCGCAACCATTGGCCGCCCGCCCTCGCGCCCGCCCTCAGGTGGGCTCTGCACCCATTGGCCAGCAGACCCTGTGTCCGCCCTCTGCTGGGCTCCGCACCCATAGGCTGACGGACCTCGTGTCCGTGCCCGGCAGCGCCTCGTGTTCAACAGTCGGCGGACCATGTGTTCGCCCTTGGCAGGGCCCCGTGCCCATCAGCCGGCGAACCACGTGTTCGCCCCCAGCAGGGCCCCGCGCCCATCAGCCGGCGGATCCCAAGAAGCACATTTGCTCCATTGGTGGTTTTGGTAATCAATAACAACATTTATGTCATTGAACTAATTTTTCCACTAAGTATGTTCCAGGAAAAGTTTGATGATGGGTTGGAATAAGGATTGTGAGATACCCCAAGATGCAAGGAAATAGATTGGCAAAGCCTCAAGCAAAGGACTCTACATTTTATCTTTTGTAAGAAATCACTTTGAGTCCATAGGTAAGTCAATACTATTAAAAGGGGGTAAGGTTTTGTTGGTGAACAAAATGCTCATACCTGCACAAGTGATAGTCACCACATAAACCCACAATATCTTCCACAAAAGTTTGTCCAAAGCAAATATTCAAAATCGGTGCAACCAACACACTCCACTCGGTGCCACCGATTCCAAACCCTAGACAGACTCAGACAAACCCTAGCCACTTCGGTGCAACCGATTCTGCTTCGGGGCCATCGAGTTAGGCTGCCAACTTTCTGTTACGCAAATTCACAAAATCGGCCCCTCCGAGTTTTGCGAATCGGCGTCACTGAGATCAGAAATCTGAACGTTGGTCACCTTATCGATGCAACTGTGTTTCCTATATTGGTCTCACCGACATTCGAAAGTTGCCACCTTTTGGTCACTTTAGTACCACCGAGATTAACACATCAGTGTCATCGAGTTGGTCATTTTGTGTGTAACGGTTGGATTTTTCGAGATGCCTATATATACCCCTCCACCACCAGTCACTCAAAAGAGAAGCACTCAGAACAGTTCCCCACTCATACCTACTGATTTTCTGAGAGAGAGCCACCTACTCATGTGTTGAGATCATGCCATTCCATTCCTACCATATGAATCTTGATCTCTAGCCTCCCCAACTTGCTTTCCACCCAATCAACCTCTTCCAGCAAGTAAAATCTGCGAGAGATTGATTGTGTGTTGAGGAGTCTATCATCTTGAAGCACAAGGGCAAGGAGTTCATCAACACAATCGAGCCTTTTACCTTTTCGAGGGTGGTGCCTCCTAGATTGGTTAGGTGTCGCTTGGGAGCCTCCTACTTCGTGTTGTGTAGTGAACCAAGAAGTTTGTAAGGGAAAGGAGATCCCCTTCCTCCTGAAGATCTAACCCGAGTTAGGCTAGTCCTCCGTGGACGTAGGCCATCATGGTATAGTCAAGGTTGCTACTTTGTGGAACCCTCCGTGGGTAGAGCCCTCCGTGGACTCTCGCAACTGTTACCCTGTGTGGGTTGAAGACTCCATGAACGTGGATGTTACGATAGTGCCACCTATCGGAACCACGGGGAAATCATCATGTCACCAATTGCATTTTATCTTCCTACCCTTCCTTTACATACATTCTTGTCTTTACTTTCCGCTGCTATACTCTTAGACTTGTGTGTGTAGGGTATACTTGACATACTATGAATGCTAAAATCTGCCAAGCCATAAAATTATTTGGTCAAGTAGACTTTTATTTGGTCAAGTAGTCTAGTAACCCCCCTCCCAGCACTACTTTCAATCCTACAAGCGGTGTCATAGCTTTGGTATCCATTGCATTGGTCTCACAACCTAGAAGAGTATGGCGTCTAGTGAGGGAAACTACCACCATAGAGGTCCGTACTTTGATGTCACCAATTTTGCTAGTTGGAAGCACAAAATGAAAATGCACTTGCTTGGTCATAACCCCATCGTTTGGGTTGTTGTTCATGTTGGGGTATGCAAGGTGAATTCTTTGCGGAAGGAAGGGAACCCGACCACAAAGCGACTACAGATGAATTGAAGATGTTGCAACTCAATGCTCAATCATGTGACATTCTCTTCAACTGCCTATGCATTGAAGAATTCAACAAAATCAGCCATCTGGAGAATGCAAAAGAGATTTGGGATACTTTGATTGGTATGCATGAAGGTACTGAATCTCTGAGAGAATCCAAGTTGGATGTTCTTCAAAGTAAACTTGGCAAGTTCAAGATGAAGGATGGTGAAGGAGTCACTGAGATGTACTCTAGGCTAGCTCTCATCACGAAAGAGATTGCGAGTTTAGGAAGCGAAGAAATGACTGACAAATTCATCAACAAGAAGATACTTCAAGCTTTGGATGATCAACATGACACTGTTTGCACATTGATCCAAATGATGCCAACTAAAAAGATCTCAGTCCAATAGAAGTGATTGGAAGAATTGTTGCTCATGAGATGACACTCAAAGACAAGGAAGAGCTTCACCACAAGCCTAGCGGTGCTTACACATCCACAAGTGATTTTCCCGCTACCTCAAGCGACAACCGTGTCACAAATTAAGAGATAAGACTCATGGTCAAGAAATTCAACAAGTTCTACAAGAATAGAAGCAAAGATCGAAGCTCCAATTCAAGATATGAAGAGAAGCATTCGTCACATCGTGACCGGAACTGCTAAAATTGTGGGAAGCCCGAACATTACTCCAATGAGTGCACGGCTCCTTAAATAAGGAAAGAAGAGTCACCAAGAATACGAAGCTCAAGAGACGAGTCACCTCGAAGAGAGAGAAGGAGTAGAGATGATCGTTATGAACAAAGACCGTCAAGGAGAAGTAGGGACTAAGATAAGAAGGACATGTACACCAAGTTCTACTCAAGAAGGAAACATCAAGATCCTGTTGGTGAATGGGTTTCCGACTCCGAATCCGGCAACCACTCCGAGAGAAGCTATCACTCCAACTCCGACTATAGTCAAGATGAAGGTGTTGTCGGACTTGCCCTAGTGACAACCGACTCCTATGACATATTTGATTCACCAAATGAAGGGAGTGGACATTGCTTCATGGCTAAAGTACCCAAGGTATTACACCCCGAGTATCTTGATTTCAATAGTGATGAAGATGACTTGTTAATTGAAGATGACTTGCTATTTGACAAATCTAGTAAAGATAGTCAAAACGAACTTGTTAGTACTCACTCTAGTCTATATAAGCCGTGCAATGATGATAAGTTGGAAATAGAATGACTAACTCAAGAACTAAAAACTCTTAAGTTAGCTCACGAGTCAACTCTAGAAGATCATAGAGAGCTTGTAAGGACACATGAGAAGCTACACTTCGAGAAGCTCAATTTAGAGCAAGAACATGAGTTTCTTAAAGCTATAAATGACGATCTTTGAAAGAAGACTTTCCCTTATCTAGCCAAGCGACTTCTCTTATCTACATTCATGCTACAAGTTAAGTCTAAGCAAGCTAGTAACAAAGGAAAGAAAGGTTCTTCAACTACTAGCAATAAAAATGATAAATCCAATGATATTGCTTCTAGTAGTTCTCTTGATCCCACTAACTTCTCTTAGCGAAGTTACACCTGAGCACGAGAATGAACTCTTGAAAGGGATTATAGAGAAAGGTATCTACAAGAGTCTTGAAGTGTGCAAAGAATTTGAGGACATTTTACGCAAGCACGGAGGATACCGGAAGAATCGTGGTGTTGTCTACTTCAACGCTAATGGAGTTGAATGGGAAGAAGGTCAATACCCCAATCCCAGGCTTGTTCCTCGAAAGGAGAAGTATCAAAATACTCTCCCCAAGGGAACAATAGGTCAAGATGACCTTCCACCACAAGACCCCAAGCTCGAGGACAAGAACAAGCTTCAAGAGGACACTGACTCATATGAAGATGAATCCCATGCTTTGGTGAAGTGGGTTCCCAAGGATACTACAAGCTCAACTTCGACAAGTGGTTCTTCAACACCAAGCATCCCCATCAACTTGATGTGGGTCCCGAAGAACAAGAACTACAGAAGTTCTTGAGGGGTGATTCCGCCAATGAAATTCACTCATATTCATTATTGGCAAGAACTAGTTGGAATCACCGTCAACATCATGCAATAGTTCAAGGAGTCACACATTCCCTCAAAGGTAAGCAAGGGACAAGGTAATCAACTAATCAATGGACATCATCACATATGCTTTGCACTCCATGTCCATAGATATCCTTGTATTTGTCTCTTGTGTGTTGGGACTAACCCATGTAGGTGAGAAGAGTAATGAAACAATAAGGATGCTCCCAACGCTTGGTGATCTTAATCAACTTTGAGCATCCACCACTACTTCACCGACATGAAGTCTTCATCGACAAAACCCAAGGTTAGTTTATCCCTCCTATGGGGGGATGTCACATCAAGGGGGAGCATTACTCTAAGACTTGAGTTAAAGCATCTCATAGTATGTGACAACATTAAATGCTTTATGTAAAAGTGGTAATCCTACTTGTGCTTAAACGATGAGTATGACCTATGATCAAGTATTCTTACTTGGTTCCTATCTGGAGTTTGATGTTTCTTTTGCCTATTGGATATACAAGAATGCATAGGACCACTCCTTTAGCTATCTATGCTTTCTCACCTCATATTAAATTCATGTTGCATCACAAAATTTGAACAAGTACTTTTCAATCTCTCTGTGTGAGGAGCACTCGGAGTTCCATATCGTCAAGGACTAACCATTAAAACCTCCCAAGTGCATCTCGATGGAACCAACTCCAAATTTCTTGGTCTCACCGAATGCCTAGGATTGATATGGATTTTCAATCTCGATACTACCGATTTCATATTCTTGGTTACATCGAGATTCCATGTCAGCTGATAGTAGTGAAACTCGGTGACACCGAAAATATCAAATCGGTGTCACCGACAGCGATGGGTATATAATCGGTGGACCCCGACATTTTGAAATCTATTCCTCAAATGACGTGCCTCCACAACCCCAACTGCTTCCCCGAAGGCCCCTTGTCATCGCCTTGCTTCCCCGAGCACATCCTCGACTGGGAATAGCCACCGTCGACGTTTTTCTTCTCCAACGCCGTCGTCGTAGCAGATCCATTGCCGCATTAGGGTATGGATTTGGCCCCCTCTCGTGCTCTACTATCTGTTCATGCGCATTAGGGTTTATTCCTAGTCTTGCCATAGTTTGAGATCTTTCTGTCCAATAAGAAAATTCCATAGGATAAAGAATGATGAATTTTTAGGGTTTTGTCGTCCGCCTCCTGTATCTATAGAACCGATGTGAAATAATTGGTGTCACCAATTTTCTTTTCTGCCACACTGAGAACACCTCGGTGTCACTGAGTGCTCATTTTCGGTGCGACCAAAAATGGTGCCAAGTTCCTAGAAAGAAGGATGTTTGTCTCGGTGTGACCGAAAATTTTGCCTCGGCTGTACCGAAATACATTTGAGAGAATGCAAAACTTTGGAAATTCTTATTTCAAACTTTCAAAATTTTCTGCATTTTGTGATGACTTATCCTATTCCACTCTTCTATACTCTATTCATAGGGTCAGACATGTCAGGCTCAGAAAATAGTCAGAATTTGTAGCAGGAGAACGTTGAGATGAGTTCAGGCACTAGTCTTGAGTCTGGTTCTTCCATAGCTCCAGGCACAACCAGTTCCCATGGGTTTCCTAAAGCTACCACAAAGACGAGGAAGAGACTCAACTCAGAAGAAGAAGATTCTTGTTTTGTCCCAGAAGATGTTCTTTCTAAGAAGCAAGAGAATACTGCAAGGAAATCTACCAATGAGACCACCTCATCTAGGAGGGTGGTCAGCAAAGTTTATGCACCTGTAGATACCTTCAAAGCACATGAGAGTGCTAGGGAAACTTTTTTTGTTGAGATTCCAAGGAAGTCTTTTCCTAAGAAGGCAGGAGAAAAGAAGACAGCAAGGAAGAGGATCATTCGTGTGATGGGCAGACCTACCTCTATGTATGAGGATCCAGAGGAGGCTGCTGGTGCTACTGCAGAAGAGGAGGAAGAGGAGGAACCTGCTATTTAGGGCCCTCCTAAGGAGAAGGCCAAGAAACTTTTGGCTGATGCTATGCCCAAGCCTGGCCCCTCCAAGAGCACCAAGGCTGCATCCAAGAAAGCTGCTGCACAGAAGTCCAAGAGGACTACCAGAGATATCCCTGCTGCTGAGAAGGACACAAAGTCCACTTTTAGAGAAGCAGATGATGATGAAGATGATATGCCTGTTCTTATGAAGCTCGGACCTCACCTTCCTCTACATGATGCCAGCCACCCAGTAGCTGAGGATATGAAGAACAGGAAGGATTCAAGGATGAGGGCATGGAGAGCTATTGATCCATATGCCCAAAGGAGAAAGACTGATCTGGATTACAGGTTATATACCAAGGACCAGCAAGACTTTTATGAGACATATTTGCTTGAGAAGAGCCCCGTAGACAGTGACATGAGATATGTGGACTAGAAGTACATCAAGGATAATAAGGATTACTTTCCATGTGTCCAAGACAACTTCCACTGCATTGGGTAGATAAATTTGTTGGCAAGGAGTTCACTGCTTGGAATGATGAGATGATCATGTAGTTCTACTCCACTGCTCATTTTTATGGAGATGACAGGATTGTTTGGATGATTGAAGGAGGAAGATATGAATCTACTGTTGATGAGTGGGATACCATCTTAGGAGTCCCAGAGGTACAAGATGGAGATTTGGATGTCTACTCAGAATCCAAGGAGAGCCACAATGCTACGAAGGATATGTATAATCCTATCCCTGTTGCTAATGTGCAATCTCACAAGTTGCGATCAATTTACTTCCTCAAGCCAGGCCTTCGTACCATCAACACCATCCTGAGGCATACTTTGATGCCCAAGTCTGCAGATGAGAAGATAATTCGTGGATACTCCGTCAACATGCTCGTCCATCTTGATCGTCACACCAGGATTCGAGTGATGGATTTGATAGTAGAGACTATGAAGACGGTTGCTGTTGATCAGAAGCGCTCATGCTGCTATGCACCCTATACTCAGATGCTTATCAATTCTAAGCTTGAGAAGCACATATTTGCTCTGGATAGACCCCATTTGCCACTTCAACCACATTTTGAGGACAATGTTGTGGTGATGGACCTAGACCATCCCACATCAGCTACAGCTCAGGCACAAGCTCAGGCACATGCAGATGTAGAGGCAAAGGCAACTCGAGCCACTAATGCTCAATTTCCTATATCCAGGAACGAGCAGATGATTCTCTTTATCACGACTGTCATGGATATGAAGAAGGACATCAAGACCATCATGGACACTCAGGAGAGCCTTGTGAACATCATTGAGGATAGAGTGAAAGCTCTAAATGATAAGGTTGATGGACTGACTAAGACAGTCGATGAGCTTAAGAAAGAGGTTGATGAAACCCCAATCCATCACACCTCTTTAGAGTCCAAGTCTGATGATGATGAGGATAGTGCACCTGTCAGGACGACTGCCCAGTTCACTATTAAGGCCAGGACACCGACAGTGCCAGCTCCAGAGAAGAGGCCTTCATCTTCTGCTATAGCCACAGTGACATCAGCTCCATCAGCTCCAGTGCATCCAGTGTATACATCAACTCCATCCAGGACTTCAGCGGAAGTCTTCGCTGACGCAGTTCTCTCGACTCCACCATCGATGACCGGAGGAGGTCAGCCGAAGAAAGATTAGCTATATATCTTCAAGATTTTTGGTAACTTGTTGCCAAAGGGGGAGAAGTTGTATATAGATCTTAGGCTTCGAGTGAGAGAGCGTCTGTTTTGATTTGCTAGTTTACAAAAAATTTGGCTCCTTGGTTCGATGTGAGATACTTTTGTGTGTTTGATCAAACACTTTAATGTGTGTTGCTACTATTTACTATCTTTTGATGATTATGTGATGATCATTCACTTTGCTTGATGTGTTGTTCTATGTTGTTAACTCTTATTACTCTCGCACACCACGAAGATGTATGTAACATGGAAGAAGTGCCCCATGTACCTAATCGATTGTGCATTCGCATTCAAACACAAATTTAAAAATAATGCACAAATTTAGGGGGAGCTCTTGCTTATCACATACTTCTCAAAGCAACGATTATATTCATTGCTTATATCATATGTCAAAGCTTTGGTCTATATGTTGTCATCAATTACCAAAAAGGGGGAGATTGAAAGCACA
Organism: Hordeum marinum; assembly: GCA_022496015.1. NCBI lineage: Eukaryota > Viridiplantae > Streptophyta > Magnoliopsida > Poales > Poaceae > Hordeum > Hordeum marinum. The sequence continues at coordinate 457,293,216 of CM039676.1, read as the reverse complement.
TTTGCTCCCTTGGTGGTTTTTGTAATCAATAACAACATATATGTCATTGAACTAATGTTTCCACTAAGTATGTTTCAGGAAAAGTTCAATGATGGGTTGGCATAAGGATTGTGGAATACCCCAAGATGCAAGGAAATAGATTGGCAAAGCCTCAACCAAAGGACTCTACAATTTATCTTTTGTGAGAAATCACTTTGAGTCCATAGGAAAGCCAATACTATTAAAAGGGGGTAAGGTTTTGTTGGCGAACAAAATACTCATACGCGCACAAGTGATAGTCACCACATACACCCACAAGCTCTTCCACAAAAGTCTGTCCAAAGCAAATATTCAACATCAGTGCAACCAACACGCTCCACTCGGTGCCACCGATTCCAAACCCTAGACGGACTCAGCCAAACCCTAGCCACTTTGGTGCAACCGATTCTGCTTCGGTGCCACCGAGTTAGGGCGCCAACTTTCTGTTATGCAAATTCACAAAATCGGTCCCTTCGAGTTTTGTGAATCGACGTCACCGAGATCAGCAATCTGACCGTTGGTCACCTTATCAGTGCAACCGAGTTTCCTATATCGGTATCACCGAGATTCAAAAGTTGGCACCTTTTGGTCACTTCGGTACCACCGAGATTAACACATCGGTGTCACCGGGTTGGTCATTTTTTGTGTAATGGTTGGATTTTTGGAGATGCTTATATATACCCCTCCACCACCACTCAGTCAAAAGAGAAGCACTCAGAATAGTTCCCCACTCATACCTATTGATTTCATAAGAGAGAGCCACCTACTCATGTGTTGAGATCATGCCATTCCATTCCTACCATATGAATCTTGATCTCTAGCCTACCCAACTTGCTTTCCACCCAATCAACCTCTTCCACCAAGTAAAATCTATGAGAGAGTGATTGTATGTTGAGGAGTCTATCATCGTGAAGCACAAGAGCAAGGAGTTCATCGACACAATCGAGCCTTTTACCTTTTGGAGGGTGGTGCCTCCTAGATTGATTAGGTATCATTTGGGAGCCTCCTACTTCGTGTTGTGGAGTGAACCAAGAAGTTTATAAGGGCAAGGAGATCACCTATTTCGTGAAGATCTACCCCGAGTTAGGATAGTCCTCCGTGGACGTAGGCCATCATGGTATAGTCAAGGTTGCTTCTTCATGGAACCCTCCATGGACTCTCACGACCATTACCCTCCGTGGGTTGAAGACTCCATGAACATGGATGTATGATAGTGCCACCTATCAGAGCCACAGGAAAAATCATCATGTCAACAATTGCGTTTGATCTTCGTACCCTTCCTTTACTTACATGCTTGTATTTACTTTCCGCTGCTATACTCTTAGACATGCATGTGTAGGGTGTACTTGACATACTATGAATCCTAAAATCTGCCAAGACATAAAATTGGGAAAAGGTAGACTTTTATTTGGTCAAGTAGTCTAATCCCCCCCTCTAGGACTACTTTTGATCCTACAATCTCGCGTCTACCCTCAGTAGCGCCTCGCGCCCCTAGCCCACGCCCATTAGTCGACAGGCCCTGTGTCCGCAACCGACATCCTCGACGCCACCGTCTGCTTCAGCAACATTAAAGACCCTCCGCCCGACTCTTCGAGTCCCCTGGAAGCTACACCCAGCGGGTGCGCTGGCGCGCCCCCGCTAGAAATAGCCAGCCGGTGGACTCCACGTCCACGCCCGACAAGGCCCTGTGCCCACCAGCCAGCGGACCCGTGTCTGTGTCTGGCAGGGCCCCGTGCCCATTAGTCAGTGGACCCTGCGTTCGCGCCTGACATCCTCGACGCCACCATCTGCTTAAGCAATAGCAAAGACCCTCCGCCCGACTCTTTGAGTCGCCCAGAGGCTCGGAGGCTACACCCAGCGGGTGCGCTGAAGCGCCCCGCTAGAAGCAAGTCATGTCGTCCCCGGCCCGCAATCGACCGTCATCAACAACCTCTGCAACAACAACGACAATGACTGCGAGAACCCTCCGCCCGACTCTTCAAGTCGCCCAGAGGCTCGGAGGCTACTGGTGGAGGGATGACCCCCGGGTACCCCAAAGACGACGAGTCAAACGGGATGCCTACCCGCCCAGGCCGGCTGCTCCGACTCATACCCATGGCCGGCTGCTCCAGCCAGCCGGCTGCCCAGAGCCAGCTGTGATGCCCCATCACACATGCGCAAACGAGGCTACTATTGGGGGGATGACCCCCTGGTACCCAAAGACGATGAGTCGGATGGGATGCCTACCCGGCCAGGCCGGCTGCTCCGACTCACACCCGCGGCCGGCTGCTCCAGCCAGCCGGCTGCCCAGAGCCTGTTGGGGAATGTTGCATGGGAAAAAAATCCTATGCACACGCAAGATCTATCCATGGTGATGAGCATCTACGAGAGGGAGAGTGGATCTACATACCCTTGTAGATCGCTAAGCGGTAAGCGTTAAGAAACGCAGTTGGTGTAGTCAAACGTCTTCGCGATCCAAATCGCCGAGCATCCCGCGATCTCATCACGATCCGTCCCGCGATCCAATCACGATCCGTCCCGCGATCTCATCACCCTCCGTCCCATGATCTCATCACGATCCGTCCCGCGAACTCATGATGATCCATCCCGTGATCTCATCACGATCCGTCTCGCGATCTTGATCATGGTCCTTCCGATTTAGCGCCGAACGGACGGCACCTCCGCGTTCAGCACACGTACAGCTTGATGACTATCTCCGCCTTCTTGATCCAGCAAGAGGGAGCAGAGAGGTATAAGAGTTCTCTAGCAGCATGACGGCGCTCCGGTGATGGTGGTGAAGCTATTCCGGCAAGGCTTCGCCTAAGCACTGCAGAAATCCGATCTAGAGGAGAAACTATGCACTGGAGGAACGGGTAGCACGTGGCTGAAAATCTAGTGCCAAAAACCCTAAAACCTCTAGTATATAGGAGGAAGAGAGGAGGAGGCTTGGCTCCCAAGGAGAGAGCCCTTGGTTCGGCCGAACCAAGGAGGATTGGAGGATTCTTCCTCCAATCCTAGTAGGCCTAGGATTCCTCCTTATTTTGCCTTTTTGCATTTTTCCACCTTTTTCTCTTTGGGATTTTCTTCCCAGCCGCATGGGCCTTGTGTGGGACTTCCACCAGCCCACTAAAGGCTGGTATTTACTCTACCACAGCCCATTTAGGCTCTTGGGTCGAAATACCCCTCCCGATGGTCTCCCGGTACACTACCAGCACTACTGGTACACTACCGATGAGCCTGAAACCTTTCCAGCGACCAAAACAGTACTTCCTATATATAAATCTTTCCCTCCGAACCATTACGGAGCTCCTCGTGACGTCTGGGATCTCATCCGGGCTCCGAACAACCTGCAGTCACCACCATACATAACTCTTTACTATCGAAATGTCACCGAACCTTAAGTGTGCAGACCCTGTGGGTTCGAGAACTATGTAGACATGACCGAGACACCTCTACGGTCAATAACCAATAGCGGGACCTGGATGCCCATATTGGTTCCTTCATATTCTATGAAGATCTTTATCGGTCCAACCTTTATGTGAGGGATTCAGTTAATAGCGTATGATGTTCCTTTTGTTCTTCCGTATGTTACTTGCCCGAGATTCGATCGTGGTATCTCCATACCTAGTTCAACCTCGTTACTGGCAAGTCTCTTTACTCGTTCCGTAATACAAGATCCCGTGACTAACACTTAGTCACATTGCTTTCAAGGCTTATTGTGATGTTTTATTATCGAGTGGGCCCTGAGATACCTCTCCGTCACACGGAGTAACAAATCCCAGTCTTGATCCATGCCAACCCAATAGACACCCTCGGAGATATCTGTAGAGCACCTTTATAGACACCCAGTTACGTTGCGACGTTTGATACACACAAGGTACTCCTCCGATGTTAGTGATTTGCATGATCTCATGGTCATAGGAACATATACTTGACATGGAAAAAACAGTAGCAATAAACTGACACGATCATATGCTACGTTTGTAGTTTGGGTCTTGTCCATCACATCATTCTCCTAATGATGTGCTCCCATTACCAAATGAAATATCATGTCCATGACTAGAAAACCATAGTCATCTTTGATCAACGAGCTAGTCTATTAGAGGCATACTAGGGACATGGTGTTGTCTATGTATCCACACATGTATCTGAGTTTTCGATCAACACAATTATAGCATGGATAATAAACGATTATAATGAACAAGGAAATATGATAATAACTAATTTATTATTGCCTCTAGGGCATATTTCCAATAGAGCCATCTACAATGTCCCATCAAACACGCACGGACGAGGCGACCGTAAACTGCGGCGGTGCCCTATTGGCGAGTAGTAGTTAGCTATGCACGTGTCATGCAATATCATCTACAGTGTAACTTGTCCCCTGGGTGCTGATTTATAAAGAGCCCCAAGGGACAAGCATCGCTTAGTTCTCAAGCTAGACATATCTTGACATGTAAGCCACCCTTTGTAGCTTACATCTCAAGCTGCTTGGTATGTAAGCTATCCACTATAGCTTAGCTCCCAAGCTACACCCACATGCCTATATAAATGCTTGCTCTCACTCTCTCATCCCTGGGATGCTCGCATGTACACACATATGAGGCCAAGGTAAGGAGCTCACAGCTCCCTCTTCCTCCTCGGATACATCTCTAGGAGGAACTCTATATTGCCAATACACATCATATACAGACATGTAGGAGTAGGGGTATTATCTCTCCGGAGAGCCCCGAACCTGGGTAAACCACCACGTGATACTACCCTATCCAGTCCTAACCTTCCGTGGCAACCTTGCTCTCACCTCAATTAGCCACCGCCTAGCATCTGTTGTGAGAAAACGACAATAGAGAGGATTTGTGGAACCCTTTGCATTTATTAGTCATTTTTACCAATATTAGAGCGAATATCTCAGTTTTATGGAAATGTGTTGGTTTAAACAAGGGGTAAATGAGTGTAAAAATATCACCCATCAATTCCCCCAAGCTTAAACCTAATAATCCTCGAGCAACATGAAGAGAATTCCAAATCATAAGGAACTCAGTTGTTTAAACCGATCGAAATAAGGAGAAAATTTTGGTTCTATTGTGATCAGTACGTCTTGATAGCCCTCTGCTTCTTGACGTGAAAACTTAGTGTAGCTGTAGCGGCGGCATGGTTTATGATGCAAGTGTAAGTGAAGCAAAGATTCAACACATTTTTTTGATCTACTAGATAAAACAACTTTGGAACATGGAATTCTATTTATTCTCGATAACACTTGCTTGCAAGGAATGGACATAAGAGATTTCTTTGATAGAGTCATAAAAACATAAGTTCGAGAGTGAAAGGCATTTAGAAAAACATGATGCTCTAGTGCTCAAAAACATACCCACAATTATCTCCTCCTCAAGGCTCTCAAGCACTTTATTTCAATCATTTTTTGTTGAAACTTTGGTTGTCACGTGAAAGGGATTATGGCAAATAAATGATCAAGTATAGAATTTTTCTTTGGCAGGGAACTATGGATCTTTGATAATTGTCTCGTTTGAGCTTTATGATCAGTTCTAGGCATTTACCACATACACACATGTCCAAGAGGAAGGCGAAGAATATACGTCTGTAGTGTTGCCACTCCATACGGTAACAAACTCATAGCCCAAATCTGAGATGTTGCTCTTGTGGATTGTTCATTGGCTAGAGGATTCCTCAGCATAACATCAAGAAAGGTGACAAAGCCATATTTACATGCGTATATGTGCATATAGTAGCAAGGGCCATGGAACCAGCGAGAAGCTAAATCACCATGTAAGAGATACAACACAACTTTTTGGCATAATCTCATTCACCATTCAACTAAGTTCCTCTTGACAATTTAATCTACAAGTTCTATCAAGTCTACTAAAATTAACAACATGGTGTCGAGAATTTCAAACATCATCATATCTAGAATTCTCTCAACACCCACTTTTTGGACCCAGTGAATAATTAATCAACAAACCGGGCCAGTGCTCCTCATGAGTGTTAGTCCAAACCTGGCAACCGCCGGTGGCCGCCAGGGGCAACTCTGCGATTGGCCTACCAGAATTTTGAACAATATGATTGTGCCCTGAGAGCGAGATACATGTGGCCCCTATCGGGATCTGGTCTGTGATACCCACAAGTATAGGGGATCAATCGTAGTCCTTTTGATTAGTAAGAGTGTGGAACCCAATGAGGAGTAGAAGGAAATGATAAGCGGTTTTCAGAAGGTAATTTCTTTAAGCACTGAAATTGTAACTAGCAAGTAGTTTGATAGCAACCTAATTTGTAATGAGCAAGTAATGTTAACGGTAAACAAGGTGTATCAAGGTAGCCCAATACTTTTGTGGCAAAGGATAGGCAAAACGATCTCTTATAATAAGAAAAGTGTTCTTGAGGGTACACGGGAATTTTTCTAGTCACTTTCACCGTGTTGGTTTGATTCATGTTCGCTACTTTGATAATTTGATATGTGGGTGGACGGGTGCTTGGGTGTTGTTCTTAGTTGAAAAACTTCCCACTTATGATTAACCACCTCGCAAGCATCTGCAACTACGAGAAAAGTATTAAGATAACATCTAACCATAGCATTAAACACATGGATCCAAATCAGCCCCTTACGAAGTAGCGCATAAACTAGGGTTTAAGCTTCTATCACTCTAGCAAGCCATCATCTAATAACTACTCCACAATGCATTCCCTTAGGCTCAAGGATGGTGAAGTGTCATGTAGTCGATTTTAACATGACACCACTAAGGGAATCACAACATACATATCATCAAAATATCGAACACACATCAAATTCACATGATAACTTGCAACATGACTTCTCCCGTGACCTCAAGAACAAACGTAACTACTCACAAATAATACTCATTCTCAAGATCAGACGTGTATTGAATATCATAATGGATCTGAACATATAATCTTTCACCAAATAAACCATATAGCAATCAAGTACATAAGGTAATCAACACTACTAGTCACCCACAGGTACCAATCTAAGGTTCGGGTACAACGATTGAACACAAGAGATGAACTAGGGTTTGAGAGGAGATGGTGCTGTTGAAGATGTTGATGAGGAATGGCCTCCCAAAGATGAGGAGGTTGTTTGTGATGATGATGGCTTCGATTTCCTCCTCCGGGAGGGAAGTTCCCATGGAGGAATCGCTCCGCCGGAGCGCAAAAGTGCTCCTACCCAAGTTCTGCCTCGAGACGACGGTATTCCGTCCCGAAAGTACTCTCCTAATTTTTTCTAGGTCAAACCAGAATATATACCAGAAGATGGGCTCTAGAGGTGGGCCTGGGTGAGCACCACCCACCAGGGCTTGCCTGGGGGGCCTGGCGTGCCCTAGTGTATCGTGCTCACCAGGTGGCCCCCTCCGATAGTTTTTTGCTCCAATATTTGTCATATATTCCCTAAAAATTCTCCATAAACACTCCTACCACACTCCACTTGGTACTATTCCAAATGGCTTCTCCAGTATACGTATCCAGATTGCTACTACCAGTCATACGGATTGGTGTTAAAGCTTGCATCGACGTAACTCTTTACGACGAACACTTTATCACCTCCATAATTGCGAAACATCTCCTTAGTCTTTTAGTCACTAAGGATAATCTTGACTGCTGTCCAGTGATCCACTCCTGGATCACTTTTGTACCCCTTGACTGACTCATAACAAGGCACACACCAGGTGCAGTAAACAACATGGCATAATATAGAGCCTATGGCTAAGGCAAAGGGGACGACGTTCATCCTTTCTCTTTCTTCTGCCGTTGTCGAGCTTGGAGTCTCACTCAACTTCACACCTTTACAAATCAGGCGAGAACTCTTTCTCTGACTGATCCATTTTGAACTCTTTCAAAATCTTGTCAAGGTATGTACTCATTGAAAGTCTCATCTAGCATCTTGATCTATCTCTATAGATCTTGATTTTCAATAATTAGGTGGCTTTATCCAGGTCTTCCTTTGAAAAAATCTTTTCAAATAACCGTTTATGCTTTCCAGAAATTCTACATCATTTCCGAATAGCAATATGTCATCCACATATACTTATCAGAAACTCTATAGTGCTCCCACTCACTTTATTGCAAATACAAGTTTCTCATAAACTTTGTATAGATTTAAAACTTTGATCACCTTATCAAAGTGTATATTCCAACTCTGAGATGCTTGCTTCAGTCCATAGAAGGATCACTAAAGCTTGCTCACCTTCTAGCATCCTTAGGACTGACAAAACCTTCTGGTTGTATCTCATACAACCTTTCCTTAAGGAAGGAAACGATGTTTTGGCATCCATCTACCAGATTTCATAATTGAAAAATGCAGCAACTGCTAACATAATTCCAACAGGCATCGCTACGAGTGAGAAAGTCTCATCGTAGTTAACTCCTTGAACTTGCCAGAAACTTCTTTGTGACAAGTTGAGCTTTATAAATGGTGACATTCACCATCAGCGTATGTCTTCATTTTAAAGATCCATTTGTACTCAACGACCTTCCGTCCAACGAGGAAGTCTACCAAAGTCTATACTTGGTTTTCATATATGGATCCTTTCTCAGATTTCATGGCCTCTAACCATTTGTCGGAATCCAGTCCCATCATCGCTTCTCCATAGCTCGTAGGTTCATCATTGTCCAACAACATGACCTCCAAGACAGGGTTGTCGTACCGCTCAGGAGCAGTACACGTCCTTGTCAACCTACGAGGTTTGATAGTAACTTGATCTGAAGCTTCATGATCATCATCATTAGCTTCCTCTTCAACTAACGTAGGCTTCAAGAAACATCTTCCTGCACTGCGCTACTCTCTGGTTGAACAAAGGTTCAACAACCACATCAAGTTCTATCTTCCTCCCACTCAATTCTTTCGAGAGAAACTCTTTCTCGAGAAAGGACCCAGTTTTAGCAACAAACATTTTATGCTTGGACCTGAGATAGAAGGTTTACCCAACTGTCTTTTGGGTATTCTATGAAGATGCATTTGTCCGCTTTGGGTTCGAGCTCATTAGGTGAAAACCCTTTTTCACATAAGTGTTTCAGCCCCAAACATTAAGAAATGATAGCTTAGGTTTCTATCAAACCATAATTCACACGATGTCATCTCAACAGATTTAGATAGTGCCCTATCTTAAGTGAATGTAGTTGTCTCTAATGCATAACCCCAAAATGATAGTGGTAAAAGGATAAGAGACATCATAATTCGCACCATATCCAATAGAGCACGACTATGACGTTCGGACACACCATCACACTATGGTGTTCTAGGTGGCGTGAGTTGTGAAACAACTTTCACATTGTCTTAAGTTGTATACCAAAGTAGTAACTCAGATATTCACCTCCACGATCATATCGCGGACATTTTATCTTCTTGTCACGATGATCTTAAACTTCACTCTGAATTTCCTTGAACTTTTCAAATGGTTCAGACTTGCGTTTCATTAAGTAAATATACATTATTATCTACACAAATCATCAGTGAAGGTAAGAAAATAAGGATATCCACCGCATGCTACCAGACGCATTGGATTGCATACATCAACATGTATCATTTCCAATAAATCACTTGCCCGCTCCATCAAACTAGAAAACGGGGTCCTTAGTCATCTTGCCCAAGAGGCATGGTTCGCATGTCTCAACCGATTCGAAATCGAATGAGTCCAAAGATCCATCAGCATGGAGTTTCTTCATGCGCTTTATACCAATATGACATTTAGTGGCAGTGCCACAAGTATGTGGTACTATCATTGTTCACTTTGTATCTTTTGTCATCAATGTTATGAACATGTGCATTACTACGATCAAGATTCAACAAACCATTCTCACTGGGTGCATGACCATTGAAGGTATTATTCATGTAAACAGAATAACCATTATTCTTTAACTTAAATGAATAACCATGTTGCAATAAACACGATTTAATCACGTTCATGCTCAACACAAAACACCAAATAACATTTATTTAGGTTCGTCACTAATCTCGAAGGTAGAGAGAGCGTGTGATGTTGATCACATCAACCTTGGAAACATTTCTAACACACATCTTCACCTCACCCTTAGCTAGTGCTCTGTTTATTCCATAGCTTTTATTTCGAGTTACTAACATTTAGCAACCGAACCGGTATCCAATACCCAGGTGCTACTAGGAGTACTAGCAAGGTACACATAAATAACATGTAGATCAAATATACTTCTGTCGACGTTGCCATCCTTCTTATCTACCAAGTATCTAGGGTTGTTCCGCTTCAGCGACCGCTCTCCTCATAATCGAAGCACTTAGTCTCGGGTTTGGGTTCAACTTTGGGTTGCTTCACTGGAGCAGCAACTGACTTGCTATCCATGAATTTTTTCCTCCTTGCTCCTGCCCTTCTCGAAACTAATGGTTTCACTAACCATCAATACTTCACGCTCCTTCTTGATTTCTACCTTCGCGGTGTCAAACATCGTGAACATCTCATGGATCATTATTTCTATCCCTCGCATCTTATAGTTCATCACCAAGTTCTAGTAGCTTAGTGACAGTGACTTGGAGAACTATATCAATCACTATCTTATCTGGAAGATCAACTCCCACTCGATTCAAGCGATTGTAGCACCCAGATAATCTGAGCACATGCTCAACGATTGAGCTATTCTCTTTCATATTACAGGTAAAGAATCTTGTTGGAGATCTCATATCTCGCAACACGGGCATGAGCCCGAGATCCTAATTTCAGCTCTTAGAACATCTCAAATGTTCTGTGACCTTCGAAACGTCTCAGAGCCTCAATTATAAGCCATAATGCATGACGCACTAAACTATCAATTAGTTATCAGAACGTGCCTGTCAGATGTTCACAACATCTACAAACAACGCTAGAGGGGTTGGCGCACCGAGCGGTGCATTAACGACATAAGCCTTTCGTGCAGCAATGAGGACAATCCTCAGATCATGGAGCCAGTCCGCAATCTTACAACCATCATATTTCAACTCTATTTCTCTAGGAACACATAAAAAATCAAGGGACCTATAGCGTGAGCTAGTAATCTACAACACAGTTTGCAAAGACACTACTAACTATGTTCATGATAATGAGTTCAATTAATCATATTACTTAAGAACTCCCACTCAAATTTACATCCCTCCAGTCATTCGAGTGATACATGATCCAAATTCACCAACTCAAGTCTGATCATCACGTGAGTTGAGGTGGTTTCAATGGTGAACTTCATCATGTTGATCATATCTACTATATGACTCATGTTCGACCTTTCGGTCTCTTGTGTTCCAAGGCCATGTCTGTACATGCTAGGCTCATCAAGTTTAACCCGAGTGTTCTACATGTGCAACACTGGCTTGCACCCGTTGTATGTGAACATAGATTCTATCACACCCGATCATCACGTGGTGTCTCAACACGACGAACTTTCGCAACGGTGCACACTCGGGGAGAACACAATTCATCTTGAAATTTAAGTGAGGGATCACCTTATAATGCTACCGTCGTCCTAAGCAAAACAAGGTGCATATAAGGATTAACATCACATGCAAATCATAAGTGACATGATATGGCCATGAACTTGTGCTTTTGATCTCCATCTTGAAAGCACCGGCATGATCTCCATTGTCACCAGCAAGGCACCATGATCTCCATCATCTTGATCTCCATCAATGTGTCGCCATCGGGGTTGTCGCGCCCAACATGCTTCTACTACTATTGCTACCGTTTAGAGATAAAGTAAAGCATTACATAGTGCTTAATGATTGACACGCGGGTCATAGAATAATTAGAGACAACCCTATGGCTCCTGCTGGTTGCCGTACTCATCGACATGCAAGTCGTGATAATCTATACATCACATGATCATCTCATACATCACATATTTCACATCATGTAATTGGCCATATCATATCACAACATACCCTGCAAAAACAAGTTAGACGTCCTCTAATTGTTCTTGCATGTTTTACGTGGCTGCTACGGGTATGTAGCAAGAACAATTCTCATCTATGCAAAAACCACAACGGTGATACACTAGTTGCTTTTCAACCTTCTCAAGGACCGCCTTTGTCGAATCCGATCCAACTAAAGTGAGAGAAACTGGCACCCGCAAGCCATCTATGCAACCAGTTGCGGTTGAGGGAACCGGTCTCTCGTAAGCGTACGAGTAATGTTGGTCTGGTACGCTTCATCTCACAATACCACTGAACCAAAACATGACCAAGGGAGAAAGCAATCTAAGCATCAATGCCCACAAACTCTTGGTGTTCTACTCGATATCTCATCTACACATAGAACTAGCTCTGATACCACTGTTGGGGAACGTCACATGGGAAACAAAAAATTTCCTATGCACACGCAAGATCTATCCATGGTGATGAGCATCTACGAGAGGGAGAGTGGATCTACATACCCTTGTAGATCGCTAAGCGAGAAGCGTTAAGAAACACGGTTGGTGTAGTCGAACGTCTTCGCGATCCAAATCGTCGAGCGTCCCGCGATCTCATCATGATCCGTCCCGCGATCCAATCACGATCCGTCCTGTGATCTCATCACGATCCGTCCCGCGATCCAATCATGATCCGTCCCGCGAACTCATCACGATCCATCCCGCGAACTCATCATGATCCGTCTCGCGATCTTGATCATGGTCCTTCCGATCTAGCGCCGAACGGACGGCACCTCCGCGTTCAGCACACGTACAGCTCGATGACGATCTCCGCCTTGTTGATCCAGCAAGAGGGAGCAGAGAGGTAGACGAGTTCACCGGCAGCGTGACGGCACCGCGGTGATGGTGGTGGAGCAATTCCGGAGGGCTTCGCCTAAGCACTGCAGAAATCCGATCTAGAGGAGAAACTATGCACTGGAGGAACGGGCAGCACGTGGCTAAAAATTCTTTGCAAAAAACCCTAAAACCTCTAGTACATACAAGAGGGAGGGAGGAGAGGACTTGGCGCAAGGGCCAAGCCTCCTTGGGTCGGCCAAAGTGAGGAGGAGAGGAGGACTCCTCCAATCCTAGCAGGACTAGGATTCCTCCCTTTTTTGGCCTTTTTCCACCTTTTTCCCTTTGGGCTTTTCTTCCCAGCCGCACGGGCCTTGTGTGAGACTTACACCAGCCCACAAAGGGCTGGTATTCACTCTCCCACAGCCCCTGTAGCCTCTTTGGTCAAAATACCCCTCCCGATGGTCTCCCGGTACACTACCGACACTCTATGTACACTACCGATAAGCCCGAAACTTTTCCGACGACCAAAATAGGACTTCCTATATATGAATATTTACCTCCGGACCATTTCAGATCTCCTCGTGATGTCCGGCATCTCATCTGGGACTCTGAACAACCTTCGGTCACCACCATACATAACTCTATACTACCGAAATGTCACCAAACCTTAAGTGTGAGACCCTGCGGGTTCGAGAACTACGTAGACATGATCGAGACACCTCTACGGTCAATAACCAATAGTAGGACCTGGATGCCCATATTGGTTCCTACATATTCTATGAAGATCTTTGTCGGTCGAACCTCTATGTCAAGGATTCAGTTAATCCCGTAAGATGTTCCCTTTGTTCTTCGGTATGTTACTTACCCGAGATTCGATCGTCGGTATCTCCATACCTAGTTCAACCTCGTTACCGGCAAGTCTCTTTACTCGTTCCGTAATACAAGATCCCGTGACTAACACTTAGTCACATTGCTTGCAAGGCTTGTTGTGATGTTGTATTACCGAGTGGGCCCTGAGATACCTCTCCGTCACACCGAGTAACAAATCCCAGTCTTGATCCATGCCAACTCAACAGACACCCTTGGAGATACCTGTAGAGTACTATTATAGTCACCCAGTTACGTTGCGACGTTTGATACACACAAGGCACTCCTCCGATGTACGTGAGTTGCATGATCTCATGGTTATAGGAACATATACTTGACATGCAGAAAACAGTAGCAATAAACTGACATGATCATATACGACGTTTGTAGTTTGGGTCTTGTCCATCACACCATTCTCCTAATGATGTCATCCTGTTATCAAATGACATCTCATGTCCATCGCTAGGAAACCTTAACCATCTTTGATCAACGAGCTAGTCTATTAGAGGCATACTAGGGACATGGTTTTGTCTATGTATCCACACATGCATCTAAGTCTCCGATCAATACAATTATAGCATGGATAATAAACAATTATCAGGAACAAGGAAATATGATAATAACTAATTTATTATTGCCTCTAGGGCATATTTCCAACAATCCATACTGGTGGTACGACATCAAGAGGACTGATCTGGAGGCAACGGTGAATCTGAGAGATGATTGTCTCACCATCAGGTGCGATGTCGCCGTCATGAAGGAGATCCACGACCTAACCTTTAATGTCGGTGAGCTCCTGGAGAACAAGGATGCAGCAAACCTAACCTTTAATGTCGATGCACAAAGATTCTCCGCTCACCAGTGTGTCCCTGCTGCTCGATCGTCTGTCTACAAGGCCGAGCTCCTTGGCACCATGGAGGAGAGTTCCAGTGGTCATATTGAAATCTGTGACATGGAAGCTAATGTTTTCAAGTTCTTGCTCCAGTTTATATACACCGACTCGGTTCCTCCAGTGCTTGATGTGATAATGACCGGCCATTTGCTTGTGGCGGCTAACAGATACAACATCGGCAGGCTGAGGCAGATATGGGAGGAAAAATTGTGCAATAACATTGCTGCCAACTGAGAGAAGCCCACGAAGTGGGCCAAGATCAGTCATGAGGAACTGGTCGTGAAGGCGAGCCTTAACAAAGGCAATGTAGTCAGAGTCGTCACCAGTGATGATCATGTCATCAACATAGAGAAGGAGAAGAGTCCGACCACGAGGAGACGTGTGAACGAACAAAGCGAGATCATGATCACTGGGCAAGAAGCCCGAGGCAGTCACGACAGAGACGAACCGCTCGAACCAGGCACGAGGGGCATGTTTAAGACCATAGAGAGAGCGGCGAAGGCGGCAGACATACCATCAGGAACAGAGTACCCTGGGGGTGGCTGCATATAAACCTCCTCACACAACTCACCATTGAGAAAGGCGTTCTGAACGTCAAGCTGAGAGACAGACCAATGACGAACAGAAGCGACAGAAAGGAGAGTGCGAACAGTGGTCATGTGGGCCACAAGAGCGAATGTCTCATCATAATCGCGTCCCTGTTCCTGCTGAAAACCACGAGCCACAAGACAAGCTTTGTAGAGCTCAAGAGAACCATCAGAGCGAGTCTTAATCTTATAGATCCACTTGCATGTGATGGGAAGAACACCAGAAGGAAGGGAAACCTGATCCCACGTGCCAGAATGCTCAAGGGTAGCAAGCTCCTGGGCCATCGCAAGCTGCCATTCAGGCTGAGTCAGGGCAGCCTGATAGGAAGTTGGCTCAGCAACAACAGAGAGGACGTACTTGGCAGGAGAGTAGTGATCAAGAGGTGGGTCGAGGTCGAGCACAAAGATTATGAACTGGTGGAGGCTTGGAAGGAGGAACATCGGAACTGGAAGATGTGTCAGGAGAATCATCCTCAACACGAGGGCGGCGAGTGTAGTGGAGAGGAAAAGGAGAAAGAGGCCGACGGATCGGAGAGGATGGTAGAGATGAGGATGGAGGGGATTGGGGTGTCGGTGGCATGTGAGGAAGACTGAGACGGGTCGAAGGAAGGGGAGAGACCTGAGGCACAGAGGAGGATGTATCGGGAAGGAGAAGGAAAGAAATATTGTCCACAGAGAAACTCGAGGAGGTAGGGCGGGGGTAGTAAGAGGGAGACTCATCAAAGTTCACATCACGCAAGATGCGCAAGCGACGACCAACAGGGTCCCAACAATGATAGCCATTGTGCTCATCACTGTAGCCAAGGAAAACACACTCAACCGACTGAGCAGTCAGTTTGGTGCGTTCTCGCGGGGCAAGTAGGACATAGCACACACATCCAAACATACGAAGAGCTGAGTAGTCAGGAGATCGACCAGTGAGACACTCCATAGGAATACCACCCTACAGAGCAATCGAGGGCTGAATGTTGATGAGATAGGTGGATGCAGAAATAGCCTCAGCCCAAAAGTGGGGTGGAAGAGAAGCATCAATCATCAGCGCACGAGTCATTTCAAACAGATGACGATGCTTCCGTTCAGCAATGCCATTCTAAGAATGAGCACCAGGACATGAGAACTGGGCAAGAGTACCCTCTTCCGCGAGAAAACCATGCAACAGCTGGGAGATATACTCTCTAGCGGAGTCAGCATGAAAAGTACGAATGGGCGTGGAAAATTGGGTGTGAACCGTGGCAGCAAATCGTTTGTATATAGAGAGAACCTCGCTACGAGATTTCATGAAGTAGAGACAAGTGTAGCGAGAGAAATCCTCAATAAACAAAACATAGTAGCGATGACCACCTTTCGAATCAAAGGGAGCACGACCCCAGACATCAGAATGAACTAATTAAAAGGTTGCTGAGATACAGACTCACTAGTAGGATAAGGTAACTGGGTCTGTTTGCCAAGTCTGCAACCATTACAATGTAAGGAGACATCTCCAGATATAGACCCTAAGAGGCCCTAACGAACTAAAGAAGACAAGCAAGAGCCACAAATGTGACCAAGGCGATGATGCCACTGCTGGAAGGACGCAGACGAA
Source organism: Hordeum marinum (assembly GCA_022496015.1). Taxonomy (NCBI): domain Eukaryota; kingdom Viridiplantae; phylum Streptophyta; class Magnoliopsida; order Poales; family Poaceae; genus Hordeum; species Hordeum marinum. The sequence continues at coordinate 457,276,586 of CM039676.1, read as the reverse complement.
GAGGCAGCAAGAGCATGGGAGCTGGCAGAAGTGGTGGCAGTGGAAGGAACACAAAGCCAGTCAACCTCCCAAAGGCCCTCTAACTCACGGCGCTGGGGGCCAGCACCAATCAAAGCCTTGGTGCGACGATCCTGAAAGGAGCAAGAGTCGGTATCAAGAATGACACGACAACCAGAATCAGTAAGTTGGGCAGCGGAAAAAAGATTCATGGTAAGACGAGGAACATGAGAAACACTAGGAACAGAAAAAGATGGAGTAGAAAGAATGCCACGACTAGCAACAGGAAGAGGTGTGCCATCGGCAGTGAGAACATTAAGAGGAAAATCAAGAAGTCGAAGGGAAGATAAAGCAGAAGAATCAGAGGACATATGAAAGGAGGCTCCAGAATCCAGAACCCACGAGGATGTACCCGACTGAGTAGGCTTCGGCGGGGGCGGAGTGGTGGTGGCAGTCACAGCAGCAACAGAACCCGTCGAGGAAGAACCAGAGGAAGCCACCATGTGCTTGAGTCGCATAATATCCTGGTCAGTGAGTGACGGAGTCGAGGGAGACACATGAGTCCCACTGGAAGAAGAGCGCCTCTGGTCACGCTGTTTCTGGCGGCAATCAGACTCTGGGTGACCTTGCCTGGAGCAGTACCACAGAAAGTGTCACGACGCAACCGGCCCTTCTCAGTATAAGGAGGGCGCCCCACCCCCCTGAAGGTGTGGGCAGAAGCGGTGGAGCGGTGAGACAAGAAAACGGCACAGGAGCTCGAGCAGCCAACACAGAGGGAACCGCAAGCAACCCAGCAGAACGGAGGTGGGTCTCCTCAGCACGAAGCTCAGCAAGCACCTCCAAGATAGGAACACGACCACGAGCAAGCAAGTGAGTGCGTCGAGGCTCAAACGGAGACGAGATAAGAACTCATGAACACGCTGAAACTCCAAGTTGGACCTCATAGTCTGACAACAACGACAAGTTCCACAAACAACTGTCCGAAGAGAGTCAAGTTGGCGCTAGATGGCAGAACTCTGTGTGTAGAACTCATCAACAGAAGAGTCACCCTGCTGAAGAGCATGCTCCTGACGCACCACTGATAAGTAGAACGCATCACTAGAGGGCTGATAGAGCTAATAGAGGTAAGACCACATCGCTGCAACAGTACCGAGGCTCGTGAACTCCGAAGCAAAGTGAGGTAGGACACTAGCAGTGAGAACAGCAGCAGCCCGAGTATCATCATTGCACCACTGAGTGTAAGCAGACAGGTCATCCCGGTAGAGAGAAAGAGCATCGGAATAGGCTGATACCTGCTGATCATAAGCATCCACCGCAGCAGCATCGAGAGCCTTGGCTGCATCTCGATCTGCCTGGGAAGCACCATCAGCAAGAACAGGTGGCACCGGTGGGGTAGGAGCCACAGGAGCGACAGGGCAAGGCGGACACGGGACCTCTCTAGAGAGAACGCCCCACCGAAGAAGGCTGCGCATGTGGATCCGCATGAAGCCCGCAAACTCAGCATAGTTGGTGCCATCGAAGATCATTGAGCACCGATGAACAGCAACATAGCCCGAAGCGGACATGAGTAGCACTCTGGGTTTTTTTTTGTCAACGGGAACAGTGCCACCCGATCTGGATTGGCTGGCGCCCGATGTGGAATCGGGCAGGGGAGGGCGCGGCCGAGCAGGGCAGCGGCAGGCAGGGCGCGGCCAAGCAGCGGGGCGGCCGAGCAGCGGGGTGGCCGAGCACGGGAAGGCGTGGGGCGGCTGAGCATGGGAAGGCGCGGCCGAGCATGGGAAGGCGCGGGGCGGCGACAGCCGGGCGCGGGGCAGCGCAGGGCAGTGGCGGCAGGGTGCGGCCGCGCGCGGGGAGGCGTGGCGCGGCGTGAGGCGGCGACAGCAGGGGGGCTGCGGGCGCGCGTGGGACGGCGCGGGGCGGCGATGGCGGGGGAGGCTGCGGGCGCGCGCGGGACGCCGCGGGGCGACGACGGCAGGGGAGGCTGCGGGCGCGCGCGGGACGGCGCTGGGCGGCGACAGGAGAGCACGGCCGAGCTCGGGGCGGGGTGGCGCGGCCGAGCACAGGCCGGGGCGGCGCGGCGCGGCGGCGGGGAAGGAGAGGGCCGGCGGCGAGGGAGGAGATGGCCGGCGGCGGGGCAGGCTACGCACGGAGCTGCGGCGTGTGGGAGAAGAGCCTGGCAACTGATACCATGTTAGAGAAATGAGCAACTGTATTCTCAGAAGGACCAAGGACGAATACATATACATGTGTACAATGAGGATAAACCGAAAAAAAAAGACTATACACATCTAATACATCTAACAGCATCCAGCTTGCTTTTAGCGGAGCAGCATGGTTTCCATGATCTCAAACAAGCTTGCTTCCAGTTCCTTGCTTCTCCGTCCAATTTGGAGGCAATGAAGGCAAGTGACGGTTATGAGCATCTCAAGTCCAGCTGCCCATCTGTTTTCAAGGAGCTAATAGCTAGAATCCTCCCGGCTGATTGGAACGCGGCTAAGGATATTGTCATGACAATGTGGAAGTAATGCCTACAGACCAATTATCATATATGCCATCGAGATTTTAGTAGTAATGGTTAAGCTACTTCTCCATGTAAGGCTGCCTGCATGTTTCAGAACAGAAATTGCTACTTATTAATCATACTTAATCTACTCAGGTGAGTAAATGGTTATTTTCCTTTCTCGCGAGATAAAGAAAGAAGTATTATTGAGGCAGCCGCCCATCTACGTACCTTGATTATCCATTGTGTGTTAGTTAATTATTGAGTCAATTACATCATATGTGCATGGTTACGTTCCGCTGGATGCATATTTAGTGCATCTTTGTTCCAATGCTTGCATAAATCGTATAAATTTGGACTTGTTTTGGAAAAAAGAAGCTTCATTACCATGGGCCTTTGCACAAACTAAGGCCGTTGCAGATGAGGTTGGCTGCCGACCGGTAGAATCAGTCAAAAATGACAAGATGACAGCGGAGCTTCCTCACGGTTGCTCTGTTTTGTAGGACTGACTACAAGAATTGTAGGTTTTGTGAGGCATCCCTTAATACGTCACTACTAGATCTAGATGCTTTTGTGTTACTTCGTTGTGTCAAATTATTAGCACTCATGTCTACTTTTGCACTGCAAACTGAATGTGAAGTATGTATGCGGGGTATGTGGACCTTGTGATCTTGTGTTGTAATTCAGTCTAAAGCAAAAGAAATAAAAAGGTGTGCATGTAATCCTCAAGCATTGACTAATAATATCTTCTGTTAGCTATAGTTGTGATGGATGGAGCGTGGGCTATTATTTCGCTATGGTTATTGCTGGCAGTGCATCTGTGTGCTTGTTATTATGCTGTTGAGGATTGTTCTGACTCGGTTTTCGAAAAGACGGGTTTAAACGGATTGTAGGGGAAGCAGGTTTCTGTCAAGCACAACTGCTGGAGCTCTGTTGTCTGATATCTATCTGTCTATATGTACCATTTGTTGTGAGGATGAAAAAAAGGGCTTAAGCGCTGAGACTAACAAAGTAGTAACAACAAACTAGCGCCAAAACAATGCTCCCCTTGCCTGTTGTTCTGCCCAAATATTAATGGTCAAGATGATTCTGAATTATATGACCTTTTCGGTTTTCGCTAACATAACATACGAGATCGTATGGACGGTGCCCCTCGAACCATGAAATTTGCAAGCCATATCTGTGCTTTCTGTCGCTGGAGTACATCGATTTCCCATGTTTTCTGGTCCATGAAAACAAACCTCGCACTACCTGTCTAGTTGATTCTTTGTTGCAGATCTTGTTCACAACAGAGTGCATGCACTTTTTACGGTCTCAGTCGATCGACTGCATGGTCTTCCTCCTCCCGCCTTCTTTTTCTTCCTACTCCACCCTCAGCAACCCGCCACCTCCACCAGGCTACCACCTTGCCGCTGCCGCCCCGTTCATCCCTCTAAACCTCCTTCGGCGCCGGCGATCACACTTGCACCGTCAACCCTCTTACTCGCGTCCGCCGGCCGGCTCGTCCTCTCTGCAAGAATCGAGTGAACTGAATGGAATAGTAGCAAACTCAGGAGCGGCATGCATGGCGGTCTTCGTCGGCACGTGCAACGGACCGGCGACCAGGCTTACCATGCATCACCGTGTCGTCGAAGGTGAGGTCGTTCTCCACGACAGCGTTGGTGGAGAGCTGGATGTCCTCGCCGGCAGCCCGCCCAGCTGCCGGTCGTGGTCGTGGTCGTGGATGAAGATCCTAGCTAGAGCTTGGACGTGGATGTGCAGCTGCCAGTCGTAGCTTAAGCTGAACGGCCTGCCGGAGCTGCACCTCCACGTCCAAACTCTAGATGGGATCGTACGTGAATGAGCTCGTTGCACTGGCATGTGGTGGAGTGCGTCGTTGCACGTATCTATAGACCAAGTTGGGTACCTAGCGTGCGGTGATGGTAAACAACCTGTGCACGACGAGTATACATTCCTTCCCACATGCGCGCGCCTTTAAGCAAAGGAAGTCGGTCATCTCACCTGCTTGTATTGTATCAGTGGCCAAGGAAACGAATAAAGTGAAGGAGAAACCACGAAAAAGCTCACTAGATCAATGACCGATCACCGGCTCTCTGTTCACTGGTTGCTGCCCGTGCGACAGTGCCCCCGGTGACCGTGCGTCGGCTCCGTCAGTCCATGCCCTGCCGTCTACGCGCACCATCCCGCGCGGATGCAGCGAGCTGATTCACTGTACCGCACTGGACATTGTAGCAAGCTGACCCATTCACTATCAGAATAACGGTATTTGCCGACGGCCTAATCTATGCCTACGGCCACCGTCGGCATAGATGGAGGTATACCGACGGTCGTGGCTAAACCGTAGGCGTAAAAAGGCCGTCGGCATACGTCGGACTATGCCGACGATGGCCGTAGGCATATATATGTCGTCGGCGTACCAGCCTCTATGCCGACGGTGGCCGTAGGCATAGTAAGGCCGTCGACGCAGACGTGACGTAGGCAGGCCAGGGGTGGACGGTGGCCTCACGTCGTTACTACTACGCCAACGGCTCGGACGGAGGCCGTTAGCAGAGGTATGCCGACGGCCAAACCGTCGGCATAGACTTGTGTCCACGTCATCGATCCGTGGTGCGTGACACGTCATCGATCCGCGGCGTGTGCCTGGTCGATGCAGACAGAGGCATATTTGTTTTTCCTGTTTTTTCATTCTCTAAATACAAAGCATGTATTTCTATTATGTTTTTAATCTGTTTTCTGGCATATCTTTTTTTATTCTGTTTTTAGGTAAATTTGTCTTATCTAAATAGAAACAACCAGGTGAAAATGTTCATCGGTTCCGGGGTGTGGCTCCCTCACGAACGTCGATGCCGCCATCGCACGGAGGGTTGAAACGGCCACGTTGGGGAGACACAGAGGCAATCTTGCACTGGGTTGGGCCCGGACCTTGATCTGAAGTCTATCTATGGGTTGTCTATCATAGCTAGGTGAAAATGTTCATCGGTCATACCTCGTCCGGTGAAAGTCAAAGGGGTAGACCCATCCGATCAACGGTGCTATGGTTATACGGGACGGGGGACTTGCGGGGGTAGCAATGCCGCCAAGTATTGTGCCGGGACCTCTTATACGTCTACAAGTGTGGTGGCAGGTGCAAGCACTCGGCACGTGGCTCCGTAGTGTGACCCCCCTCATGAACGTCGCTGTCACCATCGCACGGAGGGTGGAAACGACCACGCCGGGGAGACACAGAGGCAATCTTGCACTGGGTTAGGCCGGACTATGATCCGGGGTGTATCTATGGGCTCGCCTATCACACCCAGGTGAAACTTTCCATCGGTCATACCTCGTCCGGTGAAAGTCAAAGGGGTAGACTCGTGCGGTCAACGGTGCTAGGGTTAGACGGGACGGGGTACTGTGGGGAGACAATGCCGCCAAGTATTGCACTGGGCCTTTTTATACGTTTTGGAAGTGTGGTGGTAGGTGCAAGCATCCGGCACACGGCTCCGGGGTGTGGCCCCCCTCGTGGACGTCGATGCCGCCGTCGCACGGAGGGTTGAAACGGCCACGTCGGGGAGACACAGAGGCAATCTTGCACTGGGTTGGGCTCGGACCTATTGGGGAACGTTGCATGGGAAACAAAAAATTTCCTGCGCACACGCAGATCTATCCATGGTGATGAGCATCTACGAGAGGGAGAGTGGATCTACGTATCCTTGTAGATCGCTAAGCAGAAAGCATTAAGAAACGCGGTTGGTGTAGTCGAACGTCTTCGCGATCCAAATCGTCGTGCGTCCCGCGATCCAATCACGATCCATCCCGCGATCCAATCACGATCCGTCCCGCGAACTTGATCACGATCCGTCCCGCGAACTTGATCACGATCCGTCCCACGAACTTGATCACAATCCTTCCGATCTAGCACCGAACGGACGGCACCTCCGCGTTCAGCACACGTACAACTTGATGACGATCTCCGCCGTCTTGATCCAGCAAGAAGGAACGGAGAGGAAGAAGAGTTCTCCGGCAACGTGACGGCGCTCCGACAATGGTGGTGGAGCTATTCCGGCAGGCACTACTGGAATTCAGAAATTTGCCGTCTGCCTAGTCTTTGCCGTCTGCTGGCAGACGGCAAAGACAATATTTGCCGTGAGTCACCAAAAAACGGATGGCAAAGAGCACATTGATGGCAAAGAACCTCTTTGCCATGAGGGGGTAGACGGCAAAGATCCTCTTAGCCCCTTTGCCATGAGGGGGCAGACGGCAAAGGAAACTAAGAGCAGACGGCAAAGGGGGGGAGCCTGCCGTTAGCACTTAACGGGACAGCCTGTTAATCTCCCGTCCCGTTATATTTGCCGTCTGCTCCCTCATGGCAAAGATTCTTTGCCATCCGCCGTACAAAAAGCAGACGGCAAATTACCTCTTTACTGGATTTTTTTTTGCCGTCTAGTTTGCCGTCAGCTGACTGATGGCAAAGCCTTTGCCGTTCGTGTTTCCCCCCTTTGCCGTCTGCCCTGGCAGACGGCAAAATCTCAGATTCCTGTAGTGAGGGCTTCGCCTAAGCATTGCAGACAACCGATCTAGAGGAGAAACTATGCACTGGAGGAACGGGCAGCACGTGGCTGAAAATTCTTGTGCCAAAAACCCTAAAACCTCTAGTATATATAGGAGGAAGAGAAGAGGAGGCTTGGCTCCCAAGGAGCCAGCCCTTGGGTCGGCCGAACCAAGGAGGATTGGAGGATTCCTACTCCAATCCTAGTAGGACTAGGACTCCTCCTTATTTTTGCCCTTTTGCCTTTTTCCACCTTTTTCTCTTTGGGCTTTTCTTCCCAGCCACATGGTCCTTGCGTGGGACTTCCACCAGCCCACTAAGGGATGGTATTTACTCTCCCACAGCCCATGTAGCCTCTTGGGTCGAAATACCCCTCCCGATGGTCTCCCGGTACACTATCGGCACTCCCGGTACACTACCAATGAGCCCGATACTTTTCCGGCGACCAAAATAGGACTTCCTATATATCAATATTTACCTCTGGACCATTCCGGAGCTCCTCGTGACGTCTAGGATCTCATCCAGTACTCCAAACAACCTTCGGTCACCACCATTCATAACTCTATACTACCGAAACATCACTGAACCATAAGTGTGTAGACCCTGCGGGGTCGAGAACTATGTAGACATGACCGAGACACCTCTACGGTCAATAACCAATAGTGGGACTTGGATGCCCATATTGGTTCCTACATATTCTATGAAGATCTTTATTGGTCGAACCTCTATATAGGATTCAGTTAATCCCGTATGGTGTTCCCTTTTTTCTTCGGTATGTTACTTGCCCGAGTTTCGATCATCGGTATCTCCATACCTAGTTCAAGCTCGTTACTGGCAAGTCTCTTTACTCATTCCATAATACAAGATCCCGCTACTAACACTTAGTCACATGGCTTGCAAGGCTTATTGTGATGTTGTATTACCGAGTTGGCCCTGAGATACCTCTCCGTCACACGGAGTAACAAATCCTAGTCTTGATCCATCCCAACTCAACAGACACCCTCGGAGATACCTATAGAGCACCTTTATAGTCACCCAGTTACGTTCTGACGTTTGATACACACAAGGCAATCCTCCGATGTCTGTGAGTTGCATGATCTCATGGTCATAGGAACACATACTTGACATGCAGAAAACAGTAGCAATAAATTGACACGATCATATGCTACATTTGTAGTTTGGGTCTTGTCCATCACATCATTGTCCTAATGATGTGATCCCGTTATCAAATGAAATCTCATGTCCATGACTAGGACACCATAGCCATCTTTGATCAACGAGGTAGTCTATTAGAGGCATACTAGGGACATGGTGTTTTCTATGTATCCACACATGTATCTGAGTTTCCGCATGGATAATAAACGATTATCATGAACAAGGAAATATGATAATAAACACTTTATTCATTGCCTCTAGGGCATATTTCCAACAGTCTCCCACTTGCACTAGAGTCAATAATCTAGTTCACATCACTATGTGATTTACATGGTAATGAATCAAACACCCGTGCATTTTTGGTGTTGATCATGTTTAGCCCTTGGAAGTGGTTTAGTCAACGGGTCTGCAACATTCAGATCCGTGTGCACTTTGGAAATATTTATGTCCTTCTCTTCGATGTAATCGTGGATGGAGTTGAAGTGTCGCTTTATGTGTCTGGTCCTCTTATGAAACCTTGGTTCCTTGGCCAGAGCAATGGCACCAGTGTTGTCACAGAACAGGTTCATTGGATTCAATGCACTCGGCACTACTCCAAGATCTGTCATGAACTGCTTCATCCAGACACCTTCCTTCGCCGCCTCCGAGGCTGCGATGTACTCCGCTTCACATATAGAATCGGCTACCACGCTTTGCTTGGAACTGCACCAGCTTACCGCTCCCCCGTTGAGAACAAATACATATCCGGTTTGCGACTTAGAGTCATCCAGATCTGTGCCAAAGCTTGCATCGACGTAACCCTTTACGACGAGCTCTTCATCACCTCCATAAACGAGAAACATTTCCTTAGTCCTTTTTAGGTACTTAAGGATATTCTTGACTGCTGCCCAATGCTCCATTCCAGGATCACTTTGAAACCTTTCGGCCATACTTATGGCAAGGCTGACATCAGGTCTTGTGCACAGCATTGCATACATGATAGAGCCTATGGCTGAAGCATAGGGGATGACACTCATCTTTTCTCTATCTTCTGCAGTCACTGGGCATTGAGTCTTACTCAACTTCACACCTTGTAACACAGGCAAGAACCCCTTCTTGGACTGATCCATTTTGAACTTCTTCAAAACTTTATCAAGGTATGTGCTCTGTGAAAGTGCTATTAAGCGTCTCGATCTATCTCTATAGATCTTAATGCCTAATATGAAAGCAGCTTCTCCTAGGTCCTTCATTGAAAAACTCTTGTTCAAATATTCCTTCACGCTTTCTAGCATTTCTATATTGTTTCCAATCAGCAATATGTCATCCACATATAATATTAGAAACGCTATAGAGCTCCCACTCACTTTCTTGTAAATACAAGCTTCTCCATATACTTGTATAAAACCAAACGCTTTGATCATCTCATCAAAGCGCTTATTCCAACTTCGAGATGCTTGCACCAGTCCATAAATGGATCACTGGAGTTTGCAAACTTTGTCAGCATTCTCTAGATCGACAAAACTTTTGGGTTGCATCAGATACAACTCTTCCTTAAGGAAACCGTTGAGGAATGCCGTTTTGACATCCATCTGCCAAATTTCATAGTCGAAATAAGCAGTTATTGCCAACATGATTCTGACAGACTTAAGCATCGCTACGGGTGAGAACGTCTCATCGTAGTCAACTCCTTGAACTTGGGAAAAACCTTTTGCCACAAGTCGAGCTTTATAGATGGTGATATTACCGTCCGCGTCTATCTTCTTCTTAAAGGTCCATTTGTTCTGAATGGCATTTCGCCCTTTAGGTAATACTTCCAAAGTCCATAATTTGTTTTCATACATGGATCCCATCTCGGATTTCATGGCCTCTAACAATTTCTCGGAATTCAGGCCCATCACTGCTCCTTCATAGCTCATAGGTTGATTGTTGTCCAACAACATGACCTCTAAGACAGGGTTGCCGTACCACTCAGGAGCAGTACGCGCCCTTGTCGACCTACGAGGTTCAATAGTAGCTTGATCTGAAGCTTCATGATCATCATCATTAACTTCCTCTTCTACCATTGTAGGTTCCACAAAAACATCTTTCTGCGTTGCGCTACTTTCTGGTTGAAGTAAAGGTTCAATAACCTCATCAATCTCTATCTTCCTCCCACTCAATTCTTTCGAGAGAAACTCTTTCTCAAGAAATGTTCCGTTCTTAGCGACAAACACTTTGCCTTTGGATCTGAGATAGAAGGTATCCCGATTGTCTCTTTCGGGTATCCTATGAAGATGCATTTCTCCGCTTTGGGTTCTAGCTTTTCAGGCTAAAGCTTTTTGACGTAAGCATCACATCCCCAAACTTTAAGAAACAACAACTTTGGCCTCTTGCCAAACCATAGTTCATATGGCGTCGTCTCAACGTATTTTGATGGAGTCCTATTTAAAGTGAATGCAGCTGTCTCTAATGCATAACCCCAAAACAATAGTGGCAAATCAGCAAGAGACACCATAGAACGCACCATATCTAATAAGGTTCGATTACGACGTTTGGACACACCATTAAGTTGTGGTGTTCCGGGTGGTGTCAATTGTGAAACAATTCCACACTATTCACCTCCTCGATCAGATCGCAGGAACTTAATCTCCTTGTTACGATGATTCTCAACTTCACTCTGAAATTGCTTGAACTTTTCAAACGTTTTAGACTTGTGTTTCATTAAGTAAATATACCCATATCTACTTAAGTCATCAGTGAAGATGAGAAAATAACGATATCCAGCACGCGTTGTAACATTCATTGGACCACACACATCAGTATGTATGATTTCCAATAAGTCACTTGCCCATTCCATTGTTCCAAAGAACGGCATTTTAGTCATCTTTCCCATGAGTCATGGTTCACATGTGTCAAGTGATTAAAAATCAAGCGACTCCAAAAGTCCATCAGCATGGAGCTTCCTCATGCGTTTTACACCAATATGACCTAAATGGCAGTGCCACAAGAAAGTGGTACTGTCATTATCAACTCTACATCTTTTGGCATCTATGTTATGAACATGTTTGTCATCACTATCAAGATTCAATATCAATAAACCCCTAACATTGGGTGCATGACCATAAAAGGTATTACTCATACAAATAGAACAACCTTTATCCTCTGATTTAAACTAGTAACCGTCTCGCAATAAACAAGGTCCAGATATAATGTTCATGCTTAACGCAGGCACTAAATAACAATTATTCAGGTTCATCACTAATCCCGATGGTAATCAAAGAGAGAGCGTGCCGACGGCGATCACATCAACCTTGGAACCATTTCCCAATCGCATCGTCACTTCATCCTTCGCCAGCCTTCATTTATTCCGTATTTCCTACTTTGAGTTGCAAGTGTGAGCAACCGAACCGGTATCAAATACCCAGGCACTACTACGAGAGCTAGTAAGGTACACATCAATAACATGTATATCATATATACCTTGTTTGTCGTTGGCTGCCTTCTTGTCAGCCAGGTACTTGGGGCAGTTCCGCTTCGAGTGACCAGTTCCCTTGCAATGAAAGCACTCAGTTTCTGGCTTAGGTCCATGCTTAGGCTTCTTTACAGGAGTAGCAACTGCTTTTCCATCCTTCTTGGTTTTACCCTTCTTGCCCTTGCCCTTTCCATTCTTCTTGAAACTAGTGATTTTATTGACCATCAACACTTGATGTTCTTTCTGGATTTCAGACTCAGTGACTTTCAGCATCGCAAACAGCTCGGCGACTCACTTGTTCATCCCATGCATGATATAGTTCATCACAAAGATCTTGTAACTAGGTGGCAGTGATTGAAGAACTCTGTCAGTGATTGCCTCTGGCGGAAGGGTAATTCCCAACTCTGCTAGACGATTTGAATACCCAGACAATCTGAGTATATGCTCACTGATAGACCCGTTCTCCTCCATCTTGCAAGCATAGAATTTATCGGAGGTCTCATACCTCTCGATCCGGGCATTCTTCTGAAAGATAAACTTCAACTCCTGGAACATCTCATATGCTCCATGTCGTTCAAAACGTCTTTGAAGTCCCGGTTCTAAGCCATAAAATATTGCACACTGAACTATTGAGTAATCTCCAGTACATGCCTCCCAAGCGTTCTTAACGTCTTCGGAGGTCATGTCTTCTGGTTGGTCACCAAGTGGTGCATCAAGGACATATGATTTCCGGGAAGCAGTGAGGATAATCCTCAGCTTACGGGCCTAGTCAACAAAGTTACTTCCATCATCTTTCAACTTAGCTTTCTCTAGGAACGCAATAAAATTCTAGAGTGCTACTGCGCGAGCCATTGATCTACAACATAAATATGCAAAGTTTGCTTAGACTATTGTTCAAGATAATGAGTTTAGTTAATCAAATTACTAAAGCTCCCACTCAAATTGACATCCCTCAGGTCATCTGAGTGTGACATGATCCAAATCCACCAACTCAAGTCCGATCATCATGTGAGTTGCGGTGGCTTCAATGGTGAACATCATTATGTTGATCATATCTACTATATGACTCATGTTCGACCTTTCGGTCTCATGTGTTCCGAGGCCATGTATGTACATGCTAGGCTCGTCAAGTCTAACCCGAGTGTTCTGCATGTGCAACACTGGCTTGCACCCGTTGTATGTGAACGTAGAGTCTATCACACCCAATCATCACGTGGTGTCTCAACACGACGAACTTTCGCAATGGTGCACACTCGGGGAGAACACAATTTATCTTGAAATTAAGTGAGGTATCACCATGTAATGCTACCGTCGTCCTAAGCAAAACAAGGTGCATAAAAGGATTAGCATCACATGCAAATCAAAAGTGACATGATATGGCCATGAACTTGTGCTTTTGATCTCCATCTAGACAGCACCGGCATGATCTCCATCATCACCGGCAAGACACCATGATCTCCATCATCTTGATCTCCATCAATGTGTCGCCATCGGGGTTGTCATGCCCAACATGCTTCTACTAATATTGCTACCGTTTAGCGCTAAAGTAAATCATTACATAGTGCTTAATGATTGACATGCAGGTCATACAATAATTAACGACAACCCTATGGCTCCTGCTAGTTGTCGTACTCATCGACATGCAAGTCGTGATAATCTATACATCACATGATCATCTCATAGATCACATATATCACATCATGTAATTGGCCATATCACATCACAACATACCCTGCAAAAACAAGTTAGACGTCCTCTAATTGTTGTTGCATGTTTTACGTGGCTGCTACTGGTATCTAGCAAGAGCAATTCTCATCTACGCAAAAACCACAACGGTGATACACTAGTTGCTTTCCAACCTTCTCAAGGACCGCCTTTGTCGAATCCGATCCAACTAAAGTGAGGGAAACTAGCACCCGCAAGACATCTATGCAATAAGTTGCGGTCGAGGGAACCGGTCTCTCGTAAGTGTACGACTAATGTTGGTCCGGGCCGCTTCATCTCACAATACCGCTGAACCAAAATCCGACCAAGGGAGGAAGCAATCTAAGCATCAACGCATAGACCTAGCTCATGATGCCACTGTTGGGGAACGTTGCATGGGAAACAAAAAATTTCCTACGCACACGTAGATCTATCCATGGTGATGAGCATCTACGAGAGGGAGAGTGGATCTACGTACCCTTGTAGATCGCTAAGCGGGAAGCGTTAGGAAACGCGGTTGGTGTAGTCGAACGTCTTCGCAATCCAAATCGCCGTGCGTCCCGCGATCCAATCACGATCCGTCCCACGATATAATCACGATCTATACCACGATCAAATCACGATCTGTCCCGTGAACTTGATCACGATCCGTCCCACGAACTTGATCACGATCCTTCCGATCTAGCGCCTAACGGACGGCACCTCCGCGTTCAGCACACGTACAGCTTGATGACGATCTCCACCGTCTTGATCCAGCAAGAAGGACCAGAGAGGAAGAAGAGTTCTCCGGCAGCATGACAGCGCTCCGGCGATGGTGGTGGAGCTATTCCGGTAGGGCTTCGCCTAAGCGCTGCAGAAAACCGATCTAGAGGAGAAACTATGCACTGGAGGAACGGGCAGCACGTGGCTGAAAATTCTTGTGCCAAAAACCCTAAACCTCTAGTATATATAGGAGGAAGAGAGGAGGAGGCTTGGCTGCCAAGGAGCCAGCCCTTGGGTCGGCCGAACCAAGGAGGATTGGAGGATTCCTACTCCAATCCTAGTTGGACTAGGACTCCTCCTTATTTTTGCCCTTTTGCCTTTTTCCACCTTTTTCTCTTTGGGCTTTTCTTCCCAGCCACATGGTCCTTGCGTGGGACTTCCACCAGCCCACTAAGGGATGGTATTTACTCTCCCACAGCCCATGTAGCCTCTTGGGTCGAAATACCCCTCCCGATGGTCTCCCGGTACACTATCGGCACTCCCGGTACACTACCAATGAGCCCGATACTTTTCCGGCGACCAAAATAGGACTTCCTATATATCAATATTTACCTCTGGACCATTCCGGAGCTCCTCGTGACGTCTAAGATCTCATCCAGTACTCCAAACAACCTTCGGTCACCACCATTCATAACTCTATACTACCGAAACGTCACTGAACCTTAAGTGTGCAGACCCTGCGGGTTCGAGAACTATGTAGACATGACCGAGACACCTCTACGGTCAATAACCAATGTCGGTTCCTACATATTCTACAAAGATCTGGATGCCCATATTGGTTTCTACATATTCTACGAAGATCTTTATCGATCGAACCTCTATGTCAAGGATTCTGTTAATCCCGTATGATGTTCCCTTTGTTCTTCGGTATGTTACTTGCCCGAGATTTGATCGCCGGTATCTCCATACCTAGTTCAACCTCTTTACTGGCAAGTCTCTTTACTCATTCCGTAATACAAGATCCCACACTAACACTTAGTCACATTGCTTGCAAGGCTTATTGTGATGTTGTATTACCGAGTGGGCCCTGAGATACCTCTTCGTCACACGGAGTAACAAATCCCAGTCTTCATCCATGCCAACTCAACAGACACCCTCGGAGATACCTGTAGAGCACCTTTATAGTCACCCAGTTATGTTGCGACGTTTGATACACACAAGGCAATCCTCCGATGTCCGTGAGTTGCATGATCTCATGGTCATTGGAACACATACCTGACATGCAGAAAACTGACACGATCATATGCTACGTTTGTAGTTTCGGTCTTGTCCATCACATCATTCTCCTAATGATGTGATCCCGTTATCAAATGACATCTCATGTCCATGACTAGGAAACCATAGGCATCTTCGATCAACGAGCTAGTCTATTAGAGGCATACTAGGGACATGGTGTTGTCTATGTATCCACACATGTATCTGAGTTTCCGATCAACACAATTATAGCATGATAATAAACGATTATCATGAACAAGGAAATATGGTAATAAACACTTTATTCATTGCCTCTAGGGCATATTTCCAACAGGACCTTGATCCGAAGTCTATCTATGGGCTACCTATCATAGCCAGGTGAAAATGTTCATCGGTCATACCTCGTCCGGTGAAAGTCAAAGGGGTAGACCCGTCCGGTCAATGGTGCTATGGTTATATGGGACGGGAGACTTGTGGGGGTAGCAATGCCGCCAGGTCTTGCGTCGGGACCTCTTATACGTCTACAAGTGTGGTGGCAGGTGCAAGCACTCGGCACATGGCTCCGTAGTGTGACCCCCCTCACGAACGTCGCTGTCACCATCGCACGGAGGGTGGAAACGACCACGTCGGGGAGACAAAGAGGCAATCTTACACTGGGTTGGGCCCGGACCATGATCTGGAGTGTATTTATGGGCTCGCCTATCACACCCAGGTGAAACTTTCCATTGGTCATACCTCGTCCGGTGAAAGTCAAAGGGGTTGACCCGTCCGGTCAACGGTGCTAGGGTTAGATGGGACAGGGTACTTGGGGGGAGGCAATGCCGCTAGGTATTGCACTGGGCCTTTTTATACGTTTTGGAAGTGTGGTGGTAGGTGCAAGCATCAGGCACGCGGCTCTAGGGTTTGGCCCCCCTCACGGATGTCAATGCCACCGCCGCACGGAGGGTTGAAACGGCCACGTCGGGGAGACACAGAGGCAATCTTGCACTGGGTTGGGCCCGGACCTTGATCCGAAGTCTATCTATGGGATGCCTATCATAGCCAGGTGAAATTTTCATCGGTCATACCTCGTCTGGTGAAAGTCAAAGGGGTAGACGCGTCCGGTCAACGGTGCTATGGTTATACGGGACGGCGGGCTTGCGGGGGTAGCAATGCCACCAGGTCTTGCATCGGGACCTCTTATACGTTTGCTAGTGTGGTGACAGGTGGAAGCACTCGGCACGTGGCTCCGTAGTGTGAACCCCTCACGAATGTCGCTGTCACCATCGCACGGAGGGTGGAAATGACCATGTCGGGGAGACACAGAGGCAATCTTGCACTTGGTTGGGCCCGGACCATGATCTGGGGTGTATCTATGAGCTCGCCTATCACACCCAGGTGAAACTTTCCATCGGTCATACCTCGTCCGGTGAAAGTCAAAGGGGTAGACTCGTGCGGTCAACGGTGCTAGGGTTAGACAGGACAGGGCACTTGGGGGAGGCAATGCCGCCAGGTATTGCACTAGGCCTTTTTATACGTTTTGGAAGTGTGGTGGTAGGTGCAAGCATCCGGCACACGACACTGGTGGGCCTCCTGACGCCGGCGGGCCTCCCCAACCCTGCCCGTCCTCCCGACGCCAGTGGGCCTCCCCGACCCCGCCCGTCCTGCCCCCGACGCCGCCCGTCCTCCACGATGTCGGTCGGCCTCCCTGACCTCGCCCGTCCTCCCCCGCACCGGCTGGCCTCCCCCTTCCGGCCTCCTCATCCCCGCTCCGGCCGGCCTCCCTCGACCACCCGCAGTAGCCTCCCCCTCACCGGCCAGTAATATAGTTAATATATTGTTAATATTGTTAGTTTGTTTGCCTACATGATGCTAAAGTAAATGAATGCATGTTTAGATGCTTTAAATATGCTCTATGAGTTTTGATGTTCTAAATTTTTGTCGCGGTGGAATTTGCAGTTTTTTTATGTCACTAGATTTTCTTTTCACGTCAAGTCCCATAACCTAGGCGTCTCCCGTCCGAAAGGGTTGCATCGATAAATATGCATTCAATTGCATATTTATCACCATAACTCTTTTGGATTGTCCAGCGTTTTCCATGGACAGCCTGAGGATGTATAGATTGGGTACGTTCTTCATGCCCTACCCTGTTCCGAGACAAGATTTTGGTGGCGCCTCCCCGTTGTTCTCCGGAGCACATTCTCTCGGCTATTTGCCGAGACATGTATCTGGAGAATAGCGGGGAGGTGCTGCTGAAATTTTGTCTCGGAATGGGGTAGAGCATGGAGAACGTACTCAATCTAGACATCCTCGGGTGGCATTAGGACCCATCTATACCTATTAGAGATGTTGTTGGATTCACCGCAGAAGAAAATAAAAATTTGATGTGATTAATTCAATGAATCCTTAATTTTGTTGTGTGGCTCCCAATAAAACAGAGGATGGCAGATAATCAGTGGATGTACAGTGGTTTTATCCATCGGAATCGAGTAACATCAGAGTGGGTCGCGAAAACCGATGTGTATTTGAAGGATATGTTCCGTAGTCCAATGAGAATTATCCCACCATGCCCATGTGCGAGATGTGGCAGACGTCACCGTAAAAATTAGAAGGACATGACTGACCACCTTCGCACGCACGGATATATGGCAAACTTTCACATGCCACCGGTAAATTTAGCTGAGCATGACTGTGGCAGAGAGGAGGTAATGCGACAACGCATCGATGGTTATGAAGACGATGGGGTCAGGGACATGCTAGATGATGTCATTACTATAGAAACGACAAATGCGACACCTTCGGAGAATGAACTGGAGGAGCCGGAGGCAATCGCAAAGGCCTTCTTGGAGGTCTTGGCTTCGTCGAAGAAACCTCTTTATGAGGGTGCCAAAATATCTCAGTTGGATGCCATCTTGCAACTTATTGCAGTCAAGGCTGAGTACGGCTGTAACCAGAAATGCTTTGAAGCATTCCTGGGAGTATGGGCTAGCAGCCTTCCCTAGGGTCATCAACTTCCAAAAAGCATGTACGCTACAAAGAAAATCATGAAGGCACTCTCTATGGATTATAAGAAAATACATGTTTGTCCGAAGAATTGCCTTTTGTTTAGGCACGAGTATGCGGATGACAAGTATTGGAGGGAGTATGGTTCGTCTCGGTACCTTGAGGTGGTCGGTGAGGATGGTGCAAAAAGGCGGCTAACGATCCCCGCTAAGGTTCTTCGGTATCTCGATTTCATACAAAGACTGCACCACATTTCATCATGGAGGAGTCTGCCAAAATGATGAAGTGGCACAAGGAAGGTAAAAGGTATCATCCAAATAAAATCGTACATCCATCAGAAGGTGAAGCATGGAAGTCGTTCGATGAAGAATACCCCGAGGAAGCAGCAGAGGCTGGGAATGTCACAGTTGCAATAACAGGTGATGGGGTCAATCCATATGGTATGTCGACCAATCCATACAGCTGCTGGCCCGTGTTTGTTATTCCGCTCAATCTCCCTCCATGTGTACTAATGCAACGCAACACCATGTTCTTGTTGCTGATTATTCCAGAGCCTAAATACCTGGGGAAGAATTTGGTAGTGTTTATGCAGCCGCTGGTGGATGATTTGCACCATTCTTGGTACTTCCCATGGTTGACATACGACCGACATCTGCAAAAAAAATTCTTGATGAAAGTTTGGTTGATGTATTGCATGCATAACTTTCCTGGCTATGCTCTATTCTGCGGATGGTGTACAAGTGGGAAGATGCCATGCCCAGTGAGCATGCAGGCTCTGCGTTTGATTTGGCTGCAGAAGGGTGGCAAGTATTCATCCTTTGACCTGCATTGACAGTTCCTCCCTCCAGACCATCCAGACAGGGAAGACAAGAAGAGCTTCACGAAAGTTCGGGTTGTCCATGAAGTAATCGAGATTCCAACATTTTCGGGGGCAGATGTTTTTGCTCGGATAAAAGCTCTCAAGCCTAAAGTAAAAGGCAAAGTCAAAGGAAAACGCTTCGAGGGATATGGTGAGATGCACAACTAGACTCACATTACCCCCTTCTCGAAGCTTCCCTATTTCAAGGACCTCAAACTTCCTTACAACATTGATGTGATGCACACCGAAAAGAATGTCGCGGAGTCCCTTTTCCGCATGATCCTCAACATTCCTGATAAGACGAAGGATAACCATAAAGCTAGAGCCGATCAAAAGAGAATTTGTGATAGATCACATCTAAACATGAAGCCTCCCACAGGCGGTCGAAGAAGCTGGTTCAAGCCAGATGCTGACTTTGTCCTTAAACCGCCAGAAAAGAAGGAAGTATTTATCTAGATGAAACACATTTTGAAGTTCACCGATGGTTATGCATCGAATATAAGTAAGGGAGTCAATCTTTCAATGGCCAAAGTGACCAGGCTCAAGAGTCATGACTACCATCTGTGGATTGAGCAGATAATGCCGGTGATGGTTCGAGGCTATGCCCCCGAGCATGTCTGGCGAGTGCTTGCCGAACTAAGCCATTTCTTCCGCACGCTCTGTGCTAAAGAAGTAAGTAAAGATGTGATTGAACAATTGCAGAAGAAGGCATCGGAGTTGATAGTCAAGATAGAGAAGATCTTTCCGCCAGGCTTGTTTACTCCGATGACACATCTCATTCTGCACCTCGCGAAAGAGGTATTGTTGGGGGGTCCTGTGCAGAATCGTTGGCAGTATGGCCCGGAGAGATAGAACAAGCATCTCCGACAGAAATGTGGAAACAAAGCAAAGACTGAAGCTTCCATAGCTGATGCAGTTATCCTAGAGGAGGTGTCAAACCTCAAGACATCGTACTACCCAGACGACGTTCCCCATCTGCATAATAAGGTGCCTTCATACAATATAACAGAGCCCAAGTATCAACCCAAGCTCCATCTATTCAACGGGCAAGGTGGCAGGGCTGGGGCCTCGAAATCTTATAAAATGCCACGATAAGAGTGGGAGGACCTTATGTTCTATGTCTTGCAAAACATCAAGGAAGTCGAGGAAGTGTGGATGAGGTAATACCACTACACCATTCCTTTATGCACATCATCATGTTCTATGTTCACTTAATCCTGGTCTAACACCACTTATCTTCTTTTAGTGATTTCGTTCAAGAGGAATGGGCGGGACTGAATCCTCCTACTGAGGCGGAGGCACTTACACTTCTCCGTCATGGAAACCCTGGAAATAAAAAATTTGTTGCTTGGTTCATGGAGAAAGTAATTTTCCACATTCCCTTATTAAATACGTAGTTCAACATTTATTAGTTAACCAAACTTATGCACCCAACAATTTCAATTATACTTGTAGGGAAAAGATCCGAACATATCTATGGATGATGAATTGAGATGGGTTTCCATGGGTTTTGACCCTGCCGTCATGACATGTAAAAAGTATGATGTGAATGGGTATCGCTTCCATACAGAGGAGCACCAGAACAGCCGGCCTGATCCCAAAACTATAAATACCGGAGTGTACACCCTCGGTCAAAATTCAGTAGACTACTACGGAAGGGTCCAAAATATATTCGAGATTACATTCCGCAAAGGGCGCGAAACCCTAAGTCTACCTGTGTTCAAATGTCGATGGTTCGATCCGCAGGAGGGGTAGAGACATACGCCTTCCATTGGTTTGGTCGAAGTTAAACCATCAACCGTCTATGCTGGAGCTGATCTCTTCATTGTGGCTACCCAAGCTACACAAGTTTATTATTTGCCTTACCCATGCCAGAAAGAGTACCTATGGGGTTGGGAAGTTGTGTTCAAGGTGTCTCCACATGGTAAGCTACCGGACCCGAACGAATATGATTACTACAACATTAACCCCATGACATACGAGGGACTGTTCTATCAAGAGCAACCCGATGATGATGTGGTCAGAAACGATGACGCTAGACTACTGAGCGATGATGATGTGGATCCAAACGATGACGATGCACGGAATGATGGTGAGACCATTGTTAATGAAAATGACATACTTAGGCTAGAAAAGTTAAACGAAGACACTGCTGACGAGGAAGAGCCTCCACCTCCGTCAGACAACGAATATGATATGATTGATACTGATGATGAGACCGAGCAAGAAATCGGTTACAACAGTGATGATTCGTACGGGTTCTAGCAGATGTATGTTTCATGTCTTTTTCCCTATGGTTTAGGAATATGCCTTTTATGCTTATTTTTAATGTGTTTATTAGTCATTATTATTATGCTTTTTCCTTAATTATTAATGTACTAATTGTTTATTCTATTTTCAATGCAGGTTCGTGGAACATGGGCAAGGGGAAGGGACGGCGCGAGTTTCATACGCAAGGTCGTCGGCATTGCTAGTCGGAGTGGTCGGGCACGTACTGTTACCCCCCGACTACTTGAGGATGACTCCTCATAGGAAGAGAGAGGGAGAGCCCATGGAGGGCGAGGGGGTGGTGGGAGAGCACATGGAGGGCGAGGGGGTGGTCAGAGAGCCACTAGAGGGGGTCGTGGCCAGAAAGAGCGCACCCTCACCGACATAGGGTGTTGTCTTCTCCTCTAATGAGGTACCCTCTGCCGAGGAGGAGGAGGACGAGGAGGAGGAGGTGGTTCGCGAGGAGGGGGTGAGGAGGAGGAGGAGGGGGTTGGGGAGGGGGACGAGGAGGAGGAGGAGGCAGGCGGGGATGATGGTGGTGGGGACGCTGGTGGTGGCGGGAGTGGCAACAATAAGGGATGGTTGCGTGGTAACGCAAAGGTCCCAAAGCATATTCCTACCGAGGAGCAGAAGTGGCTCATTAAGCCAAAGGGGATAGAGTAAGTTCCACTAAATAATTGCAATAATAATTTAATTCTTTTGCTTGTCACATCCTAATATTTTCATTCTTTAAATCTTTTGCTTGTCATATGCTAATATTTTCATTCTTTATATCTTTTGTAGTAACTGGGTACATCCTAAAGGGGCTCGTGTTCCCAACGGCATCATCACCATCTTGCTAAAGGAATATTGGTCGGGGCTGTACTGTCCGGATCCAGTTAGGCACCCGGATCTTTGGGTTTTGGCTAAGACCTGGGAGCACTGGGAAGCGGCCCCCCACGCAGAGTATGTGACCCATGCTAAGACCGTGATCACTAATTTTTGGGTGAGTTCTCTTCAAAGACACACATCCATTATGGTTTCATGAATGATTTAACTCATGGCTTCTTCCATTCTGGTTTCATGAATGATTGTAGAAATACTATCGAGTTCTTTCGGAGCACAAGGGCACTGCCGACGAGATCGTGTTGCGCCAAGCGAAGAAGAAGGCCCGCCAGATGCAGTATGAGGTGTGGTTGGTGGCCATCATGCAATACTATCACGACTATCTTGGTATGAAGATGACCAAGGAAGGAGTGAAGGCGCGACACATTACCTTGGAGAGGGACGAGTACTTGTCGGTAAGTATTAATGATTTTTCATTCCAAAGTTTGTGGTAAATTTCATCGTTTCGTGTTACACATGCCATTATGCTTCCTATTATGTAGGTGTGTCCAAATTGGTGTTATGGAAAAGACGAGTCCTGGGCGGCATTGGTGGACCTGTGGTGTGGTCAGAATGAAGCCTGGGCGGCTACTAGCAGCAAAAACAAGGCTAACCGAGGGAAGGAGGGAGTACATGCTGAGGGAAACCGGAACCACTTTCTCCACAAGGCACTTCAGGTATGACTAACCTCATTAAAAAATCTTCTTCTATTTACCGTCATTTTTTTATGTATGACTAACATCTGTTTGTTGGTGCAGGAGGAGAAACTCAAGCGGCCGCTCTCACACATGGAGGCGTGGGAGATCGCCCATACTCGGAGGAGGCCCAAGCCTAGGGAAGACAAGTACTACGGCAACACCGCGGAGAAGAAGAAGAACTACTCTGCGGCGTATCTGAATCTACATCCTGACACACTTGACCCCATTAAGGCGCCTTTGGACAATAGGGCGGTGGTTGGCATAAGGCCGAAGGCTCATAGTCGGCAGCCGGTTCTGGATGCTGTGGTCACTCCTTCTATCTCCTACACACAGCTCCGAGCTACCGACTCAAGCCTGAGACAGCGCACGCCCACGACCACTGCGCAGTCACAGTCCCTCCTAGCCGAGCGGCACTCTATAAGTTTTTTCCCTCTTATCTTCATTGCTCAATTTATTTTCCGCATTGAGATGTTTAATGAGTTCCATCACGTCATATTGTAGGCCTACATGGAGTATGCATGACACGAGACCATGGCATGGAGCGCGAGAGTTGTAGCCGTCCAGGACCACATCACTCGCATGATGACGGTTAGTTTAGCCCCTTTCATTTCATTTCCATATTGGCACTTTCATTTCTTCTGACATTGGTGTTTGCTTTGTCAATTAACATGCAGCTCGTGTTTGAGAGCATGAGGAACGGCACGATTCCTGAAATGGAACCAGCACCACCAGCTGTAGGACCATAACCAGTGCTGCTTACCTTTGAGGAATTTCTAGCACAAGAATCGGGGACAATGATGGTTAGTACATCCCCAAACTATTCAACCATCGCTTACTATTTATTCAACACAATATCATTCACTCAACATGTCTTTTCAAACATCTAGGGAACCGGTGGATCATTCGTTGGTGGTGGTGTCGTTGTTCACATCACTCCCGAGTCACGGAGCCCGGTTACTCCAATCCACCGAGACGGTAGCTCTACCACTAGCAGTGAAGACCTGGGCTTTGGCGGACTTGGCGTTGACGACCTTGGAGGTGGACGTACTCGCGCTCCTTAAATGACTAGTGCTCTTTAGATGACGTCCGTCTTTTTACGCTACTTCCGATGACTTCTTCCTTTAGATGACTTGTGCTCTTGATATGCTTATGTTTCTGATATGCTTATGTTGTTCGTTGTGAGGATGTGATGGTGGTGGTGTTGGTTGTGACGATGTGATGGTGTTGTTGGCTGTGCATTAAATTTCATTGTATATACCCTGTTATTTTGGAGCTGAAATGAATTTGTATGAACCAGGCCAAAGGAAAAAAAAGTGCAAAACTACGCCGACGGCATAGCCGTCGGCATAGAGGGTCTCCGAATTACCAGTGGCTACCACGTGACAATCTATGTCGTCGGTGTACAGTTGTAGCCTAAACCGACGGCTTGAGCCGTCGGCGTACGCATGCCCCAGGGGATACCAGCGCCTGCCACGTGGCAAGCTATGCCGACGGCTAGGCCGTCGGCGTATCTTTGTAGCCTAAGCCGACGGCCCAGGCCGTCGGCATAGGACGGACACGTGGCCGTCCCTGGGTGGTACACTCTTGACGGCAGCACTGCCGGACGCCGTTTGCCATGGAGTTATGCCGAACGCCTAAGCCGTCGGTACCTCTGTACGGACACCGTCGGCATAGCATATATGCCGACGGCTTTTTTGTGTCGACGGTGACTTGCGATACGCCAACATATATGGTGCCGACGGGCCTATGCCGACGGGAATCGGGCCTATGCCGACAGCCTAAGCCGTCGGCACAGAGCTTTATCCTGGTAGTGATTGTAGCGTTTCTTCTCGGTTTTATATATATTTGAACATTTCTTTAAAAAGGCAAGAAAAAATAGCAAGTTGGTTTTTTAACATGGGAACAATAAAAAAAATCCAAACAGTTTTCTACACAGCTAACATTTCTTGAAAGTTCTGATTATTCTTAGGCAAGCGAAAACACTTTTCGAAACTTACCAAATAAATTGAATTTGGGAACAAATTTTGGAAATGGACACATATTTTGAAACTTTGAATAATTTTAGAAAAATGCAAAAACCAAACATGTTCGTATTTTGTAATTTTTTAAATGTTTTTTATTTCCATAGATTTTTTGAAAACCTGATATTTTTTAAAAATTATTTAACATTTTATTACTTCGTGAATAAGACTTTAAAACAGGAAACATTTCATAAATTTCAAACAATACTGAAATTTGCCGAAATTTTTGATGAAAATGCAAATATTTTTTCAAAAAAATAAACATAATTTATTGAATGGAGTTTTCTTTAAAATGGAAAGAGGAGAAATATAAATAATATAAAAAACTGATAAAAGAAAGCACAGGGAAAAAAATATTTTTGCACCTGAAGCGGTTAGGGACATTCAAAAAGGTTTCCAAAACCGGCCAGTTACAGTGCTACCACTAACTGGGCCGGCCAATTAGGTGGGATGCTGGTGCAGGACAGGGGGGGACAGGAGGATTAACGTTGTCAAGGAGGTGCGGCGGCCATGGAGAAGTGCACAGACCATCGAGGCGCTAGCCGCCAGCTCCTCACGATAAAATTATAATCTAGTGTTTTTATCAAGGAGGAATCAGAGTGTTTCGTGGTCTAGAAGCGGGCTTTTAAAAAAAATTAAAAGTCATGATTTTTTTATCAAATTTGAAAAATATTTTTCAATATTTTTTAAAAATTATCGATTTAGAAAAAGGTAGCGCATTAATAAAAGAAAAATGAAACAGGAAAACAAAAAAAAGTTCAAAACATAGGGGAGCATTTCCTATACCTATAAATCTAAGAAAGGAAGATTGTATGAACCGGCAACATGTTTGGCCCAAAGTTGAGGTTGGTGTGCGCCTGTTTGCAGAATGAGCTGCAACCGGCGCTGAAAGTCGGCCGCAGATGCTGTTATGCGGGCTTGATTGAGCGGCACCGCGGGCAGCCCGCTCCCACTTGCAGCATGAGATCGAGGTGTTTTCATTCGACTGAATGTGAAACAAACGGAGGTCGGTGTTTCGAACCCAACCTCATCTACACCCAGCCATGAATAGTAAATTCAAAAAACTAATTACATATTTTTAAAAAGAAATTCTAGGCGTCCAAGATGCTCAGGGTGTGCAAATTGTTTTTTTTTGCCACGAGCTCCTCGGACGCCATTTGACCACGAAAATGTGCATGCTCGTAGCACACCCAAGCTTTTTATATGCCACAAGAGTTCATATTATTTTTGGAAATTTGTATGCTATTCTTTTGAATTTATCGTGGATCGAGAGCAGGTGAGCCAATATTCCTCTCTGGATTTCCGAAACAATGCATCTAACTTCCCAAGTGTATCTCTAATCTAATATACTCCCTCTATCCATATATATAAGGCCTAATGCATTTTTCAAAGCTAATTTTGACAACATGTTAGAGCAATAATATATGACATGCAATTTACACAAAGCATACTATCAAATTCGTACTTGAAAGAAATTTCTAATGATATAGTTTTCGCATTATACACACGTACTATTAATCTAATCAATAATCAAAGAAAGTTTTAAAAAAACACATCAGGCCCTATATATATGGCGACAGAGAGTACTAGATATGAAAACGCGGCTTGCTGCGCGTTGCCTGCCGAAGCGACTGGCAAACCAACATGAATAATATCTACTCATGTTGACATTTCAATGCAATTGAACCAGTGCAGGGACTGCCGATAGGATACCAAATGGCTTGGACCGGACCTTTCAGTGACATCTGTTTCGACGACCAAAACGATGCTAAGTGCAACCTAAAATGGAATCAAAATTATGCAATTTGATGGCACGATCCACAAAAGGAAATCTTGGTTCTGATGTGTCAATTTTTTTTTGACAAAAAGAAATGGATAATACCTAGTCAAGCATAAAATGGAAGTAAATACACAGCCAACAATGGTAAACATACATATATAACTCAAAAGAAGATGTAGTATATAACAGATCAATAGATATGTTGATAGATCAGCCAATCCAGATCAACAATGCAGTACTTGCCCAAAACTACTTTGATGTGTGACTAAAAATGCCCATTTTGTAATTAATAAAGGGGGAGTATCCTCATCTCACTCGCAGTTGGGTAGGTGCCGCAACCACGCTTGTTCTGAGGTGGCTGGGCTAAGTAAACACATCTTTCTTTTGCAGGTATAGTAAACACATCCTCTTCATATCTAAAGGAGCAAATGGGGACAAAAAATGTTAGCACGATTAGCTATGAAGCAGTCTTTTTTATTGATACTCAATAGAAAATCTTTTGCGCAGAAGTGAACATCTTATAGATAAATAAAGTAGCTCCATGTAAACCAAATAGGCAATAAAATAACAGAAATGGGCAGCCAAGAACATAGACTTCACTCTAATGCTTAAGTGACCAATGTAGAAGTATGCAAATAATATTTGCCCAAACGTATTGAATAAAACATGAATAACATTGTAAAAGAGAAACGCAATTTAAGTTTAGAAAACCAGAGATAGATAATCAACCATAATATCCCCAATTAGCCCATAAAATACCTCCAATTAGGTGTTCATGTTCCCTAGTGTAAATTGTAGCGTAAGTGATAAGATTTATTTTTTCCAGTTCGTACTTTTACATTTGGAAGGAACTCCCTTGATGTTGGGTAACATAACAGAAACCAAAAAAAAATCCGTCCGACGAATCAAATCTAGAAACACTATGAAGGTGTAGATGGGATTGGATAGAAAACAAAAAAAACGTCCAATTTGAGTGCAGCGGAAGAAGAGCTGGTGAAGATCGTTGGTAAAAATTCTCATAGCATGCATTTACAACCTCCCAAATGCGAGAATTTCTCCCTCGAATGAAGATTGAAAGCATGATCTTTCTCCCGGCATGTGTGCCTAAGAAGTCACCACTCCGACACCGCTTCGTCATCCAAAACTAAGCGGCTTGAGAGTACTAGAGGGGGTGGGGCAGCCTAATGACACATGCAACCCTTGTGCTAGGAAGTTGTCCAATAAGAGGGGTTTCTCCCTCCACTAATTGGTGTTGGGGAGGAGTGGAGACTTTGGAGGAGGGGCTCCCTCCCTAGGACGGCACACCAATGGGTGGGCCCCACCCCAACCCTAGCTAATTGGTTGCCAAGTCTAGGGTGGCGCCCACCTAATAGGCCTCTAAGGCCCATCTGGCTAGCCACCATTTAGGCCTTGCCTATGAACTTGTCCCATGTCCTTGCTATTACTTTATGGAGGCTAGCTCCATAATATTCTAGACCCTTCCTATACTATCTAGGGTTTATTTACTCTCCTCCAGAACTTTTCTAGTTCTCAGTTTTGTCTTGTTTTCTCCAAAACACTTTTGATTTATCAGAAACACTCACGTTTCTCTCTCCGAAACACTTTCAATATCTCCAAAACTTTTTCGATAATTTTCTCTCAAGCTCCTAACTGTAGGATCGAAAGTAGGTCTAGAGGGGGGTGATTAGACTACTTGACCAATTAAAAATCTACTTCTTCCCAATTTCAAGTGTTGGCAGATTTTAGCATTCATAGAAAGTCAATACACCCTACACATGCATGTCTACGAGTATAGCAGCGGAAAGTCAAGACAGTCATGAGTAGTAGAGGAAGGGTAGGAAGATCAAACACAATTTGGAGACACGATGATTTTTCCCGTGGTTCAGATAGGTGGTGCTATCGTACGTCCACGTTTATGGAGTCTTCAACCCATGGAGGGTAACAGTCACGAGAGTCCATGGAGGGCTCTACCCATGGAGGGTTCCACGAAGAAGCAACCTTGACTATACCATGATGGCCTACGTCCACAAAGGACTAGCCTAACTCGGGGTAGATCTTCACGAAGTAGGCGATCTACTTGCCCTTACAAACTTCTTGGTTCACTCCACAACACGAAGTAGGAGGCTCCCAAGCGACACCTAACCAATCTAGGAGGCACCACCCTCCAAAAGGTAATAGGCTTGATAATGTCGATGAACTCCTTGCTCTTGTGCTTCAAGATGATAGACTCCTCAACACACAATCACTCTCTCACAAATTTGGCTATGGTGGAAGAGATTGGTTGGGTGGAAAGCAATTTGGGGAGGTTAGAGATCAAGATTCATATGGTTGGAATGGAATGACATGATCTCAACACAAGGGTAGGTGGCTCTCTCTCAGAAAATCAGTTGGTATGAGTGGGGGTATGTTCTGAGTGCTTCTCTTGCGAGTGAGTGGTGGTGGAGGGGTATATATAGGCATCTCCAAAAATCCAACTTTTACACCTAGTAAGTCCAACTCGGTGACACTGATGTGTTAATATCGGTGGTACCGTGTTGCCTAAAAGGTAGCAACTTTTGAATCTCGGTGAGACCGATGCATAAAACTTGGTTCCATCGATAAGGTGACCAACAGTCAGATTGTTAGACTTGGTGACGCCGATTCAACAAACTCGGTCGGACCGTTTTTGTGAATTTGCGTAACAGAATGTTGGCAACCGAAACTCAGTGGCACCGAAACAGAATCGGTTGCACCGATGGGCTAGGGTTTGGCTTGAATCTGCCTAAGGCGAGAATCGGTGTCACTGAATGGGGAGTGTTGGTTGCACCGATTTTGGATATTTGGCTTTGGACAGACTTTTGTAGAAGAGCTTGTGGGTGTGTGTGTGGTGACTATCACTTGTGCATGTATGAGCATTTTGTGCACCAACAGTACCTTACCCCCCCTTTTAATAGTATTGGCTTTCCTATGGACTCAACATGATTTCCCACAAAGTAAAATGTAGAGTCCTCTTGCTTGAAGCTTTGCCAATCTATTTCCTTGCATCTTGGGGTATTCCAAAATTCTTTTGCCAACCCATCATTGAGCTTTTCCTGAAATATGCTTAGTGGAAATATCAGTTCAAGGACATATATCTTGTTGTTAATTACCAAAACCACCAAGGGACCAAATGTGCTTTAAATCTCCCCCTTTTTGGTAATTGATGACAGCATATAGATCAAAGCTTTGAAATATGATATAATCAATGAATATAATTGTCGCTTTGAGAAGTATGTGATAAGCAAGAGCTCCCCCTAAATTTGTGCATTGTTTTAAATTTGCATTTGAATGCAAATGCACAATCGGTTGGGTACATGGGGCACTTCTTCCAGGTCACATACATCTTAGTGGTGTGCGAGAGTAATAAGAGTTAATATCATAGCACAACACAACAAGCAAAGTGAATGATCATCTCATAACCATCGAAAGGATAGGAAATAGTAGCAACACACATTAAAGCGTATGATCAAACACGAACAAAAGTTTAACACAAGCAACCAAAAGACCAAATGTTTTTGAAACATCAACAAAAACCAATGCTCTCTAACTTGAAGCCTAAAGATCTACATACAACTTATCCCCCTTTGGCAACAAGTTACCAAAAAGTTCAAAGAGATATAGCTTATCGTTCTTTTGGGGCTGATCTCCTCCGGTGGTCGATGTCAGAGTCGAGAGAAGTGCGTCAGCGAAGACCTCTACAGATGTCCTGGACAGTGTTAGAGTAGCAACTGGTGGCATTGGAGGAGCTGATGGAGCTAAGGTGACTATAGCAGGTGCTGATGAAGAAAGCCTCGTCTCTAGATCTGGCACTGTGGCTGATCTGACCTGGGTAGTGAAGCGAGTAGCTGGCCCAAGAGGAGAGACATCCTCCTCATCATCATCATCTGTCGAATGATGAATAGGCACAAAGTAAACTTCCTTCTTGAGCTTGTTTACGGTCCCGGTCAAGCCATCCACCTTGTCATTGAGGGTCTTCACTCTATCCTCAAAGATCCTCACAATACTGTTCTGGTTCTCCAGCATGTTCGTGATGTCCTTCTACATGCCCGGAACTGTTGAGATCAAGAGATCCATCTGCTCATTCCTGGATCTAGGGACTGGAGCACTAGTGGCTCTAGCTGCTTCTGCCTCTGCCTATGCCTGAGCTGCAGCTAATGTGGGATGGCTTGGGTCCATCACCACAACGTTGTCCTCAAAGTCTGGATGTAAGGGCAAGTGGGGTCTATCCAAAGCAAATATGTGCTTATCCAGCTTGGAGTTGATGAGCATCTTAATGGAGGGTGCATAGCAGCATGAGTGCTTCTGATCAGCAGCAACCCTCTTCACAATATCCACTATCACATCCATCACTCTGAATCTCTGGTGTTGGTCAATATGGATTAGCAAGTTGATGGAGTAGCCTCGGATCATCTTCTCGTCACCTGACTTGGGCATTAAAGTATGCCTCGGAATGGTGTTGATGGTGCGGAGACCTGCCTCGAGGTGATAGATAGATCGTGGCTTCTGGGACTGGAGATGTGCAACAGGAATGGCATTGTACATGTCCTTCATGGCATTGTGTCTTTCCTTGGACTCTAAGTACACACAGATATCTCCATCATGTGCCTCTGGGACTCCTAAGATGGCAGCCCACTCATCAATAGTTGACTCATATCTTCCTCCTTCTATCATCCATACAATTCTACCATCTCCATAGAAGTGAGCAGTGGAGTAGAATTGCATGATCATCTCATCGTTCCATGCAGTGAACTCTCTACCAACAAAATTATCTATGCCAACACAGTGGAAGTTTTCTTGTACATTGGGGAAATAGTCTTCATTCGCCTTGATGTACTTCTAGTCAACATATCTCATGTCACTCATCGCTGGACTCTTATCAAGCAGCACAGTCTCATAGAAATCTTGTTGCTCCTTGGTGTAGAACATGTAGTCCGCAACTGTTTTCTTCCTCCGAGAGTAAGGATCAATGGCTCTCCACTCTCTCAAACATGCATCCTTCTTCTTCTTCATATCTGCAGCTAAAGGATGGTTGGCATGGTGCACTGGAAGATGTGGTCTTCGCTTCATCAATGTAGACATAGCATCCTCATCAGCTTCTCTGAAGGTAGATTCCTTGTTCTTCTCAGAAGCTGGAATCTGTCTGGATGTCCTCTTGGACTTGTCAGCAATAGCCTTCTTGGGGGCAGACTTGGTGCTCTTGGAGGGACCTTGCTTTGGCATAGCATCTGTCAAAAGCTTCTTCCGCTTCTTCTTGGGAGGGGCCTTGTCAACTTGCTCTTCTTCCTCCTCCTCCTCCTCCTCAACAGCACCAGCAGCCTCCTCAGGGTCATCATACATTGAGGTAGGCTTGCCATCCACATAGACTATCCTCTTTTTGGCATTCTTCTTCTCTCCTTCCTTCTTAAGCAATGACCTCCTTGGGGGCTCAATGGTCATGGTAGCCCTAGCACTCTCAGGTGCTCTCATAGACTCCTGAGGGTCATATGTCTTGCTGACTGTCCACTTGGAAGAGGTGGCATCATTTGTTGACTTCCTAACAGCCTTGTCTTGCTTCTTGGCAAAAACTTCCTCTGGCATAAAATCTGAATCCTCCTGATGTGAATTCAGCTTCTTCCTAGTTCTAGTAGTAGCCTTGGGCAACCCATGAGAACTAGGGGTGCATGGATCTGAAAAGGAATTGGACCTAGGACTAGTGCATGAACTGATATCAACGTTCTGCTCCTGCAAATTCTGACTGTCCTCAGCATCTGACATATCTAACCCTATGAATAGAGTATAGAGGAGTAGAAGAAGATAATTCATCACAAAATGCAGCTTGTTTTGAAATTTTGAACAGAAATCATAGATGTAGTTCGTGACAAAGTGGAATTTTTGTGTCACCGAGTCAAATCTTTTGATGCTGCCGAGACGCACAAAACCCTTAACCGAAACTTGGTAGTAGTTTCGGTCAGATCGAAAACTGCCACTTGGTCTCACTGAGTTTTGTCCTCGGTAGTACAAAAAGGAAATCGGTGGAACCGATTTTTCTGACTCGGTATCACCGAGATGCAATTTTGCGAGCAACTAAACTTAAAATTCTTCGATTCGCTAATCTATTGAGATTTCCTTTGGATGGGAAGATAACAAACGGTGCATAGAAGATAAAACAAACTCCAATGCACAAGATTTGGATAGGGAGCGCATAGAGGGCCGAATCCATACCCTAGCTCGGTGATGGGTCCGCTACGGCGGCGACGAGGATGAAGATTTCGTCGGCGATGGCGATTCCCAATGGCGGAGACACTCGAGGAAGCAAAGGCGATGATCAGGGGCCTCGAATCATCAGCGTAGGGTTTTGAAGGGGCGATGGTTGAAGGACAATTTCAAAGGTCGGGTCCGCATCCTTATATACCTGCGGCTGTCGGTGACATCGATTCTAGATTTTCGGTGTCATCGAATTTCTCAACTATCTGCTGACAGGGAAAATTGGTGTAACCGAGAATATGGAATCGGTAGTATCGAGATTGAAATCCAGATCAACCCTAGGTATTCGGTGAGACCGAGATTTTTGAGTTGGTTCGACCGAGATGCACTTGGGAGGTTTTAATGGTCAGTCCTCTATCGATACGGAACTCCGAGCGCTCCTCACACAGAGAGATGGAAAAGTACTTGTTCAAATTTGGTGATGCAGCATGAACAAAATATGAGCTGAGAAAGGATAGATATCTAGAGGAGTGGTCCGAGGCATTGTTGTACATCCAATTGGCAAAAGAAAAATCCAAAGCCAAATAGCAACAATTGGATGTCCTCGAATGAGAAAATAAATGCAGACCAACATGCTCACACAATAAGATGTCAAATGAAAACATGGCAACCCTGCACAAACACACTATAATCTAACAAGCACTTTGGCGATGACAGAGTCATCTATATATGAGTATATTGACTTAGGAGCCAAGTGTTCGGGAATGTCGCATGGGTAACAAAAAATTTCCTATGCACACGCAGATCTATCCATGGTGATGAGCATCTACAAGAGGGAGAGTGGATCTACGTACCCTTGTAGATCGCTAAGCAGGAAGCGTTAAGAAACGCGGTTGGTGTAGTCGAACATCTTCGCGATTCAAATCGCCGAGCGTCCCGCGATCTCATCACGATCCGTCCTGCGATCCAATCACGATCCGTCCTGCGAAGTCATCATGATCCGTCCCGCA
Organism: Hordeum marinum; assembly: GCA_022496015.1. Classification (NCBI taxonomy): domain Eukaryota; kingdom Viridiplantae; phylum Streptophyta; class Magnoliopsida; order Poales; family Poaceae; genus Hordeum; species Hordeum marinum. The sequence continues at coordinate 457,242,636 of CM039676.1, read as the reverse complement.
AACTCATCACGATCCGTCCCATGACCTCATCATGACCCGTCTCGCGATCTTGATCACGATCCTTCCGATCTAGTGCCGAACGGACGACACCTCCGCATTCAGCACACGTACAGCTCGATGACGATCTCCGCCTTCTTGATCCAATAAGAGGGAGCGGAGAGGTAGAAGAGTTCTCCGGCAGCGTGACGGCGCTCCGGAGATGGTGGTGGAGCTATTCCGGCAGGGCTTCGCCTAAGCACTGCAGAAATCCGATCTAGAGGAGAAACTATGCACTAGAGGAACGGGCAGCACGTGGCTAAAAATCAAGTGCCCAAAATCCTAAAACCTCTAGTATATATAAGAGGAAGAGAGGAGGAGGCTTGTCCCTTAAGCGACAAGCCCTTTCGTTTGGCCGAACTAGGAGAAGAGGTGGACTCCACCTCCAGCCTAGTAGGACTAGGATTCATCCTATTTTTTTCCTTTTTTTGCCTTTTTTCCACCTTTTCTCTTTGGGCTTTTCTCTCCCAGCCGCATGGGCCTTGTGTGGGACTTCCACCAGCTGACTAAGGGCTGGTATTCACTCTCCCACAGCCCATGTAGCCTTTTGGGTCCAAATACCCCTCCCGATGGTCCCCCTGTACACTACCGGCACTCCCGGTACACTATCGATAAGCCCGAAACTTCTGTGGCGACCAAAATAGGACTTCCTATATATCAATCTTTACCTTCGGACCATTCCGGAGATCCTCGTGACATCCGGGATCTCATCTGGGACTCCGAAAAACCTTCGATCACCACCATGCATAACTCTATACTACCAAAATGTCACCGAACCTTAAGTGTGCAGACCCTGCGGGTTCAGAACTATGTAGACATGACCGAGACACCTCTATGGTCAATAACCAATAGCGGGACCTGGATGCCCATATTAGTTCCTCAATATTCTATGAAGATCTTTATCAGTCGAACCTCTATGTCAAGGAATCAGTTAATCCCGTATGATGTTCCCTTTGTTCTTCGGGATGTTACTTGCCCGAGATTCGATCGTCAGTATGTCCATACCTAGTTCAACCTCATTACCAGCAAGTCTCTTTACTCGTTTCGTAATACAAGATCCTGTGACTAACACTTAGTCACATTTCTTGCAAGGCTTATTGTGATGTTGTATTACCGAGTGGGCCCTGAGATACCTCTCCGCCACACGGTGTAACAAATCCCAGTCTTGATCCATGCCAACTCAACAGACACCCTCGGAGATACCTGTAGAGCACCTTTATAGTCACCCAGTTACATTGCGACGTTTGATACACACAAGGCACTTCTCTAGTATCCATGAGTTGCATGGTCTCATGGTCATAGGAACATATACTTGACATGCAGAAAATAGTAGCAATAAACTGACACGATCATATGCTACGTTTGTAGTTTGGGTCTTGTCCATCACACCATTCTCCTAATGATGTGATCCCATTTATCAAATGACATCTCATGTCCATGGCTAGGAAACCTTAATCATCCTTGATCAACGAGCTAGTCTATTAGAGGCATACTAGGGACATGGTTTTGTCTATGTATCCACACATGCATCTAAGTCTCCGATCAATACAATTATAGCATGGATAATAATCAATTATCATGAAAAAGGAAATATGATAATAACTAATTTATTATTGCCTATAGGGCATATTTCCAACAGTTTCCCACTTGCACTATAGTCAATAATCTAGTTCACATCACCATGTGATTCACATTGCTATGAATCTAACACCCAATGAGTTCTGGGACTCGATCATGCTTTGCATGTGAGAGAGGTCTTATAGTCAATGGGTCTGCGACATTCAGATCCGTGTGTACTTTGCAAATCACTATGTCAAACCGTAAACACTGCTACCACACTCCACTTGGTACTATTCAAAATGGTTGCTCCACTATACGTATCCAGATTGCTACTACGAGTCATCCGGATTGGTGTTAAAGCTTGCATCGACGTAACTCTTTACGACGAACTTTTTATCACCTTCATAATCGAGAAACATCTCCCTAGTCTTTTAGTTACTAAGCATAATCTTGACCGTTGTCCAGTGATCCACTCCTGGATCACTCTTGTACCCCTTGACGGACTCATGGCAAGGCACACAGGTGCGGTACACAGCATGGCATACTATACAGAGCCTATGGCTAAGGCATAGCGGACGACATTCGTCCTTTCTCTTTCTTCTGCCGTGGTCGAGCTTTGAGTCTCACTCAACTTCACACCTTACAAAGCAGGCGAGAACACTTCTCTCTGACTAATCCATTTTGAACTCTTTCAAAATCTTGTCAAGGTATGTACTCATTGAAAGTCTTATCAAACATCTTGATCTATCTCTATAGATATTGATGCTCAACAATTAGGTAGCTTTATTCAGGTCTTCCTTTGAAAATCACTTTTCAAACAACCGTTTATGCTTTCTAGAAATTCCACATTATTTCTGAATAGCAATATGTCATCCACATATACTTATCAGAACCTCTATAGGGCTCCCACTCACTTTATTGCAAATACAAGTTTCTCATAAACTTTGTATAGACTCAAAAACTTTGATCACCTCATAAAAGTGTACATTCCAACTCCGAGATGCTTGCTTCAGTCTATAAAAGGATCACTGAAGCTTGCACACCTTTTAGCATCCTTAGGACTGACAAAACCTTCTAGTTGTATCACATACAACCTTTCCTCAAGTAAACCGTCAAGGAAACGATGTTTTGACATCCATCTGCCAGATTTCATAATTGAAAGTGCAGCAACTGCTAACATAATTTCAACAGACTTTAGCATCGCTACAAGTGAGAAAGTCTCATTGCAGTCAACTCCTTGAACTTGTCATAAACTTCTTTGCAACAAGGTCGAGCTTTACAAATGGTGACATTTACCATCAGCGTCTGTCTTCATTTTGAAGATCCATTTGTACTTAACGACATGCTGTCCAACGAGCAAGTCCACCAAAGTCTATACTTGGTTTTCATACATGGATCCTTCCTCGGATTTCATGGCCTCTAACCATTTTTTGGTTTCCGGGCCCATCATCGCTTCTCCATAGTTCGTAGGTTCATCGTTGTCCACCGACATGACCTCTAAGACAGGGTTGCCACACCACTCAGGAGCAGTACACGTCCTTGTCGACCTACGAGGTTTGGTAGTAACTTGATCCGAAGCTTCATGATCATCATCATTAACTTCCTCTTCAACTAACGTAGGCTTCACAGAAACAACTTCCTGCGCTGCGCTACTCTCTGGTTGAGGTTCAACAACCTCATCAAGTTCTATCTTCCTCCCAGTCAATTCTTTCGAGAGAAACTCTTTCTCGAGAAAGGACCCAGTTTTAGCAACAAACACTTTATGCTTGGATCTGAGATAGAAGGTTTACCCAACTGTCTTTAGGGTATTCTATGAAGATGCATTTGTCCGCCTTGGGTTCGAGCTCATTAGGTGAAAACATTTTCCACACAAGCGTCGCAGCCCCAAACATTAAGAAATGACAGCTTAGGTTTCTATCATACCATAATTCACACGGTGTCATCTCAACGGATTTAGATGGTGCCCTATCTAAAGTGAATGTAGTAGTCTCTAATGCATAACCCCAAAATTATAGTAGCAAAACGATAAGAGACATCATAGCAAGCACCATATCCAATAGAGCACGACTATGATGTTCGGACACACCATCACACTATGGTGTTCCAGGTGGCGTGAGTTGTGAAACAACTTTCACATTGTCTAAAGTTGTATGCCAAACTCGTAACTCAGATATTTACCTCCACGATCTTATCGCAGACATTTTTATCTTCTTGTCACGATGATCTTGAACTTCACTCTGAATTTTCTTGAACCTTTCAAACGATTCAGACTTGTGTTTCATTAAGTAAATATACACTATACCTACACAAATCATCAGTGAAGGTAAGAAAATAATGATATCCACCGCACGCTACAAGACTCATTGGATTGCATACATCAACATGTATCATTTCCAAAAATCACTTGCCCGCTCCATCCATCTGGAAACGGGGTCCTTAGTCATCTTGCCCAAGAGGCATGGTTCACATGTCTCAACCGATTCAAAATCGAATGAGTCCAAAGATCCATCAGCATGGAGTTTCTTGATGCTCTTTATATCAATGTTATGAACATGTGTATTACTACGATCAAGATTCAACAAACCATTCTCACTGGGTGCATGACCATTGAAGGTATTATTCATGTAAACAGAATAACCATTATTCTTTAACTTAAATGAATAATCGTGTTGGAAAAACATGATCTAATCACGTTCATGCTCAACGCAAAACACCAAATAACATTTATTTAGGTTTGTCACTAATCCCGAAGGTAGAGAGAGCGTGTGATGTTGATCACATCAACCTTGGAAACATTTCCAACACACATCGTCACCTCACCCTTAGCTAGTGCTCTGTTTATTCCGTAGCTTTTATTTTGAGTTACTAACATTTAGCAACCGAACCGGTATCCAATACCCAGGTGCTACTAGGAGTACTAGCAAGGTACACATAAATAACACGTATATCAAATATACTTCTGTCGACGTTGCCAGCCTTCTTATCTACCAAGTATCTAGGCTTGTTCCGCTTCAGCAACCGCTCTCCTCATAATCGAAGCACTTGGTCTTGGGTTTGGGTTCAACTTTGGGTTGCTTCACTGGAGCAGCAACTGACTTGCTATCCATGAAGTTTTTCCTCCTTGCTCTTGCCCTTCTCGAAACTAGTGGTTTGACTAACCATCAACACTTGACGCTCCTTCTTGATTTCTACCTTCACGGTGTCAAACATCGTGAATAGCTCATGGATCATTATTTCAATCCCTGGCATTTTATAGTTCATCACCAAGTTCTAGTAGCTTAGTGATAGCGACTTGGAGAACTATATCAATCACTATCTTATCTGGAAGATCAACTCCCACTCGATTCAAGTGATTGTAGCACCCAGACAATCTGAGCACATGCTCAACGATTGAGCTATTCTCTTTCATATTACAGGCAAAGAATCTTGTTGGAGATCTCATATCTCGCAACACGGGCATGAGCCTGAGATCCTAATTTCAGCTCTGAGAACATCTCATATGTTCTGTGATGTTCAAAACGTTTCGGAGACTCAATTCTAAGCTGTAATGCATGACGCACTAAACTATCAAGTAGTTATCAGAACGTGCCTGTCAGATGTTCACAACATCTACAAACAACGCTAGTGGGGTTAGCACATTGAGAGGTGCATTGAGGACCTAAGCCTTCTCTGCAGCAATGAGGACAATCCTCAGATCACGGAGCCAATCCGCATTATTGCTACCATCATCTTTCAACTCTATTTCTCTAGGAACATATAAAAATTCAAGGGAGCTACAGCATGAGCTAGTAATCTACAACACAGTTTGCAAAGACACTACTGACTATGTTCGTGATAATGAGTTCAATTAATCATATTACTTAAGAACTCCCACTCAAATTGACATCCTTCAAATCATTCGAGTGATACATGATCCAAATTCACCAACTCAAGTCCGATCATCACATGAGTTGAGGTGGTTTCAATGGTGAACATCAGCATGTTGATCATATCTACTATATGACTCATGTTCGACCTTTCGGTCTCTTGTGTTCCGAGGCCATGTCTGTACATGCTAGGCTCGTCAAGTCTAACCCAAGTGTTCTGCATGTGCAACACTAGCTTGCACCCGTTGTATTTGAACGTAGAATCTATCACACCCGATCATCACGTGGTGTCTCAATACGACGAACTTTTGCAATGGTGCACACTCGAGGAGAACACAATTCATCTTGAAATTGAAGTGAGGGATCACCTTATAATGCTACCGTCGTCCTAAGCAAAACAAGGTGCATGAAAGGATTAACATCACATGCAAATCATAAGTAACAGGATATGGCCATGAACTTGTGCTTTTGATCTCAATCATGAACGCACCGGCATGATCTCCATCATCACCGGCATGACACCATGATCTCCATCATCTTGATCTCCATCAATGTGTCCCCATCGGGGTTGTCGCGCCTACCATGCTTCTACTACTATTGCTACCGTTTAGCGATAAAGTAAAGCATTACATAGCGCTTAATGATTGACACGCAAGTCATACAATAATTAAAGACAACCCTATGGCTCCTGCCGGTTGCCGTACTCATCGACATGCAAGTCGTGATAATCTATACATCACACGATCATCTCATACATCACATATATCACATCATGTAATTGGCCATGTCATATCACAACATACCCTGCAAAAATGAGTTAGACGTCCTCTAATTGTTGTTGCATGTTTTACATGGCTTCTCCGGGTATCTAGCAAGAACAATTGTCATCTACGCAAAAACCACAATGGTGATACACTAGTTGCTTTTCATCCTTCTCAAGGACCGCCTTTGTCGAATCCGATCCAACTAAAGTGAGAGAAACTGGCACCCGCAAGCCATCTATGCAACAAGTTGTGGTTGAGGGAACCGGTCTCTCATAAGCGTGCGAGTAATGTTGGTCTGGGCCGCTTCATCTCACAATACCGCTGAACCAAAACACGACCAAGGGAGGAAGCAATATAAGCATCAACGCCTACAAACTCTTTGTGTTCTACTCGAGATCTCATCTACACATAGACCTAGCTCATGATGCCACTATTGGGGAACGTCGCATGGGAAACAAAAAATTTCCAACGCACACACAGATCTATCCCTGGTGATGAGCATCTACGAGAGGGAGAGTGGATCTACGTACCCTTGTATATCGCTAAGCGGGAAGCGTTCAGAAACGCGGTTGGTGTAGTCGAACATCTTCGCGATCCAAATTGCCGAGCGTCCCGCGATCTCATCACGATCCGTCCCGCGATCCAATCACGATCCGTCCCGCGAACTCATCACAATCCGTCCCGCGAACTCATCATGATCCGTCCCGCGATCTCATCACGACCCGTCTCGCGATCTTGATCACGATCCTTCCGATCTAGTGTCGAACGGATGACACCTCCGCGTTCAGCACACGTACAGCTCGATGACGATCTCTGCCTTCTTGATCCAGTAAGAGGGAGCAGAGAGGTAGAAGAGTTCTCCGGCAGCTTGATGGCGCTCCAGAGATGGTGGTGGAGCTATTCCGGCAGGGCTTCGCCTAAGCACTGCAGAAATCCGATCTAGAGGAGAAACTATGCACTAGAGGAACGGGCAGCACGTGGCTTAAAATCAGGTGCCAAAAACCCTAAAACCTCTAGTATATATAAGAGGAAGAGAGGAGGAGGCTTGGACCTCAAGTGAAAAGCCCTTTGGTTCGGCCGAACTAGCAGAATAGGAGGAATCCACCTCCAGTCCTAGTAGGACTAGGATTCAACCTATTTTTGCCTTTTTTTTTTGCCTTTCCACCTTTTCTCTTTGGGCTTTTCTCTCCCAGCCACATGGGCCTTGTGTGGGACTTCCACCAGACCACTATGGGCTGGTATTCACTCTCCCACAGCCCATGTAGCCTTTTGAGTCGAAATACCCCTCCCGATGGTCTCCCGGTACACTACCGGCACTCCCGGTACACTACCGATAAGCCCGAAACTTTTCCGGCGACCAAAATAGGACTTCCTATATATCAATCTTTACCTCTGGACCATTCTGGAGATCCTCGTGACGTCTGGGATCTCATCCGGGACTCTGAAAAACCTTCGATCACCACCATGCATAACTCTATACTACCGAGTGGGCCCTGAGATACTCTGAAACGTCACCGAACCTTAAGTGTGCAGACCCTGCGGGTTCGAGAACTATGTAGACATGACCGAGACACATCTACGGTCAATAACCAATAGCGGGACCTAGATGCCCATATTAGTTCCTGCATATTCTACGAAGATCTTTATCAGTCGAACCTCTATGTCAAGGATTCAGTTAATCCCGTTTGATGTTCCCTTTGTTCTTCGGTATGTTACTTGCCCGAGATTCGATCGTCAGTATGTCCATACCTAGTTCAACCTCGTTACCGGCAAGTCTCTTTACTCGTTCCGTAATAAAAGATCCCGTGACTAACACTTAGTCACATTGCTTGCAAGGCTTATTGTGATGTTGTATTACCGAGTGGGCCCTGAGATATCTCTCCGCCACACGGTGTAACAAATCCCAGTTTTGATCCATGCCAACTCAACAGACACCCTCGGAGATACCTGTAGAGCACCTTTATAGTCGCCCAGTTACGTTTTGACGTTTGATACACACAAGGCACTCCTCCGGTATCCGTGAGTTGCATGATGTCATGGTCATATGAACATATACTTGACATGCAGAAAATAGTAGCAATAAACTGACGCGATCATATGCTACGTTTGTAGTTTGGGTCTTGTCCATCAAACCATTCTCCTAATGATGTGATCCTGTTTATCAAATGACATCTCATGTCCATGGCTAGGAAACCTTAACCATCTTTGATCAACGAGCTAGTGTATTAGAGGCATACTAGGGACATGGTTTTGTCTATGTATCCACACATGCATCTAAGTCTCCGATGAATACAATTATAGAATGGATAATAAACGATTATCATGAACAAGGAAATACGATAATAACTAATTTATTATTGCCTCTAGGGCATATTTCCAACACCAAGTACGAATACTTGATCATAGGTCATACTCATCGTTTAAGCACAAGTGGGGTTACCACTTTTACATAAAGCATTTAATGTTGTCGCATACTATGAGATGCTTTGACTCAAGTCTTAGAGTAAACCTCCCCCTTGATGTGACATCCCCCCATAGGAGGGATAAATTAACCTTGGGTTTTTTCAATGAAGACTTCATGTAGGTGAAGTAGTGGTGGATGCTCAAAGTTGATGAAGATCATCAAGAGTTGGGAGCATCCTTGTATTTTCCTTACTCTTCTCACCTAGATGCGTTAGTCCCAACACACAAGAGAAAAATACAAGGATATCTATGGACATGGAGTGCAAATCATACATGATGATGTCCATTGATTTGTTGATTACCTTGTCCCTTGCTTACTTTTGAGGGAATGTGTGACTCCTTGAACTATTGCATGATGTTGATGTTGATTGCAGCTAGTTCTTGAAAATAATTACTATGAGTGAATTTCATTGGCAGAGTCACCCCTCAAGAACTTCTCTAGTTCTTATTCTTGGGGACCCACATCAAGTTGATGGGGATCCTTGGTGTTGAAGTAGCACTTGTAGAATTTGAGCTTGTAGTAGCCTTGGGAACCCACTTCACCATAGCTCGAGATTCATCTTCATATGAGTCAATGTCCTCTTGAAGCTTGTTCTTGTCCTTGAGCTTGGGGTCCTATGGTGGAAGGTCATCTCGAGTTTCGTTCCCTTAGGGAGAGTATATTCATACTTCTTCTTTTGAGGAACAAACTTGGGTTGGGGTATTGACCTTCTTCCCATTCAACTCCATTAGCATTGAAGTAGCCAATGCCATGGATCTTCTGGTATCCTCCGTGCTTGCGTATAATCTCCTCAAATTGTTTGCAACCGGCAAGACTCTTGTAGATACCTTTCTCAATAATCCCTTTTAAAAGATCATTTTCTTGCTCAAGTGTAACTTGGCTAAGAGAAGAGTTAGTGGGTTCACTAGAACTACTAGAAGCAATATCATTAGATTTATCATTTTTATTGCTACTAGTTGAAGAACCTTTCTTCCCTTTGTTACTAGTTTGCTTAGTATTAACTTGTGGCATGAATGCAGACAAGATAAGTCGTTTGGCTAGATAAGAGGAAGTCTTCTTTCGAAGATCGTCATTGATAGCTTTAAGGAACTCATGCTCTTTCTCTAAGTTGAGCTTCTCGAAGTGGAGCTTCTCATATGTCCTTTCCAGCTCTCTATGATCTTGTAGAGTAGAATCATGAGCTAACTTAAGAGTGTTTCGTTCTTTAGTTAGTCGTTCTATTTACAACTTATCATCATCACACGACTTATCTAGACTAGAGTGATTACTAGCAAGTTCATCTTGACTAACATTACCAGATTTGTCAAATAGCAAGTCATCTTCAATTAACAAGTCATCCTCATCACTATTGAAATCAAGATACTCGGGGTGTGATACCTTGTGGCCTTTAGCCATGAAACAAAATCCACTCCCTTCATTTGGTGAATCAAATAGGTCGTAGGAGTCGGTTGTCATTAGTGCAAGTCCGGCAACACCTTCATCTTGACTATAGTCGGAGTTGGAGTGGTAGCTTCTCTCGGAGTGGTTGTCGGATTTGGAGCCGGAAACCCATTCACCAACATGAGATTGATGTCTTCTTATTGTGTATCGCTTGGTGTACTTGTCCTTCTTATCCCACTGCCTGCTTCTCTTTGCCTACTCCTCTCTCTTCGAGGTGACTCTGTTGGGGAAAGTTGCATGGGAAATAAAAAAATTCATATGCACACGCAAGATCTACCATGCTGATGATTATATATGAGTGGGAGAGTGGATCTACATACCCTTGTAGATTGCTAAGCGAGAAGCGTTAAGAAACGCGGTTGATGTAGTCGAACATCTTCGCGATCCAAATCGCCGAGCGTCCCGCGATCCCATCATGATCCATCCCGCGATCCAGTAACGATCCGTCCCGTGATCTCATCATGATCCGTCCCAAGATCCAATCATGAAGCGTCTCGCGATCTTGATCATGGTCCTTCCGATCTAGCGCCAAATGAACGACACCTCCGTGTTTAGCACATGTACAGCCTCTAGTAGAATGTTTGTCTGTAGTACCAGTCGGGATGGGCCTTTAGTACCGGTTCCCCAACCGGTACTAAAGGGTTGGGACTAAAGGTCCAGACCTTTAGTACCAGTTGGCCCACGGACCGGTACTAAAGGCCCACCACGTGGCTGCCTGCGTGGGCTGGTGGTGGAGGTCCTTTAGTACCGGTTGGTGATACCAAGCGGTACTAAGTGTTCTATTTTTTTGTTTTAGCTTTTAATTAGGTTTTAGTTTTCCATTTGTATATATACTGTGTATGAGATATTGTATATTACACATCCATATATATTCTGGACTTATAAATTAAGGCCCAAAACCCGGCTGGGACTAGCTAGCTAGTGCTCCAGATGAAATCTCAGTTTTCTACTGCTGATTTGCTGGCATTATTGAGGCGGCGGTAAGGAATAGTGCTCTCCATTTACATCAATGACATGTCAAAGAATAAATGCCGCAACTTCCTCTTGAAGTGCTACAAAGTGTTTCTCGGGTGAGAGCTTCGACATCATCTGCCAAACCTGGAATTGTCTTTCACGGGCTCCTCTGCGACATATATGGCCTTCAGTCTGGATGCGAATGTTCTCGCAGAGGAAGTATCCACATAAATTTGTCCCCTGTGGCTGCTTCGTGCACTTTTCAAGAAAATAGAATTCAATAATATAATTAATAATCAAGCATGATAATGGTATTGAAACTAGAATTAAAGAGATGCGCGGACCTAGTAGTACTACTTAATTACCTACATCTTTTTCCACTTCAGCTTCGGTTTCCATTGACGACCATGATGGTTTTTTCTATGATATTTTTCCAAACACTACGTGACAAAGAAAAAGAACGAAAGGGTTATTATAATTACTTTTGATATCAGGAAATAATGAAAGAAAGCGAGGTCGATAAAGATTGAAATTACCGTTCTATCATAAAATACAAGTCCATGTATGATTGTTCTAGTGTATCTATGAGTCATACACTTGAACAAGTCCATCCGCGAGTATAATATTTAGGAGGATATAGTGGTCTCTGCGCAAAAGTTTATATAATTAAGCAGGCATGCATATAACTCATCAACTACACTTAACAGCGAGCTAGTAAGCAAAAATAGAATTTGTAGTATACAAGAGAGTAAACACTCACCCCATGTTGTAAGGAAATATTATAGTAGAGTTGGTATTCATTAGTGCGTCTAGAAATTTTTCCAAGAGATCTTCTGTGTCCTTGGCACAATGTTTTACGAAATGACCATTAACGGTATTTGGGTCCATGAACCCAATGTCATCAATTCCCTCTTGTTTTAGTTCCCACATCTTCAATCTGCATAATAGCGTAGAAAAGAACATATATAGTGAGGATAAGACAATGTACAATATCAGAGCTAGAGACATAAATTATTAAAGATATAAATCACTTACAAACAATCGCAACTGATGAGAGTTTTGTTGATAGAGTCCGTGTGGTATAACTGGAAAAGTTCTATGAATTCAAGACATATATCACATCCATTGACGTAACGCTCTTTCCTTACTTTGACCATGACCGCCGTCTCCCCTCGCTTTGCTTCACGCGGGTACCAATCATGCAACCGCCGCATCGCAGTTGGTAGTTCCTTGTACTGCTCGGGTGTGAAAAGTGGTTTTCCGACGGCATATTGCATTGCGTACTGAGCTTTACCGTACCCGCGGATTTCCTCGGTGCCAACGATTTGGCCCAGAGTGAGAACTGCAACCTCTACTTCTTCAAGGTCGATTGGGTTGCCTTGCACATCGAATGCTTGGATCGATTGCTTGCTTGGATTGGTACTCACCTTGAGCGGAGAGATCGATTGCTTGGATTGTTCTTCGAGTTGGCGAACTGTTTTCCCACTAGTAGTACCACCTGTTGTTGATGCCGTACTTCCCAACTTCTTCCTTGGGCTAGGCCGACTTCTCTGCTCACTTGCCTTTTGAATCTGTCGCTCATAGTCTATCAGCATACGCTCCACATATGCCGGGGGTCGATCAATAAAGTGTTCCATAAAGTGCTCTTGGACTTCCTTGGGTATTACCTCCTTTAGCGGCAGGGTCTTCTTCGCAAAAAAGGCTTTTACTTGGCGATCGCTTTCAATTTTGGTTTCCTCTCGTGTCATGTCGTTTGCTGGGTCAGTACCTGTATTTGTAGCTGCTGCTACTCGTTCTTCTGTTCCAACTTTGAAAGTCGGTCTGCTTCCACCTTCTTTTTTCTCGAACGGCTTTTATAACTGTCCTTCCATCCCACAAACCCCTCATACCACAGAACAAGGCCCACACCTCGTGTTCGTCCTCCGTGTTCAGGATTCCCGAGGGCGCGTGTAAGCTTGTCTTTCTCTCTATGGGAGTGAAACCGTCCTTCTTGGGCAGCTTTTATTGCTTCAATCAACTCATCTGATGCATGCTTCAGGCTGGCCAGTGCAAGAATCTTCCCTGTGGCTGGGTCCAACTTTCCTCCATGCGCAAAAAACCAATTCCTGCACCTCCGGGGCCAGTGGAAGGTTATTGGAGTGATCCCTTCAGCATGCATCTTATTCTCTAATGCATCCCACTTAGGAATGGCTGACTTGTATCCACCTGTCCCTAGTTTATGGTGATACTTTTCTCTCCGGATTTATCTTATTCTTTGTTAACTTCTCAATAGCAGCTTCCGATGTCTTTTACTCGTTAAATGCATCCTAGTGATTCCTTACCTTCTCTTATATTCATGTGAATTCGGGGGCCTTCTTGCCTCTAGCATTGTACTCGGTCCATAATCTTTTCTTCCAAGTCTGGAACGCGTCGACCATCTTATGGAGAGCAAACTCCTTGACTTTGTCCCTTTGGTGCTCCGAGAGAGAATCTGGTAGGATGAAATGCTCCATGAGATCTCGCCAAAGGGCATCTTTAATTATTTTATCGACATGATTCACTCATGGTTTTGGTTTCTTTGGCAGAATCCATTCTTGCATTGTGATCGGGACTCCGTCCCTAACAACCACTCCGCATTGACGCACAAATGTCTTAGCATTGGCTTCAGGGTGAGTCGGTGCACCATCATGTTTGAAAGCATCAAGATTGAGCTTTACATTGGCGTCCAATATTTTGGCACCGCCTTGTACCTTTCTACTAGATTGGCTCGATCCGGAGGGCTGATAATTAAAAGAAGAAAGATTTGTTAATATATATATATATATATACAAATCAATTAATACACATGTAATGATCACCAGAGGCTAATATGTGTATATACCTCGCCGGACATTGTTAGTTGTTCCGGATTTTGGAACATAAGTTGTTCTTCCTTGGCCTCACATCCATCACCATAATCATTCAGATATTGGAGCCGTCATCATCATGTTATTCACCAAGAAGGTCCGGTGGGTTTTCGGAGGAGCGTATCATGTCAAAGATGTCCTCTTCATGAGCTCTACCGGTATTGTCCATAGCTTAATAACTAATCCATAATAACATAGATAAAACAAATTAGTATTCTAATTAGGATGCATTCAAGAAGCAAAATAACTGATAGTTAATTAATAATGCATCATCGAATACATATATAGTAGTTCTTAGAAAAGATCTCATCTCATGATCTCGGATAATAGTTAATACATCGGCCAGTCCATCGATCTAGCTAATACGTCATAATAATACATATATAGTAGCTAATATATCGATCTAGCTAGAAACCTAGCGCCCGATGGATATCGGGGTGGGCGGTGGACACCCAAAGAGAAGGAACCATCACAGGAACATAGCTCAAGAGAGATCCCTAAAGAATCTGTCAGGTATTGTCGAACCTGGCCTCCAAAGCTGTCATGTAGCGACGGACATGCTCGTTCCCCTTGCTGACATGGTACTGTACCACCTCCACGGGGGACTCAAGCCTCTGAATCATCCGTGGCCCATGTGGCCGCCACCACAAAACCTCTGGGTCGATGATGGGCTGGCTTCTCACCAAGCTGCGCCACCCGGAAGGCAGCACCTCCCAGTACCAGCCCGGCGGAGCCCAGTCCCTGACAGGGACCCTCGGCTGAAGCAAGTGACCTCCTCCGCCGACTCAACGACGAGGATGCGGGATCGGCATGATCGACGTCGAGAAGGAACACTTAATTATGAAAACAAATTAAATAACACTTAGCGAAATTAACACTTAGCATCTAATAAATGAAAGTGATGGGAAATAGCATCCGGGAATGTTTTCCCAAAGTCTGCATTTTCGGACAGATGAAACGGATGGGGACGGTTTGAGGTTCGCTATGCTAGCTGCTTGTGACAGACGAACAGAGGGTATATTTGGATTCGTCATATTTTTGTGATCAATTTTCATATATAAATTATTTTCATCATATCAACATTTTCTATATATACATATCCATCCATCCATCCATCGATCTTGAGCAGAGTAGATGATCTCCATTGATCTATTGTTCTAATGGAGACACTTCATATAAGAGTTTTAATCTACATATGAACATTTTCTATATACATCAATCCATCCCTCTATAGATACATACATGGACAAAAAAATCATCATATCAATATTTTCTATATATATATATACATCCATCCACGATCTTGAGCAGAGTAGAGTATATGCCACAATATTCCTGAAGTTTGCCACAACTTTGCGACATAAATAAGGTTAAAAGCTCTAAATTTCATAACTTTGCCACAACAAAAAAATTCTTCAATGAACATCAAAATGAACTCTAAGTAAACACTAAAGACAAAATGATCATCCATCCATCCAAACATATCTATCTATCCATCTAACATCTCATACATATTTGATCTGCAAAAAAATGAACTCTAATGCAAAAAATTACTCACAATATTGAACCAGATTCGAACCAGATTCTTTTGCACCCACAAAAATTACTCCATCTATTTGACAGTACCCACAACCCATTCCAGCAAAATCATTTGGTTCCATACTTAAATTTTCTCAAATTTCATTCGGTTAAAATTTGGACCAGATTCGAACTCCATGGTCAAAGCCCAATTTAAATTGCTCCAAAAATTCTAAAACTTTGCCAAACTCTCTTTTGTGCATCAACACCTCACCACAAAAATTCTAAAAAATTCCTAGAGCCCTCTAGCATTTCATACACTTGATGTAAACTATTTACCACTGTAAAAAATCAGCTTTTGCATCACATTTTGGCAGGGCTCGTCGGGGCTCACCGGCGGAATGGATCGTCGGGGCTCGTCGGGGCGGGCCGGCGGGACGACGCGTTGGGGGAGGGCTTGGCGACGGTGTTGGGGGCGGCGACGAGGAGTGGGCTTGAGGAGGAGGGAGAGGAAGTCCGGGGACGAGGACGGTGGGGAGGTCCAGCAACAAAGAGCAGGCTTGGGGACAGTTCGAAGGTGACGGCGTCGGGAAGGGCTCGGGGGCGGCATCGGGGGCGGCGACGAGGAGCAGGCTTGGGGAGGAGGGCAAGGAGGTTCGACGACGAGAACAACGGATTTTGGTAGCCTGGCAGCAGTGCAAATAAGCTTCTCCCGGTGCGTGGCTCGGCCCAGGACAAGGCCTCCACTATTTATACGTGGAGGACCTTTAGTACCGGTGTGTGGCTCGCATCGGTACTAAAGGTCCTCCCCAAAAAATGCGCGGGGTGGTGGACCTTTAGTACCGGTGCGTGGCTCGCACCGGTACTAAAGGTTTTTTAATTCATTATTAATTATCATTTTCAGAAAAACCCCTAAACTTTAGAAAATCATAGAAAAAAATCTATGACACCAATGGAAATAAATAATATATGAAAAAATATCAGAAAAATAAAAAGAATCTGTTTATGGCATTTCCATGCATGTTTGAACAACTTAAACTGCCGTATAAGACAATTTGATTAAATGGCATTTGAAATGTCATATCTCGAGTTTGAAAAAGCAATACAAATGAACTCTGAAAAGGTTGTAACTTGGCATGACATAATAATTTCACCCACATAGCAACTTCTAAAGAGTTGAGAGGTTTACGACAAAAGCTAGATGCACTTCGTGTACAAATTGGACAATCTCTTTCGAAGTATGAGAGTTTCGGACGAAAACTCATCTATTACAAAGGGGTTTCATTTTTAGTAACTTATTTTAACTTCATACCTTTTGTGTGTTCAATATGCACCATTCAACGGCACATCATCAATTTTCAACCCTTTCTGACTTCATTTGATATTTTTGATGCATTTAATTACTTATATTGAGCTAAATGACCCTGAATTTGAAAAGCACTACAACTGAACTCTGAAAAGGTTGTAACCTGGCATGACATCATAATTTCACCCACATAGCAACTTCTAAAGAGTTGAGATGGTTACGGCAAAAACTGGATGCACTTCGTGTACAAATTGGACAATCTCTTTCGAAGTATGAGGGTTTCGAACGAAAACTCATCTATTACAAAGGGATTTCATTTTTAATAACTTATTTTAACTCCATACTTTTTATGTGTTCAATATGCACCATTGAAAGGCACATCATGAATTTTCAACCCTTTCTGACTTCATTTGATATTTTTCATGAATTTAATGATTTTTTTCGAGCTAAATGACCCTGAATTTGAAAAGCAGTACGAATGAACTCTGAAAAGGTTGTAACTTGGAATGACATCATAATTTCACGCACATAGCAACTTCTTAAGAGTTAAGAGGGTTATGGTAAAAACTGGATGCACTTCGTGTACAAATTGGACAATCTCTTTCGAAGTATGACGGTTTCGGATGAAAACTCATCTATTAAAAAGGGATTTCATTTTTAAAAACTTATTTTAACTTCATACTTTTTGTGTGTTCAATATGCACCATTCAAAGGCACATCATCAATTTTCAACCCTTTCTGACTTCATTTGATATTTTTCATGCATTTAATGATTTATTTTGAGCTAAATGACCCTGAATTTGGAAAAACATTACACAAATGAAGTCTGAAAAGGTTGTAACTTGGCATGACATCATAATTTCACCCACATAGCAACTTCTAAAGAATTGAGAGGGTTACGACAAAAACTGGATGCACTTCATGTACAAATTGGACAATCTATTTCGAAGTATGAGGGTTTCGAACGAAAACTCATCTATTACAAAGGGATTTCATTTTTAATAAATTATTTTAACTTGACAATTTTTTTTTGTTCAATATGCACCATTCAAAGGCACATCATCAATTTTCAACCCTTTCTGGCTTCAGTTGGTATTTTTCATGCATTTAATGATTTATTTTGAACTAAATGACCCTCAATTTGAAAAGCAGTACAAATGAACTCTGAAATGGTTGTAACTTGCCATGACATCATACTTTCACCCACATAGCTACTTCTAAATACTTGAGAGGGTTACGGCAAAAAATGGATGCACTTCGTGTACAAACTGTTACAAAGATACCATGCTAGAAAATGCATGCATGTCCTTCACATAGAAAGTGATGACGGTGAAGCCGGTCACATCCGAGAGTGGGATCTCGTGGTGTAAGACTTTTTCTGCGTGTTTGTACCTTATTTATGATTGCGCCGTAACCATGGAGAATCTTCATCATTTAATAGGATGCTTGGGTCAGTCTTCACTCTGAAGGGAGGGATTTCATGAAACTTTTCATAATCTTTTGACATGTCTGTCTTGTCCTCCACTCCCACAATGTTTCTTTTCCCTGAAAGAACTATGTGGTGCTTTGGCTCGTCGTATGATGTATTCTCTTCCTTATCTTTTTTTCTCCTCGGTTTGCTAGACATGTCCTTCACATAGAAAACCTGAGCCACATCATTGGCTAGGACGAATGAGTCGTCTGTGTACCCAAGATTGTTGAGATCCACTGTTGTCATTCTGTACTGTGGGTCTACCTATACCCAGCCTCCGGTATATTTGACCCATTTGCACCGAAACAAAGGGACCTTAAGATCAGGTCCATAGTCAAGTTCCCATATCTCCTCTATGTAAGCATAATATGTGTCTTGAAAGTTGGTTGCATCATAGCGGACACCACTGTTTGGTTGGTTCTCTTTTTATCTTGGGCGATCGTGTAAAATGTATTCCCATTTATCTCGTACCCTTTGAAAGTCGTTACAGTCAAACTTGGTGTCTTGGACAACCAGTACAGTTCATCTGGAACATCGTTGTCATTGATGAGCTTTGTTTGCAACCAACCGGCGAAAGTCTCCATGTGTTTACATTCAATCCAGGGTCAGACTGCTCTGGGTTCTTGGACCGTACAATATCCTTGTGTTCCTCGATATATGGAGTCACCAAGGTGGAATTTTGTAGAACCGTGTAGTGTGACTGAGTGAAAGAATGCCCGTCCATATTTATTGCTTCTTTATTTCCTAGTGTGCCTTTTCCACCCAGTCTCCCCTCATGTCGCGATTAAGGAAGACCAATCGGCTTAATGTCAGGAACAAAGTCAACACAAAACTCAATAACCTCCTTTGTTCCATATCCCTTGGCGATGCTTCCTTATGGCCTAGCACGGTTATGAACATATTTATTTAAGACTCCCATGAACCTCTCGAAGGGGAACATATTGTGTAGAAATAAAGGACCCAGAATCTTAATCTCTTCGACTAGGTGAACTAGGACGTGCGTCATAATATTGAAGAAGGATGGAGGGAACACCAACTCGAAATTGACAAGACACTGGACCAGGTCATTCTGTAACCTTGGTAGGATTTCTGCATCAATTACCTTTTGAGAAATTGCATTGAGGAATGCGCATAGCTTCACAATGTCTAATCGAACATTTTCCGGTAGAAGCCCCCTAAGTGCAACCGGAACTAATTGCGTCATAATCACGTGGCAGTCATGTGACTTTAGATTTTGAATTTTTTTTCTTTGCCATATTTATTATTCCCTTTATATTCGACGACAAGCCAGACGGGACCTTGATACTGAGCAGGCATTCAAAAAATATTTCCTTCTCTTCTTTCGTAAGAGTGTAGCTGGCAGGACCTTGATACTGCTTTGGAGGCATGCCATCTTTTTCGTTAATTCTTTGCTTGTCCTCCCTTGCCTTCGGTGTTATTTTGTCTTTCCATACACGCCCAAGAAGCCTAGCAAGTTCACACAAAGATCCTTCGTCACGTGCATCACGTTGATTGCATTGCTGACCTCTAGGGCTTTCCAATATTCAAGTTCCCAAAATATAAATTTCTTCTTTCACATGGGTGCGTGTCTGTTGGCGTCATTCGGAACATATTGTTTGCCAGGACCCTTTCCAAAAATTACATGTAAATCCTTGACCATATCAAATATATATTCACCAGTACGAAGGCCAGGCTTCTTCCGGTTATCTGGCTCACCTTTGAAATGGTTGCCTGCCTTTCTTAAGATATGCTTGATCGGTAGAAATCGACGATGTCCCAGGTACACATTCTTCTTACATTTATCCAAATATATACTTTAAGTATCATCTAAAAAGTGTGTGCATGCATTGTATCCCTTGTTTGTATGTCCTGAAAGGTTACTAAGAGCAGGTCAATCATCGATGGTTACAAACAGCAACGCTCGTAGGTCAATTTCCTTCTGTGTGTGCGCATCCTACACACGTACACCTGGTTTTTTCCACAATTGTAGAAGTTCATCAACTAGTGGCCTTAGGTATACATCAATGTCGTTGCTGGGTTGCTTAGGACCTTGGATGAGCACTGGCATCATAATGAACTTCCGCTTCATGCACAACCAAGGAGGAAGGTTGTAGATACATAGAGTCACGGGCCAGGTGCTATGACTGGAGCTTTGCTCCCCAAAATGATTCATGCCGTCTGTAATAAGACCAAACCATAAGTTTGTAGCGTCAGCTGCAAAGTCCTCGAACTCCCTCTTGATTTTCTCCAGTGCGACCCATCAGCGGGTGCTCTCAAAATCCTGTCTTTCCTACGTTCTTCTTTGTGCCATCGCAACAACTTGGCATGCTCTTTGTTTTGGAACAAACGTTTCAACTGTGGTATTATAGGAGCATACCACATCACCTTGGTAGGAACCCTCTTCCTATGGTGTTCGCCCTCCACATCACCAGGGTCATCGCGGGGGATCTTATACATAGTGCACCGCATACCGGGCATGCATCCAAATTCTTGTACTCCTCACCGTGGTAGAGGATGTAGTCATTAGGGCATGCATGTATCTTCTGCACCTCTAATCCTAGAGGGTAGACAACCTTGTTTGCTTCGTACGTACTTTCAGGCAATTTGTTATCCTTTGGAAGGATCTTCTTTATCATTATTAGCAATTCTTGAAATCCCTTGTGAGTTACACCATTCTTTGCCTTCCATTGCAGCAATTCCAGCGTGGTACCTAGCTTTTTTTGGTCATCTTCACAATTTGGATACAAGAATTTTTTGACATCCTCTAACATGCGCTTCAACTTCAACCTCTCCTTGTCACTTTTGCAGTTTCTCTTTGCATCAGCAATGACCCGACCCAAATCATCAGCGGGCTCATCTGATGCCTCTTCTTCAGCTTCCCACATTGATGCCTCTTCTTCAGCTTCCCCCATTGTTGTATCGGCGAAAGGATTGTTTTCATCATCCTATTCTTCTTCATTGTCTTCCATTATAACCCCTCTTTCTCCATGCTTGGTCCAACAGCTATAGCTGGACATGAAACCGGACTTCAGCAGGTGGTAATGAAGGGTTTTTGAGGTAGAGTAATTCCTATCATTCTTACAGTCACTACATGGACAACACATGAAACCATTCTACTTGTTCGCCTCAGCCACACGAATAAAATCATGCAGGCCATTAAGGAACCCTGGACTTAGTCGGTCATCGTACATCCATTGTCGGCTCATGTTCACTACACAACATCAAAGTGACCAAATTAATACAACTTCATCATCACATTACAACCAAAGTAGAGCTAGCAGTGACCAAATGTTATTACGTCAAATAATAGATACTTATAGTTCATACATACATCTCATAAAACAACATACAACTATCCAAAACATGTAAATGCAACAACAAATGCGATCATAATCGCAACTAAGGTAACAATTGAGCCAACGACATAATGATACCAAGCCTCTTTATCAATGGCATATTATCTAATCTTTCTAAGCTTCAAGCGCATTCCAGCCATCTTGTTCTTGTGATCATCGACGATATCAACAACATGCAACTCCAATCCCATCTTCTCATCTTCAGTTCTTTTCATTTTTTTCTTTCAAATGATCAATTTGTTTTTCAGCTTGTGTTAATTTCTCGAGCAGAATTGCATAGTCGGTTGGAATTTCTGGTTCAACTACTTCCTATAGATAAAAACATCTACGTCAATTTGGTGGCATAATTAATTGTCATAGACATTAGATGATGTGTGAAATAGTTATAAAAGATAACGACATACCACATCTGAATCATGGACTGGACGAGGGCCGACGTGGGTGGATACCATAACCATGACACTATAGAATAACTAACAATAATACAAGTAAGTAAATCGTACACGCAGCTATCTAAATCATACAAGTAATTTTTTTAACAAAAAGGTTTTAAGAAGAACAAGAGGCTCACCATGGTGGCCGGTTCCATGACGAGACGGTGTGGACGATCGACGGTGGTTAGGACGGGGATGGGAAGGCACCAAATAAACCACACCTACACATATGCAACCTAACCAGTTACTTTGAGCTCGAATTGCATATAAATCAAATAAACTCCCACATAATGATCACTCCTCCAAAACCTAGCTAAAACCCACAAATCACATATCTTTGAGCATACCACAAGTTAATCTAGCAATGAGAGATGAAGGGGCAAAGTTTCTAACCTTTGTGAACACTTGGATAGATGGGGTGCCTTCAAATCTTGACAAATCCTTGGCAAAATGGAGGCTGAGCTTCGAGCAAGAAGAAGAATAGGGGAGAAAATAGAGAAATGAGAGCCCCTTCGGTCGGATGTGGACGAAGCATATATATAGGAAGTCTTTAGTACCGGTTGGTGACACCAACCGGTACTAAAGGTTTCCCTTTAGTACCGGTTGGTGTCACCAACCGGTACTAAAGAGGCACGCGGGGGCCAAGTCTGACAAAAAGCCTGCCATGCCGACTTTAGTACCGGTTCGTGACACGAACCGGTACTAAAGATCCCTTACGAGCCAGTACTAAAGGTCGCCCTGCTCCTAGCCGTTGGAGTCAGCACGAACCGGGACTAATAGCATCTTTAGTACCGGCTCGTAACTAGACTGGGCCTAATGTTTGGGACGAAAGGTCTATTTTCTACTAGTGAGCTCGATGACGATCTCCACCTTCTTCATCCAGCAAGAGGAGCGGAGAGGTAGATGAGTTCTCCGGCAGCGCGACGGTGTTGTGGCAAAGGTGGCGGAGCTATTCCAGTAGGGCTTCGCCTTTTAGGAGTAGGATTCCTCCTTTCCACGTGGAACCTCTTTCCACCTCTCCACCTTTGGATTTTTTCCTTCTCAAACCACTCCATCCGCATGGGCCCTTAGAGGAGGCTTAGGCCAGCTCTCCAAGGGCTGGTTTACCTCCTCCCAAAGCCCATGTAGCCTCTTGGGTCGAGACACCCCTCCCGATGGTCCCCCGATACCCTCCCGGCACACCCGGTACACTACCGATGAGCCCGAAACTTTTCCGGCGACTAAAACAGGACTTCCTATATATCAATCTTTACCTACGAACCATTCCAGATCTCCTCGTGACGTCTGACATCTCATCCGGGACTCCAAACAACCTTCGATCACCACCATACATAACTCTATACTACCGAAATGTCACCGAACCTTAAGTGTGCAGACCCTACGGGTTTGAGAACTATGTAGACATGACCGAGAAACCTCTACGGTCAATAACCAATAACAGGACTTGGATGCCTATATTGGTTCCTACATATTCTATGAAGATATTTATCGATTGAACCTCTATGAAAAGGATTCAGTTAATCCCGTATGCTGTTCCCTTTGTTCTTCGGTATGTTACTTGCTCGAGATTCGATCGTCGGTATCTCCATACCTAGTTTAACCTCGTTACCGGCAAGTCTCTTTACTCATTTCCGTAATACAAGATCTTGTGACTAACACTTAGTCACATTGCTTGAAACGCTTGTTGTGATGTTGTATTACCGAGTGGGCCCTGAGATACCTCTCTGTCACATGGAGTAACAAATCCCCGTGTTGATTCATGCCAACCCAACAGACACCCTCGGAGATACCTGTAGAGCAACTTTATAGTCCCCCAGTTACGTTGTGATGTTTGATACACACAAGGCACTCCTCTGGTGTCCGTGATTTGCCTGATCTCATGGTCATAGGAACACATACTTCACATGCAGAAAAAATGTAGCAATAAATTGACACGATCATATGCTACGTTTATAGTTTGGGTCTTATCCATCACATCATTCTCCTAATGATGTGATCCTGTTATCAAATGACATCTCATGTCCATGGCTAGGAAACCATATAGCCATCTTTGATCAACGAGCTAGTCTATTAGAGGCATACTAGGGACATGGTGTTGTCTATGTATCCACACATGTATCTGAGTTTCCGATCAATACAATTATAGCATGGATAATAAACGATTATCATGAACAAGGAAATATGATAATAACTAATTTATTATTGCCTCTAGGGCATATTTCCAATAGTCTCCCACTTGCTCTAGAGTCATAATCTAGTTCACATCACCATGTGACTCGCATTGTTATGAATCTAACACCCAATGAGTTCTCGGGCTCGATCATGCTTTGCATGTGAGAGAGGTCTTTTAGTTAATGGGTCCACGCCATTTAGATCCGTGTGTACTTTGCAAATCTCTATGTCATACTGTAGACACTGCTACCAAACTCCACTTGGAGCTATTCCAAATGGCTGCTCCACTATACGTATCCGGATTGCTACTAAGAGTCATCCGGATTGGTGTTAAAGCTTGCATCGATGTAACTCTTTATTACCTCCATAATCGAGAAATATTTTCTTAGTCCTCCAGTTACTAAGGATAATCCTGACCGTTGTCCAATGATCCACTCCTGGATCACTATTGTATCCCTTGACGGACTCATGGCAAGGCACACACAGGTGCGGTACACAGCATGGCATACTATACAGAGCCTATGGCTAGGGCATAGGGGAATACGTTCGTCCTTTCTCTTTCTTCTGCCGTGGTCAAGCTTTGAGTCTCACTCAACTTCACACCTTACAAATCAGGCAAGAACTCCTTCTTTGACTGATCCTTTTTGAACTCTTTCAAATCTTGTCTAGGTATGTACTCATTGAGCATCTTGATCTATCTCTATAGATCTTCATGCCCAACAATAAGGTAGCTTCATCCAGGTCTTCCTTTGAAAAACCATTTTCAAACAACAGTTTATGTTTTCCAGAAATTCTACATCATTTTTGATAAATAATATGTCAACCACATATACTTATCAGAAATTCTATAGTGCTCCCACTCACTTTATTGTAAATACTAGTTTCTCATAAACTTAATATAGACTCAAAAACTTTGATCACCTCATCAAAGCGTATATTCCAACTTTGAGATGCTCGCTCCAGCCCATAGAAGGATCACTGGAGCTTGCACACCTTTTAGCAGCCTTAGGACTGACAAAACCTTTTGCTTGTATCTCATAGAACCTTTCCTCAAGGAAGGAAATGATGTTTTGACATCCATCTGCCAGATTTCATAATTGAAAAATGTGGCAACTGCTAACATAATTCCAATAGACTTTAGCATCGCTACGAGTGAGAAAGTCTCATCATAGTCAACTCCTTGAACTTGGCGGAAACTTCTTTACGACAAGTCGAGCTTTATAAATGGTGACATTTTCCATCAACACCTGTCTTCATCTTGTATGTCCATTTGTACTCAACGATCTGCCATCCAACGGGCAAGTCTACCAAAGTCTATACTTTGTTTTCATACATGGATCCTTTCTCGGATTTCATGGCCTCTAACCATTTGTCAGAATTCGGTCCCACCATCGCTTCTTCATAGCTCGTAGGTTCATCGTTGTCCAACAACATGACCTCTAAGACAGGGTTGTCGTGCCACTCAGGAGCAGTACACGTCCTTGTCGACCTACGAGGTTCGATAGTAACTTGACACAAAGTTTCATGATCATCATCACTAAATTCCTCTTCAACTAACGTAGGCTCCACAGAAACATCTTTATGCGCTGCACTACTTTCTGGTTGAAACAAAGGTTCAACAACCTCATCAAGTTCTATCTTCCTCCAATCAATTCTTGCGAGAGAAACTCTTTCTCGAGAAAGTACTCGTTTTTAGCAACAAACACTTTGTGCTCGGATCTAAGATAGAAGGTATACCCAACTATTCTTAGGGTATTCCATGAAGATGTATTTATCCGCTTTGGGTTCGAGCTTATTAGGTGAAAACCTTTTTTCACATAAGCGTTGCAGCCCCAAACATTAAGAAATGACACCTTAGGTTTCTATCAAACCATAATTCTTACTGTGTCATCTCAACGGATTTAGATGGTGCCCTATTTAAAGTGAATGTCGTTGTCTGTAATGCATAACCCCAAAACAATAGTGGCAAAACGATAAGA
This sequence comes from Hordeum marinum, assembly GCA_022496015.1. Lineage (NCBI taxonomy): Eukaryota > Viridiplantae > Streptophyta > Magnoliopsida > Poales > Poaceae > Hordeum > Hordeum marinum. Next base: position 457,216,431 of record CM039676.1, on the reverse strand, counting down.
GACATCATAGTATGCACCATATCCAATAGAGCATGACTATAATGTTCAAACACACCATAACACTATGGTGTTCCACGTGGTATGAGTTGTGAAACAACTTTCACATTGTCTAAAGTTGTATTCCAAACTCGTAACTCAGATATTCACCTCCACGATCATATCGCAGAAATTTTATCTTCTTGTCACGATGATCTTAAACTTCACTCTGAATTTGCTTGAACTTTTCAAATGATTCAGACCTGTGTTTCATTAAGTAAATATACACTATTATCTACTCAAATAATTAGTGAAGGTAAGAAAATAACGATGTCCACCACATGCTACAAGACTCATTGGATTGCATACATCAACATGTATCATTTCCAATAAATCACTTGCCCGCTCCATCAAACCGGAAAACGGGGTCCTTAGTCAAGTTGCCCAAGAGGCATGGTTCGCATGGCTCAACCGATTCGAAATCGAATGAGTCCAAAGATCCATCAGCATGGAGTTTCTTCATACGATTTATACCAATATGACATTTAGCGGCAGTGCCACAAGTATGTGGTACTATCATTATTTAACTTTGTATCTTTTTGGCATTAATGTTCTGAACATGTGTATTACTACGATCAAGATTCAACAAACCATTCTCACTGGGTGCATGACCATTGAAGGTATTATTCATGTAAATAGAATAACCATTATTATCTAACTTCAATGAATAACCGTGTTGCAATAAACATGATCCAATCATGTTCATGGTTAACGCAAACACCAAATAACATTTATTTAGGTTTGTCACTAATCTCGAAGGTAGAGGGAGCGTGCGATGTTGATCATATCAACCTTGGAAACATTTCCAACATACATCGTCACCTCACACTTAGCCAGTCTCCGTTTATTCTGTAGCTTTTATTTCGAGTTACTAACATTTAGCAACCGAACCGGTATCCTATACCCACATGCTACTAGGAGTACTAGCAAGGTACACATCAATAACATGTATATCGAAATATACTTCTGTCGATGTTCCCAGCCTTCTTATCTACCAAGTATCTAGGGTTGTTCCGCTTCAGCAACCGCTCTCCTTATTATAGAAGCACTTAGTCTCAGGTTTGGGTTCAACTTTGGGTTGCTTCACTGAAGCAGCAACTGACTTGCCATCCATGAAGTTTCCCTCCTTGACCTTGCCCTTCTCGAAACTACTTGTTTTACTAACCATCAACACTTGATGCTCCTTCTTGATTTCTACCTTCGTGGCGTCAAATATCGCGAACAGCTCAAGGATCATTATTTCCATCCCTGGCATTTTATAGTTCATCACGAAGCTCCAGTAGCTTAGTGACAGTGACTTGGAAAACTATATCAATCACTTTCTTATCTGAAAGATCAACTCCCACTCGATTCAAGCGATTGTAGCACCCAGACAATCTAAGCACATGCTCAATGATTGAGCTATTCTCCTTCATCTTGCATGCAAAGAATCTTGTTGGCGATCTCATATCTCACAACACGGGCATGAGCCTAAGATCCCAATTTCAGCTCTTAGAACATCTCATATGTTCCGTGACGTTCAAAAAATTTTGGAGCCTCAATTCTAAGTCATAAAGCATGACGCACTAAACTATCAAGTATTCATCGGAATGTTCCTGTCAGATGTTCACAACATCTAGAGACGATGCTACAGGGGGTGGCGCACCGAGCGGTGCATTAAGGACATAAGCCTTTTGTGCAGCAATGAGGAAAATCCTCAGATCACGGACCCAATCCACAATATTGCCACCATCATCTTTCAACTCTATTTCTCTAGGAACATATAAAAATTCAAGGGAGCTACGGCGTGAGCTAGTAATCTACAACATAATTTGCAAAGACACTACTGACTATGTTCATGATAATGAGTTCAATTAATCATATTACTTAAGAACTCCCATTCAAATTGATATCCCTCCGGTCATTCGAGTGATACATGATCAAAATTCACCAACTCAAGTCCGATCATCACATGAGTTGAGGTGGTTTCAATGCTGAAAATCATCATGTTGATCATATCTACTATATGACTCATGTTCGACCTTTCGGTCTCTTGTGTTCCGAGGCCATGTCTGTACATGCTAGGCTCGTCAAGTTTAACCCGAGTATTCTGCATGTGCAACACTGGCTTGCACCCATTGTATGTGAACGTAGAGTCTATCACACCCGGTCATCACATGGTGTCTCGACATGACGAACTTTCGCAATGGTGCATACTCGGGGAGAACACAATTGATCTTGAAATTTTAGTGAGGGATAACCTTATAATTCTACCATCGTCCTAAGCAAAACAAGGTGCATAAAAGGATTAACATCACATGCAAAACATAAGTGACATCATATGGCCATGAACTTGTGCTTTTGATCTCCATCCTTAAAGCACCGGCATGATCTCCATCGTCACCGGTATGACACCATGATCTCCATCATCTTGATCTCCATCAACGTGTCGCCATCGGGGTTGTCATGCCCACCATGCTTCTACTACTATTGCTACCGCTTAGCGATAAAGTAAAGTGTTACATAGTGCTTAATGATTGACACGCAGGTCATACAATAATTAAAGACAATCCTATAGCTCCTGCCGGTTGTCGTACTCATCAACATGTAAGTCGTGATATTCTATACAATACATGATCATCTCACACATCACATATACCTCATCATGTAATTGGCCATATCACATCACATCATACCTTGCAAAAACAAGTTAGACGTCCTCTAATTGTTGTTGCAAGTTTTACGTGGCTGGTACAGGTATCTAGCAAGAACAATTCTCACCTACACAAAACCACAACGGTGATACATAAATTGCTTTTCAAACTTCTCAAGGACCGCCTTTATCGAATCCGATCCACCTAAAGTAGGAGAAAGAGACACCCGCCAGCCATCTTTGTGCAATGAAGTTACACGCCAGTCAATGTAACCGATCTCTCGTAAGCGTACGAGTAAGGTTGGTTTGGGCCGCTTCATCCCACAATACCGCTGAACCAAAACACGACCAAGGGAGGAAGCAATCTAAGCATCAACACCCACAAACTCTTTGTGTTCTACTTGAGATCTCATCTACACATAGACCTAGCTTTGATACCACCGTTGGGGAATGTTACATGGGAAACAAACAAATTCCTACGCACACGCAAGATCTATCCATGGTGATGAGCATCTACGAGGGGGAGAGTGGATCTACATACCCTTGTAGATCGCTAAGGGGGAAGCGTTAAGAAACGCGGTTGATGTAGTCGAACGTCTTTGCGATCCAAATCGCCGAGCGTCCCGCGATCCCATCATGATCCGTCCCGCAATCCAATTACGATCCGTCCCGTGATCTCATCATGAGCCATCCCGCGATCCAATCACGAAGCGTCTTGCGATCTTGATCACGGTCCTTACGATCTAGTGCGAAATGGACGGCACCTCTGCGTTCAGCACACGTACAGCTCGATGAAGATCTCCGCCTTCTTGATCCAGCAAGAGGGAACGGAGAGGTAGATGAGTTCTTCGGCAGCACGACGGTGTTGCAGGGATGGTGGTGGAGCTATTCCAGCAGTGCTTCGCCTAAGCACCGCTCAAAACCGATCTAGAGAAGAAACTGCGATCTAGAGGAGAGGTAGCACGTGGCTATTAGGGTCTGCTTGTCCCTCTAAATCCTCTAGTATATATAGGAGGAAGGGAAGGGAGGAGGCAGCCTCAAACCCTCAAGGTTTGGTCGAAATTGGAGGTAGAGGGGTACTACTCCAATCCTATTAGGAGTGGGATTCCTCCTTTCCACATGGAAACTCTTGCCACCTCTGCACCTTTGGATTTTTTCCTTCTCAAACCACTCTAGACACATGGGCCCTTAGAGGAGGCTTAGGCCAGCCCACCAGGGGGTGGTTTACCTCCTCCCACAGCCCATGTAGCCTCTTGGGTTGAGACACCCCTCCCGATGGTCCCCCGGTACCCTCCCGACACTCCCGGTATACTACCGATGAGCCCGAAACTTTTCCGGCGACCAAAACAAGACTTCTTGTATATCAATCTTTACCTCCAAACCATTCCGGAGATCCTCGTAATGTCCGGGATCTCATTCAGGACTCCGAAAAACCTTCGATCACCACCATACATAACTCTATACTACCGAAACGTCACCGAACCTTAAGTGTGCAGACCCTGCGGGTTCGAGAACTATGTAGACATGACCAAGAAACCTCTACGGTCAATAACCAATAGCGGGACCTGGATGCCTATAATGGTTCCTACATATTCTACAAAGATATTTATCGGTTGAACCTCTATGTCAAGGATTCAGTTAATCCTGTATGATGTTCCCTTTGTTCTTCGGTATGTTACTTGCCCGAGATTCGATCGTCGGTATCTCCATACCTAGTTTAACCTCGTTACCGGCAAGTCTCTTTACTCATTTCCGTAATACAAGATCTTGTGACTAACACTTAGTCACATTGCTTGCAAGGCTTGTTGTGATGTTGTATTACCGAGTGGGCCCTGAGATACCTCTCCGTCACATGGAGTAATAAATCCCTGTGTTGATTCATGCCAACCCAACAGACACCCTCGGAGATACCTGTAGAGCACCTTTATAGTCACCCAGTTACGTTGTTACGTTTGATACACACAAGGCACTCCTCCGGTGTTCGTGAGTTGCATGATCTCATGGTCATAGGAACATATACTTGACATGCACAGAAATTGTAGCAATAAACTGACACGATCATATGCTACATTTATAGTTTGGGTCTTATCCATCACATCATTCTCCTAATGATGTGATCCCGTCATCAAATGACATCTCATGTCCATGACTAGGAAACCATAGCCATCTTTGATCAACGAGCTAGTCTATTAGAGGCATACTAGGGACATGGTGTTGTCTATGTATCCACACATGTATCTGAGTTTCCGATCAATAAAATTATAGCATGGATAATAAACGATTATCATGAACAAGGAAAGATGATAATAACTAATTTATTATTATCTCTAGGGCATATTTCCAACAGACTCGTCTCTTGAGCTTCGTCTTCTTGTTGACTCTTCTTTCCTTTTGTAAGGATCCGTGCACTCACTTGAGTAGTGTCTGGGATTCCCACAATTGTAGCAGTTTCGGTCATGATTTGACGAACGCTTCTCTTCATATCTTGAGTTGGAGCTTCGATCTTTGCCTCTATTCTTGTAGAAATTTTTGAAATTCTTGACCACGAGGCTTATCGCTTCATTTGTGACAAGATTGTCGCTTGAAGTTGCGGAAGCATCACTTGTTGTTGGAAGATGTAGTAGTAAATCAAAAAAATTCTACGTGTTCACCAAGATCTATTTATGGAGAAACCAGCAACGAGTAAGGGGAGAGTGCATCTTCATACCTTTGAAGATCGCTAAGCGGAAGCGTTACAAGAACGCGGTTGGTGGAGTCATTCTCGTAGTGATTCAAATCGCGGTGGACTCCGATCTTAGCGCCGAACAACGGCGCCTCCGCGTTCAACACACGTGTAGCCCGGTGACGTCTCCTACGCCTTGATCCTGCAAGGAGGGAGAAGAGGTTGAGGGAGAGCTCCGGCAGCATGACGATGTGGTGATGGTGGAGCTGCGTGGTCTCCGGCAGGGCTTCACCAAGCACTATGCAGAACGAGGTGAGGGAGGAGTAGGGCTGCGCCGTGGGAGAGAGAGATGTGTGTCTCCAACAGCCCCAAGGACACCACTATATATAGGAGGACGAGGAGGGAGGGATGCGCCCTAGGGTTCCCACCCTAGAGGCCGGCGGCAGTCCTAGATGGGACTTGGGCAGCGGCCAAGGGAGGGAGAGGTGGTGCAGCAGCCCTAGCAGCCCTAGGGTGGGCCTAGGGCCCATCTGGGCCTAGGGTTTGCCCCCCTCTCTCCTTGCTGCGCCTTGGGCCAGGTGGAAGGGGCGCACCAGCCCACCTAGGGGCTGGTTCCCTCCACCTTCGTCCCATGCTGCCCTTCGGGGCCCGTGGCCCCTCCCGGTGGACCCCCGAAACCCTTTCGATGGTCCTGGTACATTACCAGTTACGCCCGAAACATTTCCGGTAACCAAAACTTCACTTCCTATATATCAATCTTTGTCTCTGGACCATTCCGGAACTCCTCGTGACGTCCGAGATCTCATCCGGGACACGGAACAACCTTCGGTAACCACATCCACTATTTCCCTATAACCCTAGCGTCATCAAACCTTAAGTGTGTAGACCCTACGGGTTTGGGAGACATGTAGACATGACCGAGACACCTCTCTGGTCAATAACCAACAGCGGGATCTGGATACCCATGTTGTCTCCCACATGCTCCATGATGATCTCATCAGAAGAACCAGGATGTCGGGGATTCAATCAATCCCGTGTACAATTCCCTTTGTCTACCGGTATGATACTTGCCCGAGATTCGATCGTCGCTATCCCTATACCTTGTTCAAAGTCGTTACCAACAAGTCCTTTACTCATTCCGCAACACATCATCCCATGGCTAACTCCTTAGTCACATTGAGCTCATTATGATGATGTCTTACCGTGTGGGCCCAGGATACCTCTCCGTCATACGGAGTGACAAATCCCAGTCTCGATTCGTGCCAACCCAACAGACACTTTCGGAGATACCCATAGTGCACCTTTATAGCCACACAGTTATGTTGTGATGTTTGGCACACCCAAAGCATTCCTACGGTATCCGGGAGTTGCACAATCTCATGGTCTAAGGAAATGATATTTGACATTGGAAAAGCTTTAGCAAACGAACTACATGATCTTGAGCTATGCTTAGGATTGGGTCTTGTCCATCACATCATTCTCCTAATGATGTGATCCTGTTATCAATGACATCCAATGTCCATGGTCATGAAACCGTGACCATCTATTGATCAACGAGCTAGCCAACTAAAGGCTCACTAGGGACACATTGTGGTCTATGTATTCACACGTGCATTATGGTTTCCGGTTAACACAATTATAGCATGAACAATAGACAATTATCATGAACAAGGAAATACAATAATAACCATTTTATTATTGCCTATAGGGCATATTTCCAACAGTCTCCCACTTGCACTAGAGTTAATAATCTAGTTACATTGTGATGAATCGAACACCCATAGCATTCTGGTGTTGATTTTGTTTTGCTCGTGAGAGAGGTTTAGTCAATGGATCTGTGACACTCAGATCTGTATGTACTTTACAAATATCTATATATCCCTCCTGGATGTAATCATGGATGGAGTTGACGCGGTGCTTGATGTGTCTTGTCTTCTTGTGAAACCTGGGCTCCTTCACAAGGGCAATAGCTCCAGTGTTGTCACAGAATAGGGTCATCGGGCCCGACGCATTGGGAATCACTCCTTGGTCGGTGATGAACTCCTTCGTCTAGACTCCTTCCTTTGTTGCTCCCGAAGCAGCTATGTACTCCGCTTCACATGTAGATGTTGCCACGACGCTTTGCTTGCTGCTTCACCAGCTGACTGCCCCTCCGTTCAAAATATACACGTATCTGGTTTGCAACTTGGAGTCGTCCGGATCTGTGTCGAAGCTAGCATCGACGTAACCCTTTACGACAAGCTCTTTGGCACCTCCATACACGAGAAACATGTCCTTTGTCCTTTTCAGGTGCTTTAGGAATTCTTGACCGCTGTCCAGTGTTCCGCTCCAGGATCACTTTGGTACCTCCCTACCAAATTTATGGCAAGGTTCACATCAAGTTTGGACGTCTGGTACACAACATGGCATACGTAATAGAGCCTATGGCTGAAGCATAGGGGATGACATTCATCTCTTCTCTATCTGTTGCCGTGGTCGGGCATTGAGTCGTACTCAATCTCACACCCTGTAACACAGGCAAGAACCCCTTCTTGGACTGATCTATATTGAACGTCTTCAATATCTTTTCAAGGTATGTGCTTTGTGAAAGACCTATGAGGCGTTTCGATCTATCTCTATAGATCTTAATACCTAATATGTAAGCAGCTTCTCCAAGGTCCTTCATTGAAAAACATTTATTCAAGTAGGCCTTTACACTTTCCAAAAGTTCTATATCATTTCCCATCAACAATATGTCATCCACATATAATATGAGAAATGCTATAGAACTTCCACTCACTTTCTTGTAAATACAGGGTTCTCTATAAACCTGTATAAACCCAAACGCTTTAATCGCCTCATTAAAGCGAATGTTCCAACTCCGAGATGCTTGCACCAGTCCATAGATGGAGCGCTGCAGCTTGCATACTTTGTTAGCATCTTTAGGATCGACAAAACCTTCTGGCTGCATCATATACAGTTCTTCCTTAAGGAAGCCATTAAGGAATGCCGTTTTGACGTCCATTTGCCAGATCTCATAATCATAAAATGCGGCAATTGCTAACATGATTCGAATAGACTTCAGCATCGCTACGGGTGAGAATGTCTCATCGTAGTCAACTCATTGAACTTGTCGATAACCCTTAGCGACAAGTCGAGCCTTATAGACGGTCACATTACCATCCGCGTCAGTCTTCTTCTTAAAGATCCATTTATATTCAATGGCTCGCTTCTCATCAGGCAAGTCCACCAAAGTCCATACTTTGTTCTCATACATGGATCCTATCTCGGATTTCATGGCTTCAAGCCATTTGTTGGAATCTGGGCCCGCCATCGCTTCTTCATAGTTCGAAGGTTCACCGTTGTCCAACAACATGATCTCCAGGAGAGAGTTGCCGTACCACTCTAGTCCAGAATGTGTCCTAGTGGACCTTCGATGTTCAATAGTAACTTGATCTGAAGTTTCATGATCATCATCATTAACTTCCTCTCTATCCAGTGCAGGCTCCGCAGAAACAACTTCCTGTGCTGCGCTACTCTTCGGTTCGAGCGGAGGTACGATTACCTCATCAATTTCTATTTCCTCCCACTTACTTCTTTCGAGAGAAACTATTTCCTGAGAAAGGATCCATTCTTGGCAACAAAGACTTTGCCTTCGGATCTGAGGTAGAAGGTATACCCAATAGTCTCTTTGGGATATCCTATGAAGACACACTTTTCCGCTTTGGGTTCGAGCTTCTCAGGTTGAAGTTTCTTCACATAAGCATCGCATCCCCCAAACTTTTAGAAACGACAGCTTAGGTTTCTTTCCAAACCATAATTCATATGGTGTCGTCTCAACGGACTTTGACGGTGCCCTATTTAAAGTGAATGCGGTAGTCTCTAATGCATATCCCAAAATGATAGTGGTAAGTCGGTAAGACACATCATAGATTGTACCATATCCAATAGAGTGCGATTACGACGTTCAGACACACCATTTCGCTGAGGTGTGCTAGGCGGCGTGAGTTGTGAAACAATTCCACATTTCCTTAGGTGCGTGCCAAACTCGTGACTCAAATATTCTCCGCCACGATCAGATCGTAGGCACTTTATTTTCCTGTCATGTTGATTCTCTACCTCACTTTGAAATTCCTTGAACCTTTCAAAGGTTTCAGACTTGTGTTTCATTAAGTAGACATACCCATATCTTTTCAAGTCATTAGTGAGGGTGAGAACATAACGGTAGCCACCGCGAGCCTCGATGCTCATTGGACCACATACATCGGTATGTATCATTTCCAACAAGTCAGTTGCTCGCTCCATTGTTCCAGAGAATGGAGTATTGGTCATCTTGCCCATGAGTCATGGTTCGCACGTGTCAAATGATTCAAAATCAAGAGACTCCAAAAGTCCATCAGCATGGAGCTTCTTCATGTGTTTGACACCAATATGACCAAGGCGGCAGTGCCACATGTAAGTGGGACTATCGTTATCAACCTTACACTTTTTGGTGCTCACACTATGAACATGTGTAACATCACATTTGAGATTCATCAAAAATAAACCATTGACCAGTGGGGCATGACCATAAAACATTTCTCTCATATAAATAGAACAACCATTATTCTCAGATTTAAATGAGTAGCCATCTCGCATCAAACGAGATCCAGATACAATGTTCATGCTCAAAGCTGGTACTAAATAACAATTATTGAGGTTTAAAATTAATGTCGAAGGTAGATGTAGAGGTAGTGTGTCGACGGCGATCACATCGACCTTGGAACCATTCTCGACGCGCATCGTCACCTCGTCCTTTGCCAGCCTCCGCTTATTCCGCAGCTCCTGCTTGGAGTTAAAAATGTGAGCAACTGCACCGGTATCAAATACCCAGGAGCTACTACGAGCGCTGGTTAGGTACACATCAATAACAAGTATATCACATATACCTTTAACGTTGCCGGCCTTCTTATCCGCTAAGTACTTGGGACAGTTCCGCTTCCAGTGACCGGTACCCTTGCAATAAAAGCACTTAATCTCAGTTTTGGGTCCATTCTTGCTCTTCTTCCCGGCAACTTGCTTACCAGGACGGCAACAGCTTTGCCGTCCTTCTTGAAGTTCTTCTTACCCTTTCCTTTCTTGAAACTAGTGGTCTTATTCACCATCAACACTTGATGGTCCTTTTTGATCTCGACCTCCGCTGATATCAACATCGAGTACAACTCAGGAATGGAATTCTCCATACCCTACATGTTGTAGTTCATCACAAAGCTCTGGTAGCTAGGTGGAAGCGACTGGAGGATTCTGTCAATGACCGAGTCATCCGGGAGATTAACTCCCAGCTGAGTCAAGCGGTTCTGCAACCCAGACATTTTGAGTATGTGCTCACTAACAGATCTATTCTCCTCCATCTTACAGCTGAAGAACTTCTCGAAGACGTCATATCTCTCAACCCGGGCATGAGCTTGGAAAACCAGTTTCAGCTCTTGGAACATCTCATATGCTCCGTGTTGCTCAAAACGCTTTTGGAGACCTGGTTCTATACTGTAAAGCATGCCGCACTAAACAAGGGAGTAATCATCATAGCGCGACTGCCAAGCGTTCATAACGTCTTGATCCGCTGGGAAAATGGGTGCGTCACCTAGCAGTGCATCAAGGACATACAATCTTTTGGAAGCTATGAGGATAATCCTCAAGCCACGGACCCAGTCCGCATAGTTGCTTTCATCATCTTTCAGCTTGGTTTTCTCTAGGGACGTGTTGAAGTTGAGGGCCACATTAGTGTTGGCCATTGGATCTACAATATAGATTGTAAAGACAATTTTAGACTAAGTTCATGATAATTAAGTTCACATAATCAAATTATTTAATAAACTCCCACTTAGATAGACATCTCTCTAGTCATCCAAGTGATACATGATCCATGTCAACTAGCCCGTGTCCGATCATCACGTGAGACGGACTAGTCATCCATGGTGAACATCTCCATGTTGATCGTATCTTCTATACGACTCATGTTCGACCTTTCGGTCTTCCGTGTTATGAGGCCATGTCTATACATGCTAGGCTCGTCAAGTCAACCTAAGTGTTTCACGTGTGTAAATCTGGCTTACACCCGTTGTATGCGAACATTAGAACCTATCACACCCGATCATCATGTGGTGCTTCGGAACAACGATCCTTAGCAACGGTGCACAGTTAGGGTGAACACATTTCTTGAAAAAAAATTGAGAGATCATCTTATTTACTACCGTCGTTCTAAGCAATAAGATGTAAACATGATAAACATCACATGCAATCAATATAGTGACATGATATGGCCAATATCATCTTGCTCCTTTGATCACCATCTTCGAGGCACCATGATCATCACTATCACCGACACGACACCATTATCTCCATCATCGTGTCTTCATGAAGTTGTCTCGCCAACTATTACTTCTACTACTATGGCTAACGTTTAGCAATAAAGTAAAGTAATTACATGGCGTTTATAATTGACACGTAGGTCATACAATAAAATAAGACAATTCCTATGGCTCCTGCTGGTTGTCATACTCATCGACATGCAAGTCGTGAATCCTATTACAAGGACATGATCAATCTCATACATCACAATGCATCACACCACATCCTTTGGCCATATCACATCACAAGGCATATGCTGTAAAAACAAGTTAGACGTCCTATAATTTGTAGTTGCAAGTTTTTACGTGGCTGCTATAGGTTTCTAGCAAGAGCGTTTCTTACCTACGCCGAAACCACAACGTGATATGCCAATTGCTATTTACCCTTCATAAGGACCCTTTTCATCTAATCCAATCTGACTAAGGTGGGAGAGAAAGACACCCCCTAGCCACCTTATGCAACAAGTGCATGTCAGGCGGTGGAACCGGTCTCACGTAAGCGTACGTGTAAAGTTGGTTCGGGCCGCTTCATCCCGTAATACCGCCGAATCAAGATAAGACTAGTAGTGGTAAGCAAATTAACAAGATCGACGCCCACAACAACTTTGTGTTCTACTCGTGCATAGATTCTATGCATAGACCTAGCTCTGATACCACTGTTGGAAGACGTAGTAGTAAATCAAAAAAATCTACGTGTTCACCAAGATCTATCTATGGAGAAACCAGCAACGAGTAAGGGGAGAGTGCATCTTCATACCTTTGAAGATCGCTAAGCGGAAGCGTTGAAAGAATGCGGTTGGTGGAGTCGTACTCGTAGCGATTCAGATCGCGGTGGACTCCGATCTTAGCGCCGAACAACGAGGCCTCTGTGTTCAACACATGTGCAGCCCGGTGACGTCTCCTATGCCTTGATCCAGCAAGGAGGGAGGAGAGGTTGAGGGAGAGCTCTGGCAGCACGACGGTGTGGTGACAGTGGAGCTGCGTGGTCTCCGGCAAGGCTTCGCCAAGCACTACGGAGAACGAGCAGAGGGAGGAGTAGGGCTGCGCCGTGGGAGAGAGAGATGCGTGTCTCCGACAGCCCCAAGGGCACCACTATATATAGGAGGAAGAGGAGGGAGGGCTGCGCCCTAGGGTTCCCACCCTAGGGGCCAGCAGCAGCCCTAGATGGGACTTGGGCGGCGGCCAAGGGAGGGAGAGGTGGTGCGGAAGCCCTAGCAGCCCTAGGGTGGGCCTAGGGCCCATATGGCCTAGGGTTTGCCCCCTCTCTCCTTTCTATGCCTTGGGCCAGGTGGGAGGGGCGCACCAGCCCACCTAGGGGGCTGGTTCCCTCCACCTTCGGCCCATGCAGCCCTCCGGGGCCCGTAGCCCCTCCCGGTGAACCCTCGGAACCCTTCCGGTGGTCCCGGTACGTTACCGGTGACGCCCGAAATATTTCCGGTAACCAAAACCTCACTTCCTATATATCAATATTTGTCTCCGGAGCATTCTAGACCTCCTCATGATGTCCAGGATCTCATCCGGGACTCCGAACAACCTTCGGTAACCACGTCCACTATTTCCCTATAACCCTAGCGTTATCGAACCTTAAGTGTGTAGACCCTACGGGTTCGGGAGACACGTAGACATGACCGAGACACCTCTCTGGTGAATAACCAACAGCGGGATCTCGATACCCATGTTGGCTCCCACATGCTCCACGATTATCTCATCGGATGAACCACAATGTCGGGGATTCAAGCAATCCCGTATACAATTCCCTTTGTCTATCGGTATGATACTTGCCCGAGATTCGATCGTCGGTATCCCTATACCTTGTTCAATCTCATTACCGGCAAGTCTCTTTACTCATTCTGCAACACATCATCCCGTGGCTAACTCCTTAGTCACATTGAGCTCATTATGATGATGTCTTACCAAGTGGGCCCGGAGATAACTCTCCGTCATACGGAGTGACAAATCCCAGTCTCAATTCGTGCCAACCCAACGGACACTTTCAGAGATACCCATAGTGCATCTTTATAGCCACCCACTTACGTTGTGATGTTTGGCACACCCAAAGCATTCCTACGGTATCCGGGAGTTGCACAATCTCATGGTCTAAGAAATGATACTTGACATTGGAAAAGCTTTAGCAGACAAACTACACAATCTTGTGCTATGCTTAGGATTGGGTCTTGTCCATCACATCATTCTCCTAATGATGTGATCCCGTTATCAACGACATCCAATGTCCATGGTCATGAAACCGTGACCATCTATTGATCAACGAGCTAGCCAACTAGAGGCTCACTAGGGACACATTGTGGTCTATGTATTCACACATGCATTATGGTTTCTGGTTAACACAATTATAGCATGAACAATAGACAATTATCATGAACAAGGAAATACAATAAGAACCATTTTATTATTGCCTCTAGGGCATATTTCCAACACTTATGGCCTTTTAAGCACCGCTATACTTGTGGTGAAGCTCTTCCTTGTCCTTGAGTGTGATCTCATGAGCAACAATCCTTCCAATCACTTTCGTTGGCTTGAGATATTTGTAGTTGGGCATCATTTGGATCAATGTGCATATGGTGTCATATTGATCATCCAAAGCTCGAAGTATCTTCTTGATGATGAATTTGTCGATCATTTCTTCTCTTCCTAATCCGGCAATCTCATTGGTGATGAGAGCTAGCCCAGAGGACATCTCAGCGACTCCTTCACCATCCTTAATCGTGAACTTGTCAAGCTGACTTTCAAGAACATCCAACTTGGACTCTCTCACAGATTCAGTACCTTCATGCATATCGACCAAAGTATCCTAGATCTCTTTTGCATTCTCAAGACGGCTAATTTTTTTTGAACTCTTCCGGGCATAGGCAGTTGAAGAGAATGTCACATGCTTGAGCATTTAATTGCAACATCTTCAATTCATCCGCAGTCGCTTCATGATCCGGTTCCCTTCCATTCACAAAGAATTCACCTTGCAATCCAACATGAACAATAGCCCAAACAGCGGGGTTATGACCAAGAAGATGCATTTTCATTTTGTGCTTCCAACTAGCAAAATTGGTGCCATCAAAATACGGACCTCTACGGTGATAATTTCCCTCACTAGACTCCATACTCTCCTAGGTTGTGAGACCAATGCAATGGAGACCAAAGCTCTAATACCACTTTTAGGATCGAAAGTAGCTCTAGAGGGGGGGTGATTAGACTACTTGACCAATTAAAAATTTACTTCTTCCCAATTTTAAGTGTTGGCAGATTTTAGCACTCATAGAAAGTCAAGCACACCCTACACATACATGTCTATGAGTATAGCAGCGTGAAGTAAAGACATGCATGAGTAGTAAAGGAAGGGTAGGAAGATCAAACGCAATTTGGAGACACGATGATCTTTCTCGTGGTTCCGAGAGGTGGTGCTATCGTACGTCCACGTTTATTAAGTCTTCAACACATGGAGGGTAACGACCGTGAGAGTCCATGGAGGGCTCTACCCATAGAGGGTTCCACGAAGAAGCAACCTTGACTATACCATGATGGCCTACGCTCATGGAGGACTAGCCTAACTCAGGGTAGATCTTCACGAAGTAGGCGATCTCCTTGCCCTTACAAACTTCTTGGTTCACTCCACAACACAAAGTTGGAGGCTCCCAAGTGACACCTAACCAATCTAGGAGGCACCACCCTCCAAAAGGTAATAGGCTCGATAATGTCGATGAACTCCTTGCTCTTGTGCTTCAAGATGATAGGCTCCTCAACACACAATCACTCTCTCACAGATTTGGCTATGGTGGAAGATATTGATTGGGTGGAAAGCAACTTGGAGAGGCTAGAGATAAGGATTCATATGGCTATAATGGAATGGCATGATCTCAACACATGAGTAGGTGACTCTCTCTCAGAAAATCAGTTGGTATGAGTGGAGGTCTGTTCTAAGTGCTTCTCTTGCGAGTGAGTGGTGGTGGAGGGGTATATATAGGCATCTCCAAAAATCCAACCGTTACACATAATAAGTCCAACTCGGTGACGCCGATGTGTTAATCTCGGTGGTACCGAGTTGCCTAAAAGGTAGCAACTTTTGAATCTCGGTGAGATCGATACGTAAACTCGGTTGCACCGATAAGGTGACCAACGGTCAGATTTCCAAACTCAGCGACGCCGATTCAACAAACTCGGTCGGACCAATTTTGTGAATTTGCGTAACAGAATGTTGGCAACCCAAACTCGGTGGCTCCAAAACAGAATCTGTTGCACCGATGGGCTAGGGTTTGGTTTGAGTCTATGTAAGGCTGAGAACGGTGGCACCGAGTGGGGAGTGTTGGTTGCATCGATTTTGGATATTTAGCTTTGGACAGACTTTTGTGGAAGAGCTTGTGGGTGTGTGTGGTGACTATTACTTGTGCATGTATGAGCATTTTGTTCACCAACACTACCTTACCCCCTTTTATTAGTATTGGCTTTCCTATGGACTCAATGTGATTTGTCACAAAGTAAAATGTAGAGTCCTCTTGCTTGAAGCTTTTCCAATCTATTTCCTTGCATCTTGGGGTATTCCACAATCCTTTTGCCAACCCATCATTAAACTTTTCCTGAAATATGCTTAGTGGAAATATTAGTTCAATGACATATATGTTGTTGTTAATTACCAAAACCACCAAGGGAGAAAATATGCTTTCACTAACCCATCTAGTACTCAACAAATCAATGAACTTAAGCCATGTGACCCCGCAGGTTCGTTAAAGTATATACATGACTGGAACTCCTATAGTTCAATGACCAATAGTGAAACTTTGGGCATCCATATTGACCCTTATACCCACACGGATAATTATGGAGTGAACCTTTAGTTACTGTGTGCTATTCCTTTTTCTTCGTGATACTTTAAAAACCCGAGGTTAGATTTATTGGTATCCCCATGGACCAACAACTTGATCACTATGCCAGTTTACTCGTTATCAGTTTTGTCTTTTTTCTCATTCATGTATTCCGGCATCTCATCAAATCATGATGTGTCTCGATAGATGATGATGGATACCATCGTACCGAGAGGGCTCTAAGAATACATCTCCACCGTCGGCGGAGCAAATCTCTCTCTCTCTCTCTCTCTCTCTCTCTCTCTCTCTCTCGCTATCTAGTCCCTTGATACACTTTTCCAAGGCACCTGGAAGTTGTCATTATGACCACCATGTTACAACTGACATTTGGCAATCCCCAAAGTACATCATCTGGTATACTCAATACTCTCATGGTCTAAGGAATTATCCTTACGTTCATAACTTTGTCTTATATACTATTAACTTATAACAAAAGGATCTCTTAGTATAACAATCAATTGGGTTTGTTCGACACAAGTATAATTCTGGCATTGCATCCTCAAAGTTGTGGTCATCCTCATTACACTAACTAGCTCATGATCAGAAAAAACAAAACACTCATGCAACACTTGAACTGGTCTTAGAGTCGAGATTGAGAATCTATTTACCGTTTATTATTCCACAAATACATATGAGTTTTCCTCTGAGCAACGTGGCTATTACAGAATCTCGAACCATTGGAATTATAGCACTGAACATAAACATTAATTATAAGCTTGAAAATAAATAATAACACTTATTATTGCCTCTATGGCTATTTCCAACAATTGGATAGATCATCAACATGCTACGAGGAGGAGGAGGAGAGAGAGAGAGAGAGAGAGTAGGCGAGCATAGCTTTAATATCTACCTATCTATTATTTTACATAACTTGTTGCATTACGTAATATGTATCTAACTAAGATATGAGTGTCTCCCTTGACATAATTATAAGAGGAATTCAAACTATGCATCTAAAATGTATAAACCTTTGCTATATTTTGATGTGTAGTGGTAAGAGAGGAGGTTCTCGGAGCATGCGGAAATAGAAATTTTTGCAGCCAAGTATTGAGACAAATATAAGGCATGAATCATGGATAAATGGTGAAGCAAAAGGAACAAATATCGAGCACCATGAGCGGGCTGGCAAAAGTTGTGGAAGGTTCAAGTACAACCCAAATTACACATCTTTGGGTGGAGTTCGGCTCGCTGTTTATTTCTGATGACCGAGGAGCAAACGAGGTGGAACATGACACACGACCACATGCTCAATTTGCGACACAGCTCACTGCTCATGTAGGCATTTTCACCTTGAGCACAACATGGCGAAGAGCGTATGGACTGTTTAATACAATGATGCCCCACTACCATTGCATGACAATATGACTTTGTTAAACTCTCACTTTTCACCTGAAGCAACATGTTAACGAGGGACAAGTTCATTTAAGTTCTTGTGACCCTCTAGACTATTTGGTATGCACTACACCAAGCGATCCACGTACGAACACCAAAATCAACTCTCAATTTGTTTGTTCATAAAACACTACTTGGAGGAAATTCAAAGTGATCATCATCTTATGCTACAACTTAGTGGGGGCCTTCGTGGTAAGACAAAGCACGTCGAATCCTGCGGCTCCGCTAGGTTCATCAAAGGTTAATGTCGATGGGTTTGTTGCTAAAACCATTGACAGATGAGTGGTTGAAGGAGTGTGTCATGATGAGCACAGCCATCTCATGGGCTCCTGTTAACAACGATATTCAACATAGTTATCAACCAGAGACATTCGAGGCCCACATGCATGTAATCGATGTCTTTCGGGAAGGGCTTGCACCTCGATAGAGCTCCGCATCACATCAGACCGTCTTAGGGTCATCAAGGGGCTCGAAGCAAAGGAAAACTAAGGTGACCACTACATGATCTTACATGATATCATCTCTTGCAAAACGTTATTTACTGGCATGTCAATTTTACTACGAGTAACGCGATCGTAATGACGAGCCTCATAGACTGACTAGAATGGAATGGCAACCTCGCTTGATGTGGGAAGGCACGTTTGGTTATATGACGCCATGAACACTTACGCTTTGGATATTTGAAGGAATATGAATTGCATGCTAATATTAGGTAGGATATTAAGTACATGATTATGTAATTAATGTTGATATTGATACTTTGATATGATATTAATTGCATGCTAAATATGTCGACTGCTCGCACCAGAGCAATCTGGGTTGTTGGATAATATAGTTTGATGGTTGAGATTACTTGGATTTGTCTCTTTGAATCTTTTTGGTATAAATATAAATATATATTATTAGTCGCTAAAAATAAAGTTGCCCTCTTTGACAAAAGAAAGACCTAAAAAGAGAAGAAGCAAAAGCATCTTTATATGTACGCTGATTAGTAGCTCGTCTGGTAAAAACAATCGGCAGAAAACCTAACGCAATAATCCCCTCTCGCCTCCGCCGCCACCCCTTCCGGCGGGTCTCTCCCCCCGATCCCGTCCGCTCCCGCCGCTGCGCTCAGCTTCTCCCTGCTTGCGACCCGCTCCCGCCGTCGAGCCCCACCCTACCCCAATCCCCGCCCCGCCGCTCCCTCCCCACACCCTATCGCCACATCCTCCAATCCCTATCGCCAGCGGCTGCGTGCTTCTGGCGACACCACCGGACGGCGGCGAGAAGGAATTGATAGGCGCAACAACCGAAACTTTCCAGTCGCCAGTATTCCATCTTACTCCAAGTCCACCTCCAGAATGGCAGAGCTCTGCAAGATTCCTGCAGCCATGGTAGCCGAATCCGTGGAAAGGTCATATGTGCTCAAGATAGATGGATACTCAAGAGTGAAGGGGCTACTGAAGAATGGCCAGTTCGTCACCTCCACCCCTTTCAGTGTTGGAGGCCACAACTGGACCGTGAAATATTACCCCAACGGCTACCCCAAGTATTGCGACGATTTCATATCTCTTTATGTGCACCATGAACCTGCCGATGCCAAAGAAGTGAAGGCGAAGTTGACGCTCAATGTGCTTGACAAGAATGGTGATCCGGTGCCTTCGTACACCCGGACCGCCCCTGTGCATGCCTTCTCAAGGAAAGCTCCAACCTGTGGCTACTATGACTTCATCCCGAAGGAAGAGTTTGAGGGATCGGCGCATCTTAGAGGCGATTGTCTCACCATCAGGTGCGATGTCGCCGTTTTGAAGGACGTCGAAGAAGCAATGGTTCCTCCAAGCGACCTGCACCGGCATCTCGGTGATCTCCTGAAGAGCAATGATGCAGCGGACATGACGTTTCAAGTCGACGGACAGAGATACTCTGCTCATCGGTGTGTTGTTGCTGCTCGATCGTCCGTTTTCAAGGCGGAGCTCCTTGGTGCCATGGAGGAGAGTTCCGATAGTACCATTGTAATCCGTGACATGGAAGCTGATGTGTTTGAGTCCTTGCTCCATTTCATATACACCGACTCGGTTCCTCCAGCGTTTGATGTGGTGATGGCCGGACATCTACTCGTGGCGGCTGACAGGTACAACATTGGTAGGCTGAAGGTGATATGCGAGGAGAAATTGTGCAGTCACATTGATTCCAGTATGGTGGCTACCAGCTTGGCTTTGGCTGAGCAACATGGTTTCCATCGTCTCAAAGAAGCTTGTTTGCAGTTCCTTGCTTCTCCATCCAATTTGGAGGCTATGATGTCAAGTGATGGCTATGAGCATCTGAAATCCAGCTGCCCGGCTGTTCTTAAGGAGCTGATAGCTAGAATCATCCCGGCTGAATTTACATCAGCAAAGGATATTATCATGACAATGTGGAAGTAATGCCTACCATACCATTATCATATACTGTCTTCCAAATTTTAGTACAAAAGGATATTATGCTACATCTCCATATGTATGGTTGCGTGTATGTTTCAGAATAAAAATGCTACTTGTCAATCGTCATTCACATGACGAGAATGGTTATTTTATTTTGTGAGATAAAAGAAAGTATAGGGTGCTCTTGTACGTACCTTGTATCCTTGATTATCCACCGTGGATTAGTTTCATTATTATTGTGTCGATTTCTTCATGGGTGCATTGTTAGGTTCAGCTGGTTGCAAAATTAGGGTCATCCGTGTTCTAATATCTCGCATGGATAGTCTAGACTAGACTGTTTTTCTTCTTCTTTTCTTCAGAAAATAGAACCTTCATTACCCCCTGCTTGTTTATGTGGCTATTGGGATCATGTGTTGTATTTCAGTTTAAAGCACTATATGCAAAACTAAAATAAAAAAATCTGCATGTAACCCTCAGCCACTGATTATTAATATATTCTGCTAGCTAGTACTCAGAAGTTCTGAAGGGTCATTGGTTATTATTCCTCCCTGAATTTCGCTGGTAGTGCTGCTGTTTGAAGGACTTGCTATGTTTTTGAGGGTTATTCAGACTTCAGACTTAGTTTTCGAAAATTTTGTTTTAAAGGGATTGTAGGGGAAACAAGTTAACTGTTGTTGTTCTGTGTGCTAAATATACAATGCGTTGTGGGAAAAATTGGCAAAGGTTAATTTGGTCACTGTCTTGTTGAGTAAATTGGCGGGAGGAAGAAAAAGTTGTTGCGGTCGAGTACAAAGAAAGCACTCTCCAAAATTGAGTTTCTTAACATGCTAAACGTGATCATCAAAATGTGCTTGTGGTGTGGATGATGATTCATTCAGGTCGTCGGTACATTCAACTGGATTATATATTGCTTCCATTGGTACTTATAATAGGTAGTATAACCCTTTACCTCTTGTTCGGCCCACCCAAAATTCTCAATTATACTTTCAAGTTGTAACACATTCAGCTGGATTATACTGTCATTGATGTTCCAAATGGTCAAGGTGCTTCCGAGTTCTGAAACATACTACTCCTGGAGTATACTGCAGATCGTATAGCTCACAAACCATGAAATCTGCAGGCCATGTCCGTGCTTTCTGTTTATGCAGCACATGTTTCGTGGTCGCACGAACATCAATCTGTCTAATTGGTTCTTTTTTGCCGATTTTTTGTTCGAAATTGCTTTGCAAACGACCTTTGTAATTCTATGCACGATGCACACACGATCTGATGTGTCTCCACTGGACTGCATGCAGAAGCAACCGTTTTCCTTCGCCGATGAAGCTGGTTGATTGGACAAAACCACACGCAGCAGCAATCGTCCGTGTTTCAGACGTGAAAACGTCGTCGTCTGTAGCAAAGTGCTCTGCCATTCTGTGGGAGGTGAAGCATTGGCTGCTACTCGACCCCAACAAGGCTTATTTTTTGTACTAGGCAGATGAAATGTCTTCGTTTGCAGTGCAATGGCGTCTCCTCGTGAAGGTAAACGAGTAGTAGTAAATGGCAGACGCAAACATCTAGATCGAGTTGTGAACAGGCCACCGTTTCGGTTTGACTTCCTGAGTGCACTTTCATCTCTCTAATCTCACTCTATATATAGATACTACATGAAGCAAAGTATTTCCTCTCTCTAGTCCTCCATCCTAATCCAGGCTATACCACCAAGCCCACCTCCAGAATGGCTGAGCAATGCAATATATCTGCTGCCATGCATGCTATCTCTCTATCTGAGGAAAGGTCGTACGTGCTCAAGGTAGATGGATACTCAAGAGCCAAGGCGCTACTCAAGAACGGCGAGTGCATAACTTCTGCCCCTTTCAGTGTTGGAGGCCACGACTGGGCCTTCAGATATTACCCAAATGGCAACGATGATGATTTTACCGATTTCATCTCTCTTTTTCTCCGGCTTGAATCTGCCGATGCTGAAGATGTGAAGGCGAAGTTCACGCTCAGTGTACTTGACGAGAATGAAGAACCGGTGCCTTCATACAGCCACACGCGCCCTATGGATACCTTCTTAAGCAAAGGTGATAACTGGGGTTACCCTAAGTTCACCAAGAAGGCTGATCTGGAGGCATCGGCGCATATAAGAGACGACTGTCTCACCATCAGGTGCGATGTCACCGTCGTCCACCATGAAGAAACAAGGATTCCTCCAAGCGACCTGTACCAGCATCTCGGCTACCTGCTCATGAGCAAGGGATTCAGCAGACCTCACCTTTCAGGTCGGTAGAGAGAAATTCTCCGCTCACAGGTGTGTCCTTGCAACTCGGTCATCAGTCTTCAAAGCTGAGCTCCTCGGGCCCATGAAGGAGAGTTCTTCTGCTAGTCCTATTGAAATCTGTGACATGGAAGCTGATGTGTTCAAGTCCTTGCTCCATTTCATATACACCAACTCAGTTCCTATGGTGCTTGATGTGGTGACCGCTGGTCATCTACTCGTTGTGGCTGACACTGACAGGTACAACATTGGCAGGCTGAAGCTGATATGCGAGGAGAAATTGTGCAATCACATTGATTCAAGCATGGTGGCAACCAGTTTGGTTTTATCCGAGCAACATGGTTTCCGTCGTCTCAAAGAAGCTTGTTTGCAGTTCCTTGCTTCTCCATCCAATTTGGAGGCGATGGTGGCAAGTGATGGGTATCAGCATTTGAAATCCAGCTGGCCGTCTGTCCTCAAGGAGGTGATATCTAGAATCCTGCCGGCTGAACTGAAAGTGGCAAATGATATTATCATGGAAATGTGGAAGTAATACCTATAGTTAGTCTACACCAGTCTCGTACCGTTATCATATATGCCATCCAAATTCTATTAGTAATGGTTATCCTACTCCTCCATGTATCGGTGCAGAACAGAAATGCTACTTATGAGTCATTCGATCTACTCATGCAAGTGGAATGGTAGTTCCTTTCTTGCTAATTATGAAATAATTACCTTGCTTATCCATTGTGTATTAGTGTACTTATTGACTCAAATACTTCATGTGTGCACGGTTACGTTCAGCTAGATGTAGAATTAGTGCCATCCTTGCTCCAATGCTCGCATAAATGGTCTATACTCTGTTTTTTTTTCGACAATAGAAGCTTCATCACCTAGGGCCTTGGTACCAACTAAAACTGTTGCACATGAGGCTTCTGGTAGAATCAGTCGAGAATGACCAAATGAAAAGAGCCAATGACAAAAGGGCTCGTCACCGCTGCCCATTTTTTTGTGGCCGACTACAACGGCAGTTCACATTTGCCCTGTTTCTTTTTAACAAGCCGTTGATGTGGCCAGAACATGTGCCATTACTTGTGGAGAGCAACCACAAATAAGGAGGAAGAAGATATAGAGAGAAATGATAGAAGTACAGAGGAAGGACACAGAGAGGTTCAGTTCATTTTCTGTTTTGCCGGCCGGTGCTTTCCTTCAGTAGCAGACGATCGTCCGAATTTTATTTTTTTAAAAGGCCCTCTGAATATTGCTGGTAGTGCAACTCAGCAGCTGTGTACTTGTGATGGTGTTGAGAGCTGTCCGGTTTCAGTTTCAGAAAAAATCGATTGAAGGGATTGTAGGGGAAGCCAGGTTTTCTAGTTTTCAGTTAAGCATGACTGTATTTCTGTTGTCTTCTAAACATATGATGCGCTTGGGGAATGAAAAAGTTGCTGCGGTCGAGCACAGTGAAAACATTCTCCAAAATCTCTACACAGCTTGCTAATTTGTTGACCGTGATCAGGAAAATGTGCTTGTGCTGCGCATGATGATTTCTTCACGTCGTTGCGTTCAGCTGGATATATATATATATATATATAGAGAGAGAGAGAGAGAGGTGCACTTTGGAGTACTGTCATTTTGTGGGGTTATTCAGACTTCAGACTTAGTTTTTGAAAAGTCGGTTTTAAAGGGATTGTGGGAGAAACAAGTAAACTTGCGGTTCTGTGTTGCTGAAAAAAAAAATTGCACGTAACAGGAAACTAGCACCAAATGTTAATTTGGTCACTATCTTGTTTAGTAAATTGTCGGGAGGAAAAATACGTTGTTGTGGTCGAGTACAGAGAAAACACTCTCCAAAATTGAGTTTCTTAACATGCTAAACGTGATCATGTAAATGTGCTTGTTGTGTTGATGATGATTCATTCAGGTCGTCGGTACATTCAAATGGATCATATATTGTTTTCATTGGTATAGCCCTTTGCCTGTTGTTCGGTTTCGGCCTACCCAAAATTCTCAATTATACTTTCAAGTTGTAACACATTCAGCTGGATTATACTGTCATTGATGTTCCAAATGGTCAAGGTGCTTCCGAGTTCTGAAACATACTACTCCTGGAGTATACTGCAGATCGTATAGCTCACAAACCATGAAATCTGCAGGCCATGTCCGTGCTTTTCTGTTTATGCAAAACATGTTTTGTGGTCACACGAACACCAACCTGGCTACTTGGTTCTTTGTTTTTGGATGTTTTAAATAGCGGGCTATGAAAAATAGCGACGGACCTCCAAATAAGCTATAACGGAGCTATAGCGGGCTATAGCGTGTTATTTGTACATGGGACCATTTAGCGGCACCGTGCTTAAAAGGCTATAGCAAGGCTATAGCGGGGCTATAGCGGGCTATTTAAAACTATGGTTTTTGCGCAAAAAGAAGAAACGATTATTTTTTGCGCAGGCAGATGTAAAGTTTTGTTTGTGCCGAGGGCGGCGAGAGGTTAGACTGTCGATTTGTGTCACATTGACCCACAGGAAAAATCATCATTGTTGCATGCATTGCAGCGGCAGATGAAAAGGTTTTGCGTACCCTGTCTTTGTTTGCAGTGCAGTGGCGCGTCTCCTCGTGAAGTTAATCGAGTAGTAAATGGCAGTAAAATCTGTATAGATCGAGATGCCAACAGGCCACTGTTCCCGTTTGAATGAATGTGAAACGAAGGGGTTTAACTTCCCAAGTGCACCTCTCTCTATATAGATAAATGATGCAGTAAAATCTTTGGTCGCCAGTCTTCCATCCTACATTCCTACTAGTCCAATCTAGCAAGCCCACCTCCAGAATGGCAGAGCAACGCAAGATCTATGTCTGAGGAAAGGTCGTATGTGCTCAAGGTGGATGGATACACAAGAACCAAGGCGCTCGTGAAGACCGGCCAGTACTATGTGATTTCTAGCCCATTCAGTGTTGGAGGCCACAACTGGACCGTGAGATATTACCCAAACGGGGTCATTCAGGATCGTGCCCATTCCATCTCTCTTTATCTACGTCTTGAATCTTCCGATGCCGAAGATGTGAAGGCGAAATTCATGCTCAGTGTACTTGACAAGAATGGAGAACCGGTGCCTTCATACAGCCGTACTAACCCCATGCGTACCTTCTCAAAAGGTTCAGACTGGGGCAACCCACTCGTGATCAAGAAGGCTGATCTTGAGGCATCAGTACACCTAAGGGACGGCTGCAGTCTGACCATCAGGTGCGATGTCACCGTCGCGGAGATCAAGAGCCAAGAGGGAAAGGTTCTTCCAAGCGACCTGCACCAGCATCACGCCGACCTCCTCAAGAATAAGGACGCTGCAGACCTAACCTTTGAAGTCGCCGCACAAAGATTCTCCGCCCACAGGTGTGTTCTTGCTGCTCGGTCACCCGTCTTCAAGGCAGAGCTCCTCGGCGCCATGGAGGAGAGCTCTGGTAATCCCATTGAAATTTGCGACATGGAACCTTATGTGTTTGAGTCCTTGCTCCACTTCATATACACTGACTCAGTTCCTGTGCTTGAGATGGCTAGCAAGAAAGACCAACCTGATATGGTTATGGCTGGCCATCTGCTGGTAGCAGCTGACAGATACAACATCTGCAGGCTGAAGCAGATATGTGAGGAGAAATTGTGCAATCACATTGATTCCAACATGGTGGCAACCAGTTTGGCTTTAGCCGAGCAGCATGGTTTCCATAGTCTCAAAGAAGCTTGTTTGTAGTTCCTTGCTTCTCCGTCAAACTTTGATGCGATGGTGGCAAGTGATGGGTATGAGCATCTGAAATCCAGCTGCCCATCTGTTCTCAAGGAGCTCATAGCTAGAATGATCCCGTCTGAATTTAAATCAGCAAAAGATGTTATCATGTCAATTTAGTAGTAATGCGTTTGGTACTATTATCACATACAGGTAATCCAACTTTTAGTACTAATCAGTGCCATTATTATGCTACTTCTCCATGTATGGTTTCATACATGTTTCAGAAAAAAAAACATGTTAATAGTGATCATTCAGTTTAATATATGTTCAGTCTATGGTTACTTTTTCTTCGTAGGAGAAGAAGAAAAGTGTTGTTTGATTATCCAATGTTTGCCAATCGAAAATGATCGACCTATGGAAGATGCTTGTGGAAACAATTTTAGAGACGTGTATGTCGTCTCCATTAAACGAAATCAGAATAAAAATAATTTTAGTTTTCATTCAATCTCCACGCGAAATCTTCGATAAAAAAGGCTGAATAAAATTACTATAAGAACACTTACTAGGTGGATAAAGTATACAACACGACTGAAAATAACAATAAATGAAGTTTGCTAATTGGATTTCAGTCAAACTCCCTATGAAATCAAACAATCTTACTAAATGGATATATATTGAACTCAAAACAAAAAGAAAATAACAAAGTAGTTTATGTATGAAATACATCTGGATGTGATAAAGAATCAATTTAGTTTACTGTTATATGTAAATTAGGAATTGCTTTTACATAATACAACTCTATTTTTTGTTTGAAATTCAGAATAAGAAATACAAGGACTCATCAATTTTTTCTCCAAGAATTCCATATGAGATCCTAAAATATCTATATTCAGAATATGGTTTGGATACAATAATACCAGGTGGTAAATAATACCACTCCTTTTATATACGAACTTCATCATAAGAATATAATAAACAAAATTGGTTCTAAAACTCGAATTCATATTGAGTTCCAAGATGACGATTTAAGACAAAAAATCTCTAAGATATTCAAAAGCATAATAACCAGATGTTCTCCAGTTTTTGTTTTTTTACATACAACAACAACAACAACAAAGCCTTTAGTCCCAAACAAGTTGGGGTAGGCTAGAGGTGAAACCCATAAGATCTCGCGACCAACTCATGGTTCTGGCACATGGATAGCAAGCTTCCACGCACCCCTGTCCATGGCTAGTTCTTTGGTGATGCTCCAGTCCTTCAGATCTCTCTTTACAGACTCTTCCCATGTCAAGTTCGGTCTACCCCGGCCTCTTTTGACATTATCAGCATGCTTAAGCCGTCCGCTGTGTACTGGGGCTTCTGGAGGCCTGCGCTGAATATGCCCAAACCATCTCAGACGATGTTGGACAAGCTTCTCTTCAATTGGCGCTACCCCAACTTTATCTCGTATATCATCATTCCGGATGCGGTCCTTCCTTGTGTGACCACACATCCATCTCAACATGCGCATCTCCGTCACACCTAACTGTTGCACATGTCGCCTTTTAGTCGGCCAACACTCAGCGCCATACAACATTGCGGGTCGAACTGCCGTCCTATAGAACTTGCCTTTTAGCTTTTGTGGCACCCTCTTGTCACAAAGAATGCCAGAAGCTTGGCGCCACTTCATCCATCCGGCTTTAATTCGATGGTTCACATCTTCATCGATATCCCCATCCTTCTGCAACATTGACCCCAAATATCGAAAGGTGTCCTTCTGAGGCACCACTTGCCCATCAAGGCTAACATCCTCCCCCTCCTCGTTCCTAGTAGTACTGAAAGCGCACCTCATGTACTCGGTTTTAGTCCTACTAAGTCTAAAACCTTTCGATTCCAAGGTTTGCCTCCACAACTCCAACTTCCTGTTAACCCCCGTCCGACTCTCATCGACTAGCACCACATCGTCCGCAAAGAGCATACACCATGGGATATCTCCTTGTATATCCCTTGTGACCTCATCCATCACCAAGGCAAAAAGGTAAGGGCTCAAAGCTGACCCTTGATGCAGCCCTATGTTAATTGGGAAGTCGTTAGTGTCGCCCTCACTTGTTCGAACACTTGTCACAACATTATCATACATGTCCTTGATGAGGGTAATGTACTTTGTTGGGACTTTGTGTTTCTCCAAGGCCCACCACATAACATTCCGCGGAATCTTATCATAGGCCTTCTCCAAGTCAATGAACACCATATGCAGGTCCTTCTTTTGCTCCCTATATCTCTCCATAAGTTGTCGTACCAAGAAAATGGCTTCCATGGTTGATCTCCCAGGCATGAAACCAAACTGATTTTTGGTCACGCTTGTCAATCTTCTTACACGGTGCTCAATGACTCTCTCCCATAGCTTCATTGTATGGCTCATCAGCTTAGTTCCACGGTAATTAGTACAACTCTGAACATTCCCCTTGTTCTTGAAGATTGGTACTAATATACTCCGTCTCCATTCTTCTGGCATCTTGTTTGCCCGAAAAATGAGGTTGAAAAGTTTGGTTAGCCATACTACCGCTATGTCCCCGAGGCCTCTCCACACCTCAATGGGGATACAATCGGGGCCCATCGCCTTGCCTCCTTTCATCCTCTTTAAAGCCTCCTTGACCTCCGACTCCTGGATTCGCCTCACAAAACGCCTGCTAGTATCATCAAAGGAGTCATCCAGATCAATGGTAGAGCTCTCACTCTCCCCATTGAACAACTTGTCAAAGTACTCCCGCCATCTATGCTTAATCTCCTCGTTCTTCACCAGGAGTTGATCTGCTTCGTCCTTGATGCACTTGATTTGGTCAACATCCCTCGTCTTCCTCTCTCGGCTCTTGGCCATCTTATAGATGTCCCTTTCGCCTTCCTTCGTGTCTAACCTTTGGTAGAGGTCCTCATACGCCCGACCCCTTGCTTCACTCACAGCTCGCTTTGCGGCCTTCTTTGCCATCTGGTACTTCTCTAAGTTGTCTGCACTCCTATCCAGATATAGGCGTCTGAAACAATCTTTCTTCTCCTTGATTGCCTTCTAGACAACATCATTCCACCACCAGGTATCTTTAGCTTCTCTTCTACTTCCCCTGGACACTCCAAACTCCTCTGAGGCCACCTTACGAATGCAAGTCGCCATCTGCATCCACATGTTGTCTGCATCACCTCCTTCCTCCCAAGGGCCCTCCTTAATGACCCTCTCCTTGAACACCTGAGCTACCTCCCCCTTGAGCTTCCACCACTTCGTTCTAGCGACTTTGGCACGCTTGTCCCGCTGGACACGAATCCGAAAACGGAGGTCAGCAACCACAAGCTTATGCTGTGGGACAACACTCTCTCCAGGTATCACCTTACAGTCTAGGCATGCACGCCTGTCTTCTCTTCTCAAGAGGATGAAATCAATCTGGCTAGAGTGCTGCCCACTACTGTAAGTCACTAGATGTGATTCTCTCTTCTTAAAGAAGGTGTTAGCTACGATCATGTCATAGGCTAACGCAAAGCTTAAGACATCTTCTCCTTCTTGATTCCTGATGCCATAGCCAAATCCCCCATGCACCCCTTCAAAACATGTGTTAGATGTGCCCACGTGGCCATTGAGGTCTCCTCCTATGAAGAGCCTCTCGCCGATCGGTACACTCCTAACCAAGTCCTCCAGGCCTTCCCAGAACTCCCTCTTGGTGTTCTCATTGTGGCCTACTTGTGGGGTATAAGCGCTGATAACGTTGAGGACTAAGTCCCCAACTACCAGCTTGACCAGGATAATCCGGTCCCCACGTCTCTTGACGTCTACCACTCCATCCTTGAGGCTCTTGCTGACCAAGATGCCTACTCCATTTCTGTTTGCAACCGTCCCCGTGTACCACAGCTTGAAGCCGGTACCCTCCACCTCCTTCGCCTTCTGTCCCCTCCATTTGGTCTCTTGGACGCAAAGGATACCAATGCCTCTCCTCACCGCTGAATCAACTACCTCCCGAAGCTTACCTGTCAGAGACCCTACGTTCCAGCTACCTAAACGAATCCTCCTAGGCTCGGCTAGCTTCCTTACCCTTCGCACTCGTCGAGTCAAATGCGAAGACCCTCGCTCATTTTCCACTACACCCGGGCACCGATGTAGCGCGCCACTAAGGATGCGACGACCCGATCCTCGCTCACTTGTGACCGTATCCAGATCACGATACGGTGCGCCACCTGGGGGGTGACGGCCCGACCCTTGCCCATTTTTCACCACACCCGGGTTCCGATGTGGCGCGTCGCTGAGAGGGTTACGCCCCAACGAAAATCTTTTTGTTTTTTTACATACTAACAATAAAATCATTCAATGTTAGGTCGAGAAGAAAGGATTCATTCAAAATTTAAGCTTTTGTAGTGCATAAAAATTTAGATTGGTCATGTAAATATAGCTTGCACCACAAAAAAGTAATATGATATGCCTTTTCATCGCAATTTTTCCATAATACTACAACCGGTAACATATTTATGATAATGAATACTGCCTTTTATATATATTAAATTTGCAATTATTAAAAATAATAGAGAAAGGATTTCATATGGAATTTGTATATTTATAAATAATATATGAAATACATTAATATCATTGATATTGTACCAGGTTTTATCATTAAAGAAGTGTCATTAATTCATCTCTATTGTTTTCTTAAGATTATCATTTATACTTTTGTACACGAGTGTGAAAAATTACTGGTATTAGCAACGTCTCAAAACATAGAAAACTAGAGATGATAACTCGTGCATTGCTGTGGGAACTGGTTGCAATTATCTCAGTGAGATTTAATTGTATGAATCATTAATATTTGGATTAATAATATGATAAGAAATATTAAAATACATACAATTATTGTATAGTTGTCACATGCATGATGCATATTAAGGTGGGTCATTTCTCATGCATGATGAGTTGGTACCATGGATGATGATTTGGGTGTTGCTACACGTACGATGAAATTCATCCGAAGTTGTGTACGATAAGACTGATCTGGGTTTGTGGGCCACATCAGATTGAATCAAGCCTCTCTCTTGTATGAAAGAAGATCGTATGTAAGGCAATTCCGTGATGATTTTGTGTTGGCATAGTTGCACGTTGAGAGAATTGATGGTAGTGGGGATGCAATATTTACGTATACTAGATGATGCCTTGCACGGTGTTGCAACTTGCAAGTATGTTTTGTAATATATTTCAATAAGATTTGATTATATGGTACATGAACATTTGAAGCAATAATATGAACACAAAAACTAAAAGTACATATGATTTATTGTGTTGGATTATTGTATAGTTGTAAATATTTATAAATAGCATAATATAATAAAAATTCTCATGCAGATTTGCATGCTGAGGTTTTTTCATTTCCTATGCATGGTTCCCTATTGTGGTGGACTTTTTTCTATGCATATTGCGTGGTAACATTGCAAACTTGCATGTGGAGAGAAATAGATTAGTGGGGGCTAGGGACGAAAATGAAGTGAAATTTTTTATTTTTTATTCTGAAAAACACAACTGTCCAGGAAAAAAACTGCGAAACAAAAATGGAAAAGATTTTCTTTATGCTGAAATAGAAATGAAAATAAAACACAAACGTTTAAATGGAAACTTTTGTTGCCATTCATATAAACTTTGTGTTTTATAAATTAAATGAGCATATGCCTGTTTTGTAGCCCAACGAACACACAATGAACTGAATGACCTTATTGTTGGGGAATGTTGCATGGGAAACAAAAAATTTCCTACGCTTCACCAAGATCAATCTTGGAGATGAGCATCTACGAGAGGAGAGATCAGATCCATATACCCTTGTAGATCGCTAAGCGAAAACGTTAAGAAACGCGGTTGATGTAGTCAAATGTCTTCGCAATCCAAATCGTAAGCCGTCCTACGATCCAATCACGATCTAGTGCCGAACGAGCGGCACCTCCGTGTTCAACACACGTACAACTTGATGACGTCCTCACCTTCTTGGTCCAGCAAGAGGGGCGAAGTAGTAGATGAGTTCCGGTAGCACGACGACGTGGTGATGGTGGTGGTGAAGAATAATCTCCGCAGCGCTTCCCCAACCACAACGGAAACTATGACGCAGGATAAACTAGAGGGTCTAGGTTGCTGGCACACGGCTTGGGGAAATCTTGATGTATTCTGGGTACTAGCCCTGCCCCTCTATTTATATGTTGAGCCCCGGGGTCATAACTTGGAGAAAGAGCCTCCTCAAAGTCGGTTTGGCACGCAAGGCAAGAGTCCTCCTCGGACTCCAGGACCAGACACCAGGGCCTCGACGTCTGGCGTCAAACGCCAGGGTCCCTGGCATTTGGCCCCTGGCCTTCGAAAAACTCCTTTTTGCACCTTCCTAAAGACTCGTGGGCTTTACCCCTTGGCCTAAATAAAATGTTCTTGTACCCAAACATTCCGGGAAACATCTGAAAGCCCTTCCGGAGACGAAATACTATTATCCCGTATATCAATATTTACCTTTGGACTATTCCGGAGCTCCTCGTCATGTCCGGTATCTCACCCGGGACTCCGAGCAACTTTCGGTCACCAACATAATAACTCAACTATACTTATATCGTCACCAAACATTAAGTGTGTAGACCCTGCGGGTTCGAGAACTATGCAGACATGACCGAGACACCTCTACGGCCAATAACCAATAGCATGGCCTAGATGCCCATATTGGTTCCGACATATTCTACGAAGATCTTTATCGGTTGAACCTCTATGTCAAAGATTTAGTTGATCTCGTATGCAGTTCCCTTCGTTCATCGTTATGTTACTTGTACAAGATTCGATCGTCGACATCTCCATACGTAGTTCAATCTTGCTATCGGCAAGTCTCTTTACTCATTCTGTAAAACAAGATCTCGTGGCTAACTCTTTAGTCACTTTTCTTGCAAGGCTTATTGTGATGTTGCATTACCGAGTGGGCCCTGAGATACCTCTCTATCACACAGAGTAACAAATCCCAGTATCGATCATGCCAACTCAACAGACATCCTCGGAGATACCTGTAGAGCATCCTTATAGTCAACTAGTTAAGTTGCGACGTTTGATACACACAAGGTACTCCTCCGGTGTCAGTGAGTTGCATGATCTCATGGTCATAGGAACAAATACTTGACGTGCAGAAAACAATAACAATAAACTGACACAATCATATGCTACGTTTATAGTTTGGGTCTTGTTCATCACACAATTCTCCTAATGATGTGATCCCGTTATCAAATGACAACACATGTCTATGGCTAGGAAACCTTGACCATCTTTGATCAACGAGATAGTTTAGTAGAGGCTTACTAGGGATACTTTGTTGTCTATGTATCCACACATTCATGTGAGTTTCCAATCAATACAATTATAGCATGGACAATAAATGATTATCATGAACAAGAAAATATGATAATAACTTATTTCCTATTGCCTCAAGGGCATATTTCTAACAGTCTCCCACTTGCACTAGAGTCAATAATCTAGTTCACATCACCATGTGATTTACACCCAATGAGTTCTGGGGTTTGATTATGTTATGCTTGTGAGAGAGGTTTTAGTCAACGGGTCTGCAACATTCACATCCGTGTGTACTTTGCAAATCTCTATGTCATATTGTAGATGCTGCTACCACGCTTCTCTTGGAGCTAATCCAAATGATTGCTCCACTGTATGTATCCGGACTGCTACTCAGAGTCATCTAGATTAGTGTCAAAGCTTGTATCGACATAACCCTTTACGACAAACTCTTTATCACCTCCATAATCGAGAAACATTTCCTTAATCCTCTAGTCACTAAGGATAATTGTGACTGAGTGATCCACTCCTAAACCACTCTTGTACCCCTTGACAGACTCACGGCAAGGCACATACCAGGTGCGGTACACAACATGGCATACTATATAGAGCCCATGGATAAGGCATAGGGGACGACCTTCGTCCTTTCTCTTTCTTCTGCCGTGGTCGATCTTTGAGTCTCACTCAACTTCACACCTTACAAATCAGGCTAGAACTCCTTCTTGGACTGATCCATTTTGAACTCTTTCAAAAATCTTGTCAAGGTATGTACTCATTGAAAAATCTTATCAGGTGTCTTTATCTAACTCTATAGATCTTGATGCCCAATATTCAAGTACCTTTATCCAGGTCTTCCTTTGAAAAACTCCTTTCAAACAACCCTTTATGCTTTCCAAAATTCTACATCATTTAGGAGCAACAATATGTCATCCACATATACTTATCAGAAATTCTATAGTGCTCCCACTCACTTTCTTGTAAATGCAAGTTTCTCATAAACTTTGTATAAACCCAAAAACTTTGATCACCTCATCAACGCGTATATTCCAACTCAAAGATGCTTGCTCCAGCCCATAGAGGAATCGCTGGAGCTTGCATACCTTTTAGCATCCTTAGGACTGACAAAACCTTCTGATTGTATCACATATAACCTTTCCTAAAGGAAACCATTAAGGAAACGATGTTTTGACATCCATCTGCGAGATTTCATAATCGAAAAATGCAGCAACTGCTAACATAATTCCAATAGACTTTAGCATTGCTATGGGTGAGAAAGTCTCATCGTATTCAACTCCTTGAACTTGTCAGAAACTTCTTTGCGACAAGTCGAGCTTTATAAATGGTGACATTTACCATCAGCATATGTCTTCTTCTTAAAGGTCCATTTGTACTCAACGGCCTATCGTTGAACGGGCAAGTCTACCAAAGTCCATACTTGATTTTCATACATGGATCCTTTCTCGGATTTCATGGCTCCTAGCCATTTGTCGGAATCCTGGCCCACCATCACTTCTTCATAGCTCGTAGGTTCACTGTTGTCTAAAACCATGACCTCCAAGACAGGATTGACGTACCACTCAGAGGCGGTATGAGTCCTTGTCGACCTACAAGGTTTGGTAGTACCTTGATCTGAAGCTTCATTATCATCATCATTTGCTTCCTCTTCACTTGGTGTACGTGTCACAGAAACATCTTTCCGCGTTGTGCTACTATCCAACTGAGGTGACGGTTCAACAACCTCATAAAGTTCTACTTTCCTCCTAGTCAATTCTTTCGAGAGAAACTCTTTCTCAAGAAATGACCCTTTCTTAGCGACAAACACTTTGCCTTCGGATCTGAGATAGAAGGTATACCCAACTATTTCCATAGGCTATCCTATGAAGATCCACCTTTCCACTTTGAGTTCGAGCTTATCAGACATAAGTGTCGTATTCCCAAACTCTAATAAATGACAACTTAGGTTTTTGCCAAACCACAGTTCATACGGTATCATCTCAACGGACTTAGATGGTGCCCTATTTAAGGTGAACGTAGTTGTCTCTAATGCATAACCCCAAAACCATAGCGGCAAAAACGATAAGAGACATCATACTACGCACCATATTTAATAGAGCACGACTACGACATTTATACACACCATCACACTATGGTGTTATAGGTGGCGTGTGTTATGAAACAATTTTCACATTGTCTTAAGTTGTATACCAAACTCGTAACTCAGATATTCACCTCCATGATCATATCATGGACATTTTATCTTCTTGTCACGATGATCTCAAACTTAACTCTGAATTTGCTTGAACTTTTCAAACATTTTAGACTTGTGTTTCATTAAATAAATATACCCATATCTACTCAAATCATCAGTGAAGGTAAGAAAATAACGATATCCACCGCAGGCTACAACACTCATTGGACCGCATAAATCAACATGTATCATTTCCAACAAGTCACTTGCCCGCTCCATCATACCGGAAAATGGGTCTTAGTCATCTTGCCCATGACGCATGGTTTGCATGTCTCAACCAATTCAAAATCAACTGAGTCCAAAGATCCATCGCGATGGAGTTTCTTCACGCGCTTTATACCAATATGACATCTAGCGGCAGTGCCACAAGTATATGGTACTATCATTATTAACTTTGCATCTTTTGGCATCAATATTATGAACATGTGCATTACTATGATTGATATTCAATAAACCATTCACACTACAAGAAATATGCTATCTTGTGACCTTCACTATTGGTCACTGAATGGTCAATGTTTTCTGTTTGTGACCTTTTTGTGACCAAAAATTGATGGTCAAAAGCTGAGGGTCAAGAATAGAAATTAATATCCTTTCTTCTAAAAAGGACGTAGAAGTTTATGACCAAAAAAAGGTCATAGGTTCAACGATCAATTTTTTTGGTCACTAGCTATCCGCCCACACCACGTCAGATCCACCATGGCAAGCTGACGTGGCAGCATCATGATTAAATGAGAAGGTCATAAATTAGAATCAGCCCGGTCCATTTTGACCGTCTACATGGGCCAAGCCCAATAATTCTGCCCATTTTATGTTTTTTCCTCTTTATTTTGCTTAGCTACATGGGCCTGGCCCAATAATTTGGCCTTTTATTTTCTGGGATGTAGCCTTTTGTAGTCCACTTTTTTCCTAGTCAACTATTTTTTGGGCCACAACCTTTTTAGTCTAGTTCTTGTTTGGGCCTTGGCCTTTTATTTTCTGAGATGCA
This sequence comes from Hordeum marinum, assembly GCA_022496015.1. Taxonomy (NCBI): domain Eukaryota; kingdom Viridiplantae; phylum Streptophyta; class Magnoliopsida; order Poales; family Poaceae; genus Hordeum; species Hordeum marinum. The sequence continues at coordinate 457,179,589 of CM039676.1, read as the reverse complement.
GCCCTTTACAGACTAGGTTTTTTATAGTCAACTCTTTTTTTAGGCCCATGCCATTTTAGTCTAATTCTTGTTTGGGCCTCGGCCTTTTTGCGGTCCAACTAAGGTCAGAGCCCAATTCAATAATTATCCTGTGAACCAAGTGCTCAGCTTCACAAAATGATCCAAAAAAACTCAAATAATTCACACAAAATGCATAACTTCACAGTTTCACAAAATGCATAACTTCACAGGTTCACAAACTGCATAACTTCATAGTTTCACCAGTTCAGCATCACCAAAATGAGCCATCTATCTAAAACAGGTCCTACGACAGGTTAAACTTCACATGTTCACCAAAATGAGCATAAAGCTTCGACGATGCTTTAGCCATCATAATGTTTTAGCTCCAAAGAGAGCCATCAAGTGGGCTAACTTCTCATCATGTTCTTGAGCCTTCTTGCGCAGCAGCTCAAGTTCCTTGTCACGTGCATCTTCTGCTTCTTCCGCCTTCAACTTGATTGCCGTCACTTCTTCTTGCATCAATTCTGCTTGAAGCTCTGACCTCTCTAGCTTCTGCTCAAGATCACGAACATGAGCAGCCGCAGTAGCACTTGCTTTGGCCGAGTTGTTCGTAGATGACCGGAGCCCAACATTCCTCAGGAATGTGCTTCGCTTTACTTCGGTCTTGAGCACTTCGTCAACAATTTCAACAGCAGACTTTGGCTCTTCACCATCTGGTACCGGCACGTCCTTCTTTTTCTCCATCTCAAGCTAGCATATGGAGGAAAATGATAGACATTAGTGGCAAATCTATTTCACATTTTGCAAAGCAAACCAAGCAAGACAAACCAAACAGGAATGCCACTAAACCAGCACACAAAATGAATTATTTGAAGTAACCAAACCAACACATAAAATCTATACGTAGATATTTTACCATATCATAAAAATGCAACAAATAGCTACATCAAATTCTGTTATCTTTGTTTAGAACTATACAACAAATTATGATATCTTTGTTGAGATACCAAACCTATCTTAGGCAGTAGCAAACAACATCAAAGCTTGGAACATAGTTTGTGTTCTTGCTGGCTGTGACTCAAACAGTACATGACAGCAGTTTAAACTGGCTGGACAAACCAATCAAACAACATCAAACCTATCTTAGGCTCTAGAAGTTTGAACTGGCTGGACAAACCAGTCAAACAACATCAAACAGGGCATGCCAAAAGCTTGAACTTGCTATGAATCAAAACAGGGCATGATAGAATTGTGAATCAAACAACATCAAACCTGTCTTAAGCTCTAGCAAACAGCCTCAAAGCATACCAAATCTAGACAAAAGTTTGAACTGGCTGGACAAAGCATGGAGTGACTTACAATAGCTTTCTTTACTGGCTCCGAAAACCTGTGCTTCTTTCTATTGTGGGTGGCCTTGAACAAGACAATCGCAGACAACTCCTCACCCTTCCGCTCTTCTTTCTGAAATGATTTTCAACAAAAATCAAAATGATATTCGGCAAGAATCAAAAATGTTATTCAATGAGGATCAAACGGTCAGGTCTCCAGACAAAAGTTCTCATAGTAGCAAAAATGTGTGCTATGTAGTGCATGGAACCAGTTGTCTGATGGTACACAACTTTTTCTCGATTCATCTTGTTCGACAGACAGGTTTCCTACAAAAAAAGCATACTGTCAGCATGATCTACCACTAGCATATCATGTGCAGAACATAAAGAAGCAAACAAAGCAAAGGCAAACCTTGTGTCTTGGGGTAGAACACATCTCCACCAGAGCTTGCCATTCATGGTCTATTAGATCCGGCATCGGAGACTTGATGCTGACTTTGTTTGCTGATACAGTATCAAAATACTTCTTCTTGATCTGATGGCGTCTGTTGTTTGAATTTTTCTGCAGAATATCTTTGCAAGCGGTCTTGATGATCTCCGAGTCGGTGTTCATCTCAAAATTTGCCTACCAAGATAGCAAACAAGGTAGGAACAATATTAGTGATCATACATAGGTGTAACAGAAAAAAGATAGCACATCAACTACAAAACAAGTAGCTTACAACAAATTTCCCAATGTAGTCCACCATTAGATTAGAGTTTTTTTTGCATTCCTTGAAGTGAGGAAGAACTGGCAAATGGGTTCTTGCAACGAGTCCACACTCAGAAGCAAGCTTTGCTGCCTATAGGGGCTTCTCTGGACGCTTCATCCCTTCGGCAATTTGGATAGGCACCTTGCTACCAAGCGACTTGGTGATTTTATCTAGCCCTTTGCCCTTTCTCTGTCTAAGCTTGGTAGTAAGTGCATCTGAAAATGAAATTGAACTCATAAATTTGAAGAGAAATCGACAAATGCAGGAATGGTTCTGCAAAACAGGTAACCATACATGATCACTTCCATTTGGAAAATGCACTAGTAAAAGAGAGCATTGCAAAGGTGAACTTGCCTGATTGAAGCACAAGCTGGTGTTCTTCTTCACTGATGAAAGCATTCCTGCCAATAGAAGGTGCAACAGGGCTGAGGTCTGTGTGGACAGTGCCTGCTTCATCCATGCAGATGGCTCCTCCTTCATCTGGGCAAACAGTGCCTCTTTCATCCATGCAGACAATGGTTTCATCATCCATGGGCGGAAACTCATCACCTATTTGCACCGAGCTCTCAGAGTCCATGCGCAGCGTTCTTTCCTGATGGTCCATCATAGCCGGCATGTTTGCTTTCTGCCTTGTGAATCTAGTAGGGGCCATTCATCAGGTTCCAGGATCCTCTTTGTTTGTCCTAGAGGTGGGGCCATCACCCTTCATGGAGGCATTGCAACAGATGTTTTTGAGCTCTTCCTCTTCTTGTTGACTATCTTCTTAACAACATGCCTCTTTTTCAGAAACTTCAGTGCCTCGTATAAATAGCACGGAAAAAGCATTAGATCACAAGACAAATATGTGAGCACAAGGAAACACAAAGCATACAAGAACCACAACCCTCCAAGCAAGACATAGTTTGCACCTTAACAGTCTTCTGCACCACAACATCGTCCACTTCCTCCCCATCAATAACTCCATCCTCCCTAGGATTGTACTCTGGGTCATCATTGATAACTCCACTACGTTCTTGAACCTATTCAGTTCTACCTTCTTGTACAACATTCGAATTCCTAATCATCGACGCTATTGCACCGATGCCAAGAGACTGGAACATCCGATTATTCCTCATGATATTTCTAGCCCTAACCTTCTCGTACTCAGTGAGAAGATCCTCTTTGCATGATAAAGGAAACATAATTATTAGGTGAATGGTTGGAATGCATGGACAGACAGCCAAACATATCTTATAAGATTTTATTATCATTTAATACTAGTTATTCGGGTACGAAAGACTAACAGCAAACATTTAAGGCATCTTATTCACAATTAAGATAGCTTATTCAGATTATTCACAATTAAGACAACAAACATCTAATCCTAGTTGCACAATTAAGACAACTTATTCAGATTATTCACAATTAAGACAACAAACATCTAATCCTAGTTGCACAATTAAGATAGCTTATTCAGCTTATTCACAATTAACACAACAAACATTTAATCCTAGTTGCACAATTAAGACAGCTTATTCAGATTATTCACAATTAAGATAGCAAACATTTAATCCTAGTTGCACAATCAAGACAGCTTATTCAGATTAATCACAATTAAGACAACAAACATTGAATCCTAGTTGCACAATTAAGACAACTTATTTAGATTGCAACAATACATTTCACTTATCATATTAAGGCACATATTTTATAAAACTCACAGTATAACCACAAGGAGCAAGCTGCATACCAACGGTTGGCCGATTACTTGACCTTGTCATGCTTGCCATGGATGATCTTGAAGTGATGCTTGCAAAAAAGAATAAACAACAATCAGATACAACAAGGGTAAAGTAAAATGATGCACTTGTATCAATAAAGGAAAGCATTTGGACTAGCATGCACATACATGGAATACATGTGAAGCAAACTTCATGGATCAACAATGTAGTGATGTAGTGTTATTAATTAAGCAAACATGTAAGTGCACTAAACAAGAATGCATGTACACTAGAAAGATATGAAGCATCTCTTAATATCTTAACTACATCAACATGGCAATTTATATCAAACATTTAATTATGATGAAGAACTAAAACAAGGAAACAAAGGAAATGGAATGATAGTTGATAACATCAAGTACAAAACAGGCTTACTGAACTATTTCTAAAACTTCTTATATCATTAGGAAAACAGCATGTCTAACTGACAAGTGATACAGATTTCCAGACTTAGTGAAAAACACAGTTCATGGCAGAAAACAGATTCATGATGCAATGTTTAGAACTAGCAAACTACATGCAACAGGAGTTGTTCATGGAAAATATGAGCATGGCAGGCTTGTACTAGATAACATGAGCAGCCACAACAACTTCTTGTAGTAAAATAACAAGACATTAACAGATTTGAGTAGGCAATAACAACATGAGCAGCCACAACAACTTCTACTCCATCTACAACATGAGCAGCAACTTCTACTCTATCTACAACATGAGTAGCAACAACATGAACCCTAACCCATGGCGTGCGACAAGAACCCTAACCCCATCAATAGTTTAGCCATGCAGCATAAATACACAAAACTAGGAGATCTAGCCTGAACAAGAATCACCATCAATCCTTCCCCATGAACAAGAAAAGCAGGAGATCCATCCCCATGCAAAACCCCATGAACTAGAGAGCAACGTGTACCAGATGAACCCTAACCCTAACCCCATGGATCTACCGAACCATCCCTATCCCCATCGATCCATCCCCATGAACCCTAGAAGAACCCATGACGGGGATCTACCGAACCCTAGAAAATCTACCCTAACCCTAGAAGATCGAGGGGAGATGGAGCGAGGGGAGAAGTACCTGGTAGATGATGTAGCGGTAGATATGGCCACCGTCGTCGATGACGAAGTGGTGGTCGTCATCAATGTGGCTGCCATCCTGGTGGCCTAGGGTTACGAGGCGGGCGATGTCGTCGATGGTACCCTTGTTGGGGAGAGGGGAGGAGTGGCGGTGTGGCGAAGAGCAGGGGAGGGACGGGGTGGCGCAGAGCAGGGGAGGGGCGGCGGAGCAGCGGCGGGGCGGCGCGGTCATGGGAAGGAGGAGAGGGGAGCGGAATGGGGAAATTTTGGGAGGGAGGAGAGGGGATCCCGTGGGTTACTGAGAGAGGGGGTGGTGGGTCCTGCCTGTTAGTGGGAGAGGTTTTGGAGGGAAATTTTGGGAGAGGGAGGGAAATTTTGGGGGAGTGGAGGGAAAATTTTGGGGTGGGAGGGAAATTCTTTAGGGTTTTGAGGCAGAAAATTTTAGGTTTTTTTGTAAACTTTGTGCAAATAATGGTTAAAATCATACCAAATAGATCAAGAAAACATCAGTATTCCAAGTTTAATATTTTTACTAGTTGGTAGGCCACATTTGATGATGTGACGCGGAGGTCTCCCATTTTTTTGAATTTTTTACGGCGTTTTCAAAAAACGGTCTAACTTGTCACGTCGGTCGTCCATGGCTAGGGGTTTGATCATGCATATCTGTTGGTGATTCTATGATGAAATGCCTACTTGTGAAGCTAAAATGATTTTTAGCAAAAATAACGGGCAAGCTATGGAGGACCCGTAGTTCAAATTCCAGCCGGTTCCAGCATAATTGGCCGATGGTTGTCTGAATGGCCGGGAGTAGCTACGATGGTTGGAAATGCATGATTTTTGGCAACCGTGCGTAGAATAGGGTCTACTTTGAGATAGACATGGAATGGAGCCATTTGGAATGTCCCTCTTTGTAGCCGCTTCCGAATTAAAAAAAAATGAAAAATGGTTTTTTTGTGAAACAAGATGGAACCTCTCTTTGGCAACACTGCTTGCCATCACAAGATGGAGGCATGTGCCAAATTTGGGCATATTATCACAAACTATTCAACGAATGTGGCCATATCATTGCTCGCTTGGCTTGAAAGCCATGAATCTTTGTTCGTGGTAGGTCGTTTTTGAGAACACATTTTCAAGAAAACATCAGTATTCCAAGTTTAATATTTTTACTAGTTGGTAGGCCACATTTGATGATGTGATGCGGAGGTCTCCCATTTTTTTGTTTTTTTCGAAATTTTTACGGAGTTTTCAAAAACCGGTCTAACTTGTCGCGTCGGCCGTCCGTGGCTAGGGGTTTGATCATGCATATTTGTTGGTGATTCTATGATGAAATGCCTACCTGTGAAGCTAAAAATGATTTTTAGCAAAAATAACGGGCAAGCTATGGAGGACCCGCAGTTCAAATTCTAGCCAGTTCCAACAAAATCGGATGATGGTTGTCTGAATGGCTGGGAGTAGCTACGAGGGTCGGAAATGCATGATTTTTGGCAACCGTCCATAGAATAGGGTCTACTTTGAGATTGACATGGAATGGCGCCGTTTGGAATGTCCATCTTTGGAGCTGCTTCACGAAAACATGTGTTTTCGGCATTCAAAAAATGAAAAACGATTTTGTTTGTGAAACAAGCTCGAACCTCTCTTTGGCAACACTGTTTGCCATCACAAGATGGAGGAATGTGCCAAATTTGGGCATATTATCACAAACTATTCAACGAATGTGGCCATATCATTGCTCGTTTGGCTTGAAAGCCATGAATCTTCGTTCATGATAGGTCGTTTTTGAGAACACTTTTTCAAGAAAACATCGGTATTCCAAGTTTAATATTTTTACTAGTTGGTAGGCCATATTTGTTGATGTGACGTGGAGGTCTCCCATGTTTTTGAATTTTTATTGTGTTTTCAAAAACCGGTCTAACTTGTCGAGTCAGCCGTCCGTGGCTAGGGGTTTGATCATGCATATCTGTTGGTGATTCTATGATGAAATGCCTACCTGTGAAGCTAAAAATGATTTTTTTCAGCAAAAATAACGGGCTAGCTATGGAGGACCCGCAGTTCAAATTCTAGCCGGTTCCAGCAGAATCGGCTAATGGTTGTCTGAATGGCCGGGAGTAGCTACGAGGGTCAGAAATGCATGATTTTTGGCAACTGTCCATAGAATAGGGTCTACTTTGAGATAGACATGGAATGGCGCCGTTTGGAATGTCCCTCTTTGTAGCCGCTTCACGAAAAACATGTGTTTTCGACATTCAAAAAATGAAAAATGTTTTTTTTTGTGAAACAAGCTCGAACCTCTCTTTGGCAACACTATTTGCCATCACAAGATGGAGGCATGTGACAAATTTGGGCATATTATCACAAACTATTCAATGAAGTTGGCCATATCATTGCTCGTTTGGCTTGAAAGCCATGAATCTTCGTTCATAGTAGGTCATTTTTTAGAACATTTTTTCAAGAAAACATCGGTATTCTAAGTTTTATATTTTCACTAGTTGGTAGGCCACATTTGATGATGTGACGCGGAGGTCTCCCATTTTTTTGATTTTTTTCGAATTTTTTATGGTGTTTTCAAAAACCGGTCTAACTTGTCGCGTCGGCTGTGTGTAGCTAGGGGTTTGATCATGCATATCTGTTGGTGATTCTATGATGAAATGCCTACCTGTGAAGCTAAAAATGATTTTTAGCAAAAATAACGGGCAAGCTATGGAGGACCCGCAGTTCAAATTCGAGCCGGTTCCAGCAGAATCGGCCGTTGGTTGTCTGAATGGCCGGGAGTAGCTACGAGGGTCGGAAATGCATGATTTTTGGCAACCGTCCGTAGAATAGGGTCTACTTTGAGATAGACATGGAATGGCGCTGTTTGGAATGTCCCTCTTTGTAGCCGCTTCATGAAAAACATGTGTTTTTGGCATTCAAAAAATGAAAAATGTTTTTTTGTTGTGAAACAAACTGGAACCTCTCTTTGGCAACACTGTTTGCCATCACAAAGATGGAGGCATGTGCCAAATTTGGGAATATTATCACAAAATATTCAACGAATAAGCATCCATGAGCAATCACAAAAACACACAATTTTATCTTTCATCCATGAGCATCCATGACCATGCACAAAATTTCGATTCCCATCAATTACCAAACTGAGCTTGGAAGGTAATGGACAGATTAACATGACCACATACTTAACATTGACATGTTCAGATTTACATGACCTGACATACTTAACATTGACTTATTTTCTTAAGATCTTCACTCCTCCGTCTTCTCTTTCTCCTTCATCATCTTGATGCGTCTAGAGCGGCGAATTGGATAAAGTGGCCTACGGCGGCCAGGCTGTAGGATGTACTCCTCTACCACAATTGGCATGGTCCTATCACCTAGCGGTGGGATCGCCAGCACCATCGCGAGGCCATCGTCAGGCACCGCCACCATCTCGAGGCCATTGTCAGGCACCACCACTGCTAGGTCATCCTCAGGCACCACCACCATCTCGAGGCCATCCTCAGGCACCACCATCGCGAGGCCATCGTCAGCCACCACCATCGCGTGGTCATCGCCAACCACCTCCTCATACCTGCTCTGCTCCTCCTCATCCTCGCTCTGCTCCTCCTCATCCTAGCTCTGATCCTCTTCATCCTCGCTCTGCTCCTCCTCATCCCTGCTCTGCTCCTCCTCATCCTCGCTCTGCTCCTCCTCATCCCCGCTCTGCTCCTCCTCATCCTTGTAGCTGCATTTGCTGTAGCCAGAGTCACTGCTGCTCCTCCTATTTCCTGACCAAATGCAACAAGCAAGTTTATTTAACAATCGGTGTGAGATAAAGCCAAATGTAGAGGAAGAAGAGGCAGAGCGTACTGGCAGGATCGTCGTCCTGGTAGTGAATGCGGCACATAGTCGTGCTGAACACCTTCACAGTGAGCATTGCGTTGCCGTCGTACCTGAGGACATGGAAGTACGCATGCCGCAGGTCGTAGGCATGGACGAACTGCTTCCAGCCATGATATAGGTACATGTGGCCGTCGGTGTCGACCACCACCTCCACGTCCGACAACCTGCGAAGCGCGCTGCCGGCCTGCTGCAGCTTCATTTCTATGGCCGACGGCCGTCCAGCATCTTCATAAAAGTGTCAGGCAGCCTCTGCAGCGAGTGTCAAGCAGTGATTTAGCAAACAACAAAGTTATGATAAAGAGACGGGTGAAGGGGAGATCTCTTCTTTTATTTACCAGCCTGCTGCTGGAGGATATCTCAAGTATGATCGCGAAGAACTTGAAACCTTCCAAGTCGGCCATCTGAAAAGCAGCGATGTAGCAAACATTTACTATAAATGGCAATAACACCTTTGTAGTACTACAATTTGAAATACTACTATAAATGGCAAACCAATTCATGCTGAACAGAGAACAATTCTGTTAACATGGCTACTACCCTATCTACATCACTACTCTAATTTTGGACCATATCCACCCATGTGCCCATGTCTACTATAAAAGGCAAACACAGCTAGAACCATATCTACTATAAATGTCTACTATAAAAGGAAAACACAACTAGAACTATAAATTTCTAAAAGAACCCTAATCCAATCCAATACAATCAACAGCGGGCCACAAGAACCCTAATCCAACCATCCTAATCAAAACCTAATCCAACCACCCTAATCAAAACCTAATCCAATCTAATAGAAAACAAATGCGGTGGCAAGAACCCTAATTCAATGGAATCAAACCCTAATCTAAATAGCGGCAGAAAACCACCACGGGAGAGGAAGGAGTCAGCGGCGAATTCATACCTCCGCGGGAGAGGAAGGATTCATCGGCCGCGGTGGGGAGGAGTCGGCGGCGGCGGTGGGCTGATCCCCCGACGGTGGTGGGGATGAGACGGCAGCGGCGGCAGGGAGGAGGAGAGGAGTGGGGGAAATGACTGCGGTGGGAGTGGGGGAAATGACTGCTTGGGAGTGGGGGAAATGACTGCGGTGGGGGTGGGGGTGGGGCCAACTTGTCAGCGAGTTGTGTGTTTGGTACTTGACTGGTTTGATGCTTTCAAAAGAGATGACATAGATTACATACCAGTAGCCTCTTCCTAGCCAAGTGGCAGAAACTCCGAGAAATGAGCGCATGGTCGTGGGTTCGAGTCTGCGCTCGCGCATATTCTCTTGCCATTTCTCTGTGTTGCATCAGGAACCATTTCTCTATAACCATCAAGAACCACATAAAAATTGATGAAAACAAGATCAACTTTTTTTGCATCAGGAATTCATCCATTGCCTGATCAAATTTTTTGAACATCAAAATTGACAAAAAATAGCTCTGAAACAACAGCTCCATCAAAATTCATTTCTCTGTGCAGCCATATTTTGCTCAATCTTCAACTTAACATGATGGATGGATGAACAACAGCTCCATCAGGAACCATTTTTTGTAAACTTGTTCAACTTGACATGGATAAACAACAACTCCATCAGGAACTAGACATGGATAAACATAATAACAATCTTCAACTAGACATGGATAAACATAATAGAAAACTTGTTCAACATAACAAAAGCAAACTTGTTCAACCACATAACTACAAAATGAGAAAAAATATCAAACATAACAAAAGCAAACTGCACGAGTAGTGTCGGCGTCGTCTGGCAAGCACAAGCAACTACAGCCCCCAGTAGTCGGGGTCATCCCAATTCTCCTCCGCCTCTTGCCATAGCTCCAAACCTTCCTTGATTATTTCGATTTTCTTCCATGCCTCATAGGTGACGTACGCATCTTTCGCTGCATACTCGAGGTGCTTTGGCAGTGGGCTGATCCCCCATAGTTTGTGGTCCTCTTGCCTATTAATCTTCTGCTTCATTGCCCTGTAGGATGGGTGGATCAGGCTGGCTGCAAACTCAGAAAAAGCTTGATACCGCTTTCCATTGTTTGGAACTCTCCATTTGCGCTGCAGGTCAATGTACTTGTTGGGGTTGATCTCCAAACCAGACAACTCCCGCTTGTCCTTGTCACCTCCAATGCAGAAGCTGACAAAGGTGTACAGATTCTTCTCCTGCAGGAGCGGGCGGAGTTCCTTGGGCCCGCATCAAGTTCAGAAATTAATCTCGTGCATCTACTTCATAAATTAATCTAGTGCATCAAATTCATCTACTTCAGAACTACAGAAACTTCAGAACTGCTGCATTTACCATTTTGTTGCCGTGGTGATGCGATATACCAGGACAAGATCCTCAACGCATAACTACAGAACTGCTGCCATCTGCGGAGGTTCATCTTCCCTGGTATACTCCACATCAATGCCGATGTTCCGCTTCAACATGCCGCCGAGCTTCATCCTCATCTCGCAGATCCTCTTGTCGGCGTCTTCTAGATTGCTGGTGCAGATGACATCCAGTAGCTCCTTCAGGTAGATTTCAACCTTGAGCTCCATGGTGTAGTCCAGCTTCTGCCCGGTGGGGACCGAAACGTCGTCGTCGACCACCAGCGGCTCCTTGCCATATGCCTCATCACCATGGTGATGCTTGGCAGACGGAGGGGAGTTGCTCCATGATGCCATTCGCTTGCCAAACGGAGAGGAGTTGCTCCATGACGATTCCTCCACCATTGCCCTCCTGGATAGAGCAGAGGGAGGGTAGGGGAGGGCTTGAGATATAGAAGAGGGGAGTTGCTTGATGGTGGAGGCAGATGGAGCGGTAGAGGGAGGCAGAGGGAGCGGCAGTGGAATGAGGAGGGAGGCAGAGGGGAGTTACCTAGAAGAAAAAACCCGGTCTGGCATTGTGGGGAGTTGCTAGTGGAGGGGAGATGTGGGGTTGGTTGCCTCGATGTGTGCATGGTTGCCTCGAAAACCCAAGCGCCAGTGTGCCTTCTCTCGCAAGCGTAGTTTCTCATTTAATGGCCTTCTCGCATGCTCCGCCATTTCTGAAACAAAAAAAACAATATTTTGCTCCTTCAGCTCTGAAACAAAATAAAATAATATTTTGCTCTAAAATTAATGATCACTGCAGCCATATTTTGCTCAATCCAAAATAGTCACTGCAGCCATCCAAAAATGGCACCAAAATGGCACCAGAGTCACGAAAACAATATTACATCACAAAATGGCACCAAAGTATCAGCCAAAATGGCACCAGAGTCACTACAACCATCTTCACCATCAGCCAAAATGGCACCAAAACTACATGATTTTGCATTGTATCTTCACCATCTGCCTCTTCATCACCAAAGTCTCATGCATTTTGCTACCTGGAGAGAATTGTAGTTGAAAAACTACATCAGGATCACATCAACAAAAACTATAGAGAAGGTTGATCACCAATCAAAACAAGGAACATGTAGTAATAGTATTAGATCACCAAGGAGACAAAATTTACCTTCATGTCCATTCGCTATTCATCGTCGTCGATACCAACCAAAGGAACTCTATGCCCACTCCTATTTTCCTCATTGTCACTACAATATTGAAGCATGGTATGATCAGTCCTGTTTTCCTCATCCTCATCCTCGCTCTCATGCCCATCCGCTACCACCTTTCTTTTCTTAATGCCTTCAACTATTGCAGCATCACCGAGCACACGTTCCCGGTCCCTTTGCACTCTGCATTGCACCGGAACTTCCATAGAGTCATCATCAGCTTGCACCAGAACTTCCGTAGAGTCATTATCCTGGTATGTTAGTCCACTACCACCGGGGCCCTTCTCCATTTCAGTTTTAGTCACACTCCACAAGTGTCTGTGCTGAAAGGTTTGCACAACTCACCATTTTCCGTGCCAAAGAGTGTCTGGCAGATAAAACACCATTGTTGCTTGTGCTGATAGAATATAGGGATCATTCTTATACCAGCACCTTCCAGTGTTGATGCTTTTGAAGTGGCCATCATATTTGACAAAAGAGTTTCTCTTCTTGCCACCAAGCTCACACCAGTCATAGCGAAATAAGACAACTGAGTGATGGATGCCTCCACTAGAGCTGTACTGCAACTCTACTATGCTTCTCAGCTGACCATAGAAGTCAATGTTCTCACCATCATGTGACCCCTCGGTGACGATTACACTATTCTGTGTCTTCCTTCTTTTCTCGCGGTCAACGGTGTGGTACCGGACACCGTCAGCAATGCATGCTGAATACACTCTCACTCGCTTATCCGGTAAGCATGCCAAAGCAAATAGATCATCACTGACCTTCTTCTCCTCATTCAACTTTCCAATCTGCACAAATAAACCATTTAGCAACAATGGTATTTAACAGTTGGTGAATCACACAGAAAACATAAAACATGTGGCTAAAGTTCTCACATGGTTCTTAAACCATTTAGCAAATCCCTTGGCAATGCTTTTATCAACATGAATCTGGCTTCCTTCCTGATTTAACTCTTCCTTGCATTTCCTGCAATGCCAACAAAACATGTGAATTAAAACATTAGGCTGGTGCCAACCCAAGAAAAAAACATATAACGAGTGCACAAGATATAATGTACTCGATATATGGTAGAACCTCGGCGCAATTGCTGAGCACATACCAAACCATCTTGTCATACTCATCACCAGCCTCCAAGTATTTTGAGGCTCCAAGAACTTTCACGCCATGGTTGAAAACCGAGACATCACCACTTTGTGAATCAGACCGCTCTATATTTCTGGCCGGCCGGTTCCATCTCGTTTCCACATCTTCAAAGTATCTAGAGAAAAATGTCAAGCACTCGTCGACGACATATGCTTCAGCAATCGAACCTTCCGGTCTTGCCGTGTTTCACACATAACGCTTATAAGTAAGTAGCCTTCTTTCGATTGGGTACATCCAACCGTATTGCACAGGGCCTCTAAGCATTGCCTCTTTTGGTAAGTGCACCGCCAAATGGACCATCACGGTGAAGAAAGCTAGAGGGAAAATCTTCTTGAGCTTGCAAAGAATAATTGGGATTTCCTTTTCAAGTCTTTGAAGAACAGTTACCTTGAGTGTTTTGCAACACAATTCTCTAAAGTAATTTCCTAGCTCAGCAACTGCTTCATATATATCTTTGTCCATGATTCCTCAAAGGACCGCCAGTAAAATCCTTTGGAGGAGGATGTGGCAATCATGGGTTTTCAGTGCTGAAAGCTTGAATCCATCAGACGTAATACACTTTGCTAGGTTAGCAGCATAACCATCTGGAAATCTCACCGCTCTTATGAATTCACAGAATGCAAGCTTTTGTTCTTTAGTCATTGTATACCTTGCTTGTGGCATTTCGAATGAATCTTCATCTTCACTAGGCTGTAGATGCAAATCTTTTCTTATGCCCATGTCCTCCAAATCAATCCTAGAACTAACCGTGTCCTTTGTCTTCCCTTCAATTTTCAGAAACGTCCCTGGCAGATTGTCGCATATGTTTTTCTCAATGTGCATTACATCGAGATTATGCCTTAATTTCAGATCAGCCCAGTATGGTAGGTCCCACAAACAAGACCTCTGATCCCAACATTGGCCTACCTCACGCTTTCTTTTCTTGGAAAGCTTTCCTAGTCTCACATATTTCACCTTTTCAAGTTGCTGCTCCAGCTCTTCTATAGTGAATTCAGCTGGCTTGTCACGGGTTTCATTCTCACCATTAAAATATGTGCTTCTTCGCCAGCGATGGTCTCGGGGAATACAGCGGCGGTGCCCTATATAGAAGATCTTGTTCCTTACTCTCTTTGAGCAAGGGTCTTTGTCACAATGGACACAGGCTTGATAACCCACTGTGATCCTCCCAGACAGAGTGTGCAGCGTCGGAAAATCATGGATGGACCTTATGATTGCAGCACATAGATTGAACTTTTCTTCCGGACTATAGGCATCATATGTAGGTACACTAGTACAGAGTTGGAGCAGTTCTTCTATGAGAGGCTCTGTAAGGACATCAAAATCCTTTCCTGAAGACTCTGGACCCGGGATAAGCAATGACATCATGAAGTTGGACTGATCCATGCATGGCCATGGTGGCAGGTTGTATGGCACCACAAAAACAGGCCACATGCTATAAGACGTGCTCATGTTCCCAAATGGGTTAAAGTCATCTGTGGCAATGCCGAGTTTAATGTTCCTTGGATCTATAGCAAAATCCAAATGTTTACTGTTAAATTCTTTCCATGCATGTCCGTCCGCTGGATGGCTCAGCTCATTGTTCACAGGTTGCTGCTTCACCTTGTGCCATTGTACCTCCAGTGATGATTCGTTGAGATAAACATCCGCTGCAGCCTTGGTATCAACGGAAAGTGCCTCAGTACCTTCTCTGGTATTGACTTCTTCCCATCATCATCTTTCCTAGAGGCATTGCCTTTTGGACAGTTGTCATGCTTCGCTAAATCCTTCCGAAACAAGACACAATTATTTGGGCACACATGTATTGAAACATAACCTAGCCCCAGCCTGCGGATTATGCTCAATGCTTGATCGTAAGACCTGGGAATGCAGCTATCAGGGAATTGCAAGGTCAAAAGGCAGAGTATTTCGTTGAATGCATCATTGCTAATCCGGTAGAAAGACTTGATGTGGAGTAACTTCACGGTGAAGGTGAATCTTGAAAATTTACCCCCTTCGTGAGCTGCGCGCTTCGCCTCCTCTAACACCTCAGCAAGCATCGACTTCTGTCCATCAGCACGGCCTTCAGAGTTGTAGAGATCCTTCAACAGGTCAGGAATCCTATCATCTTCATGCTCATCCTCTTCCACCAAACCAGCATTCTCTCGCAAAACCTTTTCCATAAAATCAATGCCAGCATCACCACCACCCATCATATGAGGGGCCTGTGTATCATGTTCAAAATGTTGTGGTTGTCCATCTAAAGGTTCTCCATGATATATCCATCTATCATATGTGCTGGCCATCCCATGAAGAAGCAAATGATCTTCCACCATTCCTTGTTCTTTTCTTTTACGGTTGAGGCATTCACAGCATGGGCAAAGAATGGCAGCATCCTTGGCAAAATTTTCCCAAACAATTTGCATAAATTCATTAACTCCCTTCATATGTTCTTTGGAAAACCTTCTAGCTCCTTTTGTAATCCAGCTTCTGTCCATCTGCCAAAGACAACAAATTGTTGCAACTTAGCAACCAATCTAAGTGCATCAACATTAATTAATGAAAATGGATGGCAGTAATGGCAGCAAAAAATGTAGAAAATTTTATATGCTAATTGCCTAACCACAACATAGAAACAAACCAATTTGTAAATCAAACCAATATTGAAATTGGCATGAATTTAAATTGCTGACAAGGATAAATCAAATCAAACAAAACCAACATTTTAGAAGGATTTTGTTTCAGGGAAAGACCAAGCTAGCTAGCTCCTAACAATTACTATGCAGACAAACAATCTGCAGACAAACAAGCTGATGAACTGAAAATGCGTTATATCGACTAGAGGGGGCGTGAATAGGCGGTTTTTACAAATTCATCACTTGAGGAATTTCAACTTTGAGGAATTTGAAATGTGATGAATAACTAGCAGCAGAATAAGTACTCAAGTGCATGAGGAACATAGCAACAACATAATCATCCTGATGAAATGAAACATGCACAGAGTACAAGTAGCGTGATACAGGATAAGCAGGTGAGGAACAAGGTAACTTGAAGAATTTGAGGTGAGGAAATTGTGAAAGTCTTCAGACAAATTCTTCAAACTATAAAGTTCAATTTCATCAACAGTTATACGAGGAAATGAAAGGGTTGAGGAAATAGAACCGGGTAGCTTGATGAAGACAATGGTTTGATGACCCAGTTCCAACTGCTGTGACACTCGTACGTCTAGTTTGGAGCGGCCTGGTATTTAAACGAGAGGACACACAATCCCAGGACACACAGTCCTTACCGTATTCTCCTTGAGCTAAGGTCACACAGTCCTCGCCCAACACTCGTGGTAAGTCTTCAGGGTAGACTTCCAAAACCGTCAGAAACTGGTTACCCGACGATCCACAATTTACTGCTGGATGCTCTAGACCAAGGTCACTTCGTGATCCCCAATTGACTGCAGGAGCACTAGACCATGACGCCTAATTGTCTGGAGGATGCACAGTCCACAAAGGTAACAAGCGTCGGTTCCACACAGGAATTTCTTCAAAGATGCTCCATCACTTTGGGTTTGGTGGTTTGGTTGTGGGTTTTTCCTCACTGATGATTTTCACTCAAAGTCCTCGGAGGATGGGTTGCTCTCAAATGACAAGTGTTAGTTCTCTCTCGGAGCAGCCAACCAACTAGTGGTTGTGGGGGTGGCTATTTATAGCCAGGGTGCAACCTGACATGATAAGACATAAATGCCCCCAATCATATGACCATTATGTGGATAAGAATGATTGGGGACAGCTGGCGCTAAGCACAACAACGGTCGGAATTTCGAACTATGAAAGTCCTCAGCTTATCATGTTCCTCACTTGTAGGCAATTCGCACTGGTGAAATCCTAACTCCTCAGCCAGATCAATTTCCTCAGAGACCAGAAGAACATTGTCTCTGTCATTGAAGAACTTGTCTGAACCGTAAGAGATTTCCAAAGGCTTCACTCGAAGGATTGTATAGGTTGAAGATTTTGGAGTTGAGCATCAGTTGGAAATTTTCCTATGACTCAAATAAAGGAAATGAAACTACGAAAACAAAAGTCTTCACGCTTCATATTCCTCGTTCATATGTTCAAGGTCACACCAACTTCTTCATTTTCAAAGTCTTCACCAAAGGCTTCAGAATGTCTTCAGCAAAGTCTTCACTTGAAGACATACATTTTTAGGGGTCGATAATCTCCGAATATATCAAACTCCTCATCAACTTATAGAGCCTGTGTACACTCACAAACACATTAGTGCCTTAACATATAAGTCTTCAATACATC
This sequence comes from Hordeum marinum, assembly GCA_022496015.1. Taxonomy (NCBI): domain Eukaryota; kingdom Viridiplantae; phylum Streptophyta; class Magnoliopsida; order Poales; family Poaceae; genus Hordeum; species Hordeum marinum. The sequence goes on along the minus strand of CM039676.1, from coordinate 457,161,870 downwards.
AAAATCACTAAGGGGCACTAGATGCACTAACAATCTCCCCCTTTTTGGTGATTGATGACAAATCGGTTAAGTTTTCAACGGGGATAAACATATGAAGTGAAAGTATAGAGTTTGAGGAATTTGATTGCAAGATATAGAAGAACTCCCCCTGAAGATGTGCATAATTGAGGAATTTTCTTTGGACTGCAAATGCACATGGCAGGTTAAAATATGGATTACTCCCCCCATATGTTGTAATTCATACACGCATTTGAACATATGATATGAAGAATTTGAAATGCATGAGGAAAATGGTGTCTCACGATATTCAGCATGCATGCATTAAGGTATTTGAGGAAATAAACATGCGAGGAACTAGTTCAAAAGTGTCAGACCACCATCGGACTTAAGTTTACAACTCAACCAACAAAAGTTTCAGAAGAGCGAGAGTTGTAACTTAAAAAAATAGCCCATATAGAGAGACCCGCTTGAAGACTAACTCAAATTTTCTCCCCCTTTGTCATCAAAGACCAAAAGGGACAAAAAGTGAGGACTAACGCCCCTTTGAAGAATTTCATCATGTTGGTGAGGAAGGAGCGCCAGCGTTGTCGGGGTCGTTTGTCGATGCAGGGCTTGCCGCAGTGTCATCAATGTCTTCATCGTCATCACGTTCTTGAGATGAAGAATATGAATTTGTGACCATCAGAGGGACTTGGACTTTCTTGAATTTTTTCTGAGGTCGACGAGCCCAGTCAGGATGTTCCTTAAGATCCAGCTCATTCAGTTCTTCAGAAGACATGAGGTGAGACAGTACGGCCCAAGTGCGGGTGAGGTTTTCATGCGCATAGTAGTGATTCCTCTTCACAATGTTCTACGTCACAGTCATGTTCTACACAATGTAACCAAGTTGACGCTTCACCCACTTGTGATTGCGATCGACCTTCTAATGAAGACTTATTGGAAGCTCGCGATCAGTTATCACACGAGGGGCAGACTCTTGAGGTTTTTGAGCTGAGGACTTTGCATCAGAGTCTTGAGTGGCAGTGTCATCATTGGTGGAGAAAGAAGCGACTTTGCGAAAATTTCCATCCAACGGACGAGTGCCTTCATCAATGACAGCTTTTCCTTTTCCTTTAACTGAAGAAATTGTACTTTTGATGACTTCAATGGGAGGCAGGAAGCCAAAGTGGTTCTGAAAGTCAGCTTTGAAGGGTACTGAGGACTTTTCCCTGATGAATTTCATGATCCATGGCGCATAGGGCTTCTGTTCAAATGGAGCTAAGGCAGCACTGGACAATGTCCTCATGAAGAAGTCATGCAAGTCAATGGGAATTCCATGAATGATGTTGAAGAGCATATTCTTCATGACTCCTTCCACTTCTTCTTCTTCAGAATCATGGCCTTTCTGAGGACATAGTGTATTTGTGAGGATACGGTAGACAGTCCTGGGCACATATAGCAGATCCTTCACAAGGAAGGTGTTTTGTTGAGGCTTTCCAGGAGGCAATGGCTTCATCAACACTTGCATCAGCTGATTTGGAAGCGCAGGCTCATTGAACATTTTGCGGGCTTCATCCGAGGGAATTGTAACTGGTACACACTGAAGCAATTCAGAAGCTTTAGAAGTGAAGTGTGTTGATCCTGTCATCCAGTCCAATATCCAAGAGTTGACGTCTGAAGCATTTCTGCTGATATGCAATGTGGCATAGAACTGAAGAGTAAGTTCTTCATTCCAGTCGTAGATGTCGACACAGAATGGAAGAATGCCTGCATCATGAAGAACTTGGAGCACCGATGTGAAAGATGGAAGGTTTTCCATGTCAGCATGAGGAATTTGGTGGTGCTCGAAGACTTTCTTCTTCTCAAAAAGAACTGATGCATAGTAGTTGAGTTGTGTTGCCATCCAGAATCTGTTGCGTCCTGCCCTTGCAGAGTCATAGGGATTTGGACCTGTGAAGAAGATGCGCTCACTGAAGAAATTTCTTTTGAGGAATTTGGGGCGCGCTGAGCCTTTGAATGGCATCTTTGGCTTTGGTTGAAGGTTTGGCTTGAAACGGCCCTTGATTTCCTTTAGCATGGGAGGAACTTCAGACTGAGTATTTTGAGGACAGGTTCCTCAACTGTGACGGGAGCCTCATATTCCACAGCTGATGCACCTGCAATTTCTTCACTGACTTGAATATTCATATTTGAAGATTCTTCATGTATTTCTTCAGTCGGAGCAAGTGATTGAGGAATCAACATCAGAGGAGTTGTCATTGGTGAATTTGGGTGTGCAGATTCCCAATATTCATCATTGATGACTGGAGTAGTGTCACCAATGTCAACTTCCTCATCAATTTCTTCTACGCCAGCTTCCTCAGCAGTTAACTGAAGCTGGGGCGATGATACCTTGGGGGTTGAAGCAGTATCTTCAACAAGAATTTCTTCATCAATCTGCTCTGTAGAAGCAGTAGAATGATTTTCATCTTCTTCTGGGATGACATACTCCACCCCAAATGGCACAATAGCATAGGTAGGTGCAGAGGAAATTGGAGTTGCATCAATTGGTCTCATTGAAGAACTTGGAAAAGTCTTCAACTTCTTCAAAGCTGGGGCTTCTGAAGTTGATGCTTTTCTTTTGAGGGTCTTTTCCTCAGTAGTGCCAGTTTCTTCAGGAATGACTAATGCAGCCGCCCTGGTGGGTTTAGTTTCTTCAGGCGCAGCAGAGTCTTCAACTGGCCTATCAGTTTCTTCAGGCACAACATCGGAGGTTGCCCTAGCATGATCATCAATGATCTGAGTTTCCTTAGCAGCACTGGTAGTGGCTTCTGGTGCAAAAGCATTTTCAGCAGCAGGTTCATCAGGCTGAGTAGTTTCATCAGCAGCCTGAGGAATTTCATCTGCAGTCTGAGGAGTTTCATTAGACTGAGGCTTTTGTGGTTGCGATCGAGCTGCAACCCTAGAGGTGATCCTTCATTGCAACTTGAGCAGCCCTGACGAATCTGACCTTTGTTCCTTTCCATTCTGCATCATACCTCTCTTGATCCTCAGAGAGAGTACGAATCTCAGACTGAACTGTGACTAGCTATTTTGGAGTCAAGTTCATCACATTATCTCATAGAAACTTTTCTTTGCGAGCTTTGTTCCTCCTTGCTCGCAGAGCTTGTTCTCTCTTCCACTTTTCTTCACAGATGAAGTGGGTGAGGACATGATCCACTCCAAAAGGCAGTTTTAGTGAAAAAGTGGGGTGCTTGGGTCTTCCTGCCATCTATCAATGAAGTTGAGGATCATCTTGGGATCCAGCATGAGAGGAACAGAACTGCCCTTTGCTATAGCAGCCCTTTGCTGACTTTGCCTGATGATTTCTTTCAATTCCTCATCATCGGCTTCATCCTCATCATCCTCAGTACCTGAGGGTATTGTCACCATAGCCTTGCTTAAGTGAGGACTTGGTCTTTGACCTCGTCCCGCAGTTTTCTTCAGCTTCAATGCAGAAGGGCTATTTGAAGACTTTGCTATGGTAGAGGGACTTGCCGTGATCTTTGGAACTCTGGAGAAGCCTTTAGTCCTTTTGCATGTTGCCAGATGCACTGGGGTTGAGGACTTTGTAGCTGCCGCAGGAGACTGAGCAACAACTATTCCAGGAGCAGAAGACTTTGTTGGCTGAGGCCTTTGACCTTGAGGAATCTGCAGTGAAGGTTTTAAGGGTGAAGAACTTGTCTTCACTGCAGATTTCTTCATCTTGATTTTCTTTGGAGCACTTGCAGAGGCACCGACAGAGGCAGCAACAGCAGAATCCTCATTAAATTTCTTCACAGTCTCTTTGGCTTTCCTCGCCAGCTTGGCTTGCTGCTTCTCCCACAGATGAGGAAAGTCCTCATCAGTCTTGAGGCTTGTGGGATTAGCGATTTGATTCTGAGCTAGAGGAGGCCTGCTGCAAGGTGGTTTCACTGCAAAATTTCATCATGTACCTTGGGGTTACATAACGATATTCCTTCCATTCCTTTGCCCATCTCCTCTCAATTTTCTGCAGACGAATTTTTCTTAGCTTGGTTGTCTCTTTGCCATGAGTTTCTTCATCAGGTGTGCAGTATTCCTCATACAAATCATCTGGAATCTCAAAGGTAGTGTGCACATCTGGCTTCTTTCAACCTTTCTGAGGTTTCTTTCCGTCAGCCATTTTCTTCACTTGTGAAATTTGACCTCTTGAGCACTCTAAAGAAGTACACAGTTTTTCCTCAAGGAGCACTGCAAATGAGTTAGGTTGATGAGAACCTAGTGATTCATCAACGGGCATGTTGTACTTGTGAACAGAGTATTGGTGCGAGGAATTTGAAGAGGTCATATGCGTTCTCAGAAATTTTTCTAAATAAAATAGGTGAGAGGAATTTGAGCATGGGTGTCTTGAGGAATTTCACTAAGTGTTGTTTGTCTCAAGTTCCAGAGTTGTGCAAATTTTGAGGATTCACACAATTGAGGAATATTGAAGAAAATCATTACTTAGGAAAAAACATCAACAATGTGAACATGTAAGGTGCTTTTAGAATAAGGTTCATGAAGAATAAACACCTTTTGAGGAATACGAGGAGCATTTGAGGATCAAACAGGGGCAGTAAAAATAAATTTTGTTTACCGAGTGAACAACACAACGAACAAGAGATGAGATTGGGAGGTTCGTCTGTTCAGATCTCCCACGCCCTAGCTTGGCAGAAGGAGACGGCTAGAGCGGCGGCGGGATGAGGACTTCCTCGGCCGATGCGAGTATGGCGACGACGAGGTCGAGGCAGTGAAGCTCTTCCTCACCGACGACGATGACTTTAGCGGCGACGCTACGTTGGAGCTCGGGAGAGGGATGAGATGAGGAGTAACCGAGCATAGTTGAAGGGGAGGGGCTATTTATAGAGGGAGTGAACACCAATCCGCTCGAAGATTTTGCACAAGATTACCCCTGACCCTTGCCCTCCACGCGACAGGTGTCACCCACGTACTTAGAGGTGGCGATAGTGGGGAATCGTGGGTTATCCAGGCACGGGAATCGCAACCGTTTGAGCGGGAACCGCTGAAAATTTTGATAGTGAAAATTTCAAATCTTCCGTTCGCAAATTCTTCAGCTATCAAGGACACAGTGAAGACTTTGAACGAGTTTCAAAGTAGAACGCATATGAAGAATTTCTGAACAAACTGGGTTGAGTTTAGCGTAGAGGGGGAAAGGGTCCGATCACATTGACTTAGATGAAAATCAAGTTGAAGAATTAGCAATAAGTGAATGTGGTTGAGGACATTGAAAACTTATATATATATATATATATAGTTAATGAAGAACATGAGTTTCAAAGTTTGAAGAATTTGAAAAGTTGAGGAATTTGAAAAGTAGAGGAATTTGCAAATTTGAGGAATTTGATAATTTGAAGAATTTGCAAAAATGACGAAAAACTCAACCTTGAAGAATTTCAACTTTAGTTATTTGCGTGACCTATCGTATAAGAATGATGATTTCAGACACCACGTACAATTGTCGTAGGGTTCTGAGAATCAAATTCTTCATTAATTTCTTCACACTTGGAGGGTTATTCTTCATTGATTGAAGAAAAACGTTACTTTGTGTGTTGCACATCTAAGTCATCAATTTTTCATGAGTGTTAGGATGTGTGTCCTTTTTCAAAGAACATTCGAAGATTCTAAGATATTTAGCTCACACCGCAACTTGCAAAATCTCTTTTCATCCAAGGGCTTTGTGAAGATATCGACCAGTTGTTCTTTAGTGGGAATGTGGTCGATGGAGATGTCGCCCTTGAGTACATGATCTCAAAGAAAGTGATGACGAATCTGATGTGCTTGGTCTTGGAGTGCTGAACTGGGTTGTATGCAATCTTGATGGCACTCTTGTTGTCGTAGTAGAGAGGCACATTCTTCAACTTGATGCCGTAGTCCTTGAGGGTTTGCTTCATCCATAGTAACTGAGCGCAACATGAACCGGCAGCAATGTACTCAGCTTCAGCAGTAGAGAGTGAAATGCAATTCTGCTTCTTCGAGGACCAACAGACTAAGGATCGTCTGAGGAAATGACATGTGCCTGAGGTTGACTTGCGATTCATACGATCTCCAGCATAGTCAGCATCAGAGTATCCGACGAGGTGAAGATTTGAGCCCTTGGGATACCATAATCCATGTGTTGGTGTGTGAGCTAAGTATCGAAGAATATGTTTCACAGCCTTATGGTGTGATTCCTTCTGTGTTGCTTGGAATCGGGCACACATTCAAACACTTAGCATAATATCAGGCCTAGATGCACATACATACAATAATGAACCAATCATGGAGCGGTATACCTTCTGATCGAAATATTTACCATTTTCATCACTTCAGAGGTGGCCTTTTGAAGGCATTGGAGTTTTGACGCCTTCACAATCTTGCATGTCGAATTTCCTCAGAACATCTTTGAGGTATTTCTCTTGAGAGATGAAGATGTCGTTATCTTGTTGATGAATTTGAAGACCTAAGAAGAATTTCAACTCTCCCATCATAGACATTTGATATTCTTCACTCATCATATAGGCAAATTCATCATTGTAACGTTTGTCAGTACAGCCAAAGATAATATCATCCACATATATTTGGCATATGAACAGTTCATTATCATAGGATTTTGTGAAAAGAGTGGGGTCGAGTGAACCGGCTTTGAAGTCTTTCTTCATGAAGAATTCCTTCATAGTGTCGTACCATGCCCGAGGGGCCTGCTTGAGGCCATAGAGGGCCTTGTTTAGTGTGAAGACTTTGTCAGGATGCTTAGGGTCTTCAAAACCTGAGGCTTGAGCAACATATACTTCTTCCTCAAGCTTACCTTTGAGGAATGCACTTTTCACATCCATTTGATATAAGATGATATTATGATGGTTAGCGTAAGAAAGTAATATGCAAATAGCTTCAAGTCTAGCAACAGGTGCAAATGTTTCATCAAAGTCAATTCCTTCAACCTGTGTGTATCCTTGAGCTACAAGTCGAGCCTTATTCCTCACCACAAGGCCATTTTCATCTTGCTTGTTGCGGTAGATCCACCTGGTACCTATGATGTTATGTTTGCGAGGATCTGGTCGCTTGACAAGTTCCCACACATTGTTGAGCTTGAATTGATGCAATTCCTCTTGCATAGCTTGAATCCACTCAGGCTCCTTGAATGCTTCATCAACTTTGGTGGGCTCTATGATAGAGACAAAGGCAAAGTGCCCACAAAAGTTAGTTAAATGTGAAGCTTTTGAGCGAGTGAGGGGACCTGGTGCATTGATGTCATCGATGATTTTGTCAATCTGTACTTCATTTGCAACTCTAGGATGAGCAGGTTGACGTGGTCGAGGATTTTAATCAGCACCATTTTCTTCAGGTGTATTAGCATGAGTGTCTTCATTCGTTGGAATGACTTCCTCAGTGGGTATGATATCTTCAGTTGTTTTTAGCTTGATCGATTCCTCGGGAGACTGTTCATCTAACATAGAAGGCAGGTGCTCTCTTTGCAAGCCATTAGTTTCATCAAACCGCACATCTACAGTTTCAACAACCTTGTGATGATAGGTGTTGAAGACTTTGTAGGTGTGCGAGTCCTTTCTGTAACCAAGCATAAAACCTTCATGTGCTTTCGGTGCAAACTTAGAATTATGGTGAGGATCTCTGATCCAGCATTTTGCACCGAAGACTTTAAGATAACTTACATTGGCTTTCTTGCCAGTCATAAGTTCATATGAAGTCTTCTTGAAGTGTGAAGATATACCTTGTTGATGATGTGGCATGCAGTATCAATTGCCTCAGGCTAGAAGCGACAAGGAGTCTTGTATTCATCAAGCATGGTGGGAGACATCTCAATGAGAGTCCTGTTCTTGCGCTCCATGATGCCATTCTGTTGAGGAGTATAAGGGGCAGATAACTCATGAGTAATACCAAGTTCATAAAGATATTCATCAAGATATTCATCAAGATTAGTGTTCTTGAATTCTGTCCCATTATCACTCCTAATATGCTTGATCTTGACACCGAAGTTGATGGAGGCCCTTGAAGCAAATCGTCTGAAGACATCCCGCACTTCATTTTTGTACAGAATAATATGCACCCAAGTGTAACGAGAGTAATCATCAACAATGACAAAGCCATACAAACTTGAAGCATTTGTTAGTATGGAATAATGAGTGGGGCCAAAGAGATCCATGTGAAGCAAGTCAAAGGGTCATGTCGTGGTCATGATTGTCTTCGAGGGATCTTTGGATCTGGTCATTTTCCCAGATTCACATGCACCGCAAAGATGGTCCTTGAGGAATTTGACACGCTCGATGCCAATGACGTGCTTTTTCTTCACGAGCGTGTGCAAGTTCCTCATACCCGCATGTCCAAGTCGTCGATGCCACAACCAACCTTCTGTGGACTTTGCAAGTAAGCAAGTGGCAGGTTGAGTACCTGTAGAGAAATCAACAATATACAAGTCTCCTCTCCTAAATCCTTCGAAGACTTTGGAATTGTCAGATTCCATGATGACAACACAACGATATTTTCCAAATACGACGACCATATCAAGATCACAAAGCATTGAGACAGACATAAGGTTGAACCCAAGGGATTCAACAAGCGTCACCTTATCCATGGTTTGGTCCTTTGAGATAGCAACCTTACCAAGTCCCAATACCTTGATTTTTTCCTTTGGCTGCGTAGATGATATGCTTCAGAGGAGATGGAGTGAGTGGCAAATTCATCAGTAGATTCTTGTCACCCGTCATGTGGTTTGTGCATCCACTATCGAGGACCCACTCAGTAGCTTTTGGAGTATCATCATGCAGATGAATTAGTACAACTTACGAACTCATATGCTTCAGAGTGAAGAATATGACATCAATTTCATCAGATAGGATTTCATCACACAAGATAGTAAGCAAGCAGTGTGAGGACGTGAGAAATGAGGAATTCATTTCATCATGGTTATCTTGCGTCCTCTCAAGCAATTTCTCAGGTCTCCAGCAAGTTCATCAGATGTTCAGTTTCATCTCGAGACCTGACCCTACATAAGAAATTAGTTCGATTTCTTCACCACCCACATCTGGAGGGGTGGCAAAGAGTTAATCATTCTACGAGCACTATGTGAGAAAGGAGGCATTGAAGCAATTGTGCTTCGTTTCACAGGACGAGGATTAGAGTACTCAAATGAATAAGAAGAGAAATTCTTCGAGGACTTATGAACATAATGGTTTGAAGAATAATGCACATATTCATAACTCTTAGATTTTTTGTGTGAAATAGAAGTATTAGCATGAGAATGATATTTTTGACCATTTGAGGAATTTGGTCCAAGTGAGGACTTTGATCTGGGGTTCCTATTCTTCATGAGTGGTGTCGTGAGGACATTCACTTGAATATTTTGAAAGTAGCTCTTGGGAACCCAGATTTTCTTCATAGGAGAGCCATTCCTGCAGTTAGTTCCAACAAATCTAGAAAATACTTCACCTTTCTGATTTTTGAAGAATTTGTAGTTCGATTCAAGTGACTCATCAGAGAAATATGAAGTTTCACACGTAAAGCCAGATAAAGTGGATGGATCTATAGGAGGTCCTTTCGCAGCAAACCATGGGGTTTTGGGGTACTGCTCAGGTGTCCAGTAGGATCCATCAGCGTTGAGTTTCCTCACAAAGGCAATACCCTCTTTCCTAGGGTTCCTGTTCAGAATCTGCTTTTTGAGGACATCACAAAGGGTTTGATTCCCTTTGACACTTTTGTATATGCCTGCCACATACAATTCCTTCAACCCTGCATTGTCATCCGTGATACTTGTGGTATCCTCAGATGAGGAATTTGAGACCACAGGAATAATTGAAGAATTTGCAGCAATAGAAGCATTTGAACATTCAGGTGAAGAATAACAAGGTGGAACAAATTCTTCGTGAGCGGTACTGATCTGTTCAGCCAGTAAGGAATCGTTTTCTCTTTGGAGATCCTCATGTGACACCCTCAGTTTCTCAAGATCTTGCTTTCTTTGAAGAAATTCATAAGAAAGCTTCTCATGATTGGCTAAGAGGTCGTTATGATGACTCTACAGGTTATCATACTTTGTCTGAAGACTTTTGAGATCATCAGACAGAGTTTGAGTCCGATCCACTTCATAGTTCAACAGATCATCGCTTTTGTCTAGCATTTTCTGAAGCTTTTCAAGTGCACTTTGTTGCTTAGTGGCAATTTTAGCAAGTTTAGCATAGCTAGGTTTCACATATTCATCAGATTCACCTTCACTTGATTGAGATGAGGAATGATGTTTGTGTACCTTCGAGCCTTTTGCCATGAAGCAATAGGTGGGAGCATAATCATCATTGCTGACATCAGAGTCATTGGAGTAGTCATATTCTTCATCGTTGAAGATGGACTTCCTGACGAAAGCAGTGGCAAGAGCAAGGCTAGCGACACCAGATTCTGATTCCTCCTCAGATTCTTCCTCTTCTTCAGATTCTTCCTTAGAATCCATTTCCTTGCCGATGAATGCTCGAGCCTTTCTGGAACCATTCTTCTTGTGCTTTGAGGATTTTGAAGATGAGGATTTTGTAGATGAGGACTTTGAAGATTTCTTCTTTTTCTTTGATTCATCGGAACTATCATCCTTGTATTTCTTCTTCTTCTTTGAATCTTTTTCCTAGAGAGGACAGTCAGAGATAAAGTGACCAGGCTTCTTGCAATGATGACAAGTCCTTTTCTTGTATTCTTCTGAGGAATCTGATTTCCTCAAGCCACTTTTTGATGACTTTCCAAATCCACCTCTCCTTGGGAACTTCTGGAATTTCCTCACAAGCATTGCTAGTTCCTGACTTAGTTCTTCAAGATCACCAAGGCTGCTGTCAGAATCTTCTTCTTCAGATGAGGAAATTGCTTTTGCCTTCAGAGCACAAGATCTTCCATAGCTTGGCCTGTAGAGGTCTCTCTTCTCAGCTTGTTGGAATTCATGAGTATTGAGTCTCTCAAGAATATCAGCAGGATCAAGTGATTTGTAGTCTCCACGTTCTTGAATCATCAAAGCCAGAGTATCGAATGAGGAGTCAAGAGATCTTAGCAGTTTCTTCACCACTTCATGGTCAGTGATATCGGTGGCACCTAGTGCTTGAAGCTTATTGGAGATATCAGTGAGACGATCAAAAGTTTGCTGAACATTTTCATTGTCAACTCTCTTGAAGCGGTTGAAGAGATTGCGAAGAACATCAACACGAGAGTCACGTTGAGTGGAAACACCTTCGTTGACTTTGGACAGCCTATCCCAGATAAGCTTAGTAGTCTCCAAAGCACGCACTCTGCCATCCTGACCTTTGGTCAGATGGCCACAGATGATATTCTTCGCTTGAGAATCGAGTTGCTTGAATCTCTTCACATCAGCAGTAGTAATAGTGGGAGTGACATAGGGCACACCATTTTCCACAACGCTCCAGAGATCGTTGTCAATAACTTCAAGGTGCACACGCATCTTGTTCTTCTAGTAGGGGTAGTCTTTCCCATCGAAGGTAGGACACCCCGCGGAAACCTTGATCATACCTGCAGTCGACATAACTAGAACTCCAGGTGGTTAAACCAAAATCACACAGAGCGAGGGAGTACCTGCTCTGATACCAATTGAAAGTGCGTTATATCGACTAGAGGGGGGTTAATAGGCGATTTTTACAAATTCATCACTTGAGTAATTTCAACTTTGAGGAATTTGAAATGTGATGAATAACTAGAAGCGGAATAAGTACTCTAGTGCATGAGGAACATAGCGACAGCATAGTCATCATGATGAAATGAAACTTGCATAGAGTACAAGTAGCGTGATATAGGATAAGCAGGTGAGGAACAAGGTAACTTGAAGACTTTGGGGTGAAGAAATTGTGAAAGTCTTCAGACAAATTCTTCAAAGAGTAAAGTTCAATTTCATCAACAGTTATACGAGGAAATGAAAGGGTTGAGGAAATAGAACCAGGTAGCTTGATGAAGACAATGGTTTGATGACCCAGTTCCAACTGTTGTGACAGTCGTATGTCTGATTTGAAGCGGCCTGGTATTTAAACCAGAGGACACACAGTCCCAAGACACACAGTCCTTACCGTATTCTCCTTGAGCTAAGGTCACACAGTCCTCGCCCAACACTCGTGGTAAGTTTTTAGGGTAGACCTACAAAACCCTCACAAACTGGTCACCCGGCGATCCACAATTTACTAGTGGATGCTCTAGACCAAGGTCACTTCGTGATCCCCAATTGACTACAGGAGCACTAGACCATGATGCCTAACAGTCTAGAGGATGCACAGTCCTCAAAGGTAACAAGCGTTGGTTCCACACAGGAATTTCTTCAGTGATGCTCAATCACTTTGGGTTTGGTGGTTTGGTTGTGGGTTTTTCCTCACTGATGATTTTCACTCAAAGTCCTCGGAGGATGGGTTGCTCTCAAATGACAAGTGTTAGTTGTCTCTCGGAGCAGCCAACCAACTAGTGGTTGTGGGGGGTGGCTATTTATAGCCAGGGTGCAACCTGACATGATAAGACATAAATGACCCCAATGATATGACCGTTATGTGGATAAGAATGATTAGTGACAGCTGGCGTTAAGCACAACAACAGTCGGAATTTCGAACTATGAAAGTCCTCAGCTTATCATGTTCCTCACTTGTAGGCAATTCGCACTAGCGAAATCCTAACTCCTCTATCAGATCAATTTCCTTAGAGACCAGAAGAACATCGTCTCTGTCACTGAAGAACTTTTCTGAACCGTAAGAGATTTCCAAAGGCTTCACTCGAAGGATTGTATAGGTTGAGGATTTTGGTGTTGAGCATCAGTTGGAAATTTTCCTTAGTATTACCTCGGGCCCCTTTAACAGTACAGTGTTTCCTATGACTCAAATAAAGGAAATGAAACTACGAAAACAAAAGTCTTCACGCTTCATATTCCTCGTTCATATCTTCAAGGTCACACCAACTTCTTCATTTTCAAAGTCTTCACCAAAGTCTTCAGAAAGTCTTCAGCAAAGTCTTCACTTGAGGACATACATTTTTAGGGGTCGATAATCTCCAAATATATCAAACTCCTCATCGACTTATAGTGCATGTGTATACTCACAAACACATTAGTACCTTAACCTATAAGTCTTCAATACACCAAAATCACTAAGGGGCACTAGATGCACTAACATGAACACCTAACTTCTCACAATCTGCAGACAAAGCTAGCTACCTCCTAGCAATCTGCATCAACAAAATTCATCTATGCAGTTTCTACCAGTGCGCATCTAGCTCCTAACTCCTAACAGTGCGTGTCTAGGGTTCTTTAACAGATTTAGATCAGAAGAGAGGGGGAGAGGAGAGGGGGGAGAGGAGAGGAGGGAGAGCATACCGGGAGGCCTGCTTGCGGTGGAGGCGGCGGCGGAGAGACCCCCATGCTTGGCGAGCCGCTCCTATCGAGCCAAGCGGCCCCTGACAGTTGCTTCCGCCGTCGTGGGCGAGGCTCGTGCCGAGGCAACACCAGCGTCGGTGGCTCATGGCCCTGCCTCCGTGCCGGTTGCCTCCGCCGCCGGCCCCGACCCTGCCACCCCCGCCGGTTGGTTTCGCCGCCGCCTACGCTAGACTTAAGAAACGAGAGGGGGGGATTTTTGCTAAGTGCTGGAGACTGCTACCGCTCTAGTCCCGCTCGATGCTACTGTTGGAGTGAATTGGTCCCACTTGTCAATGAGTTACGACATCTACTGGATATGTAATAGATACAATACTACTGCTAGTTGAGCAACAGAGCTTCTCTAGCCCAGTGGCTGGGAGCGTCGTCCCACTACCTCAGGTCGCGGGTTTGAGTCCCCGTTGCGCTTCTTTTTTAAAGAGCGAATAAATGAATTAAGGCGTCTGTCAAATGGGTCCCGCCTGTCAGAGTGTGATCCTGTCAGCAAAAATGACACGTACACATTGACACATAAGCGAGATTGCAGAGGTGGCTGCCTAATCATCCTAATGCATTCGAACTCAAGTGCAATGACCTTTTATATTGGTCATGATCAGTTAGAAATAAGGCACCGGAACAGTGCCATCTGCTTTATGACCTTCTGGTGCAATGAAATTACGACCTTTTTGACCAAAATGGTCGTTGGTGTTTAGGGTTAGGACCCCTCCAGACAGCTTAAGACCAATTTGCCTCAAAAGGTCATAGATTTACGACCATTTTTCCAAGGTCACTGACAGAAGGTCACAAGATAGCTTATTTCTTGTAGTGTCACATTGGTTGCATGACCATTGAAGGTTTTATTCATGTAAACAGAATAACTATTATTATCTTGACTTAAATGAATAACCAATTGCAATAAACACGATCTAATCATGTTCATGCTCAACGCAAACACCACATAACATTTATTTAGGTGCAACACTAATCCAAAAGGTAGAGGGAGCATGTGATGGTGATCACATAAACCTTGGAGACACTTCCAACACACATCGTCACATCAGCCTTAGCTAGTCTCTGTTTATTCAATAGCTTTTACTTCGAGTTACTAACATTAACAATCGAACCGGTATCTAATAACCAGGTGCTACTAGGAGTACTACTAAGGTACATATCAATAAGACGTATATCAAATATACTTCTGTTGACACTGTCAGCCTTCTTATCTACCAAGTATCTAGGGTTATTCCGCTTCAGTGACCCTTCTCCTCATAATAGAAGCACTTAATCTCGGGTTTGGGTTCAACCTTGGGTTTCTTCACTAGAGCGGCAACTAGCTTGACATTCATGAAGTTTCCCTTCTTGCCCTTGCCCTTTTCGAAACTAGTGGTTTTACTAACCATCAACACTAGATGCTCCTTCTTGATTTCTACCTTCGCGGTGTCAAACATCGCGAATAGCTCAGGGATCATCTTTTCCACCCCTGGCGTGTTTATAGTTCATCACAAAGCTCTAGTAGCTTGGTGACAGTGACTTGGAGAACTATATCAATCACTATCTTATCTAGAAGATCAACTCCCACTTGATTCAAGCGATTGTAGCATCCAGACAATCTGAGCACATGCTCATCGATTGAGCTATTGTCCTTCATCTTCCAGGCAAGGAATATTGTTGGAGGTCTCATACCTCTCAACACGAGCATGAACCTGAATTCCAATTTCAGCTCTTGGAATATCACATATGCTCCGTGACGTTCAAAACGTTTTTGGAGCCTGAATTCTAAGTCGTAATGCAAGACGCACTACACTATCAAGTATTCATCAGAACGTGCCTGCCAGATGTTCACAACATCCACAGTCGCCGCTTGTGGGGGTGCTGCACCGAGCGGTGCATTAAGTACACAAGCCTTCTGTGCAGCAACTGAGGACAATCCTCTGATCATGGACTTAGTCCGCATAATTCCTACCATCATATTTCAACTCTATTTCTCTAGGAACGTAAAAACATAGGGGAGATATAGCGCGAGCTATTGATCTACAGAATAATTTTTCATAGGTTACTAAGAACATTTTTCAAGATAATGAGTTTAGTTAATCATATTACTTAAAAAACTTCCGCTCAATTTGACATCCCTCCGGTCATGCGAGTGTTACATGATCCAAATCCACCAACCCAAGTCCGATCATCATGTGAGATGAGGTGGTTTCAATGGTGAACATCTCCATGTTGATCATATCTACTATATGACTCATGTTCGACCTTTCGGTCTCTTGTATTCCGAGGCCATGTCTTTACATGCTAGGCTCGTCAAGTTTAACCCGAGTGTTCTACACGTGCAATACTGGCTTGCACCAGTTGTATATGAACATAGAGTCTATCACACCCGATCATCACGTGGTTCTTCGAAACTACGAACTTTCGCAACGGTGCACACTCGGGGGGAACACAATTTTATCTTGAAATTTTAGTGAGGGATCATCTTATAATGCTACCGTCGTCCTAAGCAAAACAAGGTGCATAAAAGCATTAACATCACATGCAAATCATAAGTGACATGATATGGCCATGATCTTGCGCTTTTGATGTCCATCTCCAAAGCACCAACATGACCTTCATCGTCACTGGCATGATACCATGATCTCCATCATCTTGATCTCCATTAACGTGTCGCCATGAGGTTGTCGTGCCAACTATTGCTTCTACAACAATTGCTAACTCATAGCGATAAAGTAAAGCAAAAAAGGCGAAAATAAATTAAAGACAACCCTATGGCTCATGCCGGTTGCCGTACTCATCGACATGCAAGTCGTGATAATCTATACAAAACATGATCATGTCATACATCACATATATCTCATCATGTCTTTGGCCATATCATATCACATCATACCCAGCAAAAACAAGTTAGACGTCCTCTAATTGTTGTTGCATGTTTTACTTGGCTGCTATGGGTATCTAGAAAGAATGATTCTTACCTACACAAAACCACAATGGTGATACACAAATTGCTATTCAACCTTCTCAAGGACCGCCTATGTCCAATCCGATCCAACTAAGGTGGGAGAGATAGACATCCGCCAGCCATCTTTATGCAACAAAGTCACATGTTAGCCGATGGAACCGGTCTCTCTCGTACGTGGACGAGTAAGGTTGGTATGGGACGCTTCATCCCACAATACCGCTGAATCAAGAAAAGACCAAGGGAGGAAGCAATCTAAGCATCAATGCCAACAAACTCCTTTGTGTTCTACTAGTGATCTCATCTACGCATAGACCTAGCTCATGATGCCACTGTTGGGGAACGTTGCATGGGAAACAAAAAAATTCCTACGCTTCACCAAGATCAATCTAGGAGATGAGCATCTACAAGAGGAGAGATCAGATCCACATACCCTTGTAGATCGCTAAGCGGAAGCGTTAAGAAACATGGTTGATGTAGTCGAACATCTTCGCGATCCAAATTGCAAGCTGTCCCGCAATCCAATCATGATCCAGCACTGAACAAACGGCACCTCCGCGTTCAACACACATACAGCTTGATGATGTCCTCGCCTTCTTGATCCAGTAAGAGGGGCGCAATTGTAGATGAGTTCCGGCAGCACGACGACGTGGTGATGGTGGTGTTGAAGAACAATCTCCGTAGGGCTTCGCCAAGCATAATGGAAATTATGACGGAGGGTAAACAAGAGGGACAGGGTTGTCGACACCCGACTTGGGGAAATCTTGATGTATTATCAGTTCCAGCTCTTCCGTTCTATTTATATGTTGAGCCTTGGGGTCGAAACTTGGAGCAAGAGCCTCCTCAAAATCGGTTTGGCATGCAAGGCAAGAGTCCTCCTCAGACTCGAGGACCGAACGCCAGGGTCGTCGGTGCCTGGCCCCAGATGCCAGTGACCCTGGCGTCTGACCCCTGGCCTCCACAAAAATCCTTTTTGCACCTTCCTAAAGCCTCGTGGGCTTTACCCCTTGGCCCAAATAAATTGTTCTTGTACCCGAACATTTCGAGAAACATCTGAAACCCCTTCCGGTGAATTCCAGAACCCTTCCGGAGACCAAACACTATTATCCAATATATTAATCTTTACCTTCAGACTATTCCGGAGCTTCTCTTCATGTCCAGGATCTCATCCGGGACTCCAAAGAACTTTCTGTCACCAACATAATAAATCAACTATACTTATATCGAAACCAAACATTAAGTGTGTAGACTTGCGGGTTCGAGAACTATGCAGACATGACCGAGACACCTCTACGGCCAATAACCAATAGCGGGACCTAGATGCCCATATTGGTTCCTACATATTCTATGAAGATCTTTATTGGTTGAACCTCTATGTCAAGGATTCAGTTAATCCCGTAAGCAGTTCCCTTTGTTCATCGATATGTAAGTTGCCCGAGATTCGATCGTCGGTATCTCCATACCTAGTTCAATCTCGTTACCGGCAAATCTCTTTGCTCATTCCGTAATATAAGATCCCTTGGCTAACTCTTTAGTCACCTTGCTTGGAAGGCCTATTGTGATGTTGCATTACCGAGTGGGCCCTGAGATACCTCTCCGTCACATGAAGTAACAAATCCCAATATCGATCCATGTCAACTCAACAGACACCCTGGAAGATACCTGTAGAGCATCTTTATACTCGCCTAGTTACGTTGCGACGTTTGGTACACACAAGGTACGCCTGCAGTGTCAGTGAGTTGCATGATCTCATGGTCATAGGAATAGATACTTGACATGCAGAAAACAATAGCAATAAACTGACACGATCATATGTTACATTTATAGTTTGGGTCTTGTCCATCACATCATTCTCCTAATGATGTAATCCCGTTATCAAATAACAACACATGTCTATGGCTAGGAAACCTTAACCATCTTTGATCAACGAGCTAGTTTAGTAGAGGCTTAGTAGGGACACTTTGTTGTCTATGTATCCACACATGTATCTGAGTTTCCAATCAATACAATTATAGCATGGACAATAAACGATTATCATGAACAAGGAAATATGATAATAACTAATTTATTATTTCCTCTAGGGCATATTTCCAACACTTATGCATGGAACAACTTCTAATACCACAGATGTACCCCAAAACAATATTACTATATATTTATCTAGAAAAGTACTACTACATTGAGCACGCGAGTCTTCTATCCCTAACCGACCCTGTCGTGTTGACAAATATAATTGTTTATGAACACATGTATAACTTAATATATAACCATTATATAGTAGAACTGTGTCTATCAAAGATTACCAAAAAACTTGTTGAGGCTCGCTAATCTTTTAACGGTTTAAAAATTATCAAAAAATGTGAAATAAATAATGGAGCATTAGTCTAATGCAATAAGATGATTCAACAGACTGATTGTGAGAACGTGCATTTATGTGCCCTTGACAAGAAAACAATCATTTCATCTCACTCTGATATAAATATAAACTGAAGTATTTGTTTTTTGTTATGGATACATACATTCATATTTTTCAATCGTTCCATTAGATCATGTTATATTGCAGGTCTATTGTTTTACTATTTTTTTTCAAGTTTCATGGAAATTTTGGCACCATCGAAAACCCCAATTAGTTATGTGGTAACATATGGTAGAAAATCCTACCCCACCATTATATATCTTAGTATTTTGTAATCATCTTATCAATAGAACAACTTTGTTAGTTTCTGTTTGTTTTCTTTATGTTTCAAGGGGTCTTCTCATTGTGTTGAACCCCTACCTCTTCGTGTCTACACCATATTCACTCTGTTTTTAGTTTTACTATTACTCTTTTTGTATTCGTTTTTGGGTATTTTGTATTTGTTTTTGGTTCTGCAAAGCACAAGTTCCATCTATTTCAGTTTCATTTCCAACCCTAGTGAGGGCTAGCTATTTAAATATTGAAGATGGTATTTTGTAATATACACACACAAATGGGTTAGCATGCTGCTCCTTTGGCCTTCTACCATGATATACCAAGAACTTTACGAACAATTGAACACAATTAATGGAAATATTTCCAGCAAGGTCCATTAAGTGTGTTAGATTGTTGTATTTATTTCATGTACTAGTTGGGATCGTCTCCTTTGTTCTCTCAAGATATACAGTTAGGTATTCATTTCATGTATTTTGAATGATGTACTATCAACTAATGTAGTACAAAATCAATTGCATGCTTGTAATAATCGTACTACAAACAACACAAAATATGTTTTCATATATTGTATTTGTCGAAAGCAGACCAATGCATGGTGTTAAATTAATGATACCCTAAATCAAAATGTTGAAAGATGCATAACGTTGAACCAACTTACAAGGCATACGCGCACGGAGAGATCACACAATTAAGATCTATCATAGCCCAAGCCTCAATGCAAGGAGGGTCGACGAACCACATGAAGTACTAAGTGATGACGTATGAAGTAGATAAGCTACTACCAAGAGGAGTAAACTCAACATAATTGGAAGAGGAATGTTGTACCACCATCAAACACCTTCATTAGGGAGACACCCCCATCCCTTGATGATTAGGAACACAATCCTTAGTAGGCAGGACCTCATCGAGATCTTGAGTCGGCACGCTAGTGACACTCCTTCGGTTGAGGCCCATTTGCGGCAACCATGACACCCACGACACCTCAACACCACCATCACCACACATCCATTGTGAGAGCGGAGAGACGATGAACTCCAAAATGGCGCCTTAAGGAAGGACACATCAACGAAGCACCACCGCATGTCATCTAATCCACAGAGGACCAATTTTCAATTGGAGTACCTTGGAGGAAGAAGGCCGCATCAATGCCTTTAACGAGACGACACCAAATACATCACTGCTACTGATCAATCTGACAAACACTTTCGCCTTAGAAAGAATTCCCTCCTCCATGCATTCAATAGCAGGCCGTCGCCAACCGTCGCACCTCTCCACACACTCATTCGCTAACTGCCATTTAGCCCTCGCCACCATGGCCATCAACCAACAGTTGAGTTGCGAGTGTGTGTCTCCTGTCGGAAACGTCGCGGTCCCACCATCCAAAGCATATGCACGGGCATCCGAACCCGCATGCCCTTACACCACCTTCAGTCTTCAGTGTCATCATCCGCATGAAGGAGAATGGCTAAGGTATCCCACTTGCCCAGTCCACGGACCAGCAACTGATAGCAACACTCTGGCTTCCTGGCTCCAAGGCTACCCACAACCACCTTAGCCACGACATCACGTGATACTTCACGACGATCTCCACTCTCTACTAATACAGTGAGCAAGAAGGGGCACCTTCGACGACAACACAACATGGGGTTGTGGTTTACGTCCTACCACTCTCCCACGTGCCTCGCCTCGCAGTGCCCCCCATGAGTGAGGCGACTGCGCCGCCACTATCGACCACTCCATGGAGAGCTAGAAGCTCCGATGGGGGTGCAAGGGTGGAGGGGAAGAAGCGTGACTAAATTACCTACAGAGTTGCTCTCGACAGGATGACGTGAGGGTCATGGTATGTGACAATGCTCCTTTCACATCATATATTATGCTACAATATACTGAGTACAAGAAACATGAATGTGAGACCATATAATGAATTCTAGCTTCGGGGAGCAACCAACTAGTTTATAATTATAAAATAAATGATTATGAATAGTTATAGATGAGCTTGACAACAAAAGGAAAGCTATTGCGGCTGAGTACAGTGGAAATATTCTGCAAAATCTTTATCATTATTTTTTAGCCTGTCTAGCCTATGTCATCGGCTGGTAATAGGACTAGTAGCGGGCCGAGTGTTTGGGCAAGTAAGCCTTTTTTCTGTCATCCTCAGCTCATTTGTGTTTGCGAGAGCTATATGTCGCTCCTACTAGATTCTATAATAAGTCTTGCCTCAAGGTTTTGGTGTGGAGTCATTTCTTGGGCCGACATATTAGGGTCGCTGCGCTCGCTTGTTCGGGTCACTCTAGATAGTTTTTTCTTTCTCTTTTTTGTTGTACATTAGCAAGAGTGATCCGGTTTTATTACTTTTTCTTGTCTTCTTCTGTACAGTTTTCTTCGGCTTCAATGATATTTTCTTTCCTTCCCCTTTTGTATGTTTTCTTTAGTTTTTTGGTCGATTTTTGTTGTTTTCCTTTATTTATTTTCTTTCTTTTCATGTGTTTTTGTTTATGGGTTTCCTCGGTTTTTATAGTATTTTTTCCGTTCTTCCTTTTATTTCTGTGTTTTCTTTACGGGTTTTACCGGTTCGCATATTTTTTTTTCTTTTTCATTTGTCTTCTATCTTTTTTTATATTTTCATTGATTTTCTTTTTGGGTTTCGAATCTCCGTGTCTCTTTACACTTGTGGTTACTTTTTTAACACAGCTATACCTTTTTATACATATTGTACATTTGTTAAATACATGATCAACATTTTTTATATGTTTCTCTGTCAAATTTTTCACTCATTGTTTCCTAAAAAATTGTAAAATATAAACAAATTTACATTTTAAGAAACAACATGAATATTTTGATAAATATAATATACAATTTTTTGAATGGTTTGAGTCAGTATATTTGAATTACATGAGCATTTTCTAATGTATATATTTCTAAATGTGTCATGTATATTTTGTTGAAACGAATGAACATTTTTTAAAGGCTACACAGATGTTTTTTAATATTATCAACATTTTGGTGAATTGCGCTAACAAATATTTTATACTGGGTTAACACTTTCCAAATTTGCGTTTTTATTTTTATTAAAGTAAAATTAATTTTCGAAATATATATATTTGCAACTTACAAGAAAGTGAACAACTGAAAAAAACAAATTCTATTTATAACAGAAGGTCACGCATATGTTCAACTTTTTCCTAATAAGCATGTGCACAAGATTACTAGTAGTAATTACTACTATCTCTGTCCAAAATAAGTGTCTCAAGGTTAGTACAACTTTATACTAGAGCTAATACAAAATTGAGACACTTATTTTGAAACGGAGGAAGTACTATTCAACAGTTCAATTCTTTGAAGGAAAATCACCACATATATTATAGGTTGTAGGCAGTTCATGTCTTTTTTTAGGTGAGTTTTTTTCCTTCTCAGCTGACGTCAATTTGCCTAATTCAGACACTAAGTTGTGGAACTGGGCGATTTCTGTTTTAATGGGCTGGCCCAGCATGAGGGACGCTTCCACGCGCTTTTCCTATTTGGAGCACGCTGCGCCGGTTACTTGTATTTTTCATAGCGAGCGCCCATGCTGGGAATCGGTGCTGTTTCGACGGGCCAACCCAAGCTAGCTGGTTTTCATATTGAAATTCGTCTAGTTCATCAGCTGGTTTTCCAGAAAGGAAATCGAAGGCAGTGTGCGGCGCCAGTGCAAACATCTGCTGATCCAATGCACGCATCCTTTATTATCTGCAAAAAATGATGATTTTCTATCATCTTTGCTTGACCAACGCCAGTACCATTAGGCTACATGCACCTGTTCTTCCTTACTTCGCAAGAAAAGATGCTCTTCTTCTCCTCTGGTCAGCACTGGTGGTCCTTTCCGTCTCCGATGGCCTTTGGGCCGTGGAGCTGCGGAGGATCTCGACCCCCTTCCGATGAGATCCTGCTTTCGCTTTTTGTTAGGTTCTGCGTCTTAGTTGGGGCTTTGTCTTTGATGGATCATTTTAGATCCGGTCTTTGTTCGTCTTTGGTTGAGTGTTTACGAGTTTGATCCTTTCGATTTACGAATTTCTTCATCAACGACGATTGCTGCTCTGGTGCGCTGATTTTGTGGGGCATTAGCACGATGACTTTTTGGTTGTTTACTATAAGAAGATTTGTTCGGCTCACGTGATGGAGGGACAATGAAGGCTTTTAGCCGCCGCTTGTTGATCCATGAACCTAGTCGTATTTTTCGTTACTTCCATACTTGTTGTACTGCCAAAATTGATTATGAATAAACCGGAAGTTTTTTCCAAAAAGGAGGATGACCCCCAGCCTCTGCATCTGAAAGATGCATACAACCATTTTATTAATTATTCACAAAGATCTTACAAAGTAATACATCAGATATAAGTCTGAAGCCATCATCTTGACCAAAATTGTCGCTACTCCTAACCACTTGATGAAGGAGTGCCAAAGGTCCGAGCCGAATACCAAACAAACCTCATACTAAAACCTAACATCTAAAACCGGAGGCCCCAACCGAGCCTCATACCGGGTCTGGGGCACACACCGGTCCGACGCACTCTCAGAGGTCACGACCGCCGCCGTCCACCGATCCATCTTCAGAGCAGGTACTGATGCATCGACCTTGCCAGGCCTGTCGTTGATGCCACCACGACAACAGACAGTGCCACCATCCCTTGCTCGTCCATCACCATGCGTACAACGCCGAGACCCCGCTGCTCCATGCCGCCGGAAGACACCATTGTCGACATGTCAGATGCCATGCCGCTCCTCCTTCGTGAACACCACATGCTGTCATTGGTCCCATCACCACCGAAGACATGGCCAAACTGCCTCCAGGAATCACCTGAGGTGTCTACACCACACGCTCCAACCCGTCGCCCAAGACGATGCCACCAAGGTGGAAATGATCTTGTTGCGCCGCCGCCGCCCAATCCCAATGATTTGGGGTTTTCACTCGGGCAAGATGGAAGAAGGGAGTGGGGGAGATGTACCTCAACATCGCCTCCAAGGAGGGATCTGACCCAAATCGATACTGATGTTTTTCCACGATCTTCGGTCAATCTGACGCAAATCAATACTCGGGCACAAACAAAACTTTCCATGTGGTAATGATCAATTCTTCATCGCGGCTCATTTTGCCTCTCACCAATGCCGGAGCGCTGAAACGCAATGGTGTCTCCCCGTGAAGGTAAACAAGCGGAGTAAATGGCAGGCAGGCCAGGACGCACAAAACATATATGTTGAGTAACTATTGTTGGTGCATATGTATTGTACTAGGGCTTGTACACTTTTGTATTTCCGTGCCTCCTCTCTCCCCGCATAGTTGTACTTCTTCGGAGACAAGTAGAGGCCGGACCCCGTTGTACCTATATATGTGCTAATGCACACAATGAAACAATTGTCATGCATGCAATCCTCATCTAACATGGTATCAGATACCGCGCGATCTTAATCGCTTCCACCCCACTCGGCCGTGTTGCCCTCCTGCCGCTGCCGCTGAACACACATCGCCGTCGCCGCACCGTTGCTCCCCCTCTCTACCCTGCCGTGTCGGGCCTCCCTCTGCCGCACCACAACACCCCGCCTTCTTCCCAACCCGCAGCCGCCCCTCTCCCGCCACTGCCTCCCTAAACCTTAACCCATCTTAGCCTTCGCCGCCCCTCACCAAATCTAGCCACCGCCATCCCTCACCAAATCTAGCTGCCACCGCCATCGACTCTCCCAACCTTCGCTGTTACCGCCCTTCACCCAAACCACAGACGTCGCCTTCTCCACCTGCTGTTGTCCGCCACCACTATGGGCTCCTTGAAATCCACCTTCTCCAGCAACTCCAAACCCTTCGTCGGTCCTGCTCCCTCCGCTCTCGCCATCCGCAATCTCAACATCGAGTCTCGGGTTCCCGTGCGCCTCGAAAACTCTAGCTCACCGAGCACATCGACGGCTCCATCGATGGCGAGATCATGAAGTGTGAGCCCGAGTGGTGCGCCATTGAGTTTCGACACTATCGTCGCTGAGGACGATGATGCTTGTGCCGTGTGGACCAAGATGAACGCGCTCTTCACTGACAACAAACTTCAGCGCCTTGTTTTCTTGCAGCAGGAGTTTTTTGGATGCCATCAGGAAGATTCCACCATTGATGACTACTGCATGCGGCTCAAGATGTTCGCCGATGAACTTCATGACATCGACGCCAAAGTCTCCGACGAGACCATGCTTAACATTCTCATCGCTGGCCTCAATGAAGACTTTGGCAACGTCGCATCTAACTTCACATTGCTGCCTCAAGCTACCTTTCAGATCGTCATCGCGTACTTGAAGCTCGAGGAATGAAGGATAGAGAAGGTAAAGCAGCGGGTGCATCAGACTACCCAAGCCGCTGGCACCACCCGCGATGGCCCTTCTCCACCGGCACCCGCCCCACCTCAGCCACGACCTCCTATGCCACCCGGATACTTCCCACGGCCCCTCGCGCCCCCTGCGTTCCTTGCGCCTCCCCAAAAGCAGCAGCAAGGCGGGGCCCAACGCAACCGACACAACGGGGGCGGCCGCCTTCAGCAGCAGCCGCAACAGGGCTCCGAGGGAGGGGCGCCCCGCTACCCACAACCGTCTCCGTCTTGGGTGGCCGGTCAGAACCCTTGGACAAATGTGGTGCATGCATATCACAAGCCCGTCCCAAGGGCCCCCGCGCCGAGTATCTATTGGAAATATGTCCTAGAGGCAATAATAAATGGTTATTCTTATATATTTCCTTGTTCATGATAATCATTTATTATCCATGCTAGAATTGTATTGATCGAAAACTCAGATACATGTGTGGATACATAGACAACGCCATGTCCCTAGTATGCCTGTAATAGACTAGCTCGTTGATCAAATATGGTTAAGGTTTCCTAGCCATGGACATTAGATGTCATTTGATAACGGGATCAAATCATTAGGAGAATTATGTGATGGACAAGACCCAAACTATGAACATAGCATATGATCGTGCCAGTTTATTGCTATTGTTTTCTGCATGTCAAGTATCTGTTCCTATGACCATGAGATCATGCAACTCACTGACACCAGAGGAATACGTTGTGTGTATCAAACGTCGCAACGTAACTGGGTGACTATAAAGGTGCTCTATAGGTATCTCCGAGGGTGTCTGTTGGGTTGGCATGGATCAAGACTGGGATTTCTTACTACGTGTGACGGAGAGGTATCTTAGGGCCCACTCGGTAATACAACACCACAATAAGCCTTGCAAGCAATGTGAATAAAGTGTTACCCATGGGATCTTGTATTATGGAACGAGTAAAGACACTTGCCGGTAAAAAGATTGAACTAGGTATAGAGATATCGACGATCGAATCTCGGGAAAGTAACATACCGATAAACAAAGGGAGCATCATACGGGATTAACTGAATCCTTGACATAGAGGTTCAACCGATAAAGATATTTGTAGAATATGTAGGAACCAACATGGGCATCCAAGTTTCTCTATTGGTTATTGACCGCAGAGGTGTCTCGGTCATGTCTACATAGTTCTCGAACACGCAGGGTCTACACACTTATCGTTTGGTGACGATATAAGTATAGTTGAGTTGTTATGTTGGTGACCGAAGGTTGCTCGAAGTCCTGGATGAGATCCCGGACATGACGAGGAGCTCCGGAATAGTCCGGAGGTAAATATTGATATACGGGATAATAGTGTTTGGTCTCCGGAAGGGTTCTGGAATTCATTGGAAGGGGTTTCAGATGTTTCCCAAAATGTTCGGGTACGAGAACACTTTATTTGGGCCAAGGGGTAAAGCCCAAGAGGCTTTAAGGAAGGTGCAAAAGGATTTTTTTGGAGGCCAGGGGCCAGACGCCAGGAACCCCTGGCGTCTGGGGCCAGACGCCGAGGACCGTGGTGTCTGGTCCTGGAGTCCAAGCAGGACTCTTGCCTTGCGGGCCAAACCAACTTTGAGGAGGCTCTTTCTCGAAGTTTCGAGGCCAGGGCTCAAAATATAAATAGAGGGGCAGGGCTAGTACCTAGAACACATCAAGAATTCCCCAAGCCTTGTGCTGGCAACCCAGCCCGTCTTGTTTATCCTCCGTCATAGTTTTCGTCTATGCTTGGCGAAGCCCTACGGAGATTGTTCTTCACCACCACCATCACCACGTCGTCGTGCTGCCGAAACTCATCTACTACTTCGCCCCTCTTACTTGATCAAGAAGGCGAGGACATCATCAAGTTGTACGTGTGTTGAACGCAGAGGTGTCGTCCGTTCGCGGCTAGATCAGAAGGACCGTGATCAGGATCACGAGACGGTTCGTGATTTGATCACGGGACGGATCATGATGGGACCGTGGGAAGGATCGTGATTAGATCACGAGACGGATCGTGATGGGATCATGGGATGCTCGGCTACTGAATCGTGAAGATGTTTGACTACATCAACCATGTTTGTTAATGCTTCCGCTTAGCGATCTACAAGGGTATCTAGATCCACTCTCCCTCTCGTAGATGCTCATCACCATGGATAGATCTTGCGTGTGTGTAGGATTTTTTTTGTTTCTCATGCAAAGTTCCCCAACAGTGATATCAGAGCTAGGTCTATGTGTAGATGAGATCTCGAGTAGAAAACAAAGGAGTTTGTGGGCGTTGATGCTTAGATTGCTTCCTCCCTTGGTCATGTTTTGATTCAGCGGTATTGTGGGATGAAGCGGCATGGACCAAGCATATTCGTACGCTTACGAGGGACCGGTTCCATCGACTGACGTGTAACTTTTTGCACAAAGATGGCTGGCGGGTGTTTGTCTCTCCTGCTCTAGTTGGATCGGATTCGACAAAGGCGGTCCTTGAGAAGGTTGAATAGCAATTTATGTATCACTTTTGTGTTTTTCCGTAGGCGAGAATTGTCCTTGCTACATACCCATATCAGCCACGTAAAACTTGCAACAACAATTAGAGGACGTCTAACTTATTTTTGCAGGTATGTTGTGATGTGATATGGCCAATTACATGATGAGATATATGTGATGGATGAGATGATCATGTTTTGTATAGAATATCCCGACTTGCATGTCGATGAGTACGGCAACCGGCAGGAGCCATAGGGTAGTATTTAATTATTTTTGCCGCTTTTGCTTTACTTTATCGCTATGAGTTAGCAATAGTCATGGAAGCAATAGCCAACGCGGCAACCCCGGTGGTGACATGTTGATGGATATCAAGATGATGGAGGCCATGGTGTCATGTCGGTGGCAATGGAGATCATGTCGGTGCTTTGGAGATGGAGATCAAAAGCACAAGTTCATGGCCATATCATGTCACTTATGATTTGTATGTGATGTTAATCCTTTTATGCACCTTGTTTTGCTTAGGACGACGGTAGCGCTATAAGGTTATCCCTCACTTAAATTTCAAGATGAATTGTGTTCTCTCCGAGTGTGCACCATTGCGAAAGTTCGTCGTGTCGAGACACCACGTGATGATCGGGTCTGATAGACTATGTTCACATACAACGGGTGCCAGCCAGTGTTGCACCTGCAAAACACTCGTGAGGGACTCCTATATTAGGGGGTCCTTGGATAGCCGACCTGTTGTGTACCGGCGGGACTGTATGGGCCCTTTGTCGAACACTGTATGATCGGAAGGCCCAGTTACCAGATTGGAAGCTTCAAGGAGCACGGCTTGCGCTCCACGTTTGATGTTCTAAATAGGCATGTTTATCTCTTCGGCATGTAACCGACCATGTGTAAACCCTAGGCCTCCTCGACATCTATATAAGACGGAGGGTTTTAGGGTATAGACATAGAACAACTCATCTAGGGTTAGTCATACGATCTCGAGGTAGATCAACTCTATAACCCCTTACACCATCAATACAATCAAGGAGGACGTAGGGTATTACCTCCATAGGAGGGCCCGAACCTGGGTAAACTTGTGTCACCTTCATCTCCTGTTACCATCGATCCTAGTCTCACAGTTTGGGACCCCCTACCCGAGTCCACCGGTGTTGACACCGACAAGTCAGGTTAAACTTGACGAGCCTAGCATGTACAGACATGGCCACGTAACACAAGAGACCGATAGGTCGAACATGAGTCATATAGTAGATATGATCAACATGAAGATGTTCACCATTGAAACCACCTCAACTCACGTGATGATCGGACTTGAGTTGGTGGATTTGGATCATGTAGCACTCGGATGACCGGAGGGATGTCAATTTGAGTGGGAGTTTTTTTAAGTAATATGATTAACTAAACTCATTATCATGAACATAGTCAAAATGTCTTTGCAAATTATATTGTAGATTACTAGCTCGCGCTGTAGCTCCCTTGAATTTTTTATATGTTCCTAGAGAAATAGAGTTGAAAGATGATGATAGCAATAATGCGTACTGGGTCCGTGATCTGAGGATTGTCCTCATTGCTGCATAGAAAGCTTATGTCCTTAATGCACCGATCGGTGCACCACCCCTTCAAGCATCGTGTGTAGGTGTTGTGAACATATGATAGGCACGTTTGATGACTACTTGATAGTTCAGCGTGTCATGCATTACGGCTTAGAATTGAGACTCCAAAATGTTTTGAATGTCACGGAACATATGGGATGTTCTAAGAGCTGAAATTGGGATCTCAGGCTTGTGCCCGTGTTGAGAGGTATGAGACCTCCAACAAGATTATTTGCCTGCAAGATGAAGGAGAATAGCTCAATCGGTGAGCATGTACTCAGATTGTCTGGGTACTACAATCGCTTGGATCGAGTGGGAGTTGATCTTCCAGATAATATAGTGATTGATATAGTTCTCCAAGTCACTGGCACTAAGCTACTAGAGCTTCATGATGAACTATACGATGCCTGGGATGGAAATAATGATCCATGAGCTATTCGCAATGTTTGACACTGCGGAGGTAGAAATCAAGAAGGAGCATCAAGTGTTGATGGTTAGTCAAACCACTAGTTTCGAGAAGGGCAAGGGCTAGGGGGGAAACTTCATGGATGGCTAGTTAGTTGCTGCTCCAGTGAAGAAATCAAAGGTTGAACCTAAACCCGAGACTAAGTGCTTCTATTATGAGGAGAACGGTCGCTGAAGTGGAACAACCCTAGATACTTGGTAGATAAGAAGGTTGGCAACATTGACAGAAGTATATTCGATATACGTGTTAGTGATATGTATCTTGCTAGTATTCCTAGTAGCACCTGGGTATTGGATACCGGTTCGGTTGCTAATGTTAGTAACTCAAAATAAAAGATACGGAATAAATGGAGGTTAGCTAAGGGTGAGGTGCCGATGAGTGTTCCAAGTGTTTCCAAGGTTGATGTGATCACCATCGCACGCTCTCTCTACCTTCAGGATTAGTGATAAACCTAAATAAATGTTATTTGGTGTTTGCGTTGAGCATGAATGTGATTAAATCGTGTTTATTGCCATAAGATTATTCATTTAAATTAGAGAATAATGGTTATTCTATTTACATGAGTAATACGTTCAATGGCCATGCACCCAATGGGAATGGTTTATTGACTCTTGATCGTAGTAATACACATATTCATAACATTGATGCCAAAAGATGCAAAGTTAATAATGATAGTATCACATACTTGTGGCACTGCCACTAAATGTCATACTGGTGTAAAGCACATGAAGAAACTCCATGCTGATGAATCTTTGGACTCATTCGATTTTGAATCGTTTGAGACATGCGGACCATGCCTCATTGGCAAGATGACTAAGACCCCGTTTTCAATATGATGGAGCGGGGCAAGTAACTTATTGGAAATGATACATGTTGATGAATGCGGTCCAATGAGTGTTGTAGCATGCGGTGGTTGTCGTTATTTTCTTACGTTCACTCATGATTTGAGTAGATATGGGTATATTTACCTAATGAAACACAAGTCTGAGACGTTTGAAAAGTTCAAGCAAATTCAGAGTGAAGTTTGAGATCATCGTGACAAGAAGATAAAATGTCTACGGTATCATCGTGGAGGAGAATGTCTGATTTACGAGTTTGGTATACAACTTAAGACAATGTGGAATTCGTTTCACAGTTCACGCCACCTGGAACACCATAATATGATGGTGTGTCCGAACGTTGCAGTCATCCTTTATTGGATATGGTGCGAACTATGATGTCTCTTATCAATTTGCCACTATCGTTTTGGGGTTACACATTAAAGACAACTACATTCACTTTAAAAGGGGCACCATCTAAATCCGTTGAGATGACGCCGTATGAATTTTGGTTTGGCGGAAACCTAAGCTATCATTTCCTAATGTTTGGGCTACGACGCTTATGTGAAAACGGGGTTTCACCTAATGAGCTTGAACCCAAAGTGAACAAATGCATCTTCATAGAATACCCTAACGTAATAGTTGGGTAAACCTTCTATCTTAGATCCAAGCACAAAGTGTTTGTTGCTAAAATGGGCCCTTTCTCGAGAAAGAGTTTCTTTTGAAAGAATTGAGTGGGAGGAAGATAGAACTTGATGAGGTTGTTGAACCTTTGTTTCAACCAGAGAGTAGCGCAGCGCAGAAAGATGTTTATGTGGAGCCAACGCCATTTGAATAGGAAGTTAATGATGATGATCATGAAGCTTCGGATCAAGTTACTATCGAACATCCTAGATCGACAAGGAAGAACCTACTGCTCTTGTGTGGTACGGAAACTCTGTCTTAGAGGTCATGTTATTGGACAATGAAGAACCTACGATCTATGGAGAAGCGATGATGGGCCCGAATTCTGACAAATGGCTAGGAGCCATGAAATCCGAGAAAGGATCCATGTATGAAAACAAAGTATGGACTTTGGTAGAACTTAAACATTGAACGGCAGGTCGTTGAGTACAAATGGACCTTTAAGATAACGACAGACACTGATGGTGAATGTCGCCATTTATAAAGCTCGACTTGTCGGAAAGAAGTTTCCAACGAGTTCAAGGAATTTACTACGATGGGACTTTCTCCCCTGTAGCGATGCTAAAGTCTGTTGGAATTATGTTAGTAATTGCTGTATTTTTCAAGTATGAAATCTGGCAAATGGATGTCAAAACATCGTTTCCTTAACAGTTTCTGTGAGGAAAGGATGTATGTGATACTGTTGGGAGATGTAGTAGTAAATTAAAAAAATTCCTACGTGTTCACCAAGATCTATCTATGGAGAAACCAACAACGTGCGGGAATAGATTGCATCTTCATACCTTTGAAGATCGCTAAGCGGAAGCGTTACAAGAACGTGGTTGGTGGAGTCATACTTCTAGTGATTATGATCGTGGTGGACTCCGATCTCAGCGCCGAACAACGACGCCTCTGCGTTCAACACACGTACAGCCCGGTGACGTCTCCTACGCCTTGATCCAGCAATGAGGAAGGAGAGGTTGGGGAAGAGCTCCGGGAGCCCGTCGGCATGGTGACAGTGGAGCAGCATGGTCTCCGGCAGGGCTTTGCCAAGTGCTACAGAGAATGAGGAGAGGGAGGAGTAGGGCTGCGCCGAGAGGAGAGGAACTCGTCTGTTGCAGCCCTCCAAAACCCCACATATATATAGGGGGAGGGGAGGAGGGTGCGCAACCCCTAGGGTTTCTAACCTTGGGTGGTGCGGCAGCCCTAGATGGCCTTTGGCTGGCGGCCAAGAGGGCAGAGGGGGAGGGCGCAACCCTAGTGGGCCTTACGACCATCTAGGTCTAGGGTTTCCCCTCCCTCCCACCTTTCCTGCGCCTTGGGCCCAGGTGGAGGGCGCACCAACCCAGTCTGGGGCTGGTCCCTTCCACTCTCGGCCCATGCAGCCCTCTGGGTCTGGTGGCCCCACTTCGTGGACCCCCGGAACCCTTTCGGTGGTCCCGGTATGTTACCGGTAATTCCCGAAACACTTACTTCTGATGGCCAAATCCTCACTTCCTATATATCATTCTTTACCTCCGAACCATTCGGGAACTCCTCGTGACATTCGGGATCTCATACGGGACTCCGAACTACCTTCGGTAACCATGTACACTATTTCCCTATAACCCTAGCGCCATCGAACCTTAAGTGTTTAGACCCTACGGGTTCTGGAGGCACGTAGACATGACCGAGACACCTCTCCGGTCAATAACCAACAGCGGGATCTGGATACACATGTTCGCTCCCACATGCTCCACGATGATCTCATCGGATGAACCACGATGTTGGGGATTCAATCAATCCCGTATACAATCCCCTTTGTCTATCGGTATGATACTTGCGTGAGATTTGATCGTCGGTATCCCCAGACCTTGTTCAATCTCATTACCGGAAAGTCTCTTTACTCGTTCTATAACACATCATCCCATGGATAACTCCTTAGTCACATTGAACTCGTTATGATGATGTCTTACCGAGTGGGCCCAGAGATACCTCTCCGTCCCCAGGAGTGACAAATCCTAGTCTCGATTCGTGCCAACCCAACAGACACTTTCGGAGATACCCATAGTGCACCTTTATAGCCACCCAGTTACGTTGTGAAGTTTGGCACAACCAAAGCATTCCTATAGTATCCGGGAGTTGCACAATCTGATGGTCTAAGGAAACGATACTTGACATTAGAAAAGCTTTAGCAGACGAACTACGCGATCTTGTGCTATGCTTAGGATTGGGTCTTTTCCATCACATCATTCTCCTAATGATGTGATCCCCTTATAAACGACATCCAATGTCCATGGTCATGAAACCGTGACCATCTATTGATCAATGAGCTAGCCAACTAGAGGCTCACTAGGGACACATTGTGGTTTATGTATTCACACATGCATTACGGTTTCCGGTTAACACAATTATAGCATGAACAATAGAAAATTATCATGAACAAGGAAATACAATAATAACCATTTTATCATTGCCTCTAGGGCATATTTCCAACAGATACAACCGGAAAGGTTTGTCACTCCTAAGGATGCTAAAAGCTGTGCAAGATCCAGCAATCCTTCTATGGGCAGGAGGAAGCATATCGAAGTTGGAATATATGTGTTGATGAGGTGATCAAAGTTTCTGAGTTTATACAAAGTTTACGAGAAACTTGTATTCACAAGCAAGTGAGTGGGAGCACTATAAAATTTCTGATAAGTATATGTGGATGACATATTCTTGATCAGAAATGATGTAGAATTTCTGGAAAGCATAAAGGGTTGTTTAAAAGGTGTTTTTCAAAGGAAGACCTGGATAAAGCTACTTAATTGTTGGGCATCAAGATCTATACAGATAGATCAAGACGCTTGATGAGACTTTCAATGAGTACATACCTTGACAAGATTTTGAAAGAGTTCAAAATGGATCAGTCAAAGAAGGAGTTCTTTTCTAATTTGAAAGGTGTGAAGTTGAGTAAGACTCAAAGCTCGACCACGACAGAAGAAAGAGAAAGGACGAAGGTTGTCCCCTATGCCTTAGTCATAGGCTCTATATAGTATGCCATGATGGGTACCGCACCTGTGTGTGCCTTGCCATGAGTCTGTCAAGGGGTACAAGAGTAGTCCAGGAGTGGACCACTGGCAGCGGTTAAGATTATCCTTAGTAACTTGAGGACTAAGGAAATGATTCTCGATTATGGAGGTGATAAAGAGTTCGTCGTAAAGGGTTACGCCGATGCAAGCTTTAACACCAATCCGGATAACTCTTGGTAGCAATCCGGATACGTATAGTGGAGTAGCCATTTGGAATACCTCCAAGTGGAGCATGGTAGCAATATGTATAGTATGACATGGAGATTTGCAAAGTACACACGGATCTGAATGTCACAGAACCGTTGACTAAAACCTCTTTCACATGCAAAACATGATCGAACCCCAAAACTCATTGGGTGTGATATTCATAACAAATCACATAGCGATGTGAGCTAGATTATTGACTCTAGTGTAAGTCAGAGATTGTTGGAAATATGCACTAGAGGCAATAATAAATGCTTATTATTATATATTTCCTTGTTCATGATAATCTTTTATTATCCATGCTAGAATTATATTGAACGAAAACTCAGATACATGTGTGGATACATAGACAACACCATATCCGTAGTATGACTCTAATAGACAAGCTCGTTGACAAAAAATGGTTAAGGTTTCCTGGTCAAATGACATTGGATGTCATTTGATAACGAGATCACATCATTAGGAGAATGATGTGATGGACAAGAACAAAACTATGAACATAGCATATGATCATGTCAGTTTATTGCTATTGTTTTCTGCATGTCAAGTATCTATTCCTATGACCGTGAGATCATGCAACTCACTCACACCAGAGGAATACCTTGTGTGTATCAAACGCTGCAACGTAACTGGGTGACTATAAAGGTGATCTTATCTGTTCCTATGACCGTGAGATCATGCAACTCACTGACACCAGAGGAATACATGGTGTGTATCAAACGTTGCAATGTAACTGGGTGACTATAAAAGTGCTCTATAGGTATTTCTGAGGGTGTCTGTTGGGTTGGCTTGGATCAAGACTGGGATTTGTTACTCCATGTGACGGAGAGGTATCTTAGGGCCCGCTCGGTAATACAACATCACAATAAGCCTTGCAAGCAATGTGACTAAAGTGTTAGCCACAAGATCTTGTATTATGTAACGAGTAGAGAGACTTGCCAGTAACGAAATTGAACTAGGTATAGAGATACCGACAGTCGAATCTCGGGCAAGTAACATATGGATAAACACAGGGAACTTCATACGGGATTAACTGAATCCTTAACATAGAGGTTCATACGATAAATATCTTCGTAGAATATGTAGGTACCAAGATGAGCATCCAGGTCCCGCTATTGGTTATGGACCGCAGAGGTGTCTCGGTCATGTCTACATAGTTCTTGAACCCGCAGGGTCTACACACTTAACATTTGGTGACAATATAAGTATAGTTGAGTTGTTATGTTGGTAACCGAAGGTTGTTTGGAGTCCTGGTTGAGATCCTGGACATGACTAGGAGCTCCGGAATAGTCCGGAGGTAAAGATATCAACATGGGATAATAGTGTTTGGTCTCCTCAAGGGTTCCGGAATTCACCGGAAGGGGTTTCAGATGTTTCCCACAATGTTCGGGTACAAGAACACTTTATTTGGGCCAAGGGATAAAGCCCACGAGGCTTTAAGGAAGGTGGAAAAGGAGTTTTGCGGAGGCTAGGGGCCATACGGAAGGAACCCTGGCGTCTGGGGCCAGACGCAAGGACCCTGGCGTCTGGTACTGGAGTCCGAGCAGGACTCTTGCCTTGCGGGCCAAACCGACTTTGAGGAGGCTCTTTCTCCAAGTTTCGACACGAGTGCTCAACATATAAATAGAGGGGCAGGGCTAGCAACTGGAACACATCAAGAATTTCCCAAGCTGCGTGTCGGCAACGCAGCCCCTCTAGTTTATCCTCCATCATGGTTTCTGTTTGTGCTTGGCTAAGCCCTGCGGAGATTGTTCTTCACCACCACCGTCACCAGGTTGTCGTGTTGCCGACACTCATCTACTACTTCGCCCCTCTTGCTGGATCAAGAAGGTGAGGACGTCATCAATTTCTATGTGTGTTAAACACGGAGGTGCCGTCCGTTTGGCACTAGATCGGAAGGACCATGAGCAGGATCGCGAGACGGTTCATGGTTTGATCGCGGGACGGATCATGATGGGATCGCGGGACGGAACGTGATTTGATCGCGAGATGGATCATGATGGGATCGCGGGATGCTCGGCGATTTGAATCGCGAAGACGTTCGACTACATGAACCGCGTTTGTTAACGCTTCCGCTTAGCCATCTACAAGGGTATGTAGATCCACTCTGCCTCTCGTAGATTCTCATCACCATGGATAGATCTTGCATGTGCGTAGGAAATTTTTTGTTTGCCATGCAACGTTCCCCAACTGTATCCTCGGCTCTCGCCCCGTGGGCCACCAAGCCTTCTTCGATGCACCTCAACAGCCGGCTGGCGCCGGCTACGCTGCCCCGCTCGCCCCATTGTTGGTCGGTGGATAAGGGAAGCCCGCCCCGTGGTTGGTCGGCGGCTACTGGCAGCCCGCCCCGGCGCATTCCTACGGGGCCCTCCCGCCAGCGCAGGTCCCCCCGCCTTGGGATCCCGCCCTCCTGGACACACTGCACTCTGCATCGTTGCCGAGCAACTACGATGGTGGAGACGACTAGTACATGGAGTCGGGTGCCACCACGCACATGACAGCTCATCCTGGTAACCTAACCTCCTCCACTCCTATAAACACACCCACTCGTATCACCATTGGCAATGGTTCTTCCCTACCCATTACTCATGTTGGTAGCACTAATTTTCCCTCAAACTCCACACCCATTACCATGTCTAATGTTCTCGTTTCACCTGCCTTAGTAACAAAACTTGTTTCCATTCATTGTCTTTCTCGTGAGAACCCTGTTACTGTTGAATTTGACGATGTTGGTTTTTCTATGAAGGATGCCCATACCCGGATGGTACTTCACCGCTGTGAAAACCCCGATGAGCTCTATCCCGTGCACGCTGGCACCTCCACATCCACTCTAGTCGCTCTCGCCATCAGCGTCGACCTATGGCATGCTCGCTTGGGCCATGCCATCCCCACCATTTTACGTCAAATTCTTAGGAGTTTTTATTTCTCATGTAATAAGCTCGACGATCATACTTGTGAGGCTGGTCATTTAGGCAAGCACATTCGTGTCCCTTTAGCGCGTCTACAACTATTTCTATCTTTCCGTCTCAATTACTTCATAGTGATGTTTGGACATCTCCCGTTGCAAGTAACACGGGCCTGTTGGAAATATGCCCTAGAGGCAATAAATAAAGTGTTTATTATTATATTTCCTTGTTCATGATAATCGTTTATTATCCATGCTATAATTGTATTGATCGGAGACTTAGATGCATGTGTGGATACATAGACAAAACCATGTCCCTAGTATATCTCTAATAGACTGGCTCGTTAATCGAAAGATGGTTAAGGTTTCCTAGCCATGGACATGAGATGTTATTTGATAACGGGATCACATCATTAGGAGAATGATGTGATGGACAAGACCCAAACTACAAACATAGCTTATGATCGTGTCAGTTTATTGCTACTATTTTCTGCATGTCAAAGTATATGTTCCTATGACCATGAGATCATGCAACTCACGGACACCGGAGGAGTGCCTTGTGTGTATCAAAGGTTGCAACATAACTGGGAGACTATAAAGGTACTCTTCAGGTATCTCCGAGGGTGTCTGTTGAGTTGGCATGGATCAAAACTGGGATTTGTTACTCCGTCTGAGGGAGAGGTATCTCAGGGCCTACTCGGTAATACAACATCACAACA
This sequence comes from Hordeum marinum, assembly GCA_022496015.1. Classification (NCBI taxonomy): domain Eukaryota; kingdom Viridiplantae; phylum Streptophyta; class Magnoliopsida; order Poales; family Poaceae; genus Hordeum; species Hordeum marinum. The sequence continues at coordinate 457,123,609 of CM039676.1, read as the reverse complement.
AGCCTTGCAAGCAATGTGACTAAGTGTTAGTCACAGGATCTTGTATTGTGGAACGAGTAAAGAGACTTGCCGGTAACGAGGTTGAACTAGGTATGGAGATACCGACGATCGAATCTTGGGGCAAGTAACATACCGAAGAACAAAGGGAACATCATACGGAATTAACTGAATCCTTGACGTAGGGGTTCGACCGATAAATATCTTCGCAGAATATGTAGGAACCAATGTGGACATCCAGGTCCCGCCATTGGTTATTGACCGTAGAGGTGTCTCGGTCATGTCTACATAGTTCTCGAACCCATAGGGTCTGCACACTTAAGGTTTGGTGACATTTCGGTAGTATAGAGTTATGGGTGGTGACTGAAGTTTTTTCGGAGTCCCGGATGAGATCCCAGATGTCACGAGGAGCTCCGAAATGGTCCGGACATAAAGATTCATATATAGGAAGTCCTGTTTTGGTCGCCGGAACAGTTTCGGGTTCATCGATAGTGTACCGGGAGTGCCGGTAGTGTACCGAGAGGCCATCGGGAGGGGTATTTCGACCCAAGAGGCTACATGGTCTGTAGGAGGGTGTAAACCAGCCCTTAGTGGGCTGTTGGAACATCCAGAAGAGGCCCATGTGGCTGGAGGGAAAAGGCCAAAGAGAAAAAGTGGAAAAAGGCAAAATAGGGTGAATCCTAGTCCTACTAGGATTGGAGGTGGACTCCACCTCCACTACCTTGGTTTGACCGAAGCTCTTGGCTTGGAAGCCAAGTCTGCCTCTTCTCCTCCTCTCCTCCTATATATACGAGAGGATTTTGGGTTTTTGCACTAGTTTTTGCAGCCACATGCTACCCGTTCCTCGAGTGCATAGTTTCTCCTCTAGATCGGATTTCTGTAGTGCTTAGGCGAAGCCCTGCCGGAATTGCTCCACCACCATCGCCGGAGCACCGTCAAGCTGCCGGAGAACTCTTCTTCCTCTCCACTCCTTGTATTGGAAATATTCCCTAGAGGCAATAAATAAAGTGTTTATTATTGTATTTCCTTGGTCATGATAATCATTTATTATCCATGCTATTATTGTATTAATTGGAAACATGGATACATCTGTGGATACATAGACAAACACAATGTCCCTAGTATACCTCTAGTGAACTAGCTCGTTGATCGAAAGATGGTTAAGGTTTCCTAGCCATGGACATGAGATGTCATTTGATAACGGGATCACATCATTAGGAGAATGATGTGATGGACAAGACCCAAACTACAAACGTAGCTTATGATCGTGTCAGTTTATTGATACTGTTTTCTGCATGTCAAGTATATGTTCCTATGACAATGAGATCATGTAACTCACAGACATCAGAGGAGTACCTTGTGTGTATCAAACGTCGCAACGTAACTGGGTGACTATAAAGGTGCTCTACAAGTGTCTCCGTGGGTGTCTGTTGAGTTGGCATGGATCAAGACTGGGATTTGTTACTCCGTGTGATAGAGAGGTATCTCAGGGCCCACTCGGTAATACAACATCACAATAAGCCTTGAAAGCAATGTGACTAAGTGTTAGTTATGAGATCTTGTATTACGGAACGAGTAAAGAGACTTGCCAGTCACGAGGTTGAACTAGGTATGGAGATACCGATGATCGAATCTCGGGCAAGTAACATACCGAAGAACAAAGGGAACATCATACGGGATTAACTGAATCCTTGACATAGAGGTTCGATCGATAAAGATCTTCGTAGAATATGTAGGAACCAATGTGGACATCCAGGTCCCGCCATTGGTTATTGACCGTAGAGGTGTCTCGGTCATGTCTACATAGTTCTCGAACCCGCAAGGTCTGCACACTTAAGGTTTGCTAACGTTTCGGTTGTATATATGGTGGTGACCGAAGTTTGTTCGGAGTCCCGGATGAGATCCTGGACGTCACGAGGAGCTCCAGAATGGTCTGCAGGTAAAGATTCGTATATAGGAAGTCCTGTTTTGGTCACCGGAAAAGTTTCGGGCTCATCGGTAGTGTACCGGGAGTGCCGGTAGTGTACCGGGAGGCCTCCGGGAGGGGTATTTCGACCCAGGAGGCTTCATGGGCTGTGAGAGAGTGAATATCAGCCCTTAGTGGGCTGGTGGAAACACCCACACAAGGCCCATGTGGCTGGAGGAAAAAAACCAATAGGAAAAGGTGGAAAAAAAGGCAAAAAGGAGCAATCCTAGTCCTACTAGGATTGGAGGAGGAGAGTCCTCCTCAACCTCCCACTTCGGCCGAAGCCTCCTAGTCTTGGAGGCCAAGCTTCCTCTCCTCCTCCCTCCCTCCTATATATAATAGTGGATTTCTAGGGTTTTGCACTTTGATTTTCAGCCACGTGCAAACCCTAATCTCTAGTGCATAGTTTCTCCTCTAGATCGGTTTTCTGCGGTGCTTAGGTGAAGCCCTGCCAGAATTGCTCCACCACCATCGCCGGAGCTCCGTCAGGCTGCTGGAGAACTCTTCTTCCTCTCCACTCCTTCTTGCTGGATCAAATATGGTGGAGATCGTCATCAAGCTATACGTGTGCTGAACGCGGACGTGCCGTCCGTTCGGTGCTAGATCGGAAGGATCGTGAGCAAGTTCGTGGGACGGATCGTGATCAAGTTCGTGGGACGGATCGTGATTGGATCGCGGGATGGATCGTGATTGGATCGCGGGACGCACGGCGAATTGGATCGCGAAGTCGTTCGACTACACCAACCACGTTTCTTAACGCTTCTCGCTTAGCGATCTACAAGGGTATGTAGATCCACTCTCCCTCTCGTAGATGCTCATCACCATGGATAGATCTGCGTGTGCGTAGGAAATATTTTGTTTCCCATGTAACATTCCCCAACAGTGGCATCATGAGCTAGGTCTATGTGTAGATGAGATCTTGAGTAGAACACAAAAGGTTTGTGGGCGTTGATGCTTAGATTGCTTCCTCCCTTGGTCAGATTTTGGTTCAACGGTATTGTGAGATGAAGCAGCCCGGACCAACATTACTCGTACGCTTATGAGAGACTGGTTCCCTCGACACAACTTGTTGCCTAGATGGCTTGCGGGTGGCAGTTTCTCTCACTTTAGTTGGATCGGATTCGACAAAGGCGGTCCTTGAGAAGGTTGAAAAGCAAATTATGTATCACCGTTGTGGTTTATGCATAGGTGAGAATCGTTCTTGCTAGAAACCCTTAGCAGCCACGTAAAACATGCAACAACAATTAGAGGACATCTAACTTGTTTTTGTAGGGTGTGTGGTGATGTGATATGGCCAATTACATGATGTGATATATGTTATGTATGAGATGATCATGTGATGTATAGAATTTCACGACTTGCATGTCGATGAGTATGGCAACCGGCAGGAGGCATAGGGTTATCTTTAATTATTGGATGACCTGCGTGTCAATCATTAAGTGCTATGTAATGCTTTACTTTATCGCTAAACGGTAGCAATAGTAGTAGAAGCATGCAGGGCGTGACAACCTCAATGGAGACACATTGATGGAGATCAAGATGATGGAGATCATGGTGTGGTGCCGGTGACGATGAAGATCATGCCGGTGCTTTCAAGATGGAGATCTAAAGCACAAGTTCATGGCCATATCATGTCACTTATGAATTGCATGTGATGTTAATCCTTATATGCACCTTGTTTTTCTTAGTATGACGGTAGCATTATAAGGTGATCCCTCACTTAAATTTCAAGATAAAATTGTGTTCTCCCCGAGTGTGCACCGTTGCGAAAGTTCGTCGTGTCGAGACACCACATGATGATCGAGTGTGATAGACTCTACGTTCACATACAATGGGTGCAAGCCAGTGTTGCACGCGCAGAACACTCGGGTTAAACTTGACGAGCCTAGCATGTACAGACATGGCCTCGGAACACAAGAGACCGAAAGGCGAACACGAGTCATATAGTAGATATGATCAACATAATGATGTTCACCATTGAAGCCACCTCAACTCACGTAATGATCGGACTTGAGTTGGTGGATTTGGATCATGTGACACTCAGATGACCTGAGAGATGTCAATTTGAGTGGGAGCTTTAGTAATTTGATTAACTAAAGTCATTATCTTGAACAATAGTCTAAGTAAACTTTGCATATCTATGTTGTAGAACAATGGCTCGTGCAGTAGCACCCCTAAATTTTAATGCATTCCTAGAGAAAGCTAAACTGAATGATGATGGAAGTAACTTTGTTGACTGGGCCCGTAATCTGAGGATTATCCTCACGACTTCCTAGAAATCATATGTCCTTGATGCACCGCTTGGTGACCAACCAGAAGACATGACCTCTGAAGACATTAAGAACGCTTGGGAGGCACGTATTCGAGACTACTCAATAGTTCAGTGTGCAATATTGTATGGCTTAGAACCGGGACTTCAAAGATGTTTTGAACGTCATGGAGCATATGAGATGTTCCAGGAGTTGAAGTTCATCTTTCAGAAGAACGCCCGGATCGAGAGGTATCAAATCTCCGATAAGTTCTATGCTTACAAGATGGAGGAGAACGGGTCTATCAGTGAACATATACTCAGAATGTCTGGGTATTCAACTCGTCTAGCGGAGTTGGGAATTGCCCTTCCGCCAGAGGCGACCACTGACAGAGTTCTTCAATCACTGCCACCTAGTTACAAGAGCTTCGTGATGAACTATAACTTGCACGGGATGAACAAGTCAGTCGCCGAGCTATTTCCGATGCTAAAAGTCACTGAGTCTGAAATCCAGAAAGAACATGAAGTGTTGATGGTCAATAAAACCACTAGTTTCAAGAAAAATGGCAAAGTCAAGGGCAAGGGGAAGAAGGGTAAAACCAAGAAGGATGGCAAAGCAGTTGCTACTCCTGCAAAGAAGCCCAAGCATGGACCCAAGCCAGAAACTGAGTTCTTTCATTGCAAGGGAACTGGTCACTGGAAGCGGAACTGCCCCAAGTACCTGGCTGACAAGAAGGCGGCCAACGACAAACAAGGTATATATGATATACATGTTATTGATGTGTACCTTACTAGCTCTCGTAGTAGTGCCTGGGTATTGGATACCAGTTTGGTTGCTCACATTTGCAACTCAAAGCAGGAACTACGGAATAAACGAAGGCTGGCAAAGGACGAAGTGACGATGCGCGTGGGAAATGGTTCCAAGGTTGATGTGATCGCCGTCGGCACGCTCTCTCTTCGATTACCATCGGGATTAGTGATGAACTTGAATAATTGTTATTTAGTGCCTGCGTTAAGCATGAACATTATATCTCGATCTTGTTTATTGCGAGACAGTTACTCATTTAAATCAGAGAATAAAGGTTGTTCTATTTATATGAGTAATATCTTTTATGGTCATGCACCCAATGTTAGGGGTTTGTTCATATTAAATCTTGATAGTGATGACACACATGTTCATAACATTGATGCCAAAAGATGTAGAGTTGATAATGATAGTACCACTTTCTTGTGGCACTGCCGTTTAGGTCATATTGGTGTAAAATGCATGAGGAAGCTCCATGCTGATGGACTTTTGGAGTCACTTGATTTTGAATCACTTGACACATGTGAACCATGCCTCATGGGCAAGATGACTAAAACACCGTTCTCTAGAACAATCGAATGGGGAGTGACTTATTGGAAATCATACATACTGATGTGTGCCGTCCGATGAATGTTACAGCGCGTGGTGGATATCGTTATTTTCTCACCTTCACTGATGACTTGAGTAGATATGGGTATATTTACTTAATGAAACACAAGTCTGAAACGTTTGAAAAGTTCAAGCAATTTCAGAGTGAAGTTGAGAATCAACGTAACAAGAAGATTAAGTTCCTTCGATCTGATCAAGGAGGTGAATATCTGAGTTATGAGTTTGGCAGTCACTTAAGACAATGTGGAATTGTTTCACAGTTGACACCGCCCAGAACACCACAACGTAATGGTGTGTCCGAACGTCGTAATCGAACCTTATTAGATATGGTGCGTTCTATGATGTCTCTTGCTGATTTGCCACTATCGTTTTGGGGCTATGCATTAGAGACAACTGCATTCAATTTAAATAGGGCACCATCAAAATCCGTTGAGATGACGCCATATGAACTATGGTTTTGCAAGAAGCCAACGTTATCGTTTCTTAAAGTTTGGGGATGTGATGCTTATGTCAAAAAGCTTCAGCCTGAAAAGCTAGAACCCAAAGCGGAGAAATGCGTCTTCATAGGATACCCGAAAGAGACAGTCGGGTATACCTTCTATCTCAGATCCGAAGGCAAAGTGTTTGTCACTAAGAACGGAACATTTCTTGAGAAAGAGTTTCTCTCGAAAGAATTGAGTGGGAGGAAAATAGAGCTTGATGAGGTTATTGAACCTTTACTTCAACCAGAAGGTAGCGCAGCACAGAAAGATGCTTCTGTGGAACCTACGACGGTAGAAGAGGAAGTTAATGATGATGATCATGAAGCTTTGGATCAAGCTGCTATTGAACTTTGTAGGTCGACAAGGCCGCCTACTACCTCTGAGTGGTACGACAACCCTGTCTTGGAGGTCATGTTGTTGGACAACAACGAACCTACGAGCTATGGAGGAGCAGTGATGGGCCCGGATTCCAAGAAATGGTTAGAGGCCATGAAATCCGAGATGGGATCCATGTATGAAAACAAAGTATGGACTTTCGAAGTATTACCTGAAGGGCGAAAGGCCATTCATAACAAATGGATCTTTAAGAAGAAGACACACGCGGACGGTAATTTCACCGTCTATAAAGCTCGACTAGTGGCAAAGGGTTTTTCACAAGTTCAAGGAGTTGAATACGATGAGACTTTATCACCTGTAGCGATGCTTAAGTCTGTCAGAATCATGTTAGCAATAGCTGGTTATTTCGACTATGAAATTTGGCAGATGGATGTCAAAACAGCGTTCCTCAACGGTTTCCTTGAGGAAGAGTTGTATATGATGCAACCCGAAGGTTTTGTCAATCCAGAGAATGCTGACAAAGTTCGCAAACTCTAGCGATCCATTTATGGACTGGTGCAAGCATCTCGGAGTTGGAATAAGCGCTTTGAGGAGGTGATCAAAGCGTTTGAGTTTATACAAGTTTACGGAGAAGCTTGTATTTACAAGAAAGTGAGTGGGATCTCCATAGTGTTTCTAGTATTATATGTGGATGACATATTGCTGATTGGAAACAACATAGAAATGTTGGAAAGCGTGAAGGAATATTTGAACAAGAGTTTTTCAATGAAGGACCTAGGAGAAGCTGCTTTCATATTAGGCATTAAGATCTATAGAGATAGATCGAGACGCTTAATAGCACTTTCATAGAGAACATACCTTGATAAAGTTTTGAAGAAGTTCAAAATGGATCAGTCCAAGAAGGGATTCTTGCCTGTGTTACAATGTGTGAAGTTGAGTAAGACTCAATGCCCAGTAACTGCAGAAGATAGAGAAAAGATGAGTATCATCCCCTATGCTTCAGCCATAGGCTCTATCATGTATGCAATGCTATGCACAAGACCCGATGTCAGCCTTGCCATAAGTATGGCCGGAAGGTTTCAAAGTGATCCTGGAATGGAGCTCTGGAAAGCGGTCAAGAATATCCTTAAGTGCCTGAAAAGGACTAAGGAAATGTTTCTCGTTTATGGAGGTGATGAAGAGCTCGTCGTAAAGGGTTACGTTGATGCAAGTTTTGACACTGATCCGGATGACTCTAAGTCGCAAACCGGATACGTATTTATTCTTAACGGGGGAGCGGTAAGCTGGTGCAGTTCCAAGCAAAGCGTGGTAGCTGATTCTACGTGCGAAGCGGAATACATCGCAGCCTCGGAGGCGGCGAAGGAAGGTGTCTGGATGAAGCAGTTCATGACAGATCTTGGAGTAGTGCCCAGTGCACTGAATCGAATGAACCTGTTCTGTGAAAACACTGGTGCCATTGCTCTGGCCAAGGAACCAAGGTTTCACAAGAGGACCAGACACATAAAGCGACGCTTCAACTCCATCCGCGATTACATCATGGAGAAAGACATAAATATTTGCAAAGTGCACACGGATCTGAATGTTGCAGACCCATTGACTAAACCTCTTCCAAGGGCTAAACATGATCAACACCAGAACTGCATGGGTGTTTGATTCATTACAATGTAAATCACATAGTGATGTGAACTAGATTATTGACTCTAGTGCAAGTGGGAGACTGTTGGAAATATGCCCTAGAGGCAATAAATAATGTGTTTATTATTGTATTTCCTTGTTCATGATAATCGTTTATTATCCATGCTATAATTGTATTAATTGGAAACATGGATACATGTGTGGATACATAGACAAACACAATGTCCCTAGTATACCTCTAGTGAACTAGCTCGTTGATCGAAAGATGGTTAAGGTTTCCTAGCCATGGACATGAGATGTCATTTGATAACGGGATCACATCATTAGGATAATGATGTGATGGACAAGACCCAAACTACAAACGTAGCTTATGATCGTGTCAGTTTATTGCTACTGTTTTCTGCATGTCAAAGTATATGTTCCTATGACCATGAGATCATGCAACTCACGGACACCGGAGGAGTGCCTTGTGTGTATCAAACGTCGCAACGTAACTGGGTGACTCTAAAGGTACTCTACAGGTATCTCCGAGGGTGTCTGTTGAGTTGGCATGGATCAAGACTAGGATTTGTTACTCCATGTGACGGAGAGATATCTCAGGGCCCACGTGGTAATACAACATCACAACAAGCCTTGCAAGCAATGTGACTAAGTGTTGGGCACGGGATCTTGTATTACAGAACGAGTAAAGAGACTTGCCGGTAACGAGGTTGAACTAGGTATGGATATACCAACGATCGAATCTCGGGGCAAGTAACATACCGAAGAACAAAGGGAACATCATACGGGATTAACTGAATCCTTGAAGTAGGGGTTCGACCGATAAAGATCTTCGTAGAATATGTAGGAACCAATATGGACATCCAGGTCCCGCCATTGGTTATTGACCGTAGAGGTGTCTCGGTCATGTCTACATAGTTCTCGAACCCGCAGGGTCTGCATAATTAAGGTTTGGTGATGTTTCGGTAGTATAGAGTTATGTATGGTGGTGATCAAAGTTTGTTTGGAGTCCCGTATGAGATCCCGGATGTCACGAGGATCTCCAAAATGGTCCGGAGGTAAAGATTCATATATAGGAAGTCCTGTTTTGGTCGCCGGAAAAGTTTCGGGCTCATCGGTAGTGTACCGGGAGTGCCGGTAGTGTACCGGGAGGCCACTGGGAGGGGTATTTCGACCCAGGAGGCTACATGGGCTGTAGGAGTGTGTAAACCAGCCCTTAGTGGGCTGGTGGAACATCCACAAGAGGCCCATGCGGCTGGAGGAAAAAGGCCAAAGAGAGAAAGTGGAAAAAAGGCAAAATAGGGTGAATCCTAGTCCTACTAGGATTGGAGGTGGACTCCACCTCCACCACCTTGGTTTGGCCGAAGCTCTTGGCTTGGAAGCCAAGGCTGCCTCCTCTCCTCCTCTCCTCCTATGTATAGTAGAGGGTTTTGGGTTTTTGCACTAGTTTTTACAGCCACGTGCTACCCGTTCCTCCAGTGCATAGTTTCTCCTCTAGATCGGATTTCTGCAGTGCTTAGGCGAAGCCTTGCAGAAATTGCTCCACCACCATTGCCGGTGCGCCGTCACGCTGCCGGAGAACTCTTCTTCCTCTCCACTCCTTCTTGCTGGATCAATACGGTGGAGATCGTCATCAAGCTGTACGTGTGCTGAACGCGGAGGTGCCGTCCGTTCGGCGCTAGATCGGAAGGATCGTGATCAAGTTCGTGGGACGGATCGTGATCAAGTTCGTAGGATGGATCACGATCAAGTTCGTGGGACGGATCGTGATTGGATCACGGGACGCACGGCGATTTGGATCGCGAAGACGTTCGACTACACCAACCGCGTTTCTTAACGCTTCCCGCTTAGCGATCTACAAGGGTATGTAGATCCACTCTCCCTCTCGTAGATGCTCATCACCATGGATAGATCTGTGTGTGCGTAGGAAATTTTTTGTTTCCCATGCAACGTTCTCCAATAGGGCCATCTATACTACTTGGTGATTTTAGATGATTACTCTCATTATGTGTGGACTTTTCATCCTCGTCGCAAATCCAATGCCTTAGCCACACTCACGTCCTTTTACTCTGACGTCACCACACAGTTCGGTCGCCCCATTATTACATTCAAAACCAATAATGGCAAAGAGTTTGATAATGTTGTTGTTCGTGATCTTCTAGCCTCTCACGACACCATCTTCCGCCTAACCTGCCCTTACACATCATAGCAGAATGGCGGCATGAGTGCATCCTCCACACTCTTAATGACTGCGTTCGTACGTTACTCTTTCACTCTAACGTACCTCCCAGGTTTTGGCCTGATGCTCTTGCCACCGCCACCCTCCTCATTAACATCTGTCCGTGTCATCCTCGTTAGAACTACACTCCTCAACACCTTCTCTTCAGTGCGCCTCCGTCCTATGATGGTCTTCACATATTTGGGTGCATTCGCTATCCTAGCACCACGTGCACCCCCCCTCCACACAAACTTGCACCCTGACCACCTCCATGCATCTTTCTCGGCTATCCTTCCAACACCAAAGGTTACTGATGCTATGATCCTGCCACTCATCCCGTGTACACCTCGAGGCACGTGCATTTTGTTGAGACGGTGTTAACTTTTTTCAGGTACCTCCGCCTACAACACCCTTGCTGGCGCCTCCCGCACCTTCCTCTTGGCGCGAGTCCCGGCCGCGGCAATCTACCGCCTCTCCAGTCTGGCAGCTTCCACCGCCGCCCGCTACATACGGGTCTGAGACTCCCTCCTCTGAGGTCGAGTCTGACCAAGCATCCCTTTCAGGTGTCCTATGGCTACCAAGGTAGGCGCAACCGCCTCCTCCACCGGCGTTGCCACCCCTCCCGCTGGCTCTCCTGCCAGCACTCCAGCGACGGGCTCGACTTCTTCCTCGCCCGTCGCTACACCCGACCCGGCAGCGGCCCCGCCTCTTGGCATGATGACCTGATCCTGCGTTGGAGTGCTCCGGCCCAGCACGCATTATCCATCGGATGAGTACGCGTGTACGGCCTCCACATAGACATCATCATCGCTCCCCTCCTCCGATCGCGAGGCCCATTGGGATCCTCATTGGCTTGTAGCGATGTAGGAGGAGTTTGATTCTTTACAACGCAACCGCACGTGGCATCTTGTTCCGCGACCCTGTAATGCCAACGTCATCACCGGAAAATGGGTGTTCCACCACAAGACTCATCCAGACAGTTTTCTTGAGCGCTACAAGGCTCGGCTTCGCGGATTCAGGCAACGTGTGGGTGTGGAATCCACCAACACCTTTGCCCCGGTTGTCAAACCGGGCACAATCCGCACTGTGCTTCAGCTGGCAGTCTCTTGAGCATGGCCCGTCCACCAGTTGAATGTCTCCAATGCCTTTATACATGGTCATCTTGCCGAGTAGGTGTTCTATCAGCAGCCTACTGGTTTCGTCGACACCGATCATCCTGACCATGTGAATGCTTTCTAGTTCCCTTTACTGGTTGAAGCAGGCGCCATGGGCATGGTACCAGCGTATCGCCGCTTTTCTACAATCGCTTGGATTCCGGACCACACGCTCCGATGCTTCCCTCTCCGTGTATCATTAGGGAGCCGACAGTGCCTATCTGCTGCTGTATGTCGACGACATCATCCTGACGGCATCCGCTCCTGAGCTCCTCCAATGGATCAAAGATCATCTTCATGATGAGTTCACCTCAAGGACTTGAGGCCCATGCATTACTTCTTGGGCATCGAGGTGATCCGACGGGCTGATGGCTTCTTTTTGCATCAGTAGCAATATGCCCATGAGCTTCTCGAGCGCCCTGGTATGCGTAACTGCAAGCCAGCTGCTACACCGATCGACAGGAAGGCCAAGGTCTCTGCCATGGAGGGCTCTTATGTGTCCGATGCGGCGTTCTATCGCTCCATTGTCGATGCCTTGCAATACGTCATACTGACACGTCCGGACCTGCAGTATGTCGTTCAGCAGGTGTGCCTCCACATGCACTCCTGTGTGGCTCTCACTGGACCTTGGTGAAGCACATTCTTCGGTACATACGCGGCACTATGTCCTTGGGACTCACTCTGACGGCCTCCCGACCTTCTCACCTACTTTGATACGGACTGGGCCGGATGTCCCGAAACCCGTCGCTCTACCTCTGGCTACTGTGTCTACCTTGGGCCGTCGTTGATCTCCTGGTCGTCCAAGCGACAACCCACGGTATCCCGCTCGAGTGCCGAAGCCGAGTATCGGGCAGTGACCAACGCCGTTGCCGAATGCTCTTGGCCCTGTCAGCTACTCCAGGAGTTACTGTGTGACGTTCACCAGGTCACGATTGTCTACTCTGATAACGTTTCTCCTGTCTACTTCCCCGCCAACCCGGTTCATCATCGTCGAATGAAGCATATTGAGCTCGATATTCACTTTGTTCGCGAGCAGGTGGCCCTTGGGCGTGTTCGGGTTCTTCACATTCCCACCGCCCAACAGTTCGTCAACATTATGACTAACGGACTATCGACTTCCATCTTCAAGGAGTTTCGGTCCAGTCTCTGCGTCTCCGGCAACGCTTCGACTGCGCGGGGAGGGGGGGTTGAGTAACTATTGTTGGTGCACATGTATCTTACTAGGGCTTGTAGACTTTTGTATTTCCATGCCCCCTCTCTCCCCGTATAGTTGTATTTCTTGGGAGACAAGTAGAGGCCGGACCCCCTTGTACCTACATATGTGCTCATGCACACAATGAATCAATCGTCAATCCTCGTCTAACAATATAGATCGAGGTGTTCCGTGTTATAGACATATAAGCACAAACTTTGAGAGAAACAGAGCGCAACTATATCAGTATGGTTAGTATCCATACCGAGTCGGATTAGCATTAGAGTTAGTCACCGAGTAGTATTGCTCACATTGGGCCTTTAGATACACCAGGACAGGGTTTGTAAGACATCCCGCGTGAGTTGAGTTGATTGAAGAATCAATCAATCCCAAACGACTGTTTTGCGTACCGGCCGGCGGCAGGAATCAATCGAGTCATGCTGCTTGTGTGCTACGTGCCTTGTGGTCTCTACATAAGCTAGCTATAATATACTCGATTATTTGTGGTCTCTACACCAGGACAGTTCGCTTCGTCCTCGTGTCCGTCGTCTAGAAAGCACTCGGCGTTGGAGTTATTATGAGTTTGACTGAATATGAGTTCCCAGGTGCACCTCTCGCAAGACAGACGACGCAGCAAAATCTGTCCTCTCGCCAATCCTCCATCTTACTCCGAGTCCAAGCCCACCTACACAATGGAAGAACATTGCCGCGAGATCCCTGCCGCCATGATCGCCGACTCCGAGGAGAGGTCGTACGTGCTCAAGATAGACGGATACTCAAGGATCAAGGCGCTACTCAAGAACGGGGAGTGCATGACTTCCACCCCTTTCAGCGTTGGAGGCCACATCTGGGTCGTGAGATACTACCCGAACGGTTATCCCAAGCACTGTGACGATTTCATATCACTTTACGTACACAACGAATCTGCCGATGCCGAAGACGTGAAGGCCAAGGCGAAATTGACAATCAGTGTGCTTGACAAGAATGAAAATCCGGTGCCTTCGTTCAGCCGTGCCATCCCTGTACATACCTTCTCAAGGAAAGCCCCAGATCGTGGCTACCACGACTTCATCCACAAGGCTGGGCTCGAGGGATCGCCGCATCTTAGAGACGATTGTCTCACCATCAGGTGCGATGTCACAGTTGTCAAAGACATCCTCGACGAAGAAGCCAGGATTCCCCCAAGTGATCTACATCAGCATTTCGGCGATCTCCTACGGAGCAAGGATGGAGCTGACCTGACTTTTGAAGTCAGCGGACGGAGATTCCTGGCTCACAGGTGTGTCCTCGCTGCTCGGTCATCTGTGTTCAAGGCAGAGCTCCTCGGTGCCATGTCGGAAAGTTCGTGTAGTACCATTGAAATTCATGACATGGAACCTGATGTGTTCGAGTGCTTGCTCCATTTCATCTACACCGACTCGGTTCCTCTACTTGATGCGGTGATGGCCGGGCATCTACTCGAAGGGGCTGACAGGTACGACATCCCTAGGCTGAAGGTGATATGCGAGGAGAAATTGTGCAGTCACATTGATTCCAACATGGTGGCGACCAGCTTGGCTTTGGCCGAGCAGCATAGATTCCATCGTCTCAAAGAAGCTTGTTTGCAGTTCCTTGCTTCTCCGTCCATTTTGAAGGCTATGATAGCAAGTGATGGCTTTGAGCATCTGGCATCAAGCTGCTGGTATGTTTTTGAGGAGCTGACAGCTAGACTCTTCCGGCTGAACTCAGCAGAGGATATTATCATGACATTCCGGAAGTAATGCCTTCCGTAGTATTATCGTGTATGGCATCCAACATTTTTTAGTGATGATTATGCTCTCTACGTATTTTTCCGAAAAGAAGTATAATCCCCGATCGATCGATCCAAATAGTCATTCTTATCAAATTATTCAACAAAGCTTTACAAAATAAATACATGAATCAACTAAGAGCCACCTTCTTGACGAGCATTATCGCCATAGCTACAAGCTTTGATGATGTGCCATGACCTCACACCAACACACACCATGTAATCTTGTGGCCTGACCAAGCCATTCGTCGACGAGCCACGAGCACGAACCGGTCTAGCAGACCCTCGCACCGCATGTGCATGCTCTATAATCGACTAGTAGAAAATGACCCATTTGTCCCGGTTCCAGAGGACCATTAGTCGTGGTTCTGGAACCGGGACTAAAGGATCGCGACTAAAGCCCTAAACCTTTAGTCCCGGTTCGCTTACAAACCGGGACAGAAGGGGCTCCATGTGGCCTCTGCGGGGAGCCCAGGCAGGAGGACCATTAGTCCCGGTTGATAACATCAACCGGTACCAAAAGGCATCCACGCGTCAGCATCTTGCAGTTGCTGTTTTTTTAAAGGGGACGTTTTGGGGGTTTTGAAGGGTTAATTTAGGGGTTTCATATCGTGTTAGGTAGCTAATTAATAGAGAGAAGTGTCCTCTCTTTCTTCGTGCTTGGTCGACGCTGCTAGCTACTATACATATAGAGAGAACTCGACGCTAGCTAATAAGCAAATGAAGGAAACTATTAATTACACAAGATCTAACAACTCATCATCATCATCTTAATCATACAAAGTTAAAGTCTCATAAAACAAAAAAAGATAAAATGACATAGTCCTCCCTCATAGGACCTACTCCTCCCTCCTAGGTAAAATGACATAAAAAAGAATAACACCTATATCTCCATGATGAAGCAAGGAGATCCAACGGTCTCCAACTTGTGGCTTGTGATTCTTCTTTATTTGTCCTCATGCTTCAATTTGGAGCTTTCTTGGTGGTTTGCGCTCAATCGAGTATGAAAAAGATAACTCGGAATGGAAGAGGCTTTTTATTGTCATATTACCTTCAGGTTGCATCAATGGTGGCACAACTTCATATGGCAAATTCTATTGAAGAACATAATAGTAGCCTAGTTAGCAATGTAATCAATATCATTTACGCAACAGTACTAGTATACTTAATTAGCAAATCTTACCAACATATTTCGTCGAATATCATCCACCCTCAACCTATGCACTAGTGTCCTGTACAATATATTATTTCGGCCAGTTTCCAAATTATATGGGAAGATGTCCCTACCAGCTATGACACCAATAACAAAGCAGATAAGATCATCCTTCTCCTCCCAAGTTAGATGTGATCCATAAGTATAGTGTGTCGTGTCGATTATGTTTCGTATTTCACTCGAAGAAACGAAATAAGCTGTAAATTAAGAATTAACAAATTACGTACGGATGAACACCAAATATTTTTATATATAGAATGCAAATTAGTTGACAAATATGCATGGTTGACAAACTCACATGAAGATAAAACCGGAAGCATATCAACATCCACCCAAACGTCGATGTTTCCTTCAATATGATCTTCAGGACGAAGATCGAAGGTTATTTCCATATCCTCCTGAAATTCATATGCCTCGCAAAGAGCTTCCCAATTTGAGCACCCTAATTCTGTATTATTAGGTGCATTCATTACTTTCACAAGAAATGTGTGACCATGTTTAGTCCTCAGATTGGCTGTCCTTGTCTCGAAACTTTCGTGCTCTTCAAAACCGAGCCTCTCCAAGAAATACCGTCTTGCATGACAGGGGACGAACTAGTCGAATTGTATAAAACAGAAATTACGCGTTGAAGGAAAGAAACAGAAGTCATGCTTAATTATGAAAAAAGAGTTATCATCGTTGCGTACCGTAGAAATATCAAAGTCCTCATAAAGCTTCATGGTGAAGAATCTACCATCTCGCAGCCCAAAATGGTCACAAAGACCCTTATCGTCACCGCAAAATTCATACGCTTGGATCCTATTATCGTCTGATGACGACGGCATTTCCTGTGTTCATAATTCCAGAATTACGGCACGCTTTGGATCCTAATGCGTTTGTGACTTTCGGTCCGTCGAGGCTTTCCTTAAATAACTCTCATATCTCATGGTGTGTTGGTGCACACTCTCTCACACTAATACGGTGGTGTATATATGTTGGTGGACAATCTCTCACAGTAATAGTTCGACCGCCGGTGATGGACGCCCCTCCTCTTCTCTTCTTGCGCATTATACCGACGAATATATCACAAAGAAGAGAAGAAAGAAGAAGCGTCCCCCACGACAACAGTCGGGATTCCTCCATCAATAACACACATGAAAGTCACACAAGGAGCACCGATAGACCGAAAGTCACACACGCATTATACCGATAAAATATCACTAATACATTTATAATGAACTCGAATATAATATCACTAATACATCATCTTGAATGATCAATTTATTAATGCATCATCACATATTAACTAATACATCTCAAATATTATCATATAAGATCACTAATACATATCGAATACTATCGAATAATCTAAATCACTAGCGGTTCCTAAGTCGCGGGTACTGGACACCCAAAGATAAGGAACCATCACGAGATCATAACTCGGGTGAGATCCCTGAAGAATCTGCCAGGTATTGTTGAACCTGGCATCCAACGCCACCATGTACCACCTTCCTGACACGGCGACGTACCACCTTCGTGGGGGCCCGCTCCCTCTACACCTAAAGTGGCCCACGTGACCGCCACCAAAGAATCTCCGGGTCGACGACGAGACTCGGATTCCTCACCAAGCTTCGAGCCCCGGAAGGTAGCACATCCCAGTGCCAGCCCGGCGGAGCCTAGTCCCGTACATGGCGCCTATCAAGCAGGCTCTTGCGGACCACTCGACGACAAGGATGCGGGCCGGGCATCGTCGATGTCGAGATAAATTCCTATGAGATTGTTTTCTTATCGTTTAATCACTAATTTTTCCAAAACCCAAGAATTTTTTTGTAATCTAACATGCACATACTAATTTTTCCTACGACCCCTAACAATTAACTAAAACATAAAACAACTAAAACATAAAAAGCATCATAAACAAAATCAACTAATCTCCTAGGACTCCTAATTAACTAATTTTTCCTAGGACTCCTAATTTTTGTAGGGCAACAAATTAGTATACATGCATCTACATATATGAACAAAAAATCTAGGACAAGAAAGTAAAGTTGGTCGGGGCCGCGGCAGCTCACCGTGGGGGTGGCGAGGGCTCGGGGAGGAGGCAGAGCGTGCGGGCTCGGGGACGGCAACGACGACGGCGACGACGGGGCAGGGGCGCGGCGACGACGGGGGCGACAAGGACGATACGGCGGCGATGGGTACAAGGACGTACGGCACGCTCGGGGCGGCGACGGGGTCGACGGTGATGAGGACGGCAGGCTCGGGGCGGTAACCGGCGACGGGGCCGGTGGGCGCCGGCGACGGGGTCGATGGGGATGGGGTCGACGGGCTCAGGGATGCCGGCGAGGGGGATGAGGACGGCGCGGGCTCGGGGCAACTGGTAGACGAAAACTAAAATTTTCTAAGTGTTTCCTTATATACAAGAAGCATTGGTCCCAGTTCGTGGCACCAACCGGGACCAATGCCCCCCTTTGGTCCAGGTTGGTGCCACCAACCGAGACCCAGGGTCTCTTTTCGCCAGCCCAAAGGGTGGGAGGCAGAGACCTTTGGTCCCGGTTGGTGGCACCAACCGGGACTAAAGGTGGGTATTGGTCCCGGTTGGTTCCACCAACTAGGGCTAATGGGTGGTATTATTTATATTTTTCCGAGTATTTTTGTTTTGTTTTTTTGCTTTATTTTTTTATGTTTTTTCCTGTATTTTTCTTCTGTTATTTTAGGTCATTATTTTGAACAAAAAATACTTTGATAATTCTAGTTGCATAATTTCCATTATTTTTGTTTTGTTTTTTGCTTTATTTATTTTTGTTTTATTTTTTGCTTTATTTATTTCTAGTGTGTTTTATCATTATATTATTTTTGCTATTAATGTTTTGAACAAAAAATACTTTGATAATTTTAGTTTCATAATTTTTATATAATTATATTTTCAAAATACTAGAGGTTTATAAAGGCTTTTTAGTTGATTCTTGTTTGAACTCCACTCCCACGATGTTTTGAAAGAAATTAAAAAGCACTTCAAATGAACTCTGAAAAGGTTGAAAGTTGGCATGGTATCATCATTTCATCCACATAGCATGTGATAAAAAATTGAGAGGGTTACGGCCAAAACTGGATGCACTTCGTGTACAAAATGGACAATCTCTTTGGAAGTATCATGGTTTCGGACGAAAACTCATTGGTTACAAAGGGATTTCTTTTTTTGAACTTATTTGAACTCCATGCTTTTTGTGTGTTCAAATTGCACCATTCAAAGCTACATCATCAATTTTCAACCCTTTCTGAAGTGATCATTTGGTATTTTTCATACACTTACCGATTTTTTTGAGCTAAATGACCCTGAAATTGAAAACCACTTCAAATGAACTCTGAAAAGGTTGAAAGTTTGCATGGTATCATCATTTCACCCACATAGCATGTGCTACAAAGTTGAGAGGGTTATGACAAAAACTGGATGCACTTCGTGTACAAAATGGACAATCTCTTTCGAAGTATCACAGTTTCGGACGAAAACTCGTCTGTTACAAAGGGATTTCACTTTTATGAACTTATTTGAACACCATAATTGTTGTGTGTTCAGAATGCACCAGCCAAAGCCACATCATCAATTTTCAACCGTTTCTTACTTGATCATTTGGTATTTTTCAGGCACTTACTGATTTTTTGAGCTAAATTACCCTGAAATTGAAAAGCATTTCAAATGAACTCCGAAAAGGTTGAAAGTTGGCATGGTATCATCATTTAACCCACATATCATGTGCTAAAAAGTGGAGAGGGTTACGGAAAAAACTGGATGCACTTCGTGCACAAAATGGACAATCTCTTTCGAAGTATCACGGTTTCGAACGAAAACTCATCTGTTACCAAGGGATTTCATTTTTGAACTTATTTGAACTCCATAGTTTTTGTGTGTTCAAAATGCACCATTCAAAGCCACATCATCAATTTTCAACCCTTTCTGACTTTATCATTTGGTATTTTTCATACACTTACTGATTTTATTGAGCTAAATAACCCTGAAATTTAAAAGCACTTCTAATGAACTCTGAAAAGGTTGAAAGTTGGCATCATTATTTCACCCACATAGATTTTAGAAAAAGTTGAGAGGGTTACGACAAAAACTGGATGCACTTCGTGTACAAAACCGACGATCTTTTTCGAAGTATCAGGGGTTCGGACGAAAACTCATGTGTTACAAAAGGCATTTCATTTCTTCAGATGTAACTGCAATGATATAGTTGTGAAGAGAAAGTCTTCACTTTTTCTTCGCTTGTGTCCTTTGCTTATTGCATCGTAGCCATGGATAGTCTTCATCGTTTAACAGGATGCTTGGGTCAGCCTTGACTTTGAAGGGAGGAATTTAATGAAACTTTTCATAATCTTCAGACATGATTGTCTTGCCCTCCAATCCCACGATGTCTCTTTTTCCTGAAAGAACTATGTGGCTCTTTGGCTCATCATATGATGTATTCGCTTCCTTATCTTTTCTTTTTCTCGGTTTGGTAGACATGTCCTTCACATAGAAAACCTGCGCCACATCATTGGCCAGGTCGAATGGTTCGTATGTGTACCCAAGGTTGTTCAGATCCACTGTTGTCATTCCGTAGCGTGGATCTTCCTGTACCCCGCCTCTTGACAGATTGACCCATTTGCACTGAAACAAGGGGACCTTGAAATCATGTCCATAGTCAAGTTCCCATATGTCCACTATGTAACCATAATATGTGTCATTTCCCCTCTTGGTTGCTGCATCAAAGCGGACACCGATGTTTTGATTGGTGCTCTTTTCATCCTGGGCGATCATGTAAAATGTTTTCTCATTTATCTCGTACCCTTTGTAAGTCATTATAGTCGAAGATAGTCCCCTGGCCAACGAGTACAGCTCATCAGAAACAGTGTTGTCACGCATGAGACGTGTTTGCAACCAACTGCCGAAAGTCTTGATGTGTTCACATGTAATCCAGTCGTCACACTGCTCTAGGTGTTTGGAGCGCGGAATATTCTTGTGTTCATCGACATACGGGGTCACCAAGGTTTAATTCTGTAGAACTATGTAGTGTGCTTGAGACCAAAAATGCCCGGCCCTACATATTATTGAGTCCGCTCCTAGCATGCCTTTTCCAACCAGTCTCCCCTCATACCGCGATCGAGCTAGACCAATCTTCTTAAGGTCAGGAATTTGATGACCCATGGAGATGCTTCCTTCTGGCCTAGCGTGGTTACGAACATATTTGTTTAATACTCCCATGAACCTCTCAAAGGGGGACATATTGTGTAGAAATACAGGGCCTAGAAAGACAATCTCGTCGACTAGATGAACTAGGACGTGTGTCATGATATTGAATAAGGCCGGTGGGAACACCAGCTCGAAACTAACAAGACATTGCACCAAATAACTCCTTAACCTTGGTAGGATTTCTAGATCAATCACCTTCTGAGAGATTGCATTGAGGAATGCACATAGCTTCACAATGGCTAATCGAACGTTTTCCGGTAGAATCCCCCTCAATGCAACCGGAAGCAGTTGTGTCATAATCACATGGCAGTCATGAGACTTTAGGTTCTGGAAATTTTTCCCTGCCATATTTATTATTCCCTTTATATTCGACGAGAAGCTAGACGGGACCTTCATCCTAAGTAGGCATTCAAAGAAGATTTCCTTCTCTTCTTTGGTAAGAGCATAGCTAGCAGGACCTTCATACTGCTCTGGATGCATGTCATCTTTTTCATGCACATGTTGTTGTTCCTCGCATGCCTCCGGTGTATCTTTTGTCTTCCCATACACTCCCAAGAAGCCTAACGGGTTCACGGAAAGATTCTCCATCACGTGGATCACGTTGATTACAGAGCGGACCTCTAGGTCTTTCCAATAGGGTAGGTCCTAAAATATAGATTTCTTCTTCCACATGGGTGCGCGTCCCTCAGCGTCATTCGGAACAGATAGTCCGCTGGGACCCTTTCCAAAGATTACTTGTAAATCATTGACCATAGCAAGTATGTGATCACCAATACAGAGGGCGGGCTTCTTCCGGTGATCCGCTTCACCTTTGCAATGCTTTCCTTTCTTTCGACATTGATGGTTGGTTAGAAGAAATCGACGATGCCCCAGGCACACATTCTTCCTGCATTTGTCCAAATATATACTGTCGGTGTCATCTAAATAGTGTGTGCATGCGTGGTATCCCTTGTTTGTCTGTCCTGAAAGGTTACAAACAACAACGCATGTAGGTCAAATTCCTCCTGTTCGTTCTCATTCCACACACGTACACCTCTTCCATTCCATAGCTGTAAAAGTTCATCAAGTAATGGACTTAGGTACACATCAATGTCACTGCCGGGTTGCTTAGGGCCTTGGATGAGCATTGGCATCATAATGAACTTCCGCTTCATGCACAACCAAGGAGGAAGGTTATAGATACATAGAATCACAGGCCATGTGCTATGCTTGCTACTCTGACTCCCAAAAGGATTAACGCCATCTGCACTTAATCCAAACCATACGTTCCTTGGGTCACCTGTAAAGTCGCTCCACTTTCTCTCGATCTTTCTCCACTGCGACCCGTCAGCGGGTGCTCTCAACTTCCCGTCTTTCTTATGGTCCTGTTTGTGCCATCGCATCGACTTGGAATGCTCTTTGTTTCTGAACAGACGTTTCAACCATGGTATTATAGGAGCATACCACATCACCTTGGCAGGAACCCTCTTCCTGGAGCACTCACCGTCAACATCACCAGGGTCATCTCGTCTGATCTTATACCGTATTGCACCGCATACCGAGCATGTATTCAAATCCTCATACGCACCGTGGTAGAGGATGCAGACATTAGGGAATGCATGTATATTTTGCACCTCCAATCCTAGAGGGCATACAACCTTCTTTGCAGCGCACGTACTGTCGGGCAATTCGTTATCCTTTGGAAGCTTCTTCTTCAATATTTCCAGTAGCTTCTCAAATCCTTTGTCAGGTACACCATTCTCTGCCTTCCACTGCAGTAATTCTACTGTGGTACCGAGCTTTGTGTCGCCATGTTCGCAATTGGGGTACAACCATTTGTTGCGATCCTCTAGCATGCGATCGAACTTCAACTTATCCTTTTCACTTCACATTGTCTCGTTGCATCAACAATGACCCAGCGAAGATCATCATTGGGCACATTGTCTAGTTCCTCTTGATCTTCATCTTCCCTCGTTGCAGCATCACCGTATTTAGGAGGCACATAGTTGTCATCATCCTCTTCTTTTTCATTGTCTTCCATCATAACCCCTCTTTCTCCGTGCTTGGTCCAAACATTATAGTGTGCCATAAAACCCTTCTCAAGCAGGTGGAAGTGAAGGGTTTTAGAGTTGGAGAAAGCCTTTGTATTCTCACAGACAGTACATGGACAATGAATAAAACCATTTTGCTACTTTGCTTTAGCCGCTTCGAGAAAATTATGCAGACCCTTAATATACTCGGAGGTGTGTCGGTGACCGTACATCCATTGGCGGTTCATCTGCGTGCGTTATATAATAAAGTTTATTAAAAACCATTACAACATATCATGAATAGAGAAGTGACCAAATTAATAGAAATTCATCATTACATTAAAGCCAAAGTACAATAGTGACCAAAATAAATACATACAATTCATACGTACTTCTCATTATTAAACAGCATATAGTTCTCTAGAGCATTTAATTAAAACATACATCGAAACTATGTAAAAAATTTAAATGCAACAACAAATGCGATCATAACCGCTACTAAGGTACCAATTGATCCAACGGCATAGTGATACAAGGCCTCAGTATGAATGGCATATTTTCTAATCTTTCTATCTTCAAGCGCATTGCATCCATCTTGGTTTTGTGATCGTCGACGACATTGGCAACATGCAACTCCAACTTCATCTTCTCCTCTTCAACTCTTTGTAATTTTTCTTTCAAATCGTTGTTTTCTTTTTCAACCAAATTTAACTTCTCGACAAGAGTTGCTATGTGAGTTGGAATTTCTGGTTCAACTACCTCCTCCTAGATTAAAAAATCTATGTCATGTTGGTCGGCATAATTTTCATAAACACTAAATAAAACAAATAGTTATAAAAGATAATATATACCACATCCAAATCACAGATGGGACGAGGGCCGACGAAGGCGGATACAAAAACCATCGCACTATATAACAACAGACAATAATAAAAGTAAGAAAATTACACGAGTATCTATCTAAATCATACAAGTAAAAACTTTTTCCTTTTAGAAATAAGATAAGAAGAAGAGGCTAACCACGGTAGTGCCGGCACCGAGATGGGCGCGGGCGATCGACGGCGGTGAGGACGGGGACGGGACAGGACGAACCGCCAAACCTAGACAAATCTTGAAGAAAATGGAGCTTGGACAAGGAGCTTCGAGAGGAAAAAGCTTCAGTGTGGCTTGGGCATTTCATCAAACACCTCATGTGCATAGGAGGTGAGCTAGAGCACCACAAAGCTCTTCCCTCGCCAGCCAGAAAAACAGAGCAATGTGGAGTGCTCTGCTCGCTGGCGAGGGGGTATATATAGGCATCTCATTGGTCCCGGTTCGTGGCTGGAACCGGGACTAAAGGACCCCCTTTGGTACCGATTGTAGCCACGAACCGGGACCAATGGTTGTGGGCCAGGAGCAAGGCACATCGGTCTCAGTTCGTGTCTGGCATCAGGACCAAAGGGTCCAGATGAACCGGGACCAATGCCCCACGTGGCCCGGCCGACTTCCTTGGCTCACGAGGCGGGACTGTTGCCCCCATTTGGTCTCGGTTCGTGACTGAACCGCAACTAATGGGCTGGCCCATCCTGGACCAAAGCAATGTTTTCTACTGGTGATCCATCGCAGTCAGCTTCCATCGTCTCATCTTTAGGAGTGATCAATGCATTGACCTTAGCAGTCCCTTCTGTAGTTGATGTCACCATGACGCCATACAACACCAAGCCTCTTGTGGACAAACCTAAACAAGCGTCCGTCGCCCAGACTCCATTGTGCCATGCCACATGCGATACATGCAACACTTCTCCTTCTCTTGTCCCCTCAAGGCAGCGCCACTCCAAACAATACCCCCAAGAGGGAGAACGACCTCGAAGACATTGTCATAGTCCGACCTGGAAGACACAAATCAAGGGTTTCCCCCGAGCAACCGAATTGCGGTGACGACGATTGCAACCAACGATGCCTTCGACAAGAAGACAAGGCCCACGACGTCCCCATCGTCCGCCATGACCAAGCTCGACATGGTTTTTAACGACAGTCGCACCACACTGAACTAGCAGGTGCCCTAAACCTTGCTGAGGCATGTCGTGATGACGACTGTTGGGGAACGTCGCATGGGAAACAAAAAATTTCCTATGTTCACGCAAGACCTATCCATGGTGATGAGCATCTACGAGAGGGAGAGTGGATCTACATACCCTTTTAGATCGCTAAGCGGGAAGCGTTAAGAAACACGATTGATGTAGTCGAACGTCTTCGCAATCCAAATCGCCGAGCGTCCCGCGATCCAATCACGATCCGTCCCGATCAAGCACCGAACGGACGGCACCTCCACGTTCAGCACACGTACAGCTTGATGACGATCTCCGCCTTCCTGATCCAGAAAGAGGGAGGGGAGAGGTAGCCGAGTTCTCCGGTAGCGTGACGGCGCCGCGGCGATGGTGGTGGAGCAATTCCGGCAAGGCTTCGCCTAAGCATTGAAGAAATCAGATCTAGAGGAGAAACTATGCACTAGAGGAACGGGTAGCACATGGCTGAAAAACTAGTGCCAAAAACCCTAAAACCTCTAGTATATATAGGAAGAAGAGAGGAGGAGGCTTGGCCCTCAAGCGACCAGCCCTTAGTTCGGCTGAATAAGGGAGGAGAGGAGGACTTCTCCTCCAATCCTAGTAGGACTAGGATTCCTACCTATTTTGCCTTTTTTCCACCTTTTTCTCTTTGGGTTTTCTCTCCCAGCCGCATGGGTCTTGTGTGGGACTTCCACAACCCCACTAAGGTTTGGTATTCACTCCCCCACGGCCCATGTATCGTCTTGGGTCGAAATACCCCTCCCGATGGTCTCCCGGTACACTACCGGCACTCCCGGTACACTACCGATGAGCTCGCAACTTTTCCGGCAACCAAAATAGGACTTCCTATGTATCAATCCTTACTTCCGTACCATTCCGGAGATCCTTGTGATGTATAGGATATCATCCGGGACTCCGAACAACCTTCGTTCACCACCATACATAACTCTATACTACCGAAACGTCACCAAACCTTTAGTGTGCAGACCCTGTGGGTTCGAGAACTATGTAGACATGACCGAGCCACCTCTACGGTCAATAACCAATAGCGGGACCTGGATGTCCATCTTGGTTCCTACATATTCTACGAAGATGTTTATCGGTCGAACCTCTATGTCAAGGATTCAGTTAATCCCGTATGATGTTCCCTTTGTTCTTCGGTATGTTACTTGCCCGAGATTCGTTCGTCGATATCTCCATACCTAGTTCAACCTCGTTACCAGCAAGTCTCTTTACTCATTCCATAATACAAGATCCCATGACTAACACTTAATCCCATTGCTTGCAAGGCTTATTGTGATGTTGTATTACCGTGTGGGCCCTGAGATACCTCTCCGTCACACGGAGTATCAAATCCTAGTCTTGATCCATGCCAACCCAACAGACACCCTCGGAGATACCTGTAGAGCACCTTTATAGCCACCCATTTATGTTGTGACGTTTGATACACACAAGGCATTCTTCCGGTGTCCGTGAGTTGCATGATCTCATGGTCATAGAAACATATACTTGACATTCAGAAAACAGTAGCAATAAACTGACACGATCATATGCTACATTTGTAGCTTGGGTCTTGTCCATCACATAATTCTCCTAATGATGTGATCCCGTTATCAAATGACATCACATGTCAATGGCTAGGAAACCTTGACCATCTTTGACCAACGAGCTAGTTCACTAGAGGCATACTAGGGACAAAGTGTTGTCTATTTACCCACACATGTAATGTGTTTACAATCAATACAATTATAGCATGGATAATAAACGATTATCATGAACAAGGGAATATAATAATAAACACTTTATTTATTGCCTCTAGGGCATATTTCCAACAGTCTCCCATTTGCACTAGAGATAATAATCTTGTTCACATCACTATGTGATTTACATTGTAATGAATCGAACACCCATGCAGTTCTGGTGTTGATCATGTTTAGCCCTTGGAAGAGGTTTAGTCAACGGGTCTGTAACATTCAGATCCGTGTGCACTTTGCAAATATTTATGTCCTTTTCCTCGATGTAATCGCAGATGGAGTTGAAGCGTCGCTTTTTGTGTCTGGTCCTCTTGTGAAACCTTGGTTCCTTGGCCAGAGCAATGGCACCAGTGTTGTCATAGAACAGGTTCATTGGATTCAGTGCACTGGGCACTACTCCAAGATCTATCATGAACCGCTTCATCCAGACACCTTCCTTTGCTGCCTTCAAGGCTGCGATGTACTCCGCTTCACACGTAAAATTGGCTACCACGCTTTGCTTGGAACTGCACCAGCTTACCGCTTCCCTGTTGAGAATAAATACGTATCCGGTTTGTGACTTAGAGTCATCCGGATCAGTGTCAAAGCTTGCATCGACGTAACCCTTTACGACGAGCTCTTCATCACCTCCATAAACGAGAAACATTTTCTTAGTCCTTTTCAGGTACTTAAGGATATTCTTGACCTCCGCCCAGTGCTCCATTCTAGGATCACTTTGAAACCTTCTAGCCATACTTATGGCAAGGCTGACATCGGGTCTTGTGCATAGGATTGCATACATGATAGAGCCTATGGGTGAAGCGTAGGGGATGACACTCATCTTTTCTCTATCTTCTGCAGTCACTGGGCATTGAGTCTTACTCAACTTCACACCTTGTAACACAGGCAAGAACCCCTTCTTGGACTGATCCATTTTGAACTTCTTCAAAACTTTATCAAGGTATGTGCTCTATGAAAGTGCTGTTAAGCGTCTCGATCTATCTCTATAGATCTTAATGCCGAATATCGAAGCAGCTTCTCCTAGGTACTTCATTGAAAAACTCTTTTTCAAATATTCCTTCATGCTTTCCAGCATTTCTATATTGTTTCCAATCAACAATATGTCATCCACATATAATATTAGAAACGCTATAGAGCTCCCACTCACTTTCTTGTAAATACAAGCTTCTCCATAAACTTGTATAAACTCAAACGCTTTGATCACCTCATCAAAGCGCTTATTCCAACTCCGAGATGCTTGCACCAGCCCATAAATGGATCGCTTGAGTTTGCAAACTTTGTCAGCACTCTTTGGATCGACAAAACCTTCTGGTTGCATCATATACAACTCTTCCTCAAGGAAACCGTTAAGGAATGTTGTTTTGACATCCATCTGCCAAATTTCATATTCGAAATAAGCAGCTATTCCCAACATGATTCTGACAGACTTAAGCATCGCTATGGGTGAGAAGGTCTCAGCGTAGTCAACTCCTTGAACTTGTGAAAACCCCTTTGTCACAAGTCGAGCTTTATAGACGGTGACATTACCGTCCGCGTCTGTCTTCTTATTAAAGATCCATTTGTTCTGAATGGCCTTTTACCCTTCAGGTAATACTTCCAAAGTCCATACTTTGTTTTCAGACATGGATCCCATCTCGGATTTCATGGCCTCTAACCATTTCTCGGAATCTAGGCCCATCACCGTTCCTCCATAGCTCGTAGGTTCATTGTTGTCCAACAACATGACCTCCAAGACAGGGTTGTCGTACCACTCAGGAGTAGTACGCGCCCTTGTCGACCTACGAGGTTCAATAGCAGCTTGATCCGAACCTTCATGATCATCATCACTAACTTCCTCTTCAACCGTCGTAGGTTCCATAGAAACATCTTTCTGCGTTGCGCTACTTTCTGGTTGAAGTAAAGGTTCAATAACCTCATCAAGCTCTATTTTCCTCCCACTCAATTCTTTCGAGAGGACCTCTTCCTCAAGAAATGTTCCGTTCTTAGCGACAAACACTTTGCCTTCGGATCTGAGATAGAAGGTATACCCGACTGTCTCTTTTGGGTATCCTATGAAGACACATTTCGCCGCTTTGGGTTCTAGCTTTTCAGGCTGAAGCTTTTTGACATAAGCATCACATCCCCAAACATTAAGAAATGACAAATTTGGCCTCTTGCCAAACCATAGTTCATATGGCGTCGTCTCAACGGATTTCGATGGTGCCCTATTTAAAGTGAATGCAGCAAGAGACATCATAGAATGCATCATACTAATAAGGTTCGATTACGATGTTCGGACACACCATTACGATTTGGTGTTCCGGGCGGTGTTAACTGTGAAACAATTCCGCACTGTCTTAAGTGACTACCAAACTCATAACTCAGAAATTCACCTCCTCGATCAGATCACAGGAATTTAATCTTCTTGTTATGATGATTCTCAACTTCACTCTAAAATTGCTTGAACTTTTCAAACGTTTCAGACTTGTGTTTCATTAAGTAAATATACCCATATCTACTTAAGTCACCAGTGAAGGTGAGAAAATAACGATATCCACCATGCGCTGTAACATTCATTGGACCTCACACATCAGTATGTATGATTTCCAATAAGTCACTTGCCCGTTTCATTGTTCTAGAGAACGGCGTTTTAGTCATCTTGCCCATGAGGCATGGTTCACATGTGTCAAGTGATTCAAAATCAAGTGACTCCAAAAGGCCGTCAGAATGGAGCTTCCTCATGCGTTTTACACCAATATGACCTAAACGGCAATGCCTCAAGAAAGTGGTACTATCATTATCAACTCTACATCTTTTGACATAAATGTTATGAACATGTGTATCATCACTATCAAGATTCAATATGAATAAACCCCTGACATTGGGTGCATGACCATAAAAGATATTACTCATATAAATAGAACAACCTTTATTCTCTGATTTAAATGATTAATCGTCTCAGAATAAACAAGATCTACACATAATGTTCATGCTTAACGCAGGCACTAAATAACAATTATTCAGGTTCATCACTAATCCTCATGGTAATCGAAGAGAGAGCGTGCCGACGGCGATCACAACAACCTTGGAACCATTTCCCACGTGCATCGTCACTTCATCCGTTGCCAGCCTTCATCTATTCCGTAGTTCCTATTTTGAGTTGCAAATGTGAGCAACCAAATCGGCATCAAATACCCAGGCACTACAACGAGAGCTAGTAAGGTACACATATATAACATGTATATCATATATATCTTGTTTGTTGTTGGCCGCCTTCTTGTCAGCCAGGTACTTGGGGCAGTTCTGCTTCCAGTGACCAGTTCTCTTGCAATGAAAGCACTCAGTTTCTGGCTTGGGTCCATGCTTGGGCTTCTTTACAGGAGTAGCAACTGCTTTGCCATCCTTCTTGGTTTTACCCTTCTTGCCCTTTCCCTTGCCATTCTTCTTGAAACTAGTGGTTTTATTGACCATCAACACTTGATGTTCTTTGTAGATTTCAGACTCAGCGACTTTTAGCATCACAAATAGCTCGGCAACTGACTTGTTCATCCCGTGCATGTTATAGTTCATCACAAAGCTCTTGTAACTAGGTGGCAGTGATTGAAGAACTCTATCAGTGATCGCCTCTGGCGGAAGGGCAATTCCCAACTACGCTAGACGAGTCGAATACCCAGACATTCTAAGTATATGTTCACTGATAGACCCCTTCTCCTCCATCTTGCAAGCATAGAACTTATCGGAGGTCTCATACCTCTCGATTCGGGCATTCTTCTGAAAGACAACCTTCAACTCCTGGAACATCTCATATGCTCCGTGACGTTCAAAACGTCTTTGAAGTCCCGGTTCTAAGCCATACAATATTGCACACTAAACTATTGAGTAATCTCCAGAACGTACCTCCCAAGCGTTCTTAATGTCTTCGGATGATATGTCTTCTGGTTGGTCACCAAGCGGTGCATCAAGGACATATGATTTTTGGGAAGCCGTGAGGATAATCCTCAGATTACGGGCCCATTCAACAAAGTTACTTTCATCATCTTTCAACTTAGCTTTCTCTAGGAATGCATTAAAATTCAGGGGTGCTACTGCACGAGCCATTGATCTACAACATAAATATGCAAAGGTTACTTAGACTATTGTTCAAGATAATGAGTTTAGTTAATCAAATTACTAAATCTCCCACTCCAATTGACATCCCTCAGGTCATCTGAGTGTCACATGATCCAAATTCACCAACTCAAGTCCGATCATCACGTGAGTTGAGGTGGTTTCAATGGTGAACATCATCATGTTGATCATATCTACTATATGACTCATGTTCGACCTTTCGGTCTCTTGTGTTCCGAGGCCATGTCTGTACATGCTAGGCTCGTCAAGTTTAACCCGAGTGTTCTACATGTGCAACACTGGCTTGCACCCGTTGTATGTGAACGTAGAGTCTATCACACCCGATCATCACGTGATGTCTCGACACGACGAACTTTCACAATAGTGCACACTCGGGGAGAACACAATTCATCTTGAAATTTAAGTGAGGGATCACCTTATAATGCTACCGTCGTCCTAAGCAAAACAAGGTGCATAAAAGGATTAACATCACATGCAAATCATAAGTGACATGATATGGCCATGAACTTGTGCTTTTGATCTCCATCTTGGAAGCACCCGCATGATATCCATCGTCACCGGCACGACACCATGATCTCCATCATCTTGATCTCCATCAACATGTCGCCATCAAGGTTGTTGTGCCCATCATGCTTGTACTACTATTGCTACTGTTTAGCGATAAAATAAAGCATTACATAGCAATGTGGAGTGCTCTACTCGCTGGCGAGGGGGTATATATAGGCATCTCATTGGTCCCAGTTCGTGGCTGGAACCGGGACTAAAGGACCCCCTTTGGTCCCGGTTCTAGCCACGAACCGGGACCAATGGTTGTGGGCCAGGAGCAAGGCACATTGGTCCCGTTTCGTGTCTGGCACTCGGACGAAAGGGTCCAGATGAACCGGGACTAATGCCCCACGTGGCCCGGCCGTCTTCCTAGCCTCACGAACCGGGACCGTTGCCCCTATTTGGTCCCGGTTCGTGACTGAACTAGGACTAATGGCCTGTCCTGTCCTGGACCAAAGCCATGTTTTCTACTAGTGATCCACCGCAGTCAGTTTCTGTTGTCTCATCTTTAGGAGTGATCAATGCATTGACCTTATCAGTCCCTTCTGCAGTTGATGTCACCATGACGCCATACAACACCAAGCCTCTTGTGCACACTCCTAAACACGTGTCCGTCGCCCAGACTCCATTGTGCCACACCACATGTGATACATGCAACACTGCTCCTTCTCTTGTCCCCTCAAGGCGGCGCTGCTCCAAACAATGCCCCCAAGAGGGAGAACGGCCCCGAAGACACTATCATAGTCCGACCTGGAAGACACAAATCTAGGGTTTCCCCCGATCAACCAAATCGCAGTGACGATGATTGCAACCAATGATGCCTTCGACAAGGAGACAATGCCCACGACGTCCCCATCGTTCGCCATGACCAAGCTCGACATAGTTTTTACCGACAGCCGCACCACGCTGAACTAGCAGCTGCCCTAAACCGCGCTAAGGCGTGTCGTGATGACACGCATAGTAACTGGAACACCGACAAGGATCCAACTATTGGGGAACGTCGCATGGGAAACAAAAAATTTCCTACGTTCACGCAAGACCTATCCATGGTGATAAGCATCTATGAGAGGGAGAGTGGATCTATATACCCTTGTAGATCGCTAAGAGGGAAGCATTAAGAAACGTGGTTGGTGTAGTCGAACGTCTTCGCGATCCAAATCACCGAGCGTCCCACGATCCAATCACGATCCGTCCCGACCAAGCACCGAACGGATGGCACCTCCGCGTTCAGCACACGTACAGCTTGATGACGATCTTTGCCTTCTTGCTCCAGCAAGAGGGAGCGGAGAGGTAGACGAGTTCTCTGGCAGCGTGACGGTGCCGTGGCGATGGTGGTGGAGCAATTCCGGCAGCGCTTCGCCTAAGCAGTGCCGAAATCCGATCTAGAGGAGAAACTATGCACTAGAGGAACGGGTAGCACGTAGCTGAAAAACTAGTGCAAAAAACCCTAAAACCTCTAGTATATATTGGAGGACGAGAGGAGGAGGCTTGGCCCTCAATGGACCAGCCCTTGGTTTGGCCGAATGAAGGAGGACAGGAGGACTCCTCCTCCAATCCTAGTAGGACTAGGATTCCTCCCTATTTTGCCTTTTTTCCACCTTTTTCTCTTTGGGTTTTCTCTCCCAGCCGCATGGGCCTTGTGTGGGACTTCCACCATCCCACTAAGGGCTGGTATTCACTCTCCCACGGTCCATGTAGCCTCCTGGGTCGAAATACCCCTCCCAATGGTCTCCCGGTACACTACTAGCACTCCCGGTACACTACCGATGAGCCCGAAACTTTTCCGGCGACCAAAATAGGACTTCCTATATATCAATCTTTACCTACGGACCATTCCGGAGATCCTCATGACGTCCAGGATCTCATCCGGGACTCCAAACAACCTTATGTCACCACCATACATAACTCTATACAACCAAAATGTCACCAAACCTTAAGTGTGCAGACCCTGCGGGTTCGAGAACTATGTAGACATGACCGGGACACCTCTACGGTCAATAACTAGTAGCGGGACCAGGATGTTCATATTGGTTCCAACATATTCTATGAAGATCTTTATCGGTCGAACCTCTATGTCAAGGATTCAGTTAATCCCGTATGATGTTCCCTTTGTTCTTCGGTATGTTACTTGCCAGAGATTCGATCGTCGATATCTCCATACCTAGTTCAACCTCGTTACTAACAAGTCTCTTTACTCGTTCCATAATACAAGATCCCGTGACTAAGACTTAGTCACATTTCTTGCAAGGCTTATTGTGATGTTGTATTACCGAGTGGGCCCTGAGATACCTCTCCGTCACACGAAGTAACAAATCCCAGTCTTGATCCATGCCAACACAACAGACATCCTCGGAGATACCTGTAGAGCACCTTTATAGTCACCCAGTTACGTTGCGATGTTCTATACACACAAGGCACTCTTCCGGTGTCTGTGACTTGCATGATCTCATGGTCATAGAAACATATACTTGACATTCAGAAAACAGTAACAATAAACTAACACGATCATATGCTACGTTTGTATCTTGGGTCCTGTCCATCACATCATTCTCCTAATGATGTGATCCCGTTATCAAATGAAATCACATGTCAATGGCTAGGATCAGAGTCATGGACTTGATTGTAGAGACAATCAAGAGGGTTGCTCCTGATCAGAAGCGCTCATGTTGTTATTCACCCCACATCCAGATGCTCATAAACTCAAGACTGGAGAAGCACATCTTTGCCCTGGATCACCCACATTTGCCCCTACAGCCAGATCTAGAGGACAATGTCGTGGTGATGGAAGCTGATCATCCCACTTCTGCTGCAGCTTAGGAAGTAGCAGAGACAGTGAGAGCCACTTGTGCTCAAGCCCCTCGATCCAGGAGCGAGCAAATGGATTTGCTGATATCATCTGTTCAGAGCATGCAAAAGGACATTAAGGGAATTCTGGATAACCAAAACAGTCTTTTCAGGATCTTTGAGACCAGAATCAAGTCCCTTACTAATAAAGTGGACGGGCTGACGAAGATAGTCACAGAACTTCAGCATGAAGTTGACTCCGTGGAAATCCCTCGGGTCTCTTCTACTTCAGCTGAGGATGATGATGAGGATGAGGATGATTCACCTCTAGGGCCAGGCACTCAGTTCACTACTCGGGCCAGATCAGCCACAGTGCCAGCTCCAACAGCTCCATCAGCTCCGTCAACATCAACTCCATCAGTGACCACTCTAGCTCCATCTACGACATCTACAGAGATCTTCGCCGACGCCATCATCTCGACTCCTTCATCAACAACCGGACGAGATGCGCCCAAGAACGCTTAGATTAATGCCTTTGAACTGTTTGGTAACTTGTTGCCAAAGGGGGAGAAGTGTATATAGATTTATAGGCTTCGAGCGAGAGAGAGATTTGTCTTTTTACTTGCTTTTCAAAAACATTTGGTTCTTTTGATTTGATGTGAGATACTTTTGTGTTTGTGTTATGCTACTATGTTATGGGTGATGCTACTCTTTCCTATCATCTTAATGCTCATGAGATGATCATTCACCCTTACTTATGTGTGTTGTGCCATGTTATTCACTCTAATTATTCTCGCACACCACCAAGTTGTATGTGACATGGAAGAAGTACCCCATATCCCTAATTGATTGTGCATTTGAATTCAAACGCAAGTTCAAAATAATGCACCAATTTAGGGGGAGCTCTTGCTTATCACATACCTCTCAAAGCAACGATTAATCTCATTGATTTTATCATATGTCGAAGCTTCGATCTATATGTTGTCATCAATTACCAAAAAGGGGGAGATTGAAAGCACATTTGCTCCCTTGGTGGTTTTGGTAATTAATAACAACATATAAGTCATTGAACTAATGTTTCCACTAAGTATATTTTAGGAAATGTTCAATGAGAGGATTGGCAAAAAGGAGATTGTGGAGAAACCCCAAGATGCAAGCAAATAGGTTGGACAAGCTTCAAGCAAGAGGATTCTACATTTTATATTTGTGAGAAATCACTTTGAGTCCATAGGAAAGCCAATACTATTAAAAGGGGGTAAGTTTTGTTGGTGAACAATATGCTCAAACGTGCACAAGTGATAGTCGCCACAAACATCCACAAAACTCTCCCACCAAAGTTTGTTCTATACCCAACACTCAAAATCAGTGCAACCAACTATCCCACTTCGGTGCCACCGATTCCAGTACCTAGACAGACTCTGCCAAACCCTAGCCACTTCGGTGCAACTGATTCCATATCGGTGCCACCGAGTTTAGGTTGCCAACTTTCTGTTACGCAAATTCACATTTTCGGTTCCACCGAGAATGTTGGATCGGCGTCATCGAGATTGGAAATCTGACTATTGGTTACGTTATCGGTGCAACCGAGTTTCCTATATCGGTCTCATCGAGATTCGAAAGTTGCCACCTTTTGGTCACTTCGGTACCACCGAGATTAACACATCGGTGTCACCGAGTTGGTCATTTTGTGTGTAACGGTTGGATTTTTGGGGATGCCTATATATACCCCTTCACCACCACTCACTCCAAAGAGAGGCACTCAGAACTATTCCATACCTATCCTATCAGATTTTCTGAGAGAGAACCACCTACCCTTGTGTTGAGGTCAAGATCTTCCACTCCAATCATATGGATCTTGATTTCTAGACTCCCCAAGTTGCTTTCCACCAATCCCATCTCTTCTACCAAGCCAAATCTGTGTGAGAGAGATTGTGTGTTGAGGAGTCTATCATCTTGAAGCACAAGAGCAAGGAGTTCATCATCATTACCGAGCCTATTACCTTTTGGATGGTGGTGCCTCCTAGATTGGTTAGGTGTCGCTTGGGAGCCTCCTACTTCGTGTTGTGGAGTGAACCAAGAAGTTTGTAAGGGCAAGGAGATTGCCTACTTCGTGAAGATCTACCCCATAGTGAGGCTAGTCCTTCGTGGACGGAAGCTGTATGGAATAGTCAAGGTTGCTACTTCGTGGATCCTTTTGGGTGGAGCCCTCCGTGGACTCTCGCGACTGTTACCCTCCGTGGGTTGAAGCCTCGATAAACGTGGATGTACGATAGCGCCACCTATCCAAACCACGGGAAAAATCATTATATCCACAATTGCGTTTGATCTTCCAACCCTATCCCTTCTATACATGCTTGTTGTTACTTTGCGCTGCTATATACTCTTAGACTTGCATGTGTAGGGTGTACTTGACTTGCCATGAAATGCTAAAAATTGTGAACCATAAAATGTGGTATAGGCAAAACCTTTAATTGGTCAAGTAGTCTAATCACCCCCCCCCCCCCTCTATACCTACTTTCAATCCTACAAGTGGTATCAGAGCTTTGGTCTCCATTGCTTAGGTCTCACAACCTAGGATAAGTATGGCGTCTAGTGAGGGAAGTTATCACTGTATAGGACCATCCTTTGATGGCACTAATTTTTCTAGTTGGAAGCATAAAATGAAAATGCATATTCTTGGTCATAACCTCGCCGTTTGGGCTGTTGTTCGTGTTGGCTTGCAAGGTGAGTTCCTTGCGGACGGACGAGAACCGGATCGTGAAGCAACCGCGGATCAATTGAAGATGGTGCAATACAATGCTCAAGCATGTGACATTCTCTTCAACTGCTGATGCCCCAAAGAATTCACCAAAATCAGCCGTCTTGAGAATGAAAAGGAGATTTGGAATACTTGGTTGATATGGACGAAGGAACCGAGTCCATGCGAGAATCCAAGTTAGATGTTCTTCAAGGTCAACTTGACAAGTTCAAGATGAAGGATGGTGAAGGAGTCGCAAAGATGTACTCTAGGCTAGCTCTCATCACCAATGAGATTGCCGAGTTAGGAAGCGAAGAAATGACCGACAAATTCATCATCAAGAAGATACTTAGAGCTTTGGATGAGAAATACGACACCGTGTGCACATTAATCCAAATGATGCCAAACTACAAAGATCTCAAGCCTACGGAAGTCATTGGAAGGATTGTTGCTCATGAGATGACACTCAAAGATAAAGAAGAGCTTCGTCACTAGTCTAGCGGTGCTTACAAAGCCACAAGTCATGCTCCCACAACTTCAAGAAACAACCTTGTCACCAATGAAGAAATAAGCCTCATGGTCAAGAAATTCAACAAGTTCTACAAGAATACAAGCAAAGAAAGAAACTCCAACTCAAGATATGAACAGAAGCATTCGTCAAGTCGTGATCGCAATTGCTACAATTGTGGGAAGCCCGGACACTACTCAAATGAGTGCACGGCTCCTTACAAAAGAAGAGAAGAGTCACCTCGAAGACGAAGCTCAAGGAATGAATCACCACAAAGAGAGAGAAGGAGTAGAGATGATCGTTATGAACGAAGACACTCAAGGAGAAGTAGAGATTCGGAGTAGAAGGACAAGTACACCAAGAGCTACACAAGAAGAAAACATCAAGCTCATGTTGGTGAATGGGTTTCCGGCTCTGACTCCAACAACAACTCTGAGGAAGCTATCACTCCGACTCTAACTATAGTCAAGATGATGGTGTTGGAAATATGCCCTAGAGGCAATAATAAATTAGTTATTATCATATTTCCTTGTTCATGATAATCGTTTATTATCCATGCTATAATTGTATTGATCGGAGACTTAAATGCATGTGTGGATACATAGGCAAAACCATGTCCCTAGTATGCCTCTAATGGACTAGCTCGTTGATCAAAGGATGGTTAAGGTTTCCTAGCCATGGACATGAGATGTCATTTGATAACGGGATCACATCATTAGGAGAATGATGTGATGGATAAGACCCAAACTACAAACATAGCATATGATCGTGTCAGTTTATTGCTACTATTTTCTGCATGTCAAGTATATGTTCCTATGGCCATGAGATCATGCAACTCAGGGATATCGGAGGAGTGCCTTGTGTGTATCAAACGTTGCAACATAACTGGGTGACTATAAAGGTGCTCTACAGGTATCTTCGATGGTGTCTGTTGAGTTGGCATGGATCGAGACTGAGATTTGTTACTCCGTGTGACGGAGAGGTATCTCAGGGCCCACTCGGTAATACAACATCACAATGAGCCTTGCAAGCAATGTGAATAATTGTTAGTTGCGGGATCTTGTATTATGGAACGAGTAAAGAGACTTGCCGGTAACGAGGTTGAACTAGGTATGGAGATACCGACGATCGAATCTCGGGCAAGTAACATACCGAAGAACAAAGGGAACGTTATACGGGATTAACTGAATCCTTGACATAGAGGTTTGACCGATAAAGATCTTCGTAGAATATGTAGGAACCAATGTGGACGTCCAGGTCCCGCCATTGGTATTGACTGTAGAGGTTTCTCGGTCATGTCTACATAGTTCTCGAACCCGCAGGGTCTGCACACTTAAGGTTCGGTGACGTTTCGGTAGTGTAGAGTTATGTATGGTGGTGACCGAAGGTTTTTCGGAGTCCCGGATGAGATCCCGGACGTCACGAGGAGCTCCGGAATGGTCCGGAGGTAAATATTCATATATAGGAAGTCCCAGTTTGGTTTCCGGAAAAGTTTCGGGCTCATCGGTATTGTACCGGGAGTATCGGTATTGTACCGGGAATGCCGGTAGTGTACCGGAGGACCTCCGGGAGGGGTATTTCGACCCCAAGAGGTCCATGGGCTGTGGGAGAATAATAACCAGCCCTTAGTGGGCTGGGAAAACAGCCGCAAAGGCCCATGGCGCAGGAGAGAAAGTCCTAAAGCAAAAAGTGGAAAATCAGCCAATAGGAGGCAATCCTACTCCAACTAGGATTGGAGGTGAAGTAGGATTGCTCCCACCTCCTATTTCGGCCGACCCAAAGGCCTTGGCTGCCTCTCCTCTCCTCTCCTCCTATATATACTAGTGGATTGGGTGGTTTTTGGACAGAATTTCCGGCCACGTGCTACCCGTTCCACCGGTGCATAGTTTCTCCTCTAGATCGGTTTTCTGCAGCGCTTAGGCGAAGCCCTGCCGGAATCACTCCACCACCATAATCGGAGCACCGTCATGCTGCCGTTGAATTCTCTCTCCTCTCCACCTCCTCTCGCTGGATCGAGACGGTGGAGATCGTCATCAAGCTGCACGTGTGCTGAACGCGGAGGTGTCGTCCGTTCGGCGCTAGATCGGAAGGACCGTGATCGAGATCGCGAGACAGTTCGTGATGAGATCGTGGAACGGATCATGGTGAGTTCGCAGGACAGATCGTGATCAAGATCGTGAGACGGATCGTGATGAGATCGCGGGACGGATCGTGATGAGTTCACAGGATGGATCATGATTGGACCGCGGGACGGATCGTGATGAGATCGCGGGACGCTCGGCGATTTGGATCGCGAAGATGTTCGACTACACCAACCGCGTTTCTTAACGCTTCCCTCTTAGCGATCTACAAGGGTACGTAGATCCACTCTCCCTCTCGTAGATGCTCATCACCATGGATAGGTTTGCGTGTGCGTAGGAAAATTTTTGTTTCCCATGCGACGTTCCCCAACAGTGGCATCATGAGCTAGGTTGATGGTTCGATGAGATCTCGAGTAGAACACAAAAGGTTTGTGGGCGTTGATGCTTAGATTGCTTCCTCCCTTGGTCGGATTTTGGTTCAGCGGGATTGTGAGATGAAGCGGCCCAGACCAACATTACTCGTACGCTTACGAGAGACCGGTTTCCTCGATGTAACTTGTTGCTTAGATGGCTTGCGGGTGACAGTTTCTCTCAGTTTAGTTGGATCGGATCCGACAAAGGTGGTCCTTGAGAAGTTTGAAAAGCAATCTATGTATCATCGTTGTGGTTTATGCGTAGGTGATAATCGTTCTTGCTAGATACCCGTAGCAGCCACGTAAAACTTGCAACAACAATTAGAGGACGTCTAACTTGTTTTTGCAGGGTATGTTGTGATATGATATGGCCAATTACATGATGTGATATATGTGATGTATGAGATGATCATGTGATGTATAGATTATCACGACTTGCATGTCGATGAGTACGGCAACCGGCAGGAGCCATAGGGTTGTCTTTAATTATTGTATGACCTGCGTGTCAATCCTTAAGCGCTATGTAGTGCTTTACTTTATCGCTACGGTAGCAATAGTAGTAGAAGCATGCAGGGCGTGACAACCCCGATGGCGACACGTTGATGGAGATCATGGTGTCATGCCGGTGACGATGGAGATCATGCTGGTGCTTTCTAGATGGAGATCAAAAGCACAAGTTCATGGCCATATCATGTCACTTATGATTTGCATGTGATGTTAATCCTTTTTATGCACCTTGTTTTGCTTAGGACGACGGTAGCATTATAAGGTGATCCCTCACTTAATTTCAAGATAAATTGTGTTCTCCCCGAGTGTGCACCGTTGCGAAAGTTCGTCGTGTTGAGACACCACGTGATGATCGGGTGTGATAGACTCTACGTTCACATACAACGGGTGCAAGCCAGATTTGCACGCGCAGAACACTTGGGTTAAACTTGACGAGCCTAGCATGTACAGACATGGC
The DNA here is from genome assembly GCA_022496015.1 of Hordeum marinum. Lineage (NCBI taxonomy): Eukaryota > Viridiplantae > Streptophyta > Magnoliopsida > Poales > Poaceae > Hordeum > Hordeum marinum. The sequence continues at coordinate 457,082,805 of CM039676.1, read as the reverse complement.
CTCGGAACACGAGAGACCGAAAGGTCGAACATGAGTCATATAGTAGATATGATCAACATAATGATGTTCACCATTGCAGCCACCTCAACTCACGTGATGATCGGACTTGAGTTGGTGAATTTGGGTCATGTATCACTCGAATGATCGGAGGGATGTCAATTTGAGTGGGAGTTCTTAAGTAATATGATTAATTGAACTCATTATCATGAACATAGTCAAAGTGTCTTTGCAAATTATGTTGTAGATTACTAGCTCGCGCTGTAGCACCCTTGTATTTTTATATGTTCCTAGAGAAATAGAATTGAAAGATGTTGGTAGCAAAATTGCGGACTGGGTCCGTGATCTGAGGATTGTCCTCATTGCTGCACAGAAGGCTTATGTCCTTAATGCACCGCTCGGTGCGCCACCCCCTCTAGCGTCGTCTATAGATGTTGTGAACATCTAACAGGCACGTTTCGATGACTACTTGATAGTTTAGTGCGTCATGCATTACGGCTTAGAATTGAGGCTCCAAAACGTTTTGAATGTCACGGAACATATGAGATGTTCTAGGAGCAGAGATTGTGATCTCAGGCTCGTGCCTTTGTTGCGAGATATGAGATCTCCAACAAGATTCTTTGCTTGTAAGATGAAGGAGAATAGCTCAATCGTTGAGCATGTACTCAGATTGTCTGGGTACTACAATCGCTTGAATCAAGTGGGAGTTGATCTTCCAGATAAGATAGTGATTGATATAGTTCTCCAAGTCATTGTCACTAAAGCTACTAGAACTTAGTGATGAACTATAATACACCAGGGATAGAAGTATTGATCCCTGAGCTGTTCGCGATGTTTGACACCGCGATGGTAGAAATCAAGAAGGAGCGTCAAGTGTTGATGGTTAATCAAACCACTAGTTTCGAAAAGGGCAAGAGCAAGGAGGGAAACTTCATGGATAGCAAGTCAGTTGCTGCTCCAGTGAAGCAACCCAAAGTTGAACTCAAACCCGAGACTAAGTGCTTCTATTATGAGGTGAGAGGTCGCTGAAGCGGAACAACCCTAGATACTTGGTAGATAAGAAGGCTGGCAACATCAACAGAAGTATATTTGATATATGAGTTATTGATGTGTACCTTGCTAGTACTCCTAGTAGCACCTGGGTATTGGATACCGGTTCGGTTGCTAAATGTTAGTAACTCGAAATAAAAGCTACGGAATAAACGGAGAACTAGCTAAGGGTGAGGTGACGATGTGTGTTGGAAATGTTTCCAAGGTTTATGTGATCAACATCGCACGCTCTCTCTACCTTCAGGATTAGTGACGAACCTAAATAAATGTTATTTGGTGTTTTGCATTGAGCACGAACATGATTAGATCATGTTTGTTGCAATACGGTTATTCATTTAAGTCAGAGAATAATAGTTATTCTGGTTACATGAATAATACCTTCAATGGTCATGCACCCAGTGAGAATGGTTTGTTGAAATCTTGATCGTAGTAGTACACATGTTCATAACATTGATGTCAAAAGATACAAAGTTAATAATGATAGTACCACATACTTGTGGCACTGCCGCTAAATGTCATATTGGTATAAAGCGCATGTAGAAACTCCATGCTGATGGATATTTGGACTCATCGATTTCGAATCGGTTGAGACATGCGAACCATGCCTCTTGGGCAAGATGACTAAAGGACCCCGTTGGATGGAGCGGGCAAGTGATTCATTGGAAATGATACATGTTGATGTATGAAATCTAGTGAGTCTTGTAGCGTGCAGTGGATATCGTTATTTTCTTACCTTCACTGATGATTTGAGTAGATATAGTGTATATTTACTTAATGAAACACAAGTCTGAATCGTTTGAAAGGTTCAAGCAAATTCAGAGTGAAGTTTAAAGATCATCGTCACAAGAAGATAAAAATGACCGCGATATGATCGTGGAGGTGAATATCTGAGTTACGAGTTTGGCATACAACTTAAGACAACGTGAAATTTGTTTCACAACTAACGCCACCTGGAACACCATGGTGTGATGGTGTGTCCGAACATCATAGTCATGCTCTATTGATATAGTGCATACTGTGATGTCTCTTATCGTTTTACTACTATAATTTTTGGGGTTATGCATTAGAGACAACTACATTCACTTTAAATAGGGCATCATCTAAATCCGTTGAGATGACACCGTGTGAATTATGGTTTGATAGAAACCTAAGCTGTCATTTCTTAATGTTTGGGGCTGCGATGCTTGTGTGGAAAATGTTTTCACATAATAAGCTAGAACCCAAAGCGGACAAATGTATCTTCATAGAATACCCTAAGAACATATGGGTATGCCTTCTATCTCAGATCCGAGTGCAAAGTGTTTGTTGCTAGAACTGGGTCCTTTCTCGAGAAAAAGTTTCTCTTGAAAGAATTGAGTGGGAGGAAGATAGAACTTGATGAGGTTGTTAAACCTTTGTTCAACCAAAGAGTAGCGCAGCGCAGAAAGATGTTACTGTGAAGCCTACGTTAGTTGAAGAGGAAGTTAATGATGATGATCATGAAGCTTCAGGATCAAGTTACTATCAAACTTCGTAGGTCGACAAGGATGTGTACTGCTCCTAAGTGGTACGACAACTCTGTCTTGGAGGTCATGTTGTTGGACAACGATGAACCTACAAGCTATGGAGAAGCGATGATGGGCCCGGATTCCGACAAATGGTTGGAGGCCATGAAATCCGAGATAGGATCCATGTATTAAAACCAAGTGTAGACTTTGGTAGACTTGCTCGTTGGACGGCAGGTCGTTGAGTACAAATGGATCTTTAAAATGAAGACAGACATTGATGGTGAATGTCACTATTTTTAAAGCTCGACTTGTTGCAAAGATGTTTGTGACAAGTTCAAGGAGTTGACTACGATGAGACTTTCTCACTCGTAGGGATGCTAAAAGTCTGTTGGAATTATGTTAGCAGTTGCTGTGTTTTCAATTATGAAATCTGGCAGATGGATGTCAAAACATCGTTTCCTTAATGGTTTACTTGAGGAAAGGTTGTATGTGATACAACCAGAAGGTTTTGTCAGGCCTAAGGATGCTAAAAGGTGTGCAAGCTTCGGTGATCCTTCCATGGACTGAAGCAAGCATCTCGGAGTTGGAATATACGCTTTGATGAGGTGATCAAAGTTTTGATGTTTATACAAAGTTTATGAGAAACTTGTATTTGCAATAAAGTGAGTGGGAGCACTATAGAATTTCTGATAAGTATATGTGGATGACATATTGTTGTTCAGAAATAATGTAGAGTTTCTGGAAAGCATAAAACGGTTATTTGGAAAGTGATTTTCAAAGGAAGACCTGGATAAAGCTACCTAATTGTTGAGCATCAAAATCTATAGAGATAGATCAAGATGCTTGATGAGACTTTCAATGAATGCATACCTTCAAAAGATTTTGAAAGAGTTCAAAATGGATCAGCCAGAGAAATAGTTCTCGTCTGATTTGTAAGGTGTGAAGTTGAGTGGGACTCAAAGCTCGACAACGGCAGAAGAAAGAGAAAGGACGAACGTCGTCCCCTATGCCTTAGCCATAGGCTCTATATTATGCCATGCTGTGTACCGCACCTATGTGTGCCTTGCCATGAGTCTGTCAAGGGGTACAAGAGTGGTCCAGGAGTCGATCACCGGACAGCGGTCGGAATTATCCTTAGTAACCAGAGGACTAAGGAAATGTTTCTTGATTATGGAGGTGATAAAGAGTTCGTCGTAAAGAGTTACGTCGATGCAAGCTTTAACACCTATCCGGATGACTAGTAGTAGCAATCTGGATACGTATAGTGGAGCAGCCATTTGGAAATAGTACCAAGTGGAGTGTGGTAGCAGTGTTTACGGTTTGACATAGAGATTTGCAAAGTACACACGGATCTGAATATCGCAGACCTGTTGACTATAAGACCTCTCTCACATGCAAAGCATGATCGAGCCCCAGAACTCATTGGGTGTTAGATTCATAACAATGCGAATCACATGGTGATGTGAACTAGATTATTGACTCTAGTGCAAGTGGGAGACTATTGGAAATATGCCCTAGAGGCAATAATAAATTAGTTATTATCATATTTCCTTGTTCATGATAATCGTTTATTATCCATGCTATAATTGTATTGATCGGAGACTTAAATGCATGTGTGGATACATAGACAAAACCATGTCCCTAGTATGCCTCTAATGAACTAGCTCGTTGATCAAAGGATGGTTAAGGTTTCCTAGCCATGGACATGAGATGTCATTTGATAACGGGATCACATCATTAGGAGAATGATGTGATGGATAAGACCCAAACTACAAACATAGCATATGATCGTGTCAGTTTATTGCTACTGTTTTCTGCATGTCAAGTATATGTTCCTATGACCATGAGATCATGCAACTCAGGGATATCGGAGGAGTGCCTTGTGTGTATCAAACATCGCAACATAACTGGGTGACTATAAAGGTGCTCTACAGGTATCTCCGATGGTGTCTGTTGAGTTGGCATGGATCGAGACTGGGATTTGTTACTCCGTGTGACGGAGAGGTATCTCAGGGCCCACTCGGTAATACAACATCACAATGAGCCTTGCAAGCAATGTGACTAATTGTTAGTTGCGGAATCTTGTATTATGGAACGAGTAAAGAGACTTGCCGGTAACGAGGTTGAACTAGGTATGGAGATACCGACGATCGAATCTCGGGCAAGTAACATACCGAAGAACAAAGGGAACGTTATACGGGATTAAGTGAATCCTTGACATAGAGGTTCGACCGATAAAGATCTTCGTAGAATATGTAGGAACCAATGTGGACGTCCAGGTCCCGCCATTGGTTATTGACTGTAGAGGTGTCTCGGTCATGTCTACATAGTTCTCGAACCCGCAGGGTCTGCACACTTAAGGTTCGGTGACGTTTCGGTAGTGTAGAGTTATGTATGGTGGTGACCGAAGGTTGTTCGGAGTCCCGGATGAGATCCCGGACGTCACGAGGAGCTCCGGAATGGTCCGGAGGTAAATATTCATATATAGGAAGTCCCAGTTTGGTTTCCGGAAAAGTTTCGGGCTCATCGGTAGTGTACCGGGAGTATCGGTATTGTACCGGGAGTGCCGGTAGTGTACCGGAGGACCTCCGGGAGGGGTATTTCGACCCCAAGAGGTCCATGGGCTGTGGGATAATAATAACCAGCCCTTAGTGGGCTGGGAAAACAGCCACAAAGGCCCATGGCGCAGGAGAGAAAGTCCTAAAGCAAAAAGTGGAAAATCAGCCAATAGGAGGCAATCCTACTCCAACTAGGATTGGAGGTGAAGTAGGATTGCTCCCACCTCCTATTTCGGCCGACCCAAAGGCCTTGGCTGCCTCTCCTCTCCTCTCCTCCTATATATACTAGTGGATTGGGTGGTTTTTCGACAGAATTTCCAGCCACGTGCTACCCGTTCCACCGGTGCATAGTTTCTCCTCTAGATCGGTTTTCTGCAGCGCTTAGGCGAAGCCCTGCCGGAATCACTCCACCACCATCATCGGAGCACCGTCACGCTGCCAGTGAACTCTCTCTCCTCTCCACCTCCTCTCGCTGGATCGAGACGGTGGAGATCGTCATCAAGCTGCATGTGTGCTGAACGCGGAGGTGCCGTCCGTTCGGCGCTAGATCGGAAGGACCGTGATCGAGATCGCGAGACAGTTCGTGATGAGATCGCGGAACGGATCGTGGTGAGTTCGCGGGACAGATCGTGATCAAGATCATGAGACGGATCGTGATGAGATCGCGGGACGGATCGTGATGAGTTCACAGGACGGATCATGATTGGATCGCGGGACGGATTGTGATGAGATCGCGGGACGCTCGGCGATTTGGATCGCGAAGATGTTCGACTACACCAACCGCGTTTCTTAACGCTTCCCGCTTAGCGATCTACAAGGGTACGTAGATCCACTCTCCCTCTCGTAGATGCTCATCACCATGGATAGGTTTGCGTGTGCGTAGGAAATTTTTTGTTTCCCATGCGACGTTCCCCAACAGATGGTGTTGCCGGAATTGCTATAGTGACTACCAACTCATACGATCTATTTTATTCACCAAATGAAGGGAGTGGAAGTTTCTTCATGGCTAAAGGCCCCAAGGTATCGCACCTCGAGTATCTTGCTTTTGATAGTGATGAAGATGATCTACTTTGTGATGATTACTTTGTGATAAAACTAGTGATAGTGATCGAAATGAACTTGATAATTCTCATGCTAGTCAAGATAGGTCAATTGATGATGATAAGATAAAAATATAACAACTAACTAAAGAACTAAACACTCTTAAGTTAGCTCAAGAATCTACTCTCGAAGATCATACAGAGCTTGTGAGAACTCATGAGAAGCTACGCTTCGAGAAGCTCAACTTGGAGCAAGAGCATGAGTTTCTCAAAGCTATCAATGATGATATCCGGAAGAAGACCTCATCTTATCTAGACAAACGACTACTCTTGTCTACTTTCATGCCTCAACTTAAAACTAAGCAATCTAGTAACAAAGGCAAAAAAGATTCTTCATCTAGTAGCAACAATAAAAGTGATAGATCCAATGATGTTGCTTCTAGTAGTTCTATTGATTCCACTAATGATAATTCTCTTAGCCAAGTTACACTTGAGCAAGAAAATGCTTTATTGAAAGGAATTATAGAAAAAGGTATCTACAAGAGTCTTGCCGGATGTAAGCAATTTGACGAAATTGTACGCAAGCACGGAGGATACTGGAAGAATCATGGTGTTGGATACTTCAACGCTAATGGGGTTGAGTGGGAAGAAGGTCAATATCCCAAGTCCAAGTTTGTTCCTCAAAAGGAGAAGTATGAAAATACTCTTCCCAAGGGGACAAACACTCAAGATGACCTTCCACCACAATACCACAAGCTCAAGGGCAAGAACAAGCTTCAAGATGACATTGACTCATATGAAGTTAAACCCCTAGCTTTGGTGGAGTGTGTTCCCAAGGCTACTTCAAGATCATCTACTACAAAGGCCACTTCAACACCAAGGATCCCCATCAACTTGATGTGGGTTCCCAAGAAAAAGAACTAGTAAGTTCTTGAGGGGTGACTCTGCCAATGAAATTCACTCACATTCATTATTGGCAAAAACTTTTTGCACTCAACATCAACTCAATGCAATAGTTCAAGGAGTCACACATTCCCTCAAAGGTGAGCAAGGGACAAGGTAATCAACTAACCAATGGACATCATAACATATGCTTTGCACTCCATGTCCATAGATATCCTTGTATTTGTCTCTTGTATGTTGGGACTAACACATGTAGGTGAGAGGAGTAAGGAAACAACAAGGATGCTCCCAACTCTTGGTGATCTTCATCAACATTGAGCATCCACAACTACCTCACCAACATGAAGTCTTCATTGACAAAACACAAGGTTAGTTTATCCCTCTTATGGGGGGATGTCACATTAAGGGGGAGCTTTACTCTAATTCTTGAGTCGAATCATCTCTTAACATGTGACAACATTAAATGCTTTATGAAAAAGTGGTGACCCCACTTGTTCTAAAATGATGAGTATGACCTATGATCAAGTACTCTTACTTGGATCCTAAGTCAAATACTCATATATAGATGACTTTGTCATCGCCCAAGTGCTTTTTAGATGCTAGTGTGTTTGTGCATGTTCGTCATGATTTCGTTTGACATCTTATTGTGTGAGCATGTTGGTCTGCATTTATTTTCTCATTCGAGGATATCCAATTGTTTCTATTTGGCTTTTGATTTATATTTTGCCAATTGGATGGACAAGAATGCCTAGGACCACTCTTTAGCTATCTATGCTTTCTCATCTCATGTTCCATTCATGTTGCATCACAAAATTTGAACAAGTACTTTTCAATCCCTCTGTGTGTGGAGCACTCGGAGTTCCGTATCGACAAGGACTGACCATTAAAACCTCCTAGGTGTAACTCGGTGGAACCAACACCAAAATCTCGGTCTCACCGATTGCCTAGGGTTGATTTGGTTTTTCAATCTTGGTATCACCGATTCCACCTTCTCGGTTACACCGAGTGTCCCTGTCAGCTGACAGTTGAGCCACTCCGTGACATCAAAAACTTAGAATTGGTGTCACCGATAGTGGTGGGTATATAACTCTAGACCCCGACGTTTTGAAATTTCATCTTCATACATCGCGCTCCAAAACCCTAAGCTACCATTCCAAAGACCCCTGGTCATCGCCCTTGACTTCCCGAGCTCCTCCGCCGCTGGGAATAGCCACCGTCGACGTAATCTTCACAAACGTCGCCGCCGTAGAGGATCCGTGCTAAGCTAGGGTACGGATTCGATCTCTAGTGCGCTCCCATTCTGATTCTTGCGCATTGGGCCTTGTTTTCTCTATAAGCCACCTATTTCTCATTCATCTATCCACTAGAAAGTGCAAAATCTCGAGTTGGATGGATTTTCTAGGGTTTTGTTGTCCACCCGATATATCTCGGTGGAACCGAATTGAAAATATCGGTCTCACCGATATACTTTTCTGTGTCGTTGAGAACTCACTCGGTGGAACCGAGTGGCTCTTTTTGGTCCTACCAAAAAGGCTGACAAGTTCCTGTTAAGGAGTTGGTCTGTCTCGGCCCCACTGAAAATTTCATTTCGGCTGTACCGATATGTATGTGATAGATTGCAAAACTTTTGAAAAACTCATTGCTCAAATTTCAAAAATAGCCTCATTTTTTGATGACTCATCTACTTTTGCTCATCTACACTCTATTCATAGGGTCAGCATGTCAGATTAAGAAGACAGTCAGAACAGGTTAGAGCAGAGAGCAGACATGAGTTCAGGCACAAGCCGAGAGCCCAGTTCATTCTCAGATCTAGGCACCCCCATCTCACATGGGTTGCCCAAGGCTGCCACCAGAATAAGAAAGAGGTTGAACTCAGAAGAAGAAGATTCAGACTTTGTCCCTGAGGAAGTTCTTGCTAAGAAGCAAGAGAAGGCTACCAAGAAAGCTGCAACTAAGAGAAGGCTACCAAGAGAAGGCTACTTCCTCTAGAAGGGTTGTCAGCAAAATATATGCACCAGCTTCATCCTGAAGGCTTATGAGACTGCCAAGGCAACTATTTCCGTTGAGATCCCCAAGAAAGCTATGCCTACGAAGGTAGGAGAGAAAAAGGCCAGGAAGAGGATCATTCATGTGACTGGCAGGCCTACTTCCATGTTTGAGGATCCAGAAGCTGTTGATGCCGAGGAAGAGGAGGTTGAGCCAGCAAAGGCTCCTCCCAAGAAGAAGGCAAAGAAGTTGATGTCTGATGCTATGCCCAAAACCAGCACATCCAAGAAGGCTGCTGAGAAGCCCAAGAGGACCACTAGGCAGATTTCAGCCTCTGAGAAGAACAAAGGGAATGCCTCCAGAGTTGAAGCTGATGATGATCTGACAATGTTAATGAAGCTTAGACCACACCTCCCTGTTCATAATGCCAGCTATCCAGTAGCTGAGGACATGGAGAAGAGGAAGGACTTAGGACTGAGGGCATGGAGAGCTATTGATCCTTATGCCCAAAGAAAGAAAATAGTTGTGGACTACAGGTTCTATAACAACGAGGAGTAGGACTTCTATGAGACTGTGCTCTTTGACAAGAGTCCAGCTGTCACAACCCTAGCAAGCGTCTAGGCTAGCATTGTGTGTGCATCATCATCATCATCATTGCATCAATATGAAATGGGGAGAAAGAAATAAACCCTAAGCATTTTATGAATTAAAGGAATTCCAAACAAATGAAATTTCAACAAATCCAAAATGCCCATCAAAAATGTTCCCTATGTCTGATAATTAAGGGCATGGATATACCAGGGACCATTTCAATTATTTGAACATTTGAAATATTTTAAATTATTGAATTAAGTCTCTGAAAATGACAAATAAAAATATTATCGTTATCACTGCTTTCAAAATAATCTGAAACTTTTGATACAAGTTAGAAATATTCAAACTTGAATTATAAAAGTTTTTAGAATTATTTGAAGGGGTATTTTGGACCTGCAAGCAATAAACAAATGTCAGAGGAAATCAGAAAACAGAAATAAAGGAAAAAGAAAAGAGAGAGAGGGAGTTACCTGGTGGCCCATCTGGCCCAGGAGGGTCTTCGTCCTCCTGGCGTCCAGTCGGCATGGCGCATGGTCGCCGCGCGCTCACGCCGGTGGCGCCACGCCACCTCCCTGCTTGGCCCCTCCCTCGCCAACGCGATGCCGGGGATAAGCATCGACGCGCCTCCCCGCCGCTCTCTCCCTCCGTTCCCCTGCTCTCTCCTCTTCTCCTCTTTGCTTCGCCATGGCCACCCCATAGTTCGCCGCCGTTTGCTCACCTCCATCCATCCCCCGTATTGTAGAGGAGGCAGGAGCTCCGCCTCGACCCCCTGGTCCTCCTCGCCAAAGGAATCGCCGCCCGGAGCTCCATCGAGGGAACCCTGACCTCTTCTTCCTCCTCGGGTCAGAAGGTCGCCGTCGTCGATTCCTCGCCATCAAGCCGTCCCCGAGCTCCAGTTCGTCGCCTCAGCACCCGCAGTGAGCCCCCGAGCATTTCCCCTCTCTTTCTGTTCGATTTCGAGGCCCGTAGCTAAGCTCTGGCTCGAGCCCGAGCTCCGATCGCCGCCGTTCTCGTCGCCGATGACAACTCCGGTGACCAGTAGGTCATTCTGAGGATGTCATCGAGTTCGTAGAGTCCTGTAGGAGCCGTAGGTGCTTAGAGCGTGTGTTGTTGTGGTCTGTAGTTGTGGTTCCTTCGGAGCCTGAGCGCTGTCGTCCGCCAAGGTCGTAGCCGGCGACGTTCCAGGCCTCCCCAGCCTTGAGGCCGTGCCCAGATGGACGTGCGCATGCATGGGCAACAGTTTGAGCCCATCCGCCGTGGTTTTGGTCGCCGGAGGAGGATTTCCGAGCCCCTCCGCCGTTCCTGGAGTCGCCGGCGGCTCAACGCCGGTGACCCTGGTCGGTTAACCACGGGGGTTGACCCCTGGCAGGTGGGGCCATCCTCTGGTTAACCTTTGATTAGTAAAAAGTTAATTATTTTGATTAATTAAGTTAACTAGACAATGACATGTGGGCCCAGGCCTGATAATTAGTTAGGATTAGTGTTAGTTTTAATAGTTAAGTGAATGAGTCAATGACATGTGGACCCCACATGTCAGGTTTGACTCTAGGCCAGGTCAGCTGACTAGCTGATGTCATCATGACATCATGCTGATGCAATAAGTCAATTTCCTATTTAAAAATAATTCCAGAAATTATTTAAAACTTTGAAAAATCATCTAAATTAATCTGTAACTCAGATGAAAATAATTTATATATGAAAATTTATCAGAAAAATCCAATGAATCCAATGGTGCTATTCTCATGCATGTTAGAGCAACCTAAATAGGTGAACATGGACATTTTAGTATTAGGTCAATATATAGAATTTGAAATGACAACAACTTTGAACCTATATTCAAATGCATTTCAAATTGACAAGATCACTAATTACATTAGCTGATCCATGCATACTATCATGCCATGATCATGCATCATATTGTTGCATCTGCTTGTATTGAATGTTTCATCTGCGTTGCGGTAGGCCCTAATCCCGAGGATACTACTCCGTACCTTGACGAAGGAGAGAACTCTTCCGCAACCCCGCAAGGCAAGCAACCCCATTGATCATTCCGATAACATCCCATTCCCTCGCTCCTGCTCTCATTTATTGCATTAGGACAAACGATCACATGCCAGTCATACACGGTAGATGATCCCATTCTTATGCATGACCTGATCTTGTCACAGTAAATAGCTAAACCTTGCAACCTAGCATACCTGGTAGATGCTTGTGCCATGATGTGCTTAGCTTACCTTGCCTGCTATGTTTGCTAAGCTTAGAGTATGTCAGGTCTGTTTCATCTGGGTGATGAACTGAGTGAAACGGTGTTGTCCGATGTGATGAGCATATAATGAATACGATTTGGTAAGGTAGCGATGAGAGGCTATGTAGGAGTACATAGTGGGTTATCTCATTAGGACCGTTCTTAGGAACTGGGTTCCGTGTTTGTGATCCAAGACTAGTTACTACCACATGCTGGGCCCTGAAATATGACCCCGCTCGACTCATCAGTCGCCTAGTCCTTGGTCCAGGTATTGCAAGTAGTTTCTGGTGTTTATAGCATGCTGGAGGCCGTGCGTAGCGCTGACCCTCAGGGTGGGTTACGACGCGGTAGGCAGTGGAACGGTGTACCAAGGGTCACCCGAATGGTGGGCTTGGGAACCCTGCGCACATCGTTTGGGGCCGTAGCGGAAACTTCGGCCGGACTTCCGTGAGGATTCAGTCTCAAATAGGTGGTAGCCTGGACTAGGGGTCTTATGTGATTGATGGTCGTGGCCGACTCCCTCGCTGGGCATCCGCTTGAAGGTTGCCGAGGTGCATGGTTTATGGCACACAACGATAAGTGGCGAGAGCGTGTGTGAAGAAGTACACCCCTGTAGGGTTATGAAACTATTCGAATAGCCGCGTCCTCGGATATGGACTACTTGGAGAACTTATGTTGTTCATAGATAATCTAATGGATACTCCTAAAACTATCAAGACAAGTGTGAGTACCGTGGATACTCCTTGTAGCTTGCTATGACTCGTCTACACACGCTTGAGGCCGACACCTGCATTGCTGGGATATGTATGCCTGCTTCCGTACGGATGTGCCACTTGGGTTTTGTGACTGGTTATGTCGGCCCGGGTTCTTTGTTGTGTGATTGCCAGCAACATGTTCACATACGTGAGCCAAAAGACGCAAACGGTCCCGGCCAAGGTAAGGTTGCAGCCGTGGAGTGCCGTGCGTGAGGCCGCAAAGTGATGTGGCTTGTTACAGTATGGAATCACATGACTTAGGATCGGGGTCCCGACAGCGTTGGTATCAAAGTCTGACTGACTGCAGGACTACCAAGCCAAACCGGTCGAAGTTGAGTCTAGAAACACTATAGATAAGTAGGGGAATTGATTGAGGAAGGGAACGTAAGGCTCTTTTTACTCCTCTTCCCAAGTTATTATATGATGGGTCATTCTCATCTTTTCTACGGGGATAGGAACTAGGATTCTCATCTATTGCTTAGGATGACGAGTTACTAGCCATGGACCAATGGCTAGCTTGCTTGTGAATAAGTGCAGTTATTTTAGTGTTGTTGGTGTGACAAACAGATGGAGAAGAGATTTGAGTCTAGATAGTCGAGTGGTTATGCCTTTCCAATCTCTTTTCAATTGTCTCAAAAAATTTGTTGAGCAATTACAGCCGTTATGCTGTCCAATTTCTGCTAGGATCTCTAATGTCTTTGCATCATCCTCTGTTTCAGATGCCATCCCGTCCTTTCTGCCAGGTGGTCCGTCTGACCAGGTGCATCGATGTGCCGGGTCACACGGCCATGTTGGTTAGAGTGATGATGGAGGCTGGATATCGTTGGTACCCGGAGTACACAGTGGAGGAGCAGTACCGAGATTTCAACCAGAGTCAGTATTTGTGTACTGTTAGGATATACCCTTCATATCCAAGAGCTGCAGAGCCGCTTCACTGGACTCATGGATTGGGAGTTACCATAGATATGGCAGTTCAGGAAGCCGCTTACACTATGCTGACTATTATGAGGTTTCACCATGGTCTACTTCAGAACACGGAGTTCTGCTATGTTCCTGCTTCCATGGGAGGAGAGGATGGATATCTCAGTGCAGCCTACTCTGATCATTCTCATGAAGACCCTAGACTGCAAGTGACCTCTCAGATGTTGGAGAACAGGGATCGTGATGCACGTGCCCTTCGCATGGAGCTCTATGCTACCCGTGCCCGTCTTTGGACAGCCTTGACGCAGTTGGCACCTGTCGTGCAGACAGGTTATGGGGATATGGACATGCTGACTCCATCGCGGACTCATTTGCCAGCACACGTAGACTGGCCTGATGTTGGAGGCATCACCCCTCTTCGAGGACCGCTGTTGCCGCCGACAAGGGGACCAAGGCCACACCCGTGTCCTTATGGTTTCCAGGGATCCCAGGCTAGAGTGTTTCCAGATCCGCAGGTTCAGCTCCCAGGTCACGGGGGTAACCTGTATGAGGCATTCTACGGTGACATTTGAGTGCGTGGATGTTAGATCTAGTATGGTAGTAGACGTATCGCCACAGTCCTGTGTGTCTTGTGGGATATGATCAAGGTCGAGAGTTGAGTTCCGGAGGTGTAGATAGATAATGTATAGGATGCTTGTAATGCCTCCGATGAGTTGTGTCATCTCTCCGTAGTTGTTTTCAGCTTGGGTTTATACTAAACTAAGTCATGGTGTGTATGAAACCTAATGTTCATATGGTAGTTGGTTTACCATGTTGATTGGTGTTTATCCTACATGCCATGTTGACCAGTACATTCCTTATCTCATGTCTTAGAGTTGATGTTCTCTTTGTCTAAGTTGTGGTTTGTTTTCCCCAGGATGGTGGCAACTAGGAACAATCCCGTGCCTGCTCCTGAGCAGGGCGAGAGTAGCCAGCCAAGGCAAGAGGAGCTGCCACATGCACCATCCTTTGCAGAGGTGATGCTAGAGGCTGAAAGGAATAAGAGGGAGACCAATAGGCTGTTGGAAAGAATTGAACAAAACACAGCCCGTGCTCCCCGCAATGATCACCACGATGGAGTATCACTTGGTGACTTCATCAAGCTGTGTCCGCCCAAGTACCATCATTCGATCGACCCCTCGATGCGGATGATTGGCTGACTAGTATGTCACGTAAGATCCGAGCTACAAATGTTTCAGAGGCCAACAAGGTGACCTTTGCGACGTACTTTCTGGAGGGACCTGCCAACCTGTGGTGGGAAAGCTATGAAGCTATGTGTCCCCAAGGACCTGCGCCAACCTGGGCAGAGTTTAGCGCCGCATTTCGTCTCCATCACATCCTGAAAGGGCTGATGGACCGCAAGAGAGAGGAATTCTGCACCTTCACCCAGGGCAGATTGTCAGTGGATGCATACAGCCACGAGTTTGGAAACCTTGCTCGCTATGCCCTAGAGGAAGTCTCAACCGATGCCAAGAAGCAGGCTAGGTTCCGCAAGGGACTAAATGCTGAGCTTCGTCAAGATCTTCGTCTGCACGAGTGCACCACCTTCCAAGCTCTCGTCAATAAAGCTATCAATGCTGAGTCCAGATAGACTGACTACGAGGCCACAAGGAGGCATAACCGTGACTTCAACCCTGCATCGGGTTCAGGACCCAACAAGCGCCGAATATGGGTACCCAATGCAGCTATGCCGGCAAGGTACACTGCGAGGCCATCCTTCCAGGCACCTCGTCCAGTTCAGTCCAACCCTCCACCCAGACCATTTGGAGGACCACAAGTAAATGTTGCCCCTCGTGCTACAGTGGTATGCTACAAGTGTGGAGAACCGGGACATTATTCTCGTGAATGTCCCCAGAACAATGCCAAGCCCGCTGGACGCGGAAAACCAGGGAAAGCCTTCTATGTGAAGCCAACCCTTGCCCGTGGGCGAGTTAATTATGTGTCTGCTGAAGAAGCTCTTGAAGATCCTGATGTCATTCTAGGTACGCTTCTTGTTAATAGCCATCCAGCATTTGTTCTATTTGATACTGGGGCATCTCATTCATTCATCTCAGAAAGTCAGTTGCATAACATGTTTTTCTGTGACATGCCCACTCCTTTAGTAGTTCAGACTCCTAGATCAAAATGGCAAACTTCTAGAGTGAGCCATGACAATGAAATTCTGGTGGATAGACTAGTATTCCTAGCATCATTGATAGCTCTTAAGTCTTCGGACATCAATATCATTCTAGGTATGGATTGGCTGAAAGCCCACTATGCCAAGATTGATACTCATTCTAGGAATGTTCAACTTACACATCCCTCGGGAGAGATAGTTAATGTCTCTACTCGAACACCCAAGCGCCAACTCTATTCCTTAAATGCTAGCCCTCTCCCTAAGCTAGAATATATTCCGGTAGTCCGTGATTTTCCGGATGTCTTTCCAGAAGAACTGCCAGGTATTCCACCTGTCAGAGATGTTGAGTTCGTGATAGAACTTATTCCAGGGACAGTCCCAATAGCCAGAAGACCTTATAAGATGGCACCCCTAGAACTAGCCGAGCTAAAAACCCAACTCGATGAAGCTTTGAAGAAAGGTTTCATTCGTCCTAGTTCTTCTCCTTGGGCTTGCCCCGTCCTCTTCGTCAAGAAGAAGGATGGATCGGATCGGATGGTTGTGGATTACCGACTAGTGAACTTGGTCACTATCAAAAACAAGTATCCGCTCCCCAGGATCAACGATTTGTATGATCAACTCGCTGGATCCTCTGTTTTTTCCAAAATGGATTTGAGGTTGGGATACCATCAAATCAGAATTAGAAACGGGGACATTCCAAAAACGGCTTTTGTCACTCGTTATGGCCAATACGAGTACACCGTCATGTCCTTCGGTTTAACCAATGCCCCAGCTACCTTCTCTCGTCTGATGAATTCGATCCTCATGGAGTATTTGGATAAGTTCGTCGTGGTTTACCTTGATGACATACTCATTTACTCAAAGAACGAACAAGAACATGCCGAGCATCTGAGGCTGGTATTGATGAAACTTCGAGAGCACCGCCTGTATGCCAAATTCTCTAAGTGTGAATTCTGGTTGCCGGAAGTGACCTATCTGGGCCACGTGATCTCTGGCAAAGGTATTGCTGTCAATCCCGAGAGAGTTTAGACCGCCCTTGATTGGACTCAACCTGAATCGGTTAAGCAAGTTCGGAGTTTCCTTGGCTTAGCGAGCTATTGTCGCCGCTTTGTTGAGAATTTCTCCAAGGTTGCGAAACCTCTGACTGAACTCCTCAAGAAAGATAAGAACTTCAAGTGGAACCCACAATGCGAGCATAGTTTTCAGGAGTTGAAAAGACGACTGACCTCTGCTCCCGTTCTGGTGCCACCAGATTTTTCTAAGGACTTTATTATCTATTGCGACGCCTCGCGACAACGATTAGGTTGCATTCTCATGCAAGATCGTCATGTGATTGCTACGCATCTCGACTGTTGCGTCCACATGAGGATAATTATCCAACACATGATCTTGAGCTTGCAGCTGTAGTCCATGCACTAAAGACATGGCGACATTACCTTCTGGGCAATCGTTGCGAGATATTCACTGATCACCAAAGTCTGAAATATATTTTCACCCAGTCGGATTTGAATCTCAGGCAAAGACGGTGGGTAGAGTTGATTACAGATTACGACTTAGGGATAACTTACACCCCAGGGAAAGCCAATGTCATGGCGGATGCACTAAGTCGTAAGTCTTATTGTAACAATCTGATGTTACAACCAGGTCAACCGCTTCACTATGAGGAATTCCGGAAGTTAAACCTTCACATTGTTCCTCAAGGATTCCTATCCAACCTGGTTGCGAAACCTACTCTTAAGGATCAAATCATAGCTGGCCAAAGGCGTGATAAGGGAATCTCCCGGATCAAAGAGAAACTCGTTAGCGGTCTCGCTAAGGAATTCTCTTTAGATGATCAAGGTGTAGTGCTCTTCCAGGGCCGTTTGGTGGTTCCTAAGAGCCAACATCTCAGGCAGCTGATTCTTAAGGAGGCTCATGATTCTCCTCTCACAATTCATCCTGGTAGTACCAAAATGTATCAGGACCTACGCCAAAGGTTCTGGTGGACTAGGATGAAGAGAGAAATTGCTCAGTATGTTGCTAACTGTGACATTTGTCGTCGTGTGAAAGTAGAACATCAAAGGCCTGCTGGCACCCTTCAACCCTTAGCCATTCCTGAATGGAAATGGGATAAGATCGGTATGGATTTCATCACCGGTTTTCCCAGGACCAAGAGAGGGAACAATGCTATATTCGTAGTCATTGATCGCCTCTCTAAAGTGGCTCATTTCCTTCCTGTTCGTGAAAGCATTACTGCTAGTCAACTAGCGGAGTTATATGTTTCTCGAATAGTTTCTCTTCATGGTGTTCCTCTGGAGATTAACTCACACCGTGGAAGTATCTTTACTTCTCGATTTGGGAAAGTTTTCAAACTGCCATGGGGACTCATCTATCCTTTAGCACTGCTTTCCACCCTCAATCAAGTGGTCAAGTTGAGCGAGTCAATCAAATTCTTGAAGACATGCTCCGAGCTTGTGTTATATCTTTCGGTATGAATTGGGAGAACTTCCTTCCATTTGCTGAATTCGCATATAACAATAGTTATCAATCAAGCTTGGGCAAAGCCCCTTTTGAAGTTCTCTATGGACGAAAATGCCGAACACCTCTTAACTGGTCAGAAACCGGAGAGAGGCAACTCTTTGGCCCGGACATGATTCAGGATGCAGAGGAGCAAGCTCGCGTTATTCGTGAAAAGTTGAAAACAGCCCAATCCCGTCAAAAGAGTCAATATGACCGTCATCATAAGTCTGTGACTTATGAAGTTGACGAGCAGGCTTACCTTCGGGTTACACCTCTGAAGGGTACCCATCGATTTGGTATCAAAGGAAAGTTGGCTCCTCGTTACATTGGACCTTTTCGCATTCTTGCTAAACGAGGAGAGGTTGCCTACCAATTGGAACTTCCTTCGCATCTTTCCAAAGTTCATGATGTCTTCCATGTCTGTCAACTCAGGCGTTGCTTTTCGGACCTTGTCCGAGAAGTGGACCACGAAACGCTTGATATCCAAGATAACCTTTCATACCGAGAATACCCCGTTCGTGTTTTGATTAATTTTGATTAATTAAGTTAACTAGACAATGACATGTGGGCCCAGGCCTGATAATTAGTTAGGATTAGTGTTAATTTTAATAGTTAAGTAAATGAGTCAATGACATGTGGACCCCACATGTCAGGTTTGACTCTGGGCCGGGTCAGCTGACCAGCTGATGTCATCATGACATCATGCTGATGCAATAAGTCAATTTCCTATTTAAAAATAATTCCAGAAATTATTTAAAACTTTGAAAAATCATATAAATTAATCTGTAACTCAGATGAAAATAATTTATATATGAAAATTTATCAAAAAAATCCAATGAATCCAATGGTGCTATTCTCATGCATGTTAGAGAAACCTAAATAGGTGAACATGGACATTTTAGTATTAGGTCAATATATAGAATTTGAAATGACAACAACTTTGAACCTATATTCGAATGCATTTCAAATTGACATGATCACTAGTTACATTAGCTCATCCATGCATACTATCATGCCATGAGCATGCATCATATTGTTGCATCTGCTTGTATTGAATGTTTCATCTGCGTTGCGGTAGGCCCTAATCCGGAGGATACTACTCCGTACCCTGACGAAGGAGAGAACTCTTCCGCAACCCTGCAAGGCAAGCAACCCCATTGATCATTTCGATAACATCCCATTCCCTTGCTCCTGCTCTCATTTATTGCATTAGGACAAACGATCACATGTCATTCATACACGGTAGATGATCCCATTCTTATGCATGACCTGATCTTGTCATAGTAAATAGCTAAACCTTGCAACCTAGCATACCTGGTAGATGCTTGTGCCATGATGTGCTTAGCTTACCTTGCCTGCTATGTTTGCTAATTAGAGTAGGTCAGGTATGTTTCATCTGGGTGATGAACTGAGTGAAACGGTGTTGTCCGATGTGATGAGCATATAATGAATACGATTTGGTAAAGGTAGCGATGAGAGGCTATGTAGGAGTACATAGTGGGTTGTCTCATCGGGACCGTTCTTAGGAACTGGGTTCCCTGTTTGTGATCCAAGACTAGTTACTACCACATGCTGGGCCCTGAAATATGACCCCGCTCGACTCATCAGTCGCCTAGTCCTTGGTCCAGGTATTGCAAGTAGTTTCTGGTGTTTATAACATGCTGGAGGCCGTGCGTAGCGCTGACCCTCGGGGTGGGTTACGACACGGTAGGCAGTGGCATGGTGTACCAAGGGTCACCCGAATGGTGGGCTTGGGAACCTTGCGCACATCGTTTGGGGCCATAGCGGAAACTTCGGCCAGACTTCCGTGCGGGTTCAGTCTCAAATAGGCGGTAGCCTGGACTAGGGGTCTTATGTGATTGACGGTCGTGGCCGACTCCCTCGCTGGGAATCCACTTGAAGGTTGCCGAGGTGCATGGTTTATGGCACACAGCGATAAGTGGCGAGAGCGTGTGTGAAGAAGTACACCCCTGCAGGGTTATGAAACTAGTTGAATAGCCGCGTCCTCGGATATGGACTACTTGGAGAACTTATGCTGTTCATAGGTAATCTAATGGATACTCCTAAAAATATCAAGACAAGTGTGAGTACCGTGGACGGCACTCTTCCGGAAGGGGAAGGTGAATCCATGGTGGTGTATTGTGATGGAGATAGTGGACTCGTGTGCGATAACTGAAATTGTAACAAAGAGTTTAAAATTGAGTAGTGTAGGTTAGCCATGAGTCAAAGCTAGCATTCCTGCATGAACTCCACCACCCACCTTATTGATACATGAGCATAAATAGACTAGGTCTGTTTTAAAGACTTGCTGAGTACGATTGTACTCATCCTTGCTTAATAAATGTTGCAGAAGAGAACCAGGACCCTCAGGTGGGTTCTATCTAGACGTTGACAATGCCGAATAGCTGGTGTCCCAGCTACGATCTTGCCCGTGTGGTGGGTTGTAGATAGTCGGGCCGTGTGCCTCTTTTCTATTCCGCCGTCTGTACACAGACAGCTTAAGTTTCCACTGGCTTGTATGACTTTGTTTGTATGGTTTTGGGTGTCGGTTCATGTGACCCCTACCTGTAAGAACATATTATGCAAGGCTTGTCTGAGCCTCTTAAATAAAAGTCATGTTGTTATATGGTTATGTTGTGATGCCATAGTTGTATCTATGCATATCGGGCATGTCGTACGTACGTGTGACGTGCAACGGTATGTATGGGATCCGACACCTAGTCGTGTCCCTTTAGTAGTACTCTTTACGGGAAACTGCCTCTTTGTGTTTCCACCGAGCCGTGGTAGCTTGCTACTGCTCCGGACACATTGATTGACCAGCATGTATCCTTCTTTGCAGCTGTGTCTGTCCCTTCGGGGAAATGTCTCGCAGTGTAATGGAGTCACTGTAGCCTGCTATGACTCGTCTACGTGCAGTGATGACATTCGTGTCTCGCGACGTAATGGAGTCCTTGTAGCTTGCTATGACTCGTCTACACACGCTTGAGGCCGACACCTGCATTGCTGGGATATGTATGCCTGTTTCCGTACGGATGTGCCACTTGGGTTCTATGACTGGTTATGTCGGCTCGGGTTCTTTGTTGTGTGATTGCCAGCGACATGTTCACATACGTGAGCCAAAAGACGCAAACGGTCCCGGCCAAGGTAAGGCTGCAGCCATGGAGTACCGTGTGTGAGGCCGCAAAGTGATGTGGCTTGTTACAGTATAGAATCACATGACTTAGGATCGGGGTCCCGACACCAGCTGTCAGCGATATGCGATACGTTGATTGGAAGTACATCAAGGAGAATGAGGACTACTTTCCAAGTGTCTAGGACAACTTCCATTGCATTGGTCTTGATGAATTCATATGCAGAGAATTCACAACATGGAATGACGAGATGATCATGCAGTTCTACTCCAATGCACACTTCTATGGAGATGGTAGAATTGTGTGGATGACTGAAGGTGCCCGATATGAATCAACTATTGAGGAATGGGCAGAGATCTTAGGAGTTCCTGAAGCACAGGATGGTGACCTGGATGTCCACTCAGAATCCAAGTCTAGTCACAATGCTATGGCCAACATGTATAAGGAGATCCCTACTGACAAAGTGAAGTCTCACCAGCTAGGGTCCATTTAGTTTCTCCAGGCCGGCCTACGCACTATCAACACCATTCTGAGGCATACCCTGATGCCCAAGTCCGGAGATGACAAGATGATCTGAGGCCACTCCATCAACCTGTTGATCCATCTTGACACTCACACCAGGATCAGAGTCATGGACTTGATTGTAGAGACAATCAAGAGGGTTTCTCCTGATTAGAAGCGCTCATGCTGTTATGCACCCTACATCTAGATGCTCATAAACTCAAGACTGGAGAAGCACATCTTTGCCCTGGATCACCCACATGTGCCCCTACAGCCAGATCTAGAGGACAACGTCGTGGTGATGGAAGCTGATCATCCCACTTCTGCTGCAGCTCAGGAAGCAGCAGAGACAGTGAGAGCCACTAGTGCTCAAGCCCCTCGATCCAGGAGCGAGCAAATGGATTTGCTGATATCATCCATTCAGAGCATGCAAAAGGACATTAAGGGGATTCTGGATAACCAAAACAGTCTTGTCAGGATCTTTGAGACCAGAATCAAGTCCCTTACTGATAAAGTGCACGGGCTGACGAAGATAGTCACAGAACTTCAGCATGAAGTTGACTCCGTGGAAATCCCTCGGGTCTCTTCTACTTCAGATGAGGATGATGATGATGATGAGGATGATTCACCTCTAGGGCCAGGCACTCAGTTCACTACTCAGGCCAGATCAGCCACAGTGCCAGCTTCAATAGCCCCATCAGCTCCATCAGTGACCACTCCAGCTCCATCTACGACATCTATAGAGATCTTCGCCGATGTCGTCATCTCAACTCCTTCATCAACAACCGGACAAGATGCACCCAAGAATGCTTAGATGTATGCCTTTGAACTTTTTGGTAACTTGTTGCCAAAGGGGGAGAAGTGTATGTAGATCTATAGGCTTCGAGCGAGAGATAGATTTTCCTTTTTACTTGCTTTTCAAAAACATTTGGTTCTTTTGATTTGATGTGAGATACTTTTGTGTTTGCGTTATGATACTATGTTATGGGTGATGCTACTATTTCCTATCATCTTAATGCTCATGAGATTGTCATTCACCCTTACTTATGTGTGTTGTGCCATGTTATTCACTCTAATTATTCTCGCACACCACCAAGTTGTATGTGACATGGAAGAAGTACCCCATATACCTAATCGATTGTGCATTTGCATTCAAACGCAAGTTGAAAATAATGAACAAATTTAGGGGGAGCTCTTGCTTATCACATACCTCTCAAAGCGACGATTAATCTCATTGATTTTATCATATGTCGAAGCTTTGATCTATATCTTGTCATCAATTACCAAAATGGGGGAGATTGAAAGCACATTTGCTCCCTTCGTGGTTTTGGTAATTAATAACAACATATAAGTCATTGAACTAATGTTTCCACTATGTATATTTGAGGAAATGTTCAATGAGAGGATTGGCAAAAAGGAGATTGTGGAGAAACCCCAAGATGCAAGCAAATAGGTTGGCCAAGCTTCAAGCAACAGGATTCTACATTTTATATTTGTGAGAAATCACTTTGAGTCCATAGGAAAGCCAATACTATTAAAAGGGGGTAAAGTTTTGGTGTTGAATAATATGCTCAAACGTGCACAAGTGATAGTCGCCAAAAACATCCACAAAACTCTCCCACCAAAGTCTGTTCTATACCCAACACTCAAAATTGGTGCAACCAACTATCCCGCTTCGGTGCCACCGATTCCAGTACCTAGATAGATTCTGCCAAACCCTAGCCACTTCGGTGCAACCGATTCCACATCGGTGCCATCGAGTTTAGGTTGCCAACTTTCTGTTACGCAAATTCACATTTTCGGTTCCACCGAGAATGTTGGATCGGCGTCACCGAGATTGGAAATCTGACCGTTGGTTACCTTATCGGTGCAACCGAGTTTCCTATATCGGTCTCACCGAGATTCAAAAGTTTCCACCTTTTGGTCACTTCGGTACCACCGAGATTAACACATTGGTGTCACCGAGTTGGTCATTTTGTGTGTAACGGTTGGATTTTTGGGGATGCCTATATATACCCTTTCACCACCACTCACTCGAAAGAGAAGCACTCAGAACTATTCCATACCTATCCTATCAAATTTTCTGAGAGAGAACCACCTACCCTTGTGTTGAGGTCAAGATCTTCCACTCCAATCATATGGATCTTGATTTCTAGCCTCCCCAAGTTGCTTTCCACCAATCCCATCTCTTCTACCAAGAGAAATCTTTGAGAGAAAGATTGTGTGTTGAGGAGTCTATCATTTTGAAGCACAAGAGCAAGGAGTTCATCATCATTACCGAGCCTATTACCTTTTGGAGGGTGGTGCCTCCTAGATTGGTTAGGTGTCGCTTGGGAGCCTCCTACTTCGTGTTGTGGAGTGAACCAAGAAGTTTGTAAGGGCAAGGAGATCGCCTAATTTGTGAAGATCTACCCCATAGTGAGGCTAGTCCTTCGTGGACGGAAGTCGTATGGAATAGTCAAGGTTGCTACTTTGTGGAGCCTTTTGGGTGGAGCCCTCTGTGGACTCTCGCATATGTTACCTTTCGTGGGTTGAAGACTCCATAAATGTGGATGTACGATAGCGCCACCTATCGGAACCATGGGAAAAATCATCGTGTCCTCAATTGTGTTTGATCTTCCTACCCTCTCCCTTAGATACATGCTTGTTGTTACTTTCCGCTGCTATATACTCTTAGACTTGCATGTGTAGGGTGTACTTGACTCGCCATGAAATGCTAAAAACTGTCAACCATAAAATTTGGTATAGGCAAAACCTTTAATTGGTCAAGTAGTCTAATCACCCCCCCTCTAGACCTACTTTCGATCCTACAGGGGTTCCGTCTATGGGTGTAGGAGTGCTAACAAGGCGTCTTGGATTCTCCATCTAAATCGCGGTAAACAAGTTGACACTTAGATAAAAGTCATTTTTATGATAACGGATTCGTGACAATAAAAAAAGATAAAACTATTACAACAACACTTCATATTTGTCCTCCGGGTAGACAGTTCTGTTGGAAATATGCCCTAGACGCAATAATAAATTAGTTGTTATCATATTTCCTTGTTCATGATAATCGTTTATTATCCATGCTGGAATTGTATTGATCGGAAACTCAGATACATGTGTGGATACATAGACAACACCATGTCCCTAGTATGCCTCTGATGGACTAGCTCATTGATCAAAGATGGTTAAGGTTTCCTAGACATGGACATGAGATGTCATTTGATGATGGTATCACATCATTAGGAGAATGATGTGATGGACAAGACCCAAACTTTAAACGTAGCATATGATTGTGTCAGTTTATTGCTACAGTTTTCTGCATGTCAAGTATATGTTTCTATGACCATGAGATCATGCAACTCACTGAAACCGGAGGAGTACCTTGTGTGCATCAAACGTCGCAACATAACTGGGTGACTATAAAGGTGCTCAAAAGCTATCTCCGAGGGTGTCTGTTGGGTTGGCAAGGATCAAGATTGGGATTTGTTACTCCGTGTGACGGAGAGGTATCTCAGGGCCCACTCAGTAATACAACATCACTATAAGCCTTGCAAACAATGTGACTAGAGAGTTAGCCATGGGATCTTGTATTATCGAACGAGTAAAGAGACTTTCCGGTAATGATATTGAACTAGGTATGGATATACTGACGATTGAATCTTGGGCAAGTAACATACCGAAGAACAAAGGCAACTTCATATGGGATTAACTGAATCCTTGACATAGAGGTTCAACCGATAAAGATCTTCGTAGAATATGTAGGAATCAATATGGGCATCCAGGTCCTGCTATTGGTTATTGACCATAGAGGTGTCTCGGTTATTTCTACATAGTTCTTGAACCCGCAGGGTCTACACACTTAAGGTTCGGTGACGTTTCGGTAGTATAGAATTATGAATGGTGGTGACTGAAGGTTGTATGGAGTCCCGGATGAGATCCCAGATGTCACAAGGAGCTCCAGATTGGTCCGTAGGTAAATATTGATATATAGGAAATTGGTATTTGGGTTCCGAAAAAGTTTTGAGCACTACTGGTAGTGTACCGGGAGTGACGAAAGGGTTCCGGGGGTCCACCATGAGGGCCCACCCACCCCGGGGGGCACATGGGCCTAGGTGGCTGCGCACCATCCCATAACGGGCTAGGAAACCGACCACAAAGGGCCCTTGCGCCCAAGGGTAGGTGGGGAGGTGCCTTCGAGGGGAGGGAGACCTCCCTAGGGTGCCCACCTCCCTTATGGGAGGTGGACTCCTCCCTATCTTGGCCGGCCAGCCCTCCTTGGAGGAGGGGCCAAGTCTATGCCCTACCTACCCATTCCTCCTATAAATAGAGAGGGATAGGGAGGGCAGCACAACCCTAAGGAATAGGTGCAGCCCTCCCTCTCTCCCTAGATCTGTTTCTCCTCCAAAACGCGTCCATGGCAGCGCTTGGCGAAGCCCTGCTGAGATCGCTCCACCACCGCCGCCACCACGCCGTTGTGCTGGCGGAGAACTCATCTACCTCTCTGCTCCCTCTTGTTGGATCAAGAAGGCAGAAATTGTCATCGGGCTGTACGTGTGCTAGAGGCGTAGGTTCCGTCCTTTCGGCACTAGATCGGCACGGATCGTGATGAGATCGCGGGACGGATTGTGATCGGATCGTGGGATGGATCATGATGGGATTGCGGGACGCTCGGCGATTTGGATAGCAAAGACGTTCGACTACATCAACCGCATTACTTAACGCTTCCCGCTTAGCGATCTACAAGGGTATGTAGATCCACTCTCCCTCTCGTAGATGCTCATCACCATGTATAGATCTTACGAGTGTAGGAAATTTTTTGTTTCCCATGCAATGTTCCCCAACAGTGGTATCATGAGCTAGGTCTAAGCATAGATGAGATCTTGAGTAGAACACAAAGAGTTTGTGGGCGTTGATATTCATATTGCTTCCTTCCTTAGTCTTTTCTTGGTTCAACGGTATTGTGGGATGAAGCGTCTCAGACCGACTTTACTCATACGCTTACAAGTGACCGTGTTCCATCGACTAACATGTGACTTCGTCGCATAAATATGGCTGGCGGGTATCTGTCTCTCCCACTTTAGTTGGATCAGATTTGATTAAGGCGATCCTTGTAAAAGGTTCAAAAGCAATCTTCATATCACTGTTGTTGTTTTTTCCTAGGTAAGAATCGTTCTTGCTAGATACCCATAGAAGCCACGTAAAACATGCAACAACAATTAGAGGACGTCTAACTTGTTTTTGCAGGGTATGTTGTGATGTGATATGGCCAATTTCATGATGTGATATATGTGATGTATGACATGATCATGTTTTTGTATAGAATATCGCGACTTGCATGTCAATGAGTATGGCAACCGGCAGGAGCCACAGGGTTGTCTTTAATTATTGTATGACCTGCGTGTTAATCATTAAGCGCGATGTAATGCTTTACTTTATAGCTAAACGGTAGCAATAGTAGTAGAAGCATGGTAGGCGCGACAACCCCAATGGAGACATGTTGATGGAGATCAAGATGATGGATATCATGGTGTCATGGCGGTGACGATGGAGATCATGCCGGTGCTTTCAAGATAGAGATCAAAAGCACAAGTTCATGGCCATATCATGTCACTTATGATTTGCATGTGATGTTAATCCTTTTATGCACCTTATTTTGCTTAGGATAATGGTAGCATTATAAGGTGATCCCTCACTTAAATTTCAACGTAAATTGTGTTCACCCCGAGTGTGCACCGTTGCGAAAGTTCGTCATGTCGAGACACCACATGATGATCGGGTGTGATAGACTCTACGTTCACATACAACGGGTGCAAGCCAGTGTTGCACGTGCAGAACACTCGTGTTAAACTTGACGATCCTAGCATGTACAGACATGGCCTTGGAACACAAGAGGCCAAAAGGTCGAACATGAGTCATATAGTAGATATGCTCAACATGATGATGTTCACCATTGAAACCACCTCAACTAACATGATGATCGGACTTGAGTTGGTGAATTTGGATCATGTATCACTCGAATGACCGGAGGGATGTCAATTTGAGTGGGAGTTCTTAAGTAATATGATTAGTTGAAATCATTATCATGAACATAGTCAGTAGTGTCTTTGCAAATTATGTTGTAGCTCACGTTGTAGCTCCCTTGAATTTTTATATGTTCCTAGAGAAATAGAGTTGAAATATGATGGTAGCAATATTGCGGACTGGGTCCGTGATGTGAGCATTTTCCTCATTGGTGCATAGAAGGCTTATGTCCTTAATGCACCGCTCGGTGCGCCACCCCTATAGCATCGTCTATAGATGTTGTGAACATCTGACAGGCACGTTCCGATGACTACTTGATAGTTTAGTGCGTGATACATTATGGCTTAGAATTGAGGCTCCAAAACGTTTTGAACGTCACGGAACATATAAGATGTTCTAAGACCTGAAATTCGGATCTCAGGCTCGTGCCCGTGTTGTGAGATATGAGATCTCCAACAAGATTCTTTTCCTGCAAGAGAATAGCTTAATCGTTGAGCATCTGCTCAGATTGTCTGGGTGCTACAATCGCTTGAATCGAGTGGGAGTTGATCTTCCAGATACGATAGTAATTGATATAGTTCTCTGAGTCACTATCACTAACCTACTAGAACTTCGTGATGAACTATAATTATGCCAGGGATAGAAATGATGATCCCTGAGCTGTTCGTGATGTTTGACACCATGAAGGTAGAAATAAAGAAGGAGCATCAAGTGTTGATGGTTAATAAAACCACTAGTTTCGAGAAGGGCAAGGGCAAGGAGAGGAAACTTCATGGATGGCAAGTTAGTTGCTGCTCCAGTGAAGCAACCCAAAGTTGAACCCAAACCCCAGACTAAGTGCTTCTATTATGAGGAGAGCGGTCGCTGAAGTGGAACAACCCTAGATACTTGGTAGATAAGAAGGCTGGCAACGTCGACAGAAGTATATTTGTTATATGTGTTATTGATGTGTACCTTGCTAGTACTCCTAGTAGCACCTGGGTATTGGATACCGATTCGGTTGCTAAATGTTAGTAACTCGAAGTAAAAGCTACGGAATAAATGGAGACTAGCTAAGTGTGAGGTGACAATGTGTTGGAAATGTTTCCAAGGTTGATGTGATCAACATCGCACGCTCTCTCTACCTTCGAGATTAGTGACAAACCTAAATAAATGTTATTTAGTGTTTGCGTTAAGCATGAACATGATTAGATCGTATTTATTGCAACACGGTTATTCATTTAAGTTAGAGAATAATGGATATTCTGTTTACATGAATAATACCTTCAATGGTCATGCACCCAGTGAGAATGGTTTGTTGAATCTTGATCGTAGTAATACACATGTTCATAACATTGATGCCAATAGATACAAATTTAATAATGATAGTACCACATACTTGTGGCACTGCTGCTAAATGTCATATTGGTATAAAGCGCATGCAGAAACTCCATGTTGATGGATCTTTGGACTCACTCAATTTCGAATCGGTTGAGACATGCGAACCATGCCTCTTGGGCAAGATGACTAAGGACCCTGTTTTCCGGTTTGATGGAGCGGGCAAGTGATTTATTGGAAATGATACATGTTGATGTATGCAATCCAATGAGTCTTGTAGCGTGCGGTGGATATCATTATTTTATTACCTTCACTAATGATTTGAGTAGATATAGTCTATATTTACTTAATGAAATATAAGTCTGAATCGTTTGAAAAAGTTCAAGCAAATTCAGAGTGAAGTTTAAGATTGTCATGACAAGAAGATAAAACTGCCCGCGATGTGATCGTGGAGGTGAATATCTGAGTTACGAGTTTGGCATACAACTTTAGACAATGTGAAAGTTGTTTCATAACTCACGCCACCTGGAACACCATAGTGTGATGGTGTGTTCGAACGTCATAGTCATGCTCTATTGGATATGGTGCGAACTATGATATCTCTTATCGTTTTGCCACTATCAATTTGGGGTTATGCATTAGACAAAACTACATTCACTTTAAATAGGGCACCATCTAAATCCGTTGAGATGACATCATATGGTTTGGCAGAAACCTAAGCTGCCATTTCTTAATGTTTGGGGCTGCGACGCTTGCGTGAAAAAGGTTTTCACCTAGAGAGATTCAACCCAAAGCAGGCAAATGCATCTTCATAGAATACCCTAAGAATAGTTGGGGTACACCCTCTATCTCAGATCCGAGTACAAAGTGTTTGTTGCTAAAACTGGGTCCTTTCTCGAGAAAGAGTTTCTCTCGAAAGAATTGAGTGGGAGGAAGATAGAACTTGATGAGATTGTTGAACCTTTGTTCAACCAGAGAGTAGCGCAGCACAGAAAGTTGTTTTCGTGGAGCCTACGTCAGTTGAAGAGGAAGTTAATGATGATGATCATGAAGCTTCGGATGAAGTTACTATCAAACCTCGTAGGTCAACAAGGACGCGCACTGCTCCTGACTGGTACGACAACCCTGTCTTGGAGGTCATGTTGTTGGACAACGATGAACCTACGAGCTATGAAGAAGCGATGATGGGCCCGGATTCCGACAAATGGTTAGAGACCATGAAATCCGAGAAAGGATCCATGTATGAAAACCAAGAATAGATTTTGGTAGACTTTCTCGTTGGACGGTAGGTCATTGAGTACAAATGGACCTTTAAGATGAAGACAGACGCTAATGGTGAATGTCACTATTTGTAAAGCTCGACTTGTCACAAATAAGTTTTCGCCAAGTTCAAGGAGTTTACTACGATGAGACCTTCTCGCCCGTAGCGATGCTAAAAGTATGTTGGAATTATGTTAGCAGTTGCTGCATTTTTCAATTATGAAATCTGGCAGATGGATGTCAAGACATCGTTTCCTTAACGGTTTACTTGAGGAAAGGTTGTATGTGATACAACCACAAAGCTTTGTCGGTCCTAAGGATGCTAAAAGGTGTGCGATCTCTAGCAATCCTTCTATGGGCTAGAGCAAGCATCTCGGAGTTAGAATATACGCTTTGATAAGGTGATCAAAGTTTTTGAGTCTATACCAAGTTTATGAGAAACTTTTATTTACAATAAAGTGAGTGGGAGCACTATAGAATTTCTGATAAGCATATGTGGATGACATACTGTTGGTCGGAAATGATGTAGAATTTCTGGAAAGCATAAACGATTGTTTGAAAAGAGTTTTTCAAAGGAAGACCTGGATAAAGCTACCTAATTGTTGAGCATCAAGATCTATAGAGATAGATCAAGATGCTTGATGATACTTTCAGTGAGTACATACCTTGACAAGATTTTGAAAGAGTTCAAAATGGATCAGTCAGAGAAAGAATTCTTGCCTGATTTGTAAGGTGTGATGTTCAGTAAGACTCAAAGCTCGACCACGACAGAAGAAAGAGAAAGGGCGAAGGTCGTCCCCTATGCTTTAGCCATAGGCTCTATATAGTATGCCATGTTGTGTACCGCACCTATGTGTGTGCCTTGCCATGAGTCCGTCAATGGGTACAAGAGTGATCCAGGAGTGGATCATTGGACAGCGATCAAGATTATCCTAAGTAACTAAAAGACTAAGGAAATGTTTATTGATTATGGAGGTGATAAAGAGTTCGTCGTAAAGAGTTACATCGATGCAAACTTTAACACTAATCCGGATGGCTCTTAGTAGCAATCCGGATACGTATAGTGGAGCAACCATTTCGAATAGCTCCAAGTGGAGTGTGGTAGCAATGTCTATAGTATGACATAGAGATTTGCAAAGTACACACGGATCTCAATGTCGCAGACCCGTTGACTGAAAGACCTATCTCACATGCAAAGCATGATCAAGCCCCAGAACTCATTGGATGTTAGATTCATAACAATGCGAATAACATGGTGATGTGAACTAGATTATTGACTCTAGTGCAAGTGGGAGACTGTTGGAAATATGCCCTAGAGGCACTAATAAATTAGTTGTTATCATATTTCCTTGTTCATGACAATCGTTTATTGTCCATGCTAGAATTGTATCGATCGGAAACTCAGATAGATGTGTGGATACATAGACAAGACCATGTACCTGGTATGCCTCTCATGGACTAGCTCGTTGATCAAAGATGGTTAAGGTTACCTAGCCATGGACATGAGATGTCATTTGATAACGAGATCACATCATTAGGATAATGATGTGATGGACAAGATCCAAACTATAAACGTAGCATATGATCATGTCAGTTTATTGCTACAGTTTTCTGCATGTCAAGTATCTGTTCCTATGACCATGAGATCATGCAACTCACTAACACCGGAGGAGTACCTTGTGTGTATCAAACGTCACAACGTAACTGGGTGACTATAAAGGTGCTCTATAGGTATCTTCGAGGGTGTCTGTTGGGTTGGCATGGATCAAGACTGGTATTTGTTACTCTGTGTGAGGGAGAGGTATCTCAGGGCCCACTCAGTAATACAACATCACTATAAGTCTTGAAAGAAACGTGACTAAAGAGTTAGCCACGAGATCTTGTATTATGGAACGAGTAAAGAGACTTGTCGGTAACGAGATTGAACTAGGTATGGAGATACCAATGATCGAATCTCGGGCACGTAACATACTGAAGAACAAAGGCAACATCATACGGGATTAACTGAATCCTAAACATAGAGGTTCAACCGATAAAGATCTTCGTAGAATATGTAGGAATCAATATGGGCATCTAGGTCCCGCTATTGGTTATTGACCACAGAGGTGTCTCAGTCATGTCTACATAGTTCTCAAACCCGCAGGGTCTGCATAGTTCTCAAACCCGCAGGGTCCTGCAAGGTTCGATGATGTTTCAGTAGTATAGAGTTATGTATGGTGGTGACTGAAGGTTGTTCAGAGTCCCAGATGAGATCTCGGACATCACGAGGAGCTCCGGATTGGTCCGGAGGTAAAGATTGATATATAGGAAAGTGGTATTTGGGTTCGATAAAAGTTTCGGACACTACCGGTAGTGTACCGGGAGTGATGAATGGGTTCTAAGGATCCACCGGGAGGGGCCCACCCACCCCGATGGGCACATGGGCCTAGGTGGCTGCACACCAGCCCATAATGGTCTGGGCAACCGACCACAAAGGGCCCTTGCACCCAAGGGTAGGTGGGGAGGTGCCTTGGAGGGGAGGGAGACCTCCCTAGGGCGCCCACCTCCCTTATGGGAGGTGGACTCCTCCCTATCTTGGCCGGCCAGCCCTCCTTGTATGAGGGGCCAAGGATGAGCCCTACCTACCCCTTCCTCCTATAGATATATAGGGACAGGGAGGGCAGCACAACCCGAAGGCATAGGTGCAGCCCTCCCTCTCTCCCAAGATATGTTTCTCCTCCAAAACGCGTATGCGGCAGCGCTTGGCGAATCCCTGCTGAGATTGCTCCACCACCACTGCCACCATGCCATTGTGTTGGCGAAGAACTCATCTTCCTCTCCACTCCCTCTTGCTGGATCAAGAAGGCGGAGATCGTCATCGGGTTGTATGTGTGCTGAACGCGGAGGTGCCGTCCGTTCGGCACTAGATTGGGACGAATCGTGATGAGATCGCGAGACGGATCATGATCGGATCGCGGGACGGATCGTGATGGGATCGCGGGACACTCGACGATTTGGATCGTGAAGACATTCGACTAAATCAACCGCGTTTCTTAACGCTTCCCGCTTAGCGATCTACAAGGGTATGTAGATCCACTCTCCCTCTCGTAGATGCTCATCACCATGGATAGATCTTGCGTGTGCATAGGAAATTTTTTGTTTCCCATGCAACGTTCCCCAACAATTTCTTGCTCTTATGTTGGGTACTTCGACTGTCGGTGATGGTTGTTCTTCCTCATCTCCTCCCGCTTTACCAAGGTCATAGAGGAATAAGAGGGAGAGGAACGATCCCCTACGACTAAATAGCTTTTTCATAAGTTTTTATTAAATTGATGGGAAAAATTGGCATGACCTTTGATAGGAATTGAACATATAAAGTGCCATAGATTAAGCGAAATAGAACTTAATCCATGTTTCACGAAAACATTGGCACTCACAAAGATTCCACTATAGCACAAGCACTAATATTCAAGACATTTACTGACAAATATTCTATATAAGAAATTTTAACTACACTAACAAAATGATGCAAATGCATAAATATAACAAATTTTAACTGCACTGATAGAATGTTGCAGATGTACAAATATAACAAATTTTAACTACACTAACAAAATTTTGTAGATGTCCAAGTACAACAATGAGAACAACTAAAATAGACATGTACAGGAAGAAGGGAGGTGTGGTTGCCCAGGCCAGAGTCGGACGGCGGGAAGGACAAGATCGAGGATGATGGCAGAGGCATCGCCGGATGACGAGTTCGACGGTGACGCGGACGACGCTGAATGCGGTGGAAGGCGCGAGCGACGATGACGAGGAAGTAGTTGGAGGTAGCGTTCCATGATGAGGCCGACGAACTTTGAGGTGGTGACGGATGGTGTGGGAGACGGGGAAGATTCAATCCAAGACACCATTCGAGCCGGCAGATGGCGACCTCACAGGTGGGGAAGGACGACGCCATGATGCTATCGACGACGGCAAAACGAGAGAGACAAAGGGGATAAAGAGAGGTGTCCGATTGGATCTAAGCGAGGGTGCGGGTGGGGTGGGATAAGGTTGTGTACAACAGTGGCGGGCACCTATGTGTACCTGTCACCATGAACACTGACAAAATTTGAAACCGTTTGACATGTGATGCCCAAATATAGCTACGGAGGTCGTTGGCAACAGCCCGCCGCTGTTTGGCTTTGGAGCGGCGGTGAGCATATCAACATACCCGTCGCTGTAGCGTCTTGCACCTAAAAAAATTAGAAAGCATATACATGTGGCGGGTTCGAAAAGGAGCTCGCCATAGGTACATGTGTAGCAGCGGCGAGCCGTTCCTAGCACCCACTATTGCTAGTTATCCAAATTAGCTGTGTTCGGTGCCATGTCACATTCATCACTTATTAAGTTTCACATATAAGACAGTTCCGGTAGTGATTGTTGAAAGAGTCATAAGTGAGGCCGATATGTCCTATGAGCAACATGTGCATAGGATGTGAGTGGATGTGGTGGGAAAAAAGAAGGGCTCTACGTGCCAACAATTAGGCACCATCGAACATCCTGGCAAACTATTAGGCATATTGTAAGAGCACATTTCTCCATGCGTTGTTTTGGGTAATTGATGACAATCCCTATGGACAAATGGTTGCATCGAGTTATATTCAAAGGATTTTTCCGTAGGTACTTCTTGGAGTCCATCTGTTGGTTTCAAGGAGTTTATATGGTGACCAAGGTGGTATTCAAGGTTTATCCAAAGATTGGTCATGTGGGAGTTGAGATTATTGCAAGCATTTCTTGAAGAAGAGAATTTTGTAATCATTCATGTTTAACTTCAAGACATCATCTTTATGAAGAGAGAAGCTAAGATACAAGGTTGATCAAGACTAAGTCAAAGAGTGAATCAAGTGATCAACACACAAAGCGTACAAGATGTACCGAGAGGGGTCAAGTGATTCCATGGTATGGTAAGCATTGTCGATTACGCTTTGTGTACTAACCCATGTTCCTTGTGAGAGTTCTTTGTGGGGTTAGGCATATTTCCATGGGATTGCATTAAGAGGAAGATCCCATACAACCCATGGAAAATGGCATCAATTGGTGATCGTTATCAAGGTTGCGGTGTGCAAGTTCAAGTGAAGCATCACAGAGAGATAAGGCTTGAAGCTTGCCATCCATTGTGGTGTCAATGGACTTGTGAAGATGTGCGGAAGAGTAGCTTACCCATAGTGGAGTATGGGGGGTAATCATCTAGTCTTCATCAAGACAACGCAATCAAGAAAGGTGGTCCATCTTAAGGAAGTCAAGATCGTCATCATCTAGCTCAAGTGGACTATACGCAATGCTAAGGTTTGACCTTGATAGGGTTTTCTATTTTACCTGTCTCATAAGTGGTAGTTGGGAGACTGGGTTATAGGATAGGTAGCCGTGCTATCAAGGGGGCTCTCAAGTGAGTTTCTTGATCATATTGTTCAGTGAGAGCTCAAACCATTGCATTGTTTGCATCATCATCTTTCTTGGTTCTTGGCTGGTTTTTCTCTTTGAGGTTTCTTGAACTTATGGTCAACTTCATGACAAACTCAAGTTCATCGAAAACGGAGTCCATATGCATCTTCTATGATGTTTTAGATGTTGGTGTTATTGTTGATTCTTCATTGAAAGAGGCTTCTTTTCTCTATACCTTTGGCATTTTTATACTGCATCTTCTTAAGAAAACAAGCTTGACTTTCTCAATTCGGAGCTCATTTGTAGAAGTTGTAGCAGTTCTGGTTTTACTGTATCCTTTCGTTTTCCTAGCTAAGTAGTTGAAGGTGCTGTGGTACAATGGCAAGCGGTACTACTGCTCCGGCAAGCGGTACTACCGCGAGGGCGGGCAGTAGTACCGCTCCGGCAGTACTACTGCCCTATTGCCTCGTTGCAGTAGTGTTTCATATGGCTACTACCGCCCTAGCGGTAGTACCGCTCCTTGGAGCGGTAGTACCACTCTGTGCGGGCTGTGAGGATAACGGTTGGATTTTTTCCCACCTATAAAAGGGAGTCTTCTTCCCCACTGAACCTTATCCTTTGAGCTCGAGTTTGCCCCCATTGTTGACCTTCTTCAAGCTTGCTAATTCTCAATCCCTCCAATGATTCTTGATAGTTCTTGAGGGTAAAGAGAGAGATCTAGATCCACATTTCTACCAATCACTTTCTCCTCTAAGTGAGGGGAACCCCTTGGATCTAGATCTTGGAGTTCTTCATGTTTCTCTTTGTTCTTCCTCTCATTTTCCTCCCTAGAATTAGTTGCTTTGGTGGTATTTGGGAGAGAAGGACTTGGGAACTCCATGTGCCCTTGCCATTGCATTTGGTGCATACGTTTGAGTTCTCCACAATGATACGTGGAAGTGGGAAGTTGAGAAGATTATTACTCTTGGGTGTTTGAGCACCCTAGAGCCTGCTCCTCTTGGGTGCTTAGGCGCCCTAGACGGTTGGTGGTGCCTCGGAGCTCAATCATTGTGGTGCAAAGCTCCGGGCAAGCTTCGGGGTCTCTAATTAGGTTGTGGAGATTGCCCCGAGCATTTGAGGTCACCTCGGAGCCACAATCCATTGTGGTGAAGCTTCTTGGTGTCGTTGGGAGCCTCCAATTCAGTTGTGGAGATTGCCCCAACCTTGTTTGTACGGGTTCGGTGACCACCCTCAAGGCTCCCTTAGTGGAATCGCGGCATCTTGCATTGTGCGGGGGAGTGAGGATATTACGGTTGCCCTAGTGGCTTCTTGGGGAGCATTGAGCCTCCTCACCGCTCCGAACAGAGATTAGTATCCACAAGGGTGTGAACTTCGGGATACATCGTCGTCTCCGCGTGCCTCGGTTATATCTTACCCGAGCCCCTTTACTTATGCACTTTACTTTGTGATAGCCATATTGTTTCTTGTTATACATCTTGCTATCACTTAGTTGTCTATCTTTCTTAGCATAAGTTGTTGGTGCACATAGGTGAGCCTAGTTGTTTTAGGTTTTGTGCTTGACTAATGAAATGATAGTTTTAATCCGTATTTGTTCAAGCCTAAATCATAATTATTTTAAAGCGCCAATTCACCCCCCCTCTAGGCGACATCCACATCCTTTCACATATACCACTATGGAGTGATGATTGTGGATCTCGATTTTAACTGGAACATTTGAAATAAAGAAACAAACTCGATTTTAATAAAAGGAAAATAAGTCTCTTTAAAAAATAAGTTGAAATAAAGAAACAAACTAAGGAGTATCGGAGCTTGTGTTCAACTAGAGCATGATGACTTGATTCAAAGGAAAAAAGCTAGAGCCTGATAATAGATCCTATCATCTCTCCCATGATCCTTCATAAAGTACATCATCGAAGCCACGCCTCCATGATCAGCGGCGTCCTTAGCCTTGACCCAACAAGGTTGATTCGACTCAATTGTCCAATTGACCGGTCCTGCTCCAGCTCCAAAGGAGATCTTTATTTAAATATCAAAATTTTGTTAAGACGTTACACGTGACCATGACATAAAATATGTTGCATCGATGTTTGTATTTTAGACATGTTGTATCGATGTTGTTGTTGTTGTTGTTCCAATGGTCTTCTTGCTCGTTCTTCCCAGAATGTCCTGGATGCTTCTAAACAAAAAAGTTACCTAATCAGGGCAAGTGCAGTCTCAACCATCCGGCTGCTCCCCTAGCCGATCTTGGACATCCATTTTTCTCACAACGTCTAGTAAAAACCAATCGGTAGAAAACCTAACACCCCGGTCCTCTCTCGATTTCACTGCTCCCGCCGCCACTGCTTTTCCCCGTGCGTCCCTCCCCCGTGATCCCCTCCACTACCACTTTCTCCCCGCCCCCCCCCCCCACGCGCCACCAGCTCCCGCCGACGATCAGCGGCGAGAATGAATAGATATAGATATAGAGGGAAGAAATTAATTGTTCCTCTGGCCAAACTTCCATCTTACTCCAAGCCCATCTCTAGAATGACAGAGAAATGCAAGATTTCTGCTGCAATGGTATCTGGATCAGAGGAAAGGTCGTACGTGTTCAAGATCGATGGATACTCAAGAGCCAAGGCGCTACTCAAGAATGGTGAGTGCATGACTTCTGCCCCATTCAGTATTGGAGGCCACGACTGGCCATGGAGCATTTCCCAAACAGCTACCCCTAGGATTGTTCTGATTTCATATCTGTTTATCTATTTTGTGAACCTGCCGATGCCCAACATGTTAAGGCGAAATTCACGCTTAGTGTGCTTGACATGAATGGAGAACCTGTAAGGCCTCATTCGACACAGGAGTTTTTCTAGCCCCCAAGGGGTTGGGGATTGTAGGGGATTTGGTGATCCCCTTGCCTTCACCCAATCCCCTCAAATCCCCCACATTCCCTCCCATCCTAATCCCCTACATTCCCTGGACATACAAACTGGATATAATAATACAACAGTTCTTGAATTCACAACAATGGTTAGACCAACGGTGAAACCCTAGACAAAGGGGAGAGGAGGGGTGAGGTGGAACCAGTCCATATCGGTGAAAATGTCAGGTTTCCGAATGTCAAAGGCGATAGGAACTGAGGCATCATGGACGGTGGCGGCAATGGAGTGTACAACAACAGCGGCAAGAGCCAAGAGGCCTCGGATCTGAGGCAGGACTGGTTTGCCTCAACTTGGACGGAGTCGAGCAGGAAGGCGAACAAGCGACAGGGAGCTTGAGGCGGCCAGCGCGCGACGGGGCAGAGGGCAGACGAGGCGGCGCCATCACAGTCGGGGGAGAAATTTCACGAGGGTAAACTCGTGTCTCCTCTCACACGAGTATTGGAGGGTTTGGAGTGTAATTTTCGGGTTGGGCCAATCCAATACCCTGGTATGGAATGGGCTATGGGGAGTTTTCAGGATTTCCACACCAGGCCAGTATCGTTGAAGCATGCAAATACGCTAGGGCCAAACAAGGCCTAAAGGATGATTTTTCCTACACCGGTACCTCCAAAACTATAAGTACTACCATCTTAGGGGGAGTTTTTGGTGAGGGGTATGATAAATTCATCAAAAAGGTTGATATAGAGGCATCAACGCATCTGATAGATAACTGTCTCACAATCAGGTGCGACATCACCGCCATCCATGAAGTGGAGATAAGATTTCCTCCAAGCAACCTGTGTTGGCATCCCGGCGACCTTCTCAAGAATAAGGATGCCGCAGACCTCACCATTCAGATCGGCGGAGAGACATTCTTCGCTCACACGTGCGTCCTCGCTGCTCAGCCATCAGTCTTCAAGGCAGAGCTCCACGGCGCCATGGAGGAGAGTTATGCAGCTAGTGCTATTGAAATCTGTGACATGGAAGCAGATCTGTTCAACTCGTTGCTCCATTTCATATACACCGACACAGTTGATTCGGTGCTTGATGTGGTGATGGGCAGCCATCTAGTCGTGGCAGCAACATCGGCAGGCTGGAGCTGATACGCGAGGAGAAATTGTGGAATCAGATCGATTCCAACATGGTGGCCAGCAGTTTGACTTTAGCAGAGCAGTATGGTTCCATCGTCTCAAAGAGGCTTGTTTGGAATTCCTTGCTTCTCCTTCCAATTTCAAGGCAATGATGGCTAGCGACGGTTATGAGCATCTGAAATCCAGCTGTCGGTATGTTCTCAAAGAGCTGATAGCTCAAATCCTATCGGCTGAATGGAGCGTGGCAAAGGATGTGGTCATGGGAATTTAGTAGCAATGTGTTTGTTACTTTTATCCATAGTTTTAAATAGCCCACTATAGCCTTGCTATAGCCTTTTCAGCAGGGGGCCGCTAAATGATCTCATGTACAAAAAGCACGCTATAGCCCGCTATAGCTTCGCTATAGCCTATTTGAAGGTCCACTGCTCTTTGCCATAGCCCGCTATTTAAAACATTGCTTTTATCATATATGACATCCAAATTTAAATGGTAATGGTTATGCTAGTTCTCCATGTATGGTTGCATATGTATGTTTCAAAACAAAAATGATACTGCTTATCAATCACATTCAATACACATAGAAAGGTTAATTTCTTTTCTTTTGAGATAAAAGAAAGTAGGAGTAGAATTATTTTGACTGGCCATCTACACCACCTTTCTTATCCATTGTTTACTAGTGTAACTATTGAGTCGATTCCTTCATGTGTGCATTATTACGTTAAGCTAGAAGCAGACTTAGTGCAATCCTTGTTTCCGTGCTCCCATAAATGGTCTAAATTAATGAAATGACACCTTTAGCCTAATGATACCAAGAGAAGCAGTCAAAAATAACCAAATGACACGAGTTGATAATAGTGCAGCTTGTCATAGCTAGTTGCCTGTTTTATAGCGACCGACTACAGCAGTAGTGTTTGTGTCCTTAATGCATCACTAATAGATGCTTTTGTTGCTTGGTTCCATATCTATATGGTTATATTAGCACTCATCTGTATTTCTGTACTGAAGAGCTGAATATAAAGTATGGATGTTGTGTATGTTGATCTTGGGACCTTGAGATTTGTTGTAACTCTACTACCATGCACCTACACCTTTTATCTAGATCATCCAATTTTGCATCATCTGTTGTACAGTTTGAAGCACTAAGCAAAAAAAAGATAAACTACATGTAATCCTCAAGCATTGATGATTGTATATTCTGTTAGCTATAGTTATGACCAGCGTTTGTTGTTATTTCCCTCTGAATATTGCTTGTAGTGCAGCTATGTATTTTTCCCCGGGAAGGCTATTATATGGTTAGATTTATTACCTAATAACAAGATATATGATATATCTGTTGGGTAACGACGCATGGGAAACAAAAAAATTCCTACGCACACGCAAGATCTATCCATGGTGATGAGCATCTACGAGAGGGAGAGTGGATCTACATACCCTTGTAGATCGCTATGCGGGAAGCATTAAGAAACGCGGTTGGTGTAGTCGAATGTCTTCGCGATCCAAATCGCCGAGCATCCCGCAATCTCATCATGATCCGTCCCGCGATCCAATCACGATCAGTCCCGCGAACTCATCATGATCCGTCCCATGATCCAATCACGATCCTTCCCGTGAACTCATCACGATCCATCCCGCGAACTCATCATGATCCGTCTCACGATCTTGATCACGGTCCTTCCGATCTAGCGCCGAACGGACGACACCTCCGCGTTCATCACATGTACAGCTCGATGACGATCTCCACCTTCTTGGT
Source organism: Hordeum marinum (assembly GCA_022496015.1). Classification (NCBI taxonomy): domain Eukaryota; kingdom Viridiplantae; phylum Streptophyta; class Magnoliopsida; order Poales; family Poaceae; genus Hordeum; species Hordeum marinum. Next base: position 457,041,250 of record CM039676.1, on the reverse strand, counting down.
CCAACAAGAGGGAGAGGAGAGGTAGATGAGTCCACCGGCAGCGTGACGGCGCTGCGGTGATGGTGGTGGAGCAATTCCGGCAGGGCTTCGCCTAAGCACTGCAGAAATCCGATCTAGAGGAGAAACTATGCACTGGAGGAACGGGCAGCACGTGGCTAAAAATTCTGTGCAAAAAAACCCTAAAACCTCTAGTATATATAAGAGGGAGGGAGGAGAGGACTTGGCGCAAGGTCCAAGACTCCTTGGGTCGGACGAAGTGGGGAGGAGAGGAGGACTCCTCCTCCAATCCTAGTAGGACTAGGATTCCTCCCTTTTTTGGCCTTTTTCCACCTTTTTCCCTTTGGGCTTTTCTTCCCAGCCACATGGGCCTTGTGTGGGACTTCCACCAGACCACAAAGGGCTGGTATTTACTCTCCCACAGCCTATGTAGCCTCTTGGGTCGAAATACCCCTCCCGATGGTCTCCCGGTACACTACCGGCACTCCCGGTACACTACCGATGAGCCCGAAACTTTTCTGGCGACCAAAATAGGACTTCCTGTATATAAATCTTTACCTCCGGACCATTCCGGAGCTCCTCGTGACGTCCAGGATCTCATACGGGACTCCTAACAACCTTCAGTCACCACCATACATAACTCTATACTACCGAAACATCACCAAACCTTAAGTGTACAGACCCTGCGGGTTAGAGAACTATGTAGACATGACCGAGACACCTCTACGGTCAATAACCAATAGCGGGACCTAGATGCCCATATTGGTTCCTACATATTCTACGAAGATATTTATCGGTCAAACATTTATGTCAAGGATTCAGTTAATCTCGTATGATGTTCCCTTCGTTCTTCGGTATGTTACTTGCCCGAGATTCGATCGTCGGTATCTCCATACCTAGTTCAACCTCGTTACTGGCAAGTCTCTTTACTCGTTCTGTAACACAACATCCTATTACTAACACTTTGTCACATTGCTTGCAAGGCTTATTGTGTTGTTGTATTACCGAGTGGGCCCTGAGATACATCTCCGTCACACGGAGTAACAAATCCCAGTCTTGATCCATGCCGACCCAACAGACACCCTCGAAGATACCTGTGGAGCACCTTTATAGTCACCCAGTTACGTTGTGACGTTTGATACACACATGGTACTCCTCCAGTGTCAGTGAGTTGCGTGATCTCATGGTCATAGGAACATATACTTGACATGCAGAAAACAGTAGCAATAAACTGACACGATCATATGCTACGTTTGTAGTTTGGGTCTTGTCCATCACACCATTCTCCTAATGATGTGATCCCGTTATCAAATGGCATCTCATGTCCATGACTAGGAAACCATAGCCATCTTTGATCAATGAGCTAGTCTATTAGAGGCATACTAGGGACATGGTGTTGTCTATGTATCCACACATGTATATGAGTTTCTGATCAACACAATTTATAGCATGGATAATAAACAATTATCATGAACAAGGAAATATGATAATATCTAATTTATTATTTCCTCTAGGGCATATTTCCAACAATATCATCCATAGGAAGTTGCAAAATGTAACCTAGTGAATCCTCCAGTCATAATAACTTAGCTACAAAATTCGCTTCCCAAGCACAATGGTCAGTCTTGACCTTCCCCGAGCCCCGAATCGGTTCATAGAGAATAGGTAATGCTGTAGTCACATGGCTTTTCACTAATTTTCATCTCCTGAACCACTCAAAGGCCACCCGCAAAAAAGAAAAAAACACGCACACACTCCAAGGCACTCTGAATGTCCAGATATTTTGAAAGAGTTGTTCCCTAATGGAGTGCAATAGCTTCCCCTGTAATGGCCTCAAGGATCTGATTCAAGAGGCAATTAGAAGAAGCAACAAAATCACATGTGTCATCTTGGATGATGGCCCCTCATGATCCTGAACTGTCCTCATAAAAGTAACCATCTTGGATGATGGCCCCTCATGATCCTGAATTGTCCTCATAAGAGTAAGCAGGATAAACATTCAGTAAAAACATACCATGGAACTTCCTCCAATCACTATGCCTCTGAGGTGCTGGAATTTTTCCCCGCACATCTTACATAGCTTGTCGCCAAGGCATTGATTACCATTGCTGATCTGAAAGGGTTCTGCACGAGCTCGCCATTCCTTTTTCTACTGCAGCGACAACGTCCTTAAATGCTATAGCACCCAGGTAGTGCTCCGGCGATGTTGGGTAATAGAGGAGAAATTCAAGTACCCTGGAACCCACTCAGTTAACCCCAAGGGCATAATTTATCATCTTTTTGAAGCCAAGTTCCTTCCCAACGGACAGAAGGCCCTCCGCACCGTTGGTTCTAGGTGGCGTGTCCTGGGGGCCTCTTGGGGGCTCTTCACGCCATCCAATCTACAAGGATGACGCCGACCCAGGAAACCCGCCTGGGCGGTCCACGATCACCATCATGGGGTGGCTTCGGGTTTTTCTCTTTGTGGCGCCCCGCTCGCGATGGTGATGCCGAACCCTCCTGTTGGCGGCCTCACCCCACGTATGGCTGGTTCGATTATGGTAGTCGGACATGTCTCGTGCCCGCCTAAGCCGGCTCGGGCACAGGGTGTCCTTTGTCTGGCTGGTTCACTTGCGTCAGTCGGGTGCCTACGGGGCACTCACAACGTCAGCTCTCCCATGGGGCCGGCTGTCGGCACAATACGCCATGTGGCATGTTGTTTCGCTCACGCCAGCCGGGTCCCATGTCATGTTTGCAAATCCATCTTGCGTGTGAGGCGACCTTGTCAGGACCATTGGCCACATGTCGGGTACGTGCATGCGGCGCCCGTGGTGTGAGCCCTGTGATCCAAGCCATCCAGTAAAAAGACCCACGGTCGGACAAACCCCATGCACGAACGCACATGTGGGCTTTTCGATCTTCTGCTTAAGGCGGTTGAGTTTGGTGGCTGCATAAAACACGCCCTCCCAATGCCCGACAACCCTAATATCTTTTGAAGGCTTCCTCACGCAATCCCTTATTTTATCCTGCCACAAAGACTAATTTCTTGGAATAAACTTGTTAATTAAGTGATTAGTTCCCTCTATGTTTTCTCATAAACCCCCAAAACCTATCTTCTACTTACCTCCTATGGACCTGATAACCCACAAGCATAGGGGATGGCAACAGTTTTTTAGGGTAGAGTATTCAATACAAATTTATAGATTCGACACAAGGGGAGCCAAAGAATATTTGAGAGTATTAGCAATTGAGTTATCAACTCAACCACACCAGGAGATAAATAATTATAGCAAAGTGATCAGTAGCATAGTAATATGATAGTTTGATAGCAGTAGTAACAGTAACAATAGCGGTAACAGTGGCAGCAATAGTTTTGTAGCAAGTGCAATAGTAACAGTAGTAGTAGTAACTTAGCAAGAACAATCAGTGGAAAACTCGTAGGCACTGGATCGGTCTATTCGTTGGATGATATTCATCATATAATAGTCATAACCTAGGGCGACATAGAACTAGCTCCAGTTCGTCAATGTAATGTAGGCACGTATTCTGTAAATAGTCATACATGCTTATGGAAAATACCTTGCGTGCCATGTTTTGTCCTACTCTTCCGTGGTAGCAGGGTCCATAAGGAAACTAAGAAATACTAAGGCCTCCTTTAAATAGAGAACCGGAACAAAGCATTAACACATAGTGAATACATGAACTCGTCAAACTGTCGTCATCACCGTGAAGTATACCAAATATTGTCATTATGGGGTTGACAGATCATAACACGTAATAGATGCATATGACTAGGCAAGATCAGATTAAGAACATAGATATAATGATAACAAAACGGTTCAGATCTGAAATCATGGCACTCGGGCCCTAGTGACAAGCATTAAGCATGGCAAAGTCAGAGCAACATCATTATTAGAACATAGTGGATACTAGGGATCAAGCCCGAACAAAACTAACTCGATTACATGATGAATCTCATCCAACTCCTCACCGACCAGCAAGCCTACGAAGGAATTACTAACTCCCGATGGGTAGCATCATGGAATTGGTGATGAAGGAGCGTTGATGATGACGAAGACCGAAGATTCCCCTCTCCGGAGCCCCAAAAGGGCTCCAGATCTAGCCTCCCGATGAAGAACAGGAGGTGGCAGCGGCTCCATATCGTAAAATAATTCCTACTCGTCCTCGAGTAGGTAAATGATAAAAACAGATTTTTTGATGTGGAATGTTGTCTAACATGTTCATCTCATATTCTTTTCTTTGTAGCATGGACATTTGGACTTTTTTTATGGTTCAAATCAATAGTCTAGTTTTGACATGAAAACTTTAATACTCAATCATATCAACAAGAAACCATGTCTTTCAAAATATCAACACTAAAGCCAACACTAAAGCAAGTTATCTGTAGCCCATCATGCTCAATCATTGATCCATTCATGATACACACTCAAATAATAGCTACATCTAATGCTCAATTACGATCATAGTGCCTTGTAGTTGGTGCTTTATAAGAGATGGAGACTCAAGTAAAAATAAAATTGCATAAGGTAAATAGATAGGCCCTTCGCGGAGGGAAGTAGGGATTTGTAGAGGTGCCAGAGCTCAAGGTTTAAATTGATAGAGAAAAATATTTGGGTAGCATGCCTTTCCTGTCAATGAAAACGACTGAGAGATTTCAATATCTTTTCATGCTAGATACATCATAGGAGGTTCCTAAACAGAAATTGAAGTTTATTCCTTTTTCCACCATACTTTCACTTTCCATGGCTAGCCGAATCCACGGTTGCCTTCCATACCAACACTTACCAAGGAATTTATTATTTGACAACATAAAGTATTTTTTTTCATTTTGGGACTAGGCATCCCTATTACCGCCATACTCTTGTGCAATGACAAGTGAATAACACATCTAGCATGGAAAAATATCGTGCACCCCCTACCGTTTCATGAGCGGTACGAGCACACAAAAAGGAAATTTTATTTTTAAATTTAGAGATGGCACAGACAAATTTGCTTGGAATGGCATGGAAATACCATATATAGGTAGGTATGGTGGACTCATATGGCAAAACTGGGTTTAAGGATTTTGGATGCACAAGTAGTATTTCTAATTAGTACAAGTGAAGGCTAGCAAATAGATTGAGAAGCATCCAACCAACAAACGAAAAATCACATAAGAAAGCATTAAGCATAACTAACACCGAATAATGCACCATAAGTAGGATGTAATTTCCTAGCACAACTATTGACTTTCGTGCTTGCATAGTGAATCACAAACCTTAACATCAATATTCTTACTAAACATAATTACTTACTAACATAACTCACATATTACTATCGTCGTGTCTCAAAACTATTACAAATAATCAAGTTTAATTTGTCCAATGATCTTCATGAAAGTTTTTATTATATCCCTCTTGAATATCTATCACTTTGGGATTAGTTTCATATACTGCAATTGCTTTTGACAAGCTCACATGGATATAAGTGAAGAACATGAGCATAAAAGTTTCATCGCTCAAAATAATATACGTGAAGAACATGAACTATGAGAGGATTTATTCAAAATTACTAACTCTCAAATTAATATAAGTGGAGCATGCGACCATTTCTTCAAACATGTAAAAGCACGCCGTGCTCAAAATGATATAAGTGAACCACTACAGTAATTTCATAGCTCAATTGATTTAAGTGAAGCATACAGTGCAATTCTAGTAAATCATAACATAATTTTGGCTCTCTCAAATAGGTGTGTTCAGCAAGGATAAAAGTCCAATAAAGCAAAGATACAAGACGCTCCAAGCAAAACAGATGATATGTGACAAATAAAAATGTAGTTCCAAGGAAAATACCGATGGTTGTTAGAAGAAAGAGGGGATGCCATTCGGGGCATCCCTAAGCTTAGTTGCTTGTTATGCTTTTGATATTATATTGGGTTATTGTATAATCCCCAAGCTTAGGCTCTTCTTACTCCTTATTCCTTCATCCATCATGATCTCACCCAAAACGTGAAAACTTCAATCACACAAAACTTGACAAAATTCTCGTGAGATCCGTAAGTATAATAAAGCAAATTACCAGTTCAAGTACTGTTGTAAACTCATTAATATTTAATTATTGCATTAATATAATATATTCTAACTTTACCATGACTTATACCCCTTGATACAAGCCATAGATTCATCAAAACAAACACACAATGCAACGAAAACAGAATCTGATTCACACAGAACAGTCTGTAGTAATATGTACTTTACCCAAACTTATGCAACTCTAACATTCTAAAACAATAGGACAAAGTAAATAATTTTTATAGCAATACTTTGCTAAAATTTCAGCTCATTATAATGTTCCAGTTAAAAATGAAAATTCGTACACTGGAGACAAAGTTTCTATTTCAGATTCAACATTGTTTCTACTCATCCTATGAATCATCCAACAGGCTTTACTTGGAACAAACAATAAATAAAACATAAAAACACAATAATAATAGAATCATAATTTTGAAAACACTCAAAAACAGAAAGGAAAAGATAAAAATATTTTAATCATTCGGTTGCCTCCCAACAAGCGCTATCGTTTTACGCCCCTAGCTAGGCATAACACATAGATTCAAGTATTGTCATCTTTCTTGTGTTTGTTTATAGATGTATTTTAATCAAAAGGCTTTGTAAATACAACTTGAAACACATTGTCCATAGAAGTTTTAGCACTATCAAGTTGTCCATCTATGTATCCTCTTTGATTACCAGCTACAATCCAAGAGTATTTTTGATTAACATCACTAAAAGTTTGTTGGATCATATCTAAAATGGGAACTTCCTTTTTAAGACTTTCATCAAAAAATTCATTATTCCCAAGAATATGGCTTAACATGTAATAGCTTTCATAAAGGATCTCATGTATTACCAGTTTTTCATGGCTCTTAGCAAAATGATCAAAAAATTCCCTAACTTCTCGCACTATGTGATCAAATTCATTCATGAGAACAAGGGTAGCTAAATTTTTAGCTTTAGGATATTTTTAAACCAGTTAGGTCATAAAAAATCTTTGCAAGGTAGGATGTGTGCGGATAAACCTATTTTCAAGTTTCAGAACTAATGTTGAGATAGCTTCCGCATAAGTTTTAATTCTTTTAAGTACAGGAGCATCATCAAGAGTCCAGTTTCCAACACAATTAAACAATTCTTGGATAGTTTCTTTCCCTATAACATTCCCTTTCCCTAAAACAAAAGTTTTAGAATCCAGATTACCAGAATGTTCAGTTTTAGGAGTCATGCCATCATCTATTTCTGCCATACCAAAATCACTCATGGTGACAAATAAGCAAAAGATCAAACGGGAAATTGACAAATTAGAAAGAGGGTGAATAAAACAGAAAATTTTGTGAAGTGGGGGAGAGGAAAACGAGAGTCAAATGGCAAATAATGTAAATTACAAGGAGATGATATTTGTGATTAGGAACTTGGTAGATGAGATCGCTTCCTCCCCGGCAATGATACGTCTCCAACGTGTATCTATAATTTTTGATTGATGCATGCTATTATATTATCTGTTTTGGATGTTTTATATGCAATAATATGCTATTTTATATTATTTTTGGGACTAACCTATTAATCTAGAGCCTAGTGTCAGTTTCTGTTTTTTCCTTGTTTTTGAGTTTCGCAGATAAGGAATATTAAACGGAGTCCAAACAGAATAAAACCTTCGGAATGATTATTTATGGAGCGAAAGGAAACTACGAGACTTGAGAACCAAGGCAAACGAACCACCGTAGGGCCACAAGCCCTAGGGGCGTGGCTAGGGGGTGGATGCACCGGGCAGGCTTGTGGGCCCACGGCTGTTCCCCTAACCCTAATCTTCGGCCTATAAATTCCCAAATATTCCATCATTATCAAAAAGAGCCATGAAAACACTTTTCCGCCGCTAGAAGCCTCTGTTCCCGAGAGATCCAATCTTGGGGCCTTTTTCGGTAATCTGCCGGAGGGGATTCGGTCACGGAGGGTATCTACATCAACTCCATTGCCCCTCCGATGATGCGTGAGTAGTTTACCATAGACCTATGGGTCCATAGCTAGTAGCTAGATGGCTTCTTCTCTCTCTTTGCTGCTCAATACCATATTCTTCATGATCTTCATGGAGATCTATCCGATGTAATACTCTTTTGCGGTGTGTTTGTCGAGATCCGATGAATTGTGGGTTTATGTTCATATTATCCATGAATATTATTTGAGTCTTTCCTGAATTCTTTTATGCATGATTTCATATCTTTGCAAGTCTCTTCGAGTGATTGGTTTGGTTCGGTCAACTAGATTGGTAATTCTTGCAATAGGAGAAGTGCGTAGTTTTGGGTTCAATCTTGAAGTGTCCTCACCCAGTGACAAAGTAGGGGTAGCGAGGCACATATTTTATTGTTGCCATCAAGGGTAAAAATATGGGGGCTTTATCATATTGCTTGAGTTTATCCCTCTACATCATGTCATCTTACCAAATGTGTTACTCTGTTCTTCATGAACTTAAAACTTTAGAAGCAAGCATGAGTCGGTCGATGTGAGGAGTAATAGTAGTAGATGCAGAATCGTTTCGGTCTACTTGTCACGGACGTGATGCCTATATGCATAATGATTGCCTTGGATATCTTCATAATTATTCGCTTTTCTATCAATTGCTCGACAGTAATTTGTTCACCCACCATAATACTTGCCATCATGAGAGAAGGCATCTAGTGAAACCTATGGCTCCCGGGTCTATTTTCCATATTATATTTTCACATCTAAAACCAAAAATACCAAAAATACTTGCTGCATTATTTTTACTTCTAGTGTTACTTTCCGTTCAAGCATCCTATTATATCTATCTCTATTAGATCTCATCCTTGCAAGTAACCGTGAAGGGATTAACAACCCCTTTATAGCGTTGGGTGCAAGAGTTTGATTCTTTGTGCAGGTACATCTATTGGTGATTCACTTGTATCTCCTACTGGATTGATACCTTGGTTCTCAAAAACTGAGGGAAATACTTATCTACTTTTCTGCATCAAACCGTTCCTCTTCATGGGAAACCAACGCATGCTCGAGAAGTAGCAAAAAGGATTTCTGAAGCCGTTGCCGGGGAGATACATAGCAAGTCAAGATACCAAGTACCCATCACAAACTCATCTCTTGCATTTACATTATTTGCCATTTGCCTCTCATTTTCCTCTCCCCCACTTCTAAAACGATTTTCAGAAAATACCAAAAAGATTTGCCTTTTTATTCGCCCTTTTCTGTTCTCCTTTTCATTTGCTTTTTTGCTTGTGTGCTTGATTGCTTGCTTTTCCATCATGTCTGAAACAAGGGAGGTTATCACTGAAAATCTGGGGGGTATTGCTAGTAATAATCTTGAGGGGAATCTTGTTGCCCTTGATAATGACAACCATCATAAAGTACCCACTATCATTCATACAAAAAGGTTCCGTATAGGTAGTGGTAACATCATTGGAAAAGGTGTTTTTCAAGATTTTTTCACTTGTGCGGGAACGCTTCCTACTTTAGGAGGTTCCATTCTCAATAAAACTAATAGTCTTGTGGATGCTATAACTTTGTTAATAAGTGAACTTGAGAGACAATTCTTGCACATGCACCCTTGCATACAAATGATTTTCCTTGAGTTTTCTAACATTCAACATTCTTCTGTTAAGTGTGCTGCCACAATATTCCTAGCTCACAAGTTTAGATTTATCATGAAAGAGGCTAGTGAAATCTTTGCTCATTACAAAATTAATGTTGGATGTCTCCCTATTGAGGAGATACTTTTTAATCAATAAGAGATAATGAGATTACGATCTCAAGATCAAGTTGCTTATAATGAAAATTTGAGAAAGAAAGTCCCTATCAAGGTTTTGGTTGATAAGATTTCTGAACTCAATGATAATTTTGCTATACAAAATAACGGATTAGAGTTCATTATTAAGAAAAGGCTTATGGCCTTTAACCAAAGGAAAGCTTATAATGATGAATTGATTATGTACTATAAGGGACATAAGGAGGAACCTATCCCTCCCGCGCTTGATCTTGATGATCCTAATCCTCTTAAGTTCAGCCCTTTTGATTACTTTTTCTTGCCACAACGGAAATTAGCTGCTGAAAGAAGGGACTATGAGATGAGCATGAATGATCTCCCTTATTTTTATTATGACAATACCTAGATCTATTGCGTTTTGCCTAGCTAGGGGCGTTAAACAATAGCGCTTGTTGGGAGGCAACCCAATTTTATTTTGCTTTGTGATTTTTTCTTATGTTTTGGTGTGTTTGGCACATTATTACTTTTGTAGTAATTGCGTTTTTGTGTTTTGATTAGTCTTTTAGCCAAGTAAAACATTTGGGGTGATCTATGGTAGTTGTTGATTTGATCCTGCTGAAAAACAGAAACTTTTGCGCTCAGTCCAGAAATTTTCCAAATTTTTCAGAGAGTCAAATTGATCTTAAATTTTTACACAAGATTTATATACAAAGGTCCCTGGTTTTCCTAATTTTTTAGAATGTTTAGAGTTCCAGAAGTATTCAAAGTTTACAGATTGCTACAGACTGTTCTGTTTTTGACAAAATCTGTTTTCTTTGTGTTGTTTCCTTATTTTGATGCATCTATGGGTCGTATCGGGGGGTATGAGTCATGGATAAGTTAAAATACAGTAGGTATTACACAAATACAACAAAAGAATGAGTTCATAACAGTACCTAAAGTGGTGATTTATTTTTCTTATACTAACGGATCTCATGAGTTTTCTGTTGAGTTTTGTGTTGTGAAGTTTTCAAGTTTTGGGTGAAGATTTGATGGACTATGGAATAAAGAGTGGCAAGAGCCTAATCTTGGGTATGCCCAAGGCACCCCAAGTCATATTCAAGGATACCAAAAAGGCTAAGCTGGGGGATGCCCCGGAAGGCATCCCCTCTTTCGTCTTCAATCCATCGGTAAGTTTACTTGAGGCTATATTTTTATTCACCACATGATATGGGTTTTTCTTGGAGCGTCTTGTATGATATGAGTATTTATGAGGACATACCTACTAATGTTACACCCACAACCCCGATTGTTATACATACAAGACCAATTACTAGAGCTCGCGCACGTCAATGGAATTACCAGGTACTTTCATTTCTTGGAAATCCTTCTAATGTTCATGAACATATGATGATGCCTAAACTAGATACTTTTGTTTTACTTATGAATAAAAGACCTCGCATGGACAAGAAGGATGACCATTGGAGTGGGATCAAGCATGGAGAAGAAGGTGTGCACGCGGGAAAGAACAATGGAGTTTCCAGTGATGATTTTCACACTTTGAAGCCACCATAATGGGAGCGAGAAGCCTTGGACGAAATATGCATGATGCCACTTTATAAAATTCGTCCCTAAGCTAATACAGGTGTTGCGCCACCTTATTTTTCGGCCAGGCCCATGTAATATCGGAGTACCATATTATAGGCTGTTTTTAGAGTCCGTATTTATGGGGAAACTGAGTTAGGGTCGGTTTAGGACCCCTCCTCCAAGGGGCCACGAAATTCGCCTATATTCCCCCATATATACAGCCCTTAGGGCGTCGTTTTAGGATTGGGTTTTGTTTAGATTACAAGTTCGCCATAGCTGCAAATTTGCGTTCTTCGTTTGTGTTCCACGACCAGACAAAGGCGTCACAGAACCCCACTGCCATCAATAATGTTTTCCTCTTATATTCACAATATCTAGATTGCAATCTTAGTTTCTTGCTTGTTCTTCGTTTGCATGCAGGAAACAGACCCTCGTGGTCAGGATGATCGTGCTCCTTGCGTGGTCAATAACCTCTCGGAGTTGGTTTAGCGATTGCTAAGGCGTGACGTCATCACACGTTCGTAGTCGGATCCTCAAAGTCTACTCCACCAAAAATGATAGTCACCATCTCATCGAAAGACAGGGACAACTTCTCCTCTATGAAGTATTTGCTTGTTACTTTGCCACAATCATCCTTGCTGCACACATCTTTTGAGAGACACATGCTGAATCGTGAATTTTTTAGAATACTCTATGTGCTTCACTTATATTTTGAGCTAGGCAATGTTGCTCTAGTGCTTCACTTATATCTTTAGAGAGCATGGTGGTGTTATATTTTATATAAATTATTGAACTCTCGTTCCTCACTTATATTATTTTGAGAGTTTCTTAAAACATCATGGTAATTTGTTTAGGTTATGAATTTAGTCCTAATATAATGGGCGTCCAAGAGGGATATAATAAAAACTTTCATATTAAGTGCATTAAAAACTATGAGAAGTTTGATTCCTTGCATATAGTTTTGAGATAATAAGGATGGTAATATGAGAGTCATGCTAGTGAGTAGTTGTAAATTGGAAGAGATGCGTGTGTTAAAGCTTGTGATTCCCGTAGCACGCACGTATGGTGAACCGTTATGTAACGAAGTCGGAGCATGATTTGTTTAATGATTGTCGACCTTTGTGTGAGGGTCGGGAGCGCGCAATGGTCAACTCCTACCAACCACTCCCCTAGGAGCATTCTTCTAATGCTTTGTTTGATGACTAATAGACTTTTGCAATAAGTATGTGAGTTCTTTATGACTAATGTTGAGTCCATGGATTATACGCACTCTCACCCTTCCATCTTTGCTAGCCTCTCTAGTTACGCGCAACTTTCGACGGTACACCAAACCTTCCTTCCTCAAAACAGCCACCACATATTCCTCAAAACAGTCACCATACCTACCTATTATGGCATTTCCATAGCCATTCCGAGATATATTGCCATGCAACTTCCACCATGTAGTTTTTTCTATGACTTGCATCATCACTTCATTTTGCATATAGAGTTATATCTTGTCATAGGAATCGAGTTGTAATTTTCTTTCTTTGAGTTTTAAGTAAATAAAAGTGTGATGATTTTTCATTAGAGCATTGTCCCATGAGAGAAAAGGATGATGGAGGCTATGGCTCCCTCACAAGTTGGGATGAGTATCCGGACTTTACAAAAAATAAAAGAGGCCAGCAAAGCCCAAACAAAAAAATAGAAGAGGCCAAAGAAGCCCACCAAAATAAAAAATGAGAGAAATAGAGAAGGGACAATTGCTACTACCTTTTTCCACACTTGTGCTTCAAAGTAGCACCATGATCTTCATGATAGAGAGTCTCCTGTTTTGTCACTTTCATATAACTAGTGGATATTCATCTTGCACGACCACTTAGTTTTCTTTTTGAGCTTTCATACACTTATAGCTCTAAGTGCATTTGTTGCATAGCAATCTCTACTCACTCACATTCATATCTATTGACGGGCCTCTCCATAACCCGTTGATACGCCTAGTTGATGTGAGACTATCTTCTCCTTTTTTTCCCTTGCACCTCCCCCATATTCTATTCCACCTATGATGCTATATCCATGGTTCATGCTCATGTATTGCGTGAGAGTTGAAAAGGTTTGAGAACACAAAAAGTGTGAAACAATTGCTTGACTTGTTCATCGGGGTTGTGCATGATTTAGATACTTTGTGTGGGGAAGATGGAGCATAGCCATACCATATGATTTTGTAGGGATGACTTTCTAAGGCCATGTTATTTCGAAAGGACACGACTACCTTGTTGGTGTGCTCGAAGTATTAATGTTTGTATGTCAATATTAGACTATTGTTTTGAATCTTACGGATCTGAATATTCATGCCACAATAAAGAATATTACATGCATAAATATGTTAGGTAGCATTTCACATCAAAAATTCTATTTTTATCACTTACCTACTCGAGGACGAGCAGGAATTAAGCTTGGGGATGCTGATATGTCTCCAAGGTATCTATAATTTTTTATTGTTCCATGCTATTATTCTATCTGTTTTGGATGTTTTATATGCATTAATATGCTATTTTATATTATTTTTGGGACTAACCAATTAATCTAGAGCCTAGTGCCAGTTTCTCTATTTTCCTTGTTTTTGAGTTTTGCCGATAAGGAATATTAAACGGAGTCCAAACGGAATAAAACCTTCGGAATGATTTTTTCTGGAACGAAAGGAAACTACGAGACTTGAGAACCAAGGCAAAGGAGCCATCATGGGGCCACAAGCCCTAGGGCACGGCCAGGGGGTGGCAACGCCGTGCAGGCTTGTGGGCCCACGGTTGCTCCCCTAACCCTAATATTCGGCCTATAAATTCGCAAATATTCCATCATTATCAAAAAGAGCCACGAAAACACCTTTCTGCTGCCAGAAGCCTCCGTTCCCGAGAGATCCAATCTTGGAGCCTTTTCCGATAATCTGCCGGAGGGGGATTCGATCATGGAGGGCATCTACATCAACTCCATTGCCCATCCGATGATGCGTGAGTAGTTCACCATAGACCTACGAGTCCATAGCTAGTATCTAGATGGCTTCTTCTCTCTCTTTGCTTCTCAATACCATGTTCTTCATGATCTTCATGGAGATCTATCCGATGTAATACTCTTTTGCGGTGTTGTAAGAGCACATTTCTCCATGTGTGGTTTTGGTAATTGATGACACCCCTATGGACTAATGGTTGCCTTGAGTTATATTCGAAGGACTTGTTCATAGGCACTTCTTGAAGTCCATCTGTTGGGTTTCAAGGAGTTTATATGATGACCAAGGTGGTATTCAAGGTTTACCCAAAGATTGGTCATGTGAGAGTTGAGCTTATTGCAAGCATGTCTTGAAGAAGGAGATTGTGTGAGCATTCATGATTACCTTCAAGACATCATCTTTATGAATAGAGAAGATAAGATACAAGGTTTATCAAGACTAAGTCAAAGAGTGAATCAAGTGATCAACACACAAAGCGTGCAAGATGTACCGAGAGGGATCAAGTGATCCCATGGTATGGTAAGCATTGTCCATTACACTTTTTGTACTAACCCATGTTCCTTGTGAGAGTTCTTTGTGGGGTTAGGGATATGTCCATGGGATTGCATCAAGAGAAAGATCCCATAAAACCTATGGAAGATGACATCAAGTGGTGATGGTTATCAAGGTTGTGGTGTGCAAGTTCAAGTGAAGCATCACGGAGAGATCAGGCTTGATGCTTGCCGTCCATTGTGATGTCAATGCACTTGTGAAGATGTGTCAAAGAGTATCTCACCCATAGTGGAGTATGGGGGAGCAATCATCTATTCTTAATCAAACCAACGCAATCAAGAAAGGTGGTCCATCTTGAGGAAGTCAAGATCGCCATCATCTAGCTCAAGTGGACTATGCACAAGGCTAAGGGTTGACCTTGATAGGGTTTTCTATTTTACCGGTCTCATAGTGGTAGTTGGGAGACTGGGTTATAGGGTAGGTAACCGTGCTATTAAGGGGGCTCTCAAGTGAGTAGCTTGATAGTATCGTTCGTTGAGAGCTCAAGCCATTGCATTCTTGGCATCATCATCTTTCTTGGTTCTTGGTTGGTTTTTCTCTTTGAGGTTTCTTGAGCTTATGGTCAACTTCATGACAAGCTCAAGTTCATCGAAAATGGAGTCCATATGCATATTCTATGATGTTTTTGATGTTGGAGTTATTGCCGATTCTTCATTGAAAGAGGTTTCTCATCTCCATACCTTCGTTGTTGAATAGCTCTTGTCAACCTGAATCCAACAAGCTTTGAGTTTGCTCAATTTGGAGCTCATTGGCAGAAGTTGTGGCAGTTCTGGTTTTGTTTGTGTTCTTCCGTTTTCCTAGTTGTAGGTGATGCAGTTCAATGGATAGCGGTAGTACCGCTCCTTGGAGCGGAAGTACCGCAAGTAGCACGGAAGTAGTTTTACTTCTGCCCCGAGGGCGGTAGTACCGTGAGTTGCACGGAAGTAATTTTTTACTTCCGCCCCTCGGGCGGTAGTACCACAAATGACTTTCGGTACTACCGTGCTGGACTTTTTCGCAGTTTTGCCCTCGGCCGAGGTAGGCACAGAAGTAATTTTTTACTTCCGTGCATCTCCAAGTGCCAGTCTCTACCGTCCATGCGGTAGTACCGCATGGGCTCGCGGTAGTACCGCTCCAGCGGTTCTACCGCTAGCTGCCTAGTGCAATCGGCCTAAGTCTGATACTTCTATGGGAGCGGTAGTACCGCATATCGCAGCGGTAGTATCGCGAGCCCTTGCGGTAGTACCGTGATCTTATTGCGGTAGTACCGCGACGTGCGGGGCTGAGGGTGGGGATAACGGTTGGATATTTCCCCCCTATAAAAGGGGGTCTTCTTCCCCAATGGATTTCATCTTTTGAACTCATGTTCTTCCCCCATTGTTGACCTTCTTCGAGCATGCTAACTCGCAATCCCTCCAATGATTCTTGCTAGTTCTTGAGGGAAAAGATAGAGGAGATCTAGATCCACATTTCCACCAATCACTTTCTCCTCTAAGTGAGGGGAACCCCTTGGATCTAGATCTTGGAGTTCTTCGTGTTCTTCTTTGTTCTTCCTCTCATTTCCCTTCCTAGCATTAGTTGCTTTGGTGGGATTTGGGAGAGAAGGACTTGGGCACTTCGTGTGCCCTTGCCATTGCATTTGGTGCATAGGTTTGAGTTCTCCCTGGTGATACGTGGAAGTGAGAAGTTGAGAAGCTATTACTCTTGGGTGTTTGAGCACCCTATAGCTTGTTCCTCTTGGGTGCTTTGGCGCCCTAGACGGTTGGTGGTGCCTCGGAGCTCAATCATTGTGGTGCAAAGCTCCGGGCAAGCTTCGGGGTCTCCAATTCGGTTGTGGAGATTGCCCCGAGCATTTGAGGTCACCTCAGAGCCACAATTCATTGTGGTGAAGCTTCGTGGTGTCGTTGGGAGCGTCCAATCAAGTTGTGGAGATTTCCCCAACCTTTTTTGTACAGGTTCGGTGACCACCCTCAAGGGTCCCTTAGTGGAATCACGGCATCTTGCATTGTGCGAGGGCGTGAGGAGATTACGGTGGCCCTAGTGCCTTCTTGGGGAGCATTGTGCCTCCACACCGCTCCGAACGGAGATTAGCATCCGCAAGGGTGTGAACTTCGGGATACATCATCGTCTCCGCATGCCTCAGTTATCTCTTACCCGAGCCCTTTTACTTATGCAGTTTACTTTGTGATAGCCATATTGTTTCTTGTTATATATCTTGCTATCACTTAGTTGTCTATATTGCTTAACATAAGTTGTTGGTGCACATAGGTGAGCCTATTTGTTCTAGGTTTTGTGCTTGACTAATTAAACAATAGTTTTATTCTGCATTTGTTCAAGCCTAAACCGTAATTATTTTCAAGCGCCTATTCACCTCCCCTCCCCTCTAGGCGACATCCATGTCCTTTTAGGTGTGTTTGTCGAGATCCGATGAATTGTGGGTTTATGTTCAGATTATCCATGAATGTTATTTGAGTCTTTCCTGAATTCTTTTATGCATGATTTCATATCTTTGCAAGTCTCTTCGAGTTATTGGTTTGGTTTGGCCAACTAGATTGGTAATTCTTACAATAGGAGAAGTGCTTAGTTTTGGGTTCAATTTTGCGGTGTCCTCACCCAGTGACAAAGTAGGGGTACTAGGGCACGTATTGTATTGTTTCCATCAAGGGTAAAAAGATGGGTTTTCATCATATTTCTTGAGTTTATCCCTCTACATCATGTCATCTTACCTAATGCATTACTCTGTTCTTCATGAACTTAATACTCTAGATGTAGGCAGGAGTCGGTCGATGTGTGGAGTAATAGTAGTAGATGCAGAATCATTTCGGTCTACTTGTCACGTACGTGATGCCTATATGCATAATCATTGCCTTGTATATCTTCATAATTATTTGCTTTTCTATCAATTGCTCGACAGTAATTTGTTCACCCACCGTAATACTTGCCATCATGAGAGAAGTCATCTAGTGAAACCTATGGCCCCCGGGTCTATTTTCCATATTATATTTTCAGATCTAAAACCAAAAATAGCAAAAATAATTGTTGCATTATTTTTAGTTTTAGTTTTACTTTCCGTTCAAGCATCCTATTATATCTATCTCTATTGGATCACATCCTTGCAAGTAACCTGAAGGGATTGACAACCCCTTTGTAGCGTTGGGTGCAAGAGTTTGATTCTGTGTGCAGGTACATCTATTGGTGATTCGCTTGTATCTCCTACTAGATTGATACCTTGGTATCAAAAATTGAGGGAAATACTAATCTACTTTGCTGCATGAAACCGTTCCTCTTCACGGGAAACCAACGCATGCTCGAGAAGTAGCAGGCAACAGCGCTAGAAATTCATTTGACGCGGCTTGAGACTGCGGCGGTATTTCCCCAAAGAGGAAGGGATGACATAGCATAGCGACGATAAGTATTTCCCTCAGTTATGAAACCAAGGTATCAATCCGTAGAGGAAGATCACACACCCACGTAGACGGCACCAGCACACAAATAACAAATACTTGCAACCCGACCCGCAAGAGAGGTTGTCAATCTCTCAACGGTAAAAAGATAGATTAGGTAATGATAGTTTTGACAAATAGATCTCGCAAGAACACAAAATAGAATAAGTAAAAAAAAGGTGCAAGAAGGTATTTTGGGTTTTTTGGATTAATAGATCTGAAAACAAAAGGTAAAATAGTAGATCGGAAAGCAATATGTTGGAAAAGTAGACCTGTGGCCGTAGGTTTCACTAGTTGCTTATCTCATGAGTATAGCGCACGATGGGTGAACAAATTACTGTTAGGCAATTGATAGAATATCAAATAATCATGACGATATCCAGGCAATGATCATTATATAGGCATCATGTCCAAGACAGGTAGACCGAAACGATTCTACATCTACTTCAATTACTCCACACATCGACCGCTATCCAGCATGCATCTAGTGTATTAAGTTCATGAAGAAACGGAGTAATGCAATAAGAACGGCGACATTATGTAGACAAGATCTATTCATGTAGGAATAGACCCCATCTTGTTATCCTTAATGGCAACGATACATGCGTGCCTTGTTGCCCCTTCTGTCACTGGGAAAGAACACCACAAGATCGAACCCATCACAAAGCACCTCTTCCCATGGGAAGAAAAATAGATCTAGTTGGCCTAACTAAACCAAAGATTCGAAGAAAAAATACGAGGCTATAAGTAATTATGAAAATAAGAGATCAAAGAAGACTCAAATCATATTCATGGATAGAAACTGATCATGAACTCAAAATTCATCGGATCCCAACAAACACACCGCAAAAGTCATTACATCAAATATATCTCCAAGGGACCATTGAATTGAGAATCATACAGAGAGAGGAAGTCATCTAGCTACTGCCTATGGACTCGTAGATCTATGATGGACTACTAACACATCATCGAAGAGGCGCCTATGATGAAGATGAACCCCTCTGTGATGATGTTAGATTGGATCTCAAGGTTCTGGAACTTGCGGCGTCTAGAATTTTGTTTTGTCGACTCCCCTAGGGTTTTCCGAATATTTATGGATTTATAGGCTCGATAGTCGATGGAGGGGGTTCCCGAGGTGGCCACCACCCATCAAGCTGTGCTAGGGGCCTCTCGCGCCCTGGTGGGTGGTGGGAACCCTGGCCCCCCTCTCTTGTAGGTGTTTTGCCCATTTAGGGTCTTCTGGTCCACAAAAAAACTCCAAAACATTTCAGGACGTTTGGGCTCCGTTTGATACTGATTTTCTGTGAAGTAAAAAACCAAACAAAAAGCAGCAACTCGCACTTTGGCACTATGTCAATAGGTTAGTCCCAAAAATGATATAATATTGATATAAAATGATGTAAAACATCCAAGATTGATAATATAACAGCATGGAACAAGCAAAAATTATAGATACATTGGAGATGTATCGTGAAACGCGATGAAACTTTCTCCTCGGTTTTTTCTGGAAACATAGGATTTTATAGCGCTAGAATTAGGGTCGGGGGGGCACGAGGTGAGCACCACCCACCAGGCCGCGCCAGGGGGGATGGCATGCCCTAGTGGGTGGTGGGTACCCTGGCCCCCTCTCTGGTGGCTTCTGGCTCCAATATTCCACAAATATTCTGAAATAATTCTCCAAAGAGTTCTGTTCCGTTCTGAAAACTTTCATTTCTGCATAAAACAACAACATGGTAGTTCTGCTGAAAACAGTGTCAGTCCGAGTTAGTTTCATTCAAATCATGCAAATTAGAGTCCAAAACAAGAACAAAAGCGTTAGGAAAAGTAGATACGATAGAGACGTATCAGGACCCTTGGTGAGAAGCGTATCCGGTCTAGATTGAGTTTTTTGAGCAGGGAATGTTCATTCAGTGGAATACCCTTCCAATTAGTTACCTTCTCTAACTGTCATTTAGAAGCTTGTCTCGCCTAAGTTGAGGTGTTTTAGTAGGGATGTTGATTACCCGTTAATGATTTACACTTCCATGGTCTCACCATTAACACTATAAACTGATGTTTAGCCAACATCATGGCCTAACAATTCTCGTCGGCTACATTAATGAATTTCTTTAGAATGTTGTCATAGTACCTGGCAAGGTAATAATTGTTTTGCTGATAGGGATACTTCCCATCCCTCTGAGTTACTACGCAGCATCTACGATCAATTCATAATTAAACCCGCACCGCTAACTATGAAACTTCCATTAGGTAGGTGATCAGTGCAACACGCATGTGATATCTTCAATAGAATCAGAACGATGTTGGCAGACATTGTCCTGTACGAAGTGGCATAGAATGATCACACTATTTGAATCACAAATGGTACTACAAAACAAGTACAGAAGAATGGAGAATTTCTTACCCTTTCGGGGACAAACGACACTTTCACGAGGCTGTAGTGGACAGTGGTCGTTTTCTATCCCATAGTATTTCTCTTCAAGTAATCAAGATCGAAGGCGCGGATGGAGGTCATCATGATGTCATGTGTAAGGAGAGCATATCATCAGTGATGTGGAGGCGTCGATGTCGAAGGAGTAGCGAGCAAAGGTGGTGAATGGAAGTCGCAATAAGAGAAGGGTCGTACCCACCAAAAACTAGGTATTTTTCACTATCGAGCGTCCAACTGGTGGGCCCTGTGGAAAAAGGGTGGGCCCCATAGCGAATGAAGGCTCAACCAAGTCTCCTCTCATTAAGGATGACATGACGTAGTTGTGGGTTCCATAGAGGTGGAAACGAGTAAAAGGAAACACAGCAAGGTAAACACTTAGGGCAAATCGTGGAGCTGACGGGCTTGTAGTCATTTTATTCTCAAACATTAATGGCACAACCACAATTCGTGAAAATCTATTGGCATCCATCGAATATCGTATCTAGGTAGTAGCACATACCGAATTTTCCTTTTTTATAATTAGGCTCTAGTTGTTATTTTATGGGTACAAGTTTTGAGTTCTTTTGCCCGAAGTTGCCTTGAGTTTGTTATGTATTCTTGGTGTTATGTCGTCGTCGCATCTTCGGAAGCTTGCAATCTTTTTGCCACTGGTCGTTGTCTAGTTAGATGGATGGTGAATGTTTTGCGAGCTTGCACCGATGTTGATATGTGAACCTTATTCGATAACTAAAAATGGAGGCTATGGTCCCTAATTCTAAAAACGGTACACCGGTTGTTTTATTGAGAGAATGGTGGGCAGAAAAATGTTTTCTTGGTTGAGTGCAATGAAAACATTTTCCAAAATCTCTACATTTTTTATCAACAGACAACAAGGTTCTAGCCCCGGTTTCATTCTCGTCATCTCTTCCATGATTCTTCATCAAATACTCCGTCGAAGCCACTTTTCCATGATCAACACCACCGGTAGCCTCGGCGCAAGAAAATTCGTTTGGGGCAATTGCCTAATTGACCGGTCTTGCTATTGTGACAAACTAGAGTGTTAAATTAACCCGGCCCCAAAATTTTGTTTTTGCCACTCTATTTGTTACTAATTTTAGATTTGGTTATCTTTAATTTAAATAACATGTAAGACTTAAAATTAAAATGTCTCATGAACAATTGTACATGTCCGTGCGGCGGGTCTCGGTCGGCCGGCTCCTCCCCAAGTCGATCCCGGCCGTCCGATTTTCTCACAACGTCTGGACAGCGGTGAGAACGAATAGATAGATAGAGGGAACAAATTAGCCATTCCCCTGGCCAAACTTCCATTTTACTTCAAGCCCACCTCCAGAATGACAGAGGAATGCAAGATTTCTGCCGCCATGGTATCTGAGGAAAGGTCGTACGTGCTCAAGGTGGATGGATACTCCATAGCCCAGGTGCTATTCAAGAACGGCGAGTGCGTGATTTCTACCCATTTAGTGTGGGAGGCCACGACTGGGCCGTGGCACTCTACCCAAACGGTGACGATGAGGGTTATGTCGATTCCATATCTCTTTATCTCCGTCTCAAATCTGGGCATGACGAAGATGTGAAGGCGAAATTCACGCTCAGCTTACTTGACAAGAATGGAGAACCGGTACCTTCATACATCCGTACCTCCAAAACTACAAGTAACTTCTCAGAGAAAGGTTCAGCCTGGGGGTACAATACCTTCATCAAAAAGGCTGATCTAGAGGCATCGGCACATCTGACAGATGACTGTCTCACATTCAGGTGCGACGTCACCGTTATCCATGAAGAGGAGACAAGGGTTCCTCCAAGCAACCTATAGCGGCATCTCGACGACCTTCTAAAGAACAAGGATGCCGCAGACCTCACCATTCAGGTTGGTGGAGAGACATTCTCTGCTCACAGGTGCATCCTAGATGCTCGGTCATCAGTCTTCAAGGCGGAGCTCCTCGGCCCCATGGAGGAGAGTTATGCAGTTAGTCCTATTGAAATCCGTGACATGGAAGCAGATGTGTTCGAGTCGTTGCTCCATTTGATATACACCGACACAGTTCCTCCTGTGCTTGATGTGGTGATGGCCGGCCATCTACTTGTTGCGGCTGACAGATACAATATCGAGAGGCTGAAGATGATATGCGAGGAGAAATTGTGCAGTCACATTGATTCCGACATGGTGGCAACTAGTTTGGCATTAGCAGAGCAGCATTGTTTTCATGCTCTCAAAAAAGCTTGTTTACAGTTCCTTGCTTCTCCGCCCAATTTGGAGCCGATGATGACGAGTGATGGGTATGAGCATCTGAAATCTAGTTGCCCATCTGTTTTCAAGGAGCTTGTAGCTGGAATCCTCCCGGCTGAACCGAAAGCAGCGAAAGATATTATCATGACAATGTGGAAGTAATGCATCATAACTATTATATATATCACGTCTAAATTATCGTAGTAATAGAGTTAGAATTTTTGTCCAAAAAGACCACCTGTCCAGTGCAATTGACAAAAAAGACCACCTTCGAATCAGATTGTCAAAAAAAAAACACCTAAACCGTGGCGGCAGACGCACCAGCCGACACGTGGCACCTGCCGCCACGAGAGGAGGCGGCATGCGCTGCGTTACCGGCCCAGACAAACTGCGACGGAACGGGATCGGTGGTGGGACCGGCCGCCACACAGCCAGCCGGCAGGCCGGGGAAGGTGGGCCCTGCCACCACCCATCCAGGCGGCATCCAGATGCATGCTTGCATGCAACATGCAGCGCCCATTTCAGTCTTCCTTGTGCAGCTGATTGGCTTCCCTTTTTCTGCAATTTCTGCGTTTATTTCTCATCTTTTCGAACATGTGTAATGACAGTCATTCAAGGCTGAGGGAATACATATGCTAGTTTTGGCGTTTGACTGGACGCCATGTTAGGTTGAAGTAAATGCAAAACGAGACCAATGGTCGTCTCACTCTTTATTAATGTGTGGTGTTAAGCTTCCTGGGTCTTGCGAAACCTAGGAGCTGCATGCTGCATGCAATCATGCATCTGCATGCCGCGTGGATGGATGTCGGCAGGGCCCACCTGCCCACAGCCTGCCGTCTGGCTGTGTGGCAGCAGGGCCCACCGGCCATTCCTGTTTCGTCGCCGTCTCGTTGCCGTCGCCGTTTGTTTGGACCGATAAAGCCGTGCCTGCCGCCTCGCCCCGTGGCGGAAGGGGCTGTCACCTCCATTTGTGACGGCAGGTGTCACGTGTCGGTTGACGCGCTTGTCGCCACGGTTTAGGTGATTTTTTTTTGACAATCTGATTTGAAAGTGATTTTTTTGTCAATTGCATTGGGCAAGTTGTTTTTTGGATAAAAATTCATGGGGTTATGCTACTTCTCCATGTGTGTTCCCGTACAAAATTGTTGGTATTAATCTCAGTCTAATTTATGTTCAGGTGAGTAGAACGGTTCTTCGTCTCGTCGCTGTTGCCCTGTTTTGTAGCTACTGACTATATAATGCTAGGTTGCGTGGGTCCTTAAAACACCACTGTTAGATGATGTTGTTACTTTGTTTTGTCGGGTTGTTGGCACTCATGTCTACCTCCGCACTGAAAAACTGAATGTAAAGTGCTGCTGTGCACTGAAAAACTGAATGTAAAACGCATGCAATCCTCAAGCATTTGACTACTGATATCCTCTGTTAGCTAATACTAGTTGTGATGGGGGTTATTATTTCCCTCTGAACATTACTCATAGTGCCGCTCTGCACTTGTTATGCTGTTGGGGTTGTTTGGATTCAGTTTTATAAAACTCGGTTTTAAAGAGAAAAAAGGGTTATTGTAGTTTTCTGTTAAGCACAACAAGGGCAGTTCTGTTGTCTGCTAAATGCAGAGTGGTTGTTGTCTTGAGAAAATGTAGGGCGAAAAATCAGAGTACAGTGAAAACTTTCTTCAAAAACTCTCGTTACAGTCGAGTATCATTAGCGTTCAGGTCGTTACGTTCAGCTGGATTACACTATCATTAGTGTCCCAAACAGCTTCTGAATTATACTAACTTTTCCATAACACTGCAGATTGTATAGATGGTGACCCACAAACCATGAAATTTGCAGTCCATGAGTGCTTTCTATTCTATTCCAGCAAATCGCTTGCACATAGCAGTACTATCTGGTCGCACGAACATGAACCTGGCTCTTTGCTGCTGATTCTGTTGACAAAAAAACATGGCTGGATCTAAGTCACACAAAAACAAAGGAAGGCAGATGTCGCGCTGGTGTTTGGATCTCACCTGCGTTCTTCCCACTGAGGCTACAGCAGCTTCTCCTCTGGCCGTGGCAGCTCCTCATACTCTCAAGCATTCTCCACCTCTCCCAAGCAAAGAGGAAGGAAATCTGGATCTGGTCGAATCCGAGCTCCTGAACAAGCGACTCCTCGGCCCGGCCTGGCCTGCGGGTTGGGGTCCATGTCATTGCTGCGAATAAGCGGAGGAGCTCGTCGATGGTGATCTTTTGGAGGAGCACATCATAACCTACACATACATTTTTCTGGATCAAAACAATGGCGAACTGAAGTATTACCAAGAGTGCTAAATCGGCGCGGGGGTTAACCTGATATCAGATGGGTGAACCGCTTCCGGTTGGTGCTCGATTCGGGCGGATGGCGGGTTGAGTTCCTATGGAGGAGCGCGTCTCGCCGAGGAAAGAGGCAACCCGGCCAGATCTAATCGGGATCCCAATTTAGAATAATGGCTTCTTGGTACTTGAGATCTGGGAGAGAGGAAGGAAGGATGGGGCTCTATCGCTCATAGGCACGGAGCAGGTCACAGGCACACATGTACGGGCATCACGAATAAAAGGTATACGATTTGACTGTATTCTAACCGTATAGTGACAGAAAAAAGAGAAATATGATATCTCGTGTGGGCCATTGGTGGGTCAGCCTACTCACATCCATATACAGCGCGAGCGGCTGCGATTGCCGCTGCGAACGGAAGGCGAATGAAAATGTCTTTACCGCTAAGGTGGAGATGAAAAGTTTTGTGTGTTGCATACATTGCATCGGCAGATGAAAAGATTTGGGTGCAGTGCAGTGCAGTGTCGTCTCCTCGTGAAGGTAAACGAGTAGTAGTAAATGACAGCGCAGACATCTAGATCGAGTTGCGAACAGTTCAATGTGAAACGGATGGAGTTATCTTCCCAAGTGCATGTGCTTCTATACATAGGTGGACGCAGCAAAATCTTTCCTCGCCACACTACCAGAAAAATTTGCGACGTCGGCATCGATGGGCATATCCCGACGGCACAGCTAAAACCGTCGGCGTATAAAGGCCTTCGAGGTATATCAATCTATACCGACGGCAGCCGTCGGCATAGATCACCCGTCGGCGTCCAAATAAATATGCCTACGACGGCCGGCGGCACAGGGAAGGCCGTCAGCATATCTTGTGGGCCCGTCTACCCGCGGCGACGGTCGTTTGACGGCGTCAGGCTATGCCGACGGTCTAACGGTGGCCGTCGGCATAGCTATGCCGACATCATCGATCCGCGGCGCCATCACGTCATCGATCCGCGGCGCTCATAGGTCCCGTGGGGAGGCATATCTATGTCGATGGCCTTACCGTCGGCATAGGCCTGGTCCACGGATCCCTACGCCACGTCATCGATCCAGGGCCGTGGCCGTAGCTATGCCGACGGCTTTGCCGTAGGCATATATTTCTAATAATATTTTAATATTTTATTTATTTTCTCTTTTAATTTTTTATTTTTTCCAAAACTGATTTCATTAACTTAAATGTACAGAAAATATATATCGATTGCCCCACACACGGGCCTTGCTTCCGTCGTGTCACGGAGAGGTTAGACGGGACGGGGTACCTGTGGGGGCGGGGGTAGCAATGCCGTCAGGTGTTGCGGTGGGCCCTCCTACGGTTGTGGAAATGTGGTGGCAGGTGCAGGCACCCGGCACACGTCTCCGGGGTGTGGGCCCCCTCACGGCCGGCACCGCCGCCGGCACCTGGAGGGGGGAAATGGACGCGTCGGGTCTACACGGAGGGGATGTAGTTGTGGGTTTTGCCCGGATGTTGCTCCCAGGTGTCCCTCTAGGCTAACCTGACAAAACCGGCTGGAGAGGTCCACTGGTCAAAGCCCGTCCGTGGAAAGTCAAAGCGTTAGATCTCGTGGTCAACCGCTCCAGGGCTAGGCGGGACGAGGGCCCTAGGGGGGTAGCAATGCCACCGGAGCGTCGCATCGGCCCCTCATACATGCGGGGTGGTGTTATGGCATGTCCGAAGAGGCGGCATGCGTCTCCGGGGTGTGGCCCCCCTCACGGACGACGACGCCGCCGGCACCTTGAGGGGGGGAACGGACATGTCGTGTCTACAAGGAGGGGATGTAGCTGTGGGTTTTGCCCGGATGTTGCTGCCAGGTATCCCTCTGGGCTGACCTGACAAAACCGGGTGGAGAGGTCCACTGGTCAAAGCCCGTCCGTGGAAAGTCAAAGCATTAGATCTCGTGGTCAACCGCTCCAAGGTTAGGTGGGACGGGGGCCCTGGGGGGTAGCAATACCACCGGAGCGTCGCACCGGCCCCTCATACATGCGTGGTGGTGTTGTGGCATGTCCGAAGAGGCGGCACGCGTCTCCGGGGTGTGGCCCCCCTCACGGACGACATCGCCGCCGGCACCTTGAGGGGGGGGAACGGACGCGTTGGGTCTACACGGAGGGGATGTAGCTGTGGGTTTTGCTCGGATGTTGCTGCCAGGTGTCCCTCTGGGCTGACCTGACCCAACCGGGTGAAAAGTTCCACTGGTCAAAGCCCGTCCGTGGAAAGTCAAAGCGTTAGATCTTGCCCTAGGCCCTCTTAATTACGTTCGGAAAACGTGACATCGGGTCGACACCGAGGGAATCTTGTGGTGGGTTGGGCCCAGAGCTTGTGCTAAGATGTTTCTATGGGCTGGCCTATAACAGACAGGTGAAAATGACCCTCAGTCAAACCCCGTCCGATGGAAGTCAAAGGGGTATATTCTCTCGGTGAACAGTGTCAGGGTTAGACGGGACGAAGGACCTGGGGGTGGCAATGCCGGACGTTGCTCCCAAGTGTTCCTATGGGTTGACCTACCACAACCGGGTGGAGATATGCACTGGTCAAAGCCCGTCCGGGGAAAGTCAAAGGGTTAGATCTCGTGCTTAACCGCGCCAGGGTTAGACGGGAACGACCACGTATGGCAGACTGGGCCCAACAGACACGCGTGGTGTGTTTATGTATGTTTATACTTAGATAAGACACATTTAAATTAATCAAAATTCTATTTATGAAAAAAATATAAGAAATATAAAAAATGAAAAAAAACTATGTCGACGGCCAAGCCGTCGGCATAGCTCCTTTTAAGCTATGCCGACGGCCAGGCCGTCGGCATAGCTCCTTTTTCCTTTTTTTTGATTCATCTTATCCTCTCGCGCATCGATTCCTCCTGGCACCCGCGCCGCCGCAGCCTCCCACACCCGCACCCGCACCCGACCCCGCCGTCGTCTCCCCCACCTGCCCCGCCCTCCCCACCGGCCGCCCCGCCGCCCCGGCCTCCTCCCAACCCCGCCGCCGCCTCCCCCCACCTGCCCCGCCCACCACGCTGGTCGCCTCCCCACACCCGCACCCGGCCCCGCCGCCACCTCCCCTACCTGCCCCGCCCACCCCGTCGGCCGCCACGTCGCCCCGGCCTCCTCCCGACCCCGCCGCCGCCTCCCCCACCTGCCCCGCCCACCCCGGTGGCCATGACCACGGCTGGCCACGCCCCTGCCCGACCGGCCCTGCTGGTAGGGGCACCGGCCGCCCCGAGCACGGTTGCCCGCGGCTCTGCCCGGTCCCGCCCCGTCCCTCCCGTCCCCGGCCTCTGCCTCACCAGCCCGTCCACCACCGCCGGCCCCTGCCACCCCCTGACAGTGAGCTACCATTCCTATTTTTTTTATTTTTTTGCTACTTTAGATGTTGGATGGTGTTAGGTTGATAGATGGATATTGGATGTTGGATGTTGGATGTTGGATGTTGTTAGATTGATAGATGGATGTTCGATGTTGGATGTTGTTAGGTTGATAGATGGATGTTGGATGTTGGATGCATGGCTGTTGGATATTGTTAGGTTGATAGATGGATGTTGTTAGGTTGTTGTTAGATGATAGATGAATTGATGATAGTTAGAAATGTGAGAAATGCAAGAATAAATGCAAAAATTTAACAAAATGCAAGATATGCAAATGATAGATGATGATGTTGATGATGATTATTTTTTATGCTCTGATGATTGTTAGGTGATGATAGATGATGATGATGATGATGAAGAAGATATTGTGATGTTCTTAATTTTGGTCACGGTGTAATTTGCAGGTTGTGTGGTGTTCCATCTCGGTGGAGTGATCGTCGTAGGAGCTGTTGGTCCCCGATCGTCCCTCCGTTGTTGGACTACTTCCTCTACAGTCGAGGGTGAGCTACGAATCATGCCAGTAGAATTTATTTTCGAGTCTACACATCTTCGGGTGGGATTAGGACCCATCTTTACCTATTAGAGATGTAGGTGGATTCAACGCGGTAGAAACTGAAAATTTTATGTGATTAATTTAAGTGAATCCTTAATTATGTCGTGTGGCTTGCAAAAAAGCAGAGGATGGCAGATAATCAATGGATGTATAGTGGTTTTATCCGTCGGAATCGAGTAACATCAGAGTGGATCGCGAAAACCGATGTGTATTTGAAGGAGATATTCCGTCGTCCAATGAGAATTATCCCACCATGCCCCTCTCACACATGGAGGCGTGGGAGATCGCCCATACGCGGAGGAGCGCCAAGCCTGGAGAGCCCAAGTACTACGGCAACACCGCGGAGAAGAAGTGGGCCTACTCTCAGGAGTATCTCAGGTTACATCCTGGCACATCTGAACCCATGAGTGCGGATCTGGACAAGAGGGTGGTGGTGGGCATGGGGCCCAAGAAGCACGGTCGGCAGGTGATTCTCGATGTTGTTATCACTCCGACTATCTCCTACATGCAGCTCCGAGCTACCGACCCGAGCCTGAGCCAACGCACGAGCACGCCCATGACCAGTGCGCAGTCATAGTCCCTCTTTCAGGAGCGGCAATCTATAAGTATTTTCCCTCTTATCTACAATGCTCACTTTATTTTCCAGCATTGAGATGTTTATGAGTTCCATCATGTCATACCGTAGGCCTACATGGAGTACACACGCCAGGAGACCATGACATGGCACACGAGCCTTTATGCATACCATGAGCAGAACAATGCCAGGATGCAGCACGCTCTTGAGGAGATGGCGGCCGGACGGGTTCCTCAATTTGTAGCAGCACCACCTCCTCCAACACAACCAACGATGCTTACCTTTGAGAAGTTTGTGGCATAGCAGCACGATGGCCCCTCACCGGTATGTACATCCCCCAACTATTCACCCAAAGCATATCATGCCTTTCAACATAGTCATATATCCCGTTAATATGTCTTTTCAACATCCAGGGAACCGGTACATCAACCGTTGGCGGTGGTCGTCACAGCACTCCTGAGTCACGGAGCCCGACCACTCCGATCCATAGAGGCGGAGGTGGAGGCGATCTTGGCGGTAGCGCTGCCGCTAGCAATGTCGACCTGGGCTTCAGCGGTCTTGGCGGTGATGACCTCTGCGGTGCTCGACGTCCTAACGCTTAAGACTTTCGGTTACTTGTCTGCTTATGCTTATGTTTCTTTAGATGACTTGTGTATGGTGATGATGATGATAAACTTGTGGTCTTTGATGGTCCTTTAGATGACTTGTGCACTTCTTTATATGCTTATGCTTATTTTTATGTTGATTGTGATGATGCTTATGCATATATTGTTGTGACGGTGCTGGATGATACTTAGATGTGTTCTATATGTCTATTTCCACCATATATATCTGTTGTATATTTGAATTGAATTGATCTGAAAACAAACAGAAAAAAGAAAAAAAATCAAATACAATCTTTGCCGACGGCCTAGCCGTCGGCATAGAGCTGGCGTGAGCACCCAAGAGCTGACATGTGGCATCTGTGCCGATGGTTTAGCCGTCGTCATAGTTTGAAGCTACGCCAACGGGGGCCGTCGGCATAGCTGCCACGTGCCAGCAGCTGGGCACACCTGGGGGAGGGCTATGCCGACGGCTAAACCGTTGGCATAGTTTAAAGCTACGCTGATGGCTCGGCCGTCGGCATAGCTCTGCCCCAGGAGCGCCCAGGTGCTGGCACGTGGCGAGCACCCATTGGTTAGCACTTGACGGCGGACGGCGTTAGGTGGGAACGTTGCCGATAGCCCAAGCCGTAGGCATAGATGTACGGACACCATCGGCATAGATCCTATGCCGACGACCTTTCTATGCCGACGGTCCCCCGGGCTACGCCGACGTATATGTTACCGACGGCCCTATGCCGACGGGGGCCGTCAGCACAGGCATGTCCCGACGGGAATCAAGGCTATGCAGACGGCCATAGGGTGCGATTCTGGTAGTGCCAGTCTTCCATCCCCATTTGGGGCCGGGCCCTGATCAAGAGCGCGTTTACTTTCGTGGCACGAATTTATTTCCGGCATCCTGCTCCCGCCCCTCCCGCCCCCTCGGTGGCGTGCCACACCCCATGCTCCCATCTCCGGCCCAGGCCTCGCCCGCCCCTATGGTCTCCTACTTGGAGGCCCTGCTCACTCCAGGGGAGGCAGGGGCGCCTTTAGTGCCAGCGTGCTCTGTGGAGCTATCCAGCCCGCGTGCGATGGATGGGGCCCCGGTGGTTAATGCTACTGCAGGGCGCCTGCAGTCCATCGTCATGGCGCCGACCGCAGATGCCTCCATTCAAGGTCGAGTAACTATCCTGGGCACATTGATGGCGGTGGTTGGAAGATGGTTGGGAGGGGAAGGCGCCCTCCGCCAAAGGCCAGGCCATCTCAGTTAGAGTTGCTCTTCAAGAAAGCCTGGGGGAAGTGTTTCCAGTGCCTTGAGCCAGACCACCGGATAGCGAAGTGCAAGAACCGAGAGCGGTGTCTACTCTGTGGTGAGGCTGGGCATAGGGCGAGGTGGTGTGGTGGTGCGGTGAGTGCGTCGGCTGCGAGCGGGGGAAGAAAGGCGGGCTCGGCTGTTGTCTTGCCACCTCCACCACCCGGGCCTCCTCCGAGATCACATGTTCACGTGCCAATGGAGGCCCCCGCGAGCGACCCGGAAGCGAGGCGTGGGCTGGTCGTTGGCACGGCGTACCGGACGGCGGCGCTGGCAGACGCAGAGAGAAGGCTCTCGAGGTGCGCGATCGTGGCGGTGGTGGCGGGGTCCCCTACGCCATTCGAGCTAGTCGACGTGAAGCAGGCACTGGCGCTTCGGTTCCGGATCCAGGAGGATGCGGTCAAGGTGTCCCTGCGTGCTTTGGGCAAGCTGCTGCTCATGTTCGACGACGACGCAGTCCGCGATGAGGTACTGGGTCTCCAAGGCCCCATGGTGCTTGGGAGGGTCACTTTCATGGTGGCCCCTTGGTCGCTGTTCCATCGCGCATCGCCGGGCAAGCTGCTATACAAGGTCAGGGTGTGCCTCGAAGGGGTGCTGGAGCTTGCGTGGGATGTAAACAGCGTCGCCTCCCTTTTCGATCCTTCCATGCTCATCGAGGGGATTGACGAGGAGGTGCAACGGGAGGAGGAGACGGGTTGTTTTCGGCTTTGGGTGTGGACGGACGCGGTGGAGAAGCTGAAGACCAGGGGATACCTACGGCTCGAGGAGCCCCAAGATCTGGGCTCATCGGGGATGCACTACCCGGAGCTCAATATCATGGAGGAGGTGCTGCCAAGATGGGGGCAGGTGGGGTTGCTTGGGCATCCCGTGCTCATCCATCTTGATCACGTTATCGATTTCACTTGCCCGCCGACGTCCAACCCAGACAGTGGGGCTAGCAGGAGCAGCGGGATGAGCGGTCTGCCATCGAAGGATGGGATGGTGCCTACATGGCCGGCTCGGTGGGGCTACCGGTGGTATCTGAACTTTGAGGATGGCGTAGGAGATATGCCCTAGAGGCAATAATAAATGTTATTGATTATCTCCCTATTCATAATTAGGTTTATGTTCCATGCTATAACTGCTATGGTTCTCGAGTCTACAATAACCACGAGGCTTGAAGGAAGACTCATATGCACGTGTGGAATAATAAATGGTAAATCGTAATTCTAGTCTGGCCTCTAAGACTGGCTCAAGTATTGCATGATGATCATGTTTTCCTGATCATGGGCATGGCTATGCCGGCAATTTTGAGGGCACAATGTTAGAAGAACATTTGTGTTGAATCGATCCGAATTGATGTTATGCTATGAGATACATTCGTCATAAGTTAATGGTTAATAACACAGAGAAGTTAATATTTGCATAATTCCTTAGATCATGAGAGTATCGAGTTTCTTCATGCTTGCTTCATGAACTTTGGGGTTTGTTAAACGTCATCCGTAAATGGGTGGCTATTACGGTGGCTTATGGGTTCATGGAAAAGTATGTCAAGTAACTTGATACCTCAAGATTGGGATTTGCTCCTCCGACGATGGAGAGATATCTCTGGGCCCTCTCGATGTTACGGTATCCATCATCGTCTGGCCAGACACTTTGTGATTTGATCACAGGGATGCCGGAACACGGGAACGAGAAAAGAGAACAATACCGGTAATGAGGTAACTGGCATAGTGGACAAGTTGTAGTTCCACGAGGATGCCAACGTGTCTCACCTCGGGTATTTGTAACATATCGTGAAGCAACAGGAATAGCACATGGCAACTGGAGGTTCACTCGAATATTCATTCGTGTGGGTATAGGGGTCAATATGGGTGTCCACGGCTCCGATGTTGATCATTGATCGGAAGGGGTTCCGGGTCATGTCTATACTTCACCGAACCTATAGGGTCACATGCTTAAGGGTCATCTATCTGCTGAATACTAGACAAGGAGTCTGAGAGAAAGTCACTGGAAAAGTTTCGGAGACAACGGAAAGGTTCCGGAGAGAACAGCGAAAAAGTTTCGGTAAAACCGAAAAGTTGTTTTGGATAAAACAATTGATCCAAAAAGGTTTCGGCAAGCACCGGGAATGTTTTGGAGGTTGCCACATTGGTCTGGTAATTTCTGGAATCCGGAGAATAAACCGAAAAAGGTTTTCGGAGTTGTCGGAATTGTTTACCGGGTAAACGAAGATGGTTTTAAATTAAACCACCATACTAGAAATGTTCCGGAGCGCATCCAGATAATTTTAGAGGGTGCCAGAAATGTTCTGGGACCTTCCGGAAATTTTCAGAAGTAATAGTCGCGGAAAACATCTTGTCCCAGCGTGAGGGGACAAGATCCCACGATGCGTGGGGCTGTTTTGGGGGCGCCCCCCCTTGAGGCGGCAGCCCCTTGTGGCTGGACAAAGGTGTTGGGGGGGCTCATGGTGGGGGGCAGCCTCCACAAATGGTGGAGAGTGTTGGGAGGAAGGTGGGGCCCCATGGGGGAACACCATGGACAAGGGAACATGTTTTCTCCATGTTTGCTGGGAACATGTTTCCTTGTTTGGTGGGTGCATGTTTTATGGGCTGAATTTCAGCCCCCCCTTCACCGCTTCCACCACTATATAAGGAGGTGGAGAGGAGCTCTCCATCCTCACTCAAACTCTCTCACACAAGCCATGCATGATATGGCATTCTCTCTCCCTCCCAAAGAAATAGTTTCGCAGTGCCGAAAGGTTGTCTGGGTTCCGGTAGGAACTAGTTCTGGACGGTGAAGCCCTGCCGGATAGATGACACCATATGTGTGCAACTCTGTAGAGAGATCGTAGTTTCGGTCTTAGTTCGAGAGTGCCTCCCGAAGGGCTGTCCGTGTGACCGTCCGAGTTTTGGAGGTCCTCCCAAAGGGTTGTCCGAGTGACAGTCCGAGTTTTAGAGGTCCTCCCGAAGGGCTGTCCGCGACACGTCCGGGGGACTGACCGACCGCCTCCCGGAGGGCTGTCCGCGGGGCAGATGAGGGTATACATCCTCGCGGTTGGGAGGTTGTAAATCCTAGCTATGGGGGTCTGCATCGCCGATCGTCATCGACTCTACTTCCGATGCGCTACGAGTCGGTAACGAAATGATCAAACCTTGTATGCAGTCTCCATAGTGGTCCTGGGCTGGTGCGTAGGTCGATTTTTTTTCTTTTCTGCTGCGTTACCCAACAATGGCATCAAGAGCCGTGCTATGCGTAGATGTAGGTTACGATCTAGAATACATGGAGATGTATGGGTATTGCATAATATAATTTTGGAGTAGATGAGATCTATTACTAAAAATTATTTATGCGGGTAGCAGATGAAATCTGTTACTGGATGTTCATGTTGCTTCCCCTGAATTTGCGTAGTCCTGATCTTGACGGCATGGTGGAATCTCACAAAGTTCTGGCAATCCGCGATCCTTTCATGCTGTTCCTGAGTATGCTAATTGACAGATCAATGAAGTGCCAACAGTTCTTTGGGTTCCACCATTGTTAAAGAAAGATGGATGTTTCGCAGGCAAAAGGGCAATGCAAATATGATCTACACGGGGGTCATGCGTATGACGAAGTTTAGTATGGGGCTCGAGATTTTATTATCTCGTGTTTCATACACCCCGCAATGTTAATCCTGCGACTTGGATTATCATGCTTGATGATGGACGTTGGTAGCTTCGGTTTGTTTCGAAACCTTAGTAGCCACGTAAAACAAGTTTTTGCATGAACCGATTAGAGGCGTCTAACTTGGTTTTGCAGGATGGTTTGCATGTGCATATGATGTGGTATAGCAGTGCTCATATTAATTTGATTATGTATGAGATGACTATATGATGTAATTAACATGACCTACGTGTCATGATTCGGCATGATGACTGGAGCCATATGATTGCACTTTAATGACCTGCGTGTCAACCTTATGTAATGCACTTATTTTATTAGCTATAGAGATAGCAATATTACCTAGTGCATCGACAAGGTGGTGGCAATCTTCGCAAAGGTGAACACCGACGCGAATGCCGAAGACAAAGAAATGAAAGACTTCTCCGTCAGAAAGGGCTATACCATATCATGCTATTATGAATTGCCTGAGATGTTTATCCCTTATGATGCACCCTTCTTGATTGCGCGGTAGTCGCTTTTTATTAGGGTGATCTCTCACAAAATATCAAGTAGTTAGTGTTCTCCCAAGTTTAGCGCCGTCACGGCACCTATCTTTTCGGGGTGCGCCATGTCACACGGGTACGAATGATTAGAGAAGTGTGAGGCGGGTGACTTGAGACCTCGCAGCGAGATCACTTGGTTGTCTTGACGTTCAGGCATGACCGTCATGAGCTCGGAACACACACATCGAAAAATGAACAAGAGTCACATAGAGATGTGATTGGCAAGTTGGCCTACCGGTTGAGATTTTCGTCATCAGTGGTGTTACACCAATGACGAACAATTTAAATGCGGGTCTTGTATCACTCACAATCAATTATGAGAGATATTGATTTGAGTGGGAGCGCACTATAGAATTAATTCTTTTAATTCTCAGTGCAATTAATTGTGAACTTTGTCTAAGTGTAGATTGCATAATAGTTGTAGGATAATGGCTCGCGTTTCCACCTTCATTATTAAAATTGAATAGCTGTTAAATATCTAGTTAAAACTTTACGGTTGGTAACGTAATGTGAGGATTGTCCTCAAGAGTGTCGAGAAGGATTTTGTCCTATCACATGCTTTCGGTATTCTCCCACTAATACTATGGATCATATGACTCTCGTCCTTCGATTCAAAAGCTAGAATTCCTTTTCAGTCAAAGTGCAATATGTTTGCTTCCATGAGACCGGAACTTCGAAAGTTTGGATAGTTATGTGATATACATGGAATCTGAAAATCATTTTTAGAAATAGACAAAAGCTAAAATATATGAGATATCCAAAGCAATGTTTGTTTGCAAACTATTAGTAAAGGAGTTTACTATGCATTAGACTGATAAGAGAGGGATCCAGGAGAACGCCTGTCATATGATGAAAGGTGAATAAAACAACAACTTAAAGAGAAAGGAAGTGTCCGAAGGGTGTTAGTAAGACTTTCATGCCTAGGAAGTCTGGGTCTAATGCCACTCTTAAGTTGGGTGCTTCTTCTGAGAGTAGGAGAAATACTGAAAAGTTAAACTGTTAGAAGTATAATGGCAAAGAGAAAGAAGACTGGAATATCCAGCTCATGTATGAATGTCATACAAGTTTTTGATGTATAGAAGGCTAGTCAAAAATATAGTTCTTAGAAATTATGGTTAAACATGTTAATCACTAATTCTTGGGTATTGTGAGTTGGTCACAAAGATACCCGCTCAATTGCATTCTGTTGCAACTCGACATAAGAACTACTATGGCCTGAAAGACTAGCCAGGGATGAGGTTTAGATACACGTAGGGAACATAGTAAATGTTACTATGCCTTCCATCGGTGTATTCCCTATGTATTAAGCTTCATAATTCATTTTAGAGTTTCACACTCTAGCCCTTTGCATAAGGTATCTTGCAAGAAGGTTGTTCATAAGAGAACTTTTCATGTCCGGTGTTATAAATAACATAAGGGCCATACTTTCATTATGAATGAGACGTATGTTATGAATATTGATAATAATACATTACCTCTGGGTTTACTTTTATAATTCATTTTAGAGTTTCATACACTCTAGCCCATTGCACAATGTGTGTTGCAAAAGAGTTGTTCATAAAAACAACAATTGTAGTTCAGTATTATGAATAACATGAAGGGCCATGCTTCCATCCTAGATGGGATGTATGTTATGAATATTGATGGAAATATGATACATCCATAACACTGACACTAAATGTCGCAAGACTTATAGAATACCACATATGTGTGGCACTGCATTTGGTCACATTGGAGAAACCCGCATGGAAAATTCCATTATGATGGATTTTGAAGTCGTTTGATTTTGAATCATCTGATACTTGCAACTTTCCTCGAAAAGGTGAACTAACTAAAATACCGTTCACAGGCCATAAGGAATGAGTAAAGAACTTATTGGTGATCATACATTTGATGTATGTAGTCCGATAAATATTGTTGCAAACAGTGGATTTGTCTACCTTCAAAAATGACTCAAGTAGACATATGGATATTTACTTGATGAGACATAAGTATGGATCTTTTGAAATCATTCAAAAGGTTTTCAAAAATGAAGTAGAAGTTATTGTACCAAGAAAATTATGTTTCTGCAATTTGATTGCGGAAAGGAATATTTGAGTTACAAGTTTAGAGAATGTCTGATGAGTTGTGAAAAGAGTTTCCTAACTTGCACCTCTTGGAACACCACTCCAAGTGGAAAGTCTGTGAAGATGTAATCGAACCATTTATGACATGTTAAGACCAAACATGACATACATAGATTTGCCATTATCCCTTTTATAGAGTGATGCTTTAGAGACTGCGACTTTTACACTAAAAAGAGATCCATCAGGTCTATTGAAATGACGCCATGGTTTGGTACGCCCAACCATGTTATATCTTTTCTTAACATTTGGAATATGGGGTTTGTGTAAAAGGTTACAAACCTATTCCAAATCAGACAAGTGCTACTTTGTATGGTTATCCCAAGTTATTGGGTATTCCCCCACCACTATACCGAGGCAAATGGTTTTGCCACAAAACGGTATGCTTTTAAAGAGAATGGTTCTTACAAAAGGTGGGTAGGAGGACAATGCAACTTGATGAGATAACCAGTATCTTTGTCATCAATTCAAAGGAAAGAAACCCTGGAAGTGATTCCATTGTTTCCTACTACGACTGATACGAAAGTCTCTACAATAAAATGTATGGATTCCGGTCAAACGTGCAGCTGAACCACGTAGGCAAAGCTCGTGCAAACCTATCAGGTGCGCAAATGAGATATTTTTGTTGGACAATAGTATACCTACAATACACAAGGAAGCGTTGATGGGCCCTGACTCTAGGATTGGCTAAATGCCAATACAATCCGAGATAGTTTCCATATAAGTGATTCAAGATTAAAACCTTGATACACCTTTTAGAGGACTTAGAGTCTAACGAATATTTATGGAACTAAAAACTGATACGGATAAAAATGTTTTATCCATAAAGCTTGACTTGTTGAAATAACAAGTTCAAGGAGTTGACTACGATGAGGTTGTTTCACCGTACCGATGCTTAAGGTCGGTTCGGGTTGAACTAGTAATTAATACATATATCAATCATGAGATATGAAACATGGATGACAAAAGGATTTCCATCTGATGGAAATGAAACCTGGGACTTGTATGTGATACATTCCAAAGTAATTTGTCGATCTAAAGGATGCTAGTAAGTATGCAAACTTCAGAGTTCCAGCAATGGACAGAAGAGAGCAAAATGGAGTTGGAATCTTCGTGGTTTGATGAAATGGTCAAAAGAGTTTTTGACTTCATCATGGGTAACGAAGATGCTTGTGATTCAAGAAAGTAAGTGGGAGCATAATAATATTTCTAAAATGTTGTGTGCTTGACACATTGTTAATTGGAAATAAATTTCTTGACACGAATTAGGACTTCATTTGAAAATAGTTTTGCGATGAAGTGCTTAGGCTAAATAGCCTCAATATTAGGCATGATGATCTATGGAGATAGATTTACCTAATGGGGCTATGCAATGAATACATATTGACAAGGTGCTAAAAACTTTTAGCATTTAAAAACGCCAAGGAGTGATTCTTGCCGAAGTCACATGGAAAGAGTTTTTGCAAGAATCAGTGTCCCAAAACACTAACAAGTAAAATACATGATGGAGATTCCACACACTCTAGTGTTTGGATTAATCATGTATTCCATGGTATGTAAAAACAACCAGATATGTTCAATACTCCCAAGTTGTTGTGAGTATAGATACAAAAGTGATCAAAGCACTGATCATGGGACAACATTGAAAGATGTCATTAAGTACTAGAGTAGTGCTGATAACATGTTTTCTCGCAAGCAGAGATTATGAAGTGCTCGTTGTAAGTAATTACATCGATACTGTCTCAATCAATGCTCCATGCGATTTTCGATTTAAGTTAAGGGTTTTGTGTGATACACAATATGGTGGCACGGTAGTTGGAAATTGTTCCAAAGAAGATACTGTGGCGAATTCTATAACAAAGGCTAAGTATGTTGACGCTTTGGAAGCGACAAAGAAGTTGTTGAATCATATAGTTCATTCATGAACTTAGTATGGTTCCAAGATGGCTTTGGTCTATGAGACACTATTGCAGATAGTTGCTCCGTAGCTCAGTCTGAGGAATCAGGTTTCGACCAATGATTCACACATATGCACAGCCAAGTTCACACAAAATACGAATTTTGTGATAGCGTGAAAACGCAAGGATATGCAAAGTTACACATGGAGCTGAAGTTGTCAGATCCGTTGGACATTAGGCTATACCACAAGCGAAGCATATTTTACACCAGTATGCCATAGGTGTAAAGTGCATTAGCATTGACTAGATTATTGACTCTAGTGCAAGTGGGAGTCTGTAGGACATATGACCTAGAGGCAATAATAAATGTTATTGATTATCTCCCTATTCATAATTAGGTTTATTTTCCATGCTATAACTGCTATGGTTCTCGAGTCTACAATAACCATGAGGCTTGAAGGAAGACTCATATGCACGTGTGGAATAATAAATGGTAAATTGTATTCCTAGTCTGGCCTCTAAGACTGGCTCAAGTATTGCATGATGATCCTGTTTTCCTCATCATGGGCATGGCTATGCGTGCAATTTTGAGGGCACAATGTTAGAAGAACATTTGTGTTGAATCGACCCGAATTGATGTTGTGCTATGAGATACATTCGTCATAAGTTAATGGTTAATAACATAGAGAAGTTAATATTTGCATAATTCCTTAGACCATGAGAGTATCGAGTTTCTTCATGCTTGCTTCATGAAATTTGGGGTTTGTTAAACGTCATCCGTAAATGGGTGGCTATTACGGCGGCTTACGGGTTCATGGAAAAGTATGTCAAGTAACTTGATACCTCAATATTGGGATTTGCTCCTCCGACGATGGAGAGATATCTCTGGGCCCTCTCGGTGTTACGGTATCCATCATCGTCTGGCCAGACACTTTGTGATTTGATCACGGGGATGCCGGAACACGAGAACGAGAAAAGAGAACAATACCGGTAACGAGGTAACTGGCATAGTGGATAGTATGTTGTTCCACGGGGATGCCAACGTGTCTCACCTAGGGTATTTGTAACATATTGTGAAGCAACAGGAATAGCACACGGCAACTGGAGGTTCACTCGAATATTCATTCGTGTGGGTATAGGGATCAATATGGGTGTCCACGGCTCCAATGTTGATCATTGATCGGAAGGGGTTTCGGGTCATGTCTATACTTCACCGAACCTATAGGGTCACATGCTTAAGGGTCATCTATCTGCTGAATACTAGACAAGGAGCCGAGAGAAAGTCACTGGAAAAGTTTCGGAGACAACGGAAAGGTTCCGGAGAGAACACCGAAAAATTTCGGTAAAACCGAAAAGTTGTTCCGGATAAAACCATTGATCCAAAAAGGTTTCGGCAAGCACCGGGAATGTTTTGGAGGTTGCCAGATTGGTCTGGTAATTTCTGGAATTTTTTCGGAGAATGAACCGAAAATGGTTTTCAGAGCTGCCGGAATTGTTTACCGGGTAAACGAAGATGGTTTTAAATTAAACCACCATGCCGGAAATGTTCCGAAGCGTGTCCAGATAATTTTAGAGGGTGTCGGAAATGTTCTGGGACCTTTCGGAATTTTTTAGAAGTAATAGTCGCGGAAAACATCTTGTCCCAGCGTGAGGGGACAAGATCCCACGATGTGTGGGGCTGTTTCGCCCCCCCCCCCTTGAGGGGGCAGCCCTCTGTGGCTAGACAAAGGTGTTAGGGGGCATGGTGGGGGATCCTCCACAAATGGTGGAGAGTGTTGGGAGGAAGGTGGGGTCCCATGGGGGAACACCATGGACAAGGGAACATGTTTTCTCCATGTTTTGTGGGAACATGTTTCCTTGTTTGGTGGGTGTATGTTTTCTGGGCTGAATTTCAGCCCCCCTTCACCCCTTCGACCCCTATATAAGGAGGTGGAGAGGAGCTCTCCATCCTCACTCAAACTCTCTCACACAAGCCATGCATGAGCTGGCATTCTCTCTCCCTCCCAATGAAATAGTTTCGTAGTGCCGAAAGGCTGTCTGGGTTCCGGTAGGAACTAGTTCTGGACGGCAAAGCCCTGCTGGATAGATGACACCGTATGTGTGCAACTTTGTAGAGAGATCACAGTTTCGGTGTTAGTTCGAGAGTGCCTCCCGAAGGGCTGTCCGTGAGACCTTCCGAGTTTTGGAGGTCCTCCCGAAGGGCTGTCCGAGTGACAGTCCGAGTTTCGGAGGTCCTCCCGAAGGGCTGTTCGCGACACCGTCCGGGGGACTGTCCGACCGCCTCCCGAAGGGCTATCCACAGGGAAGATGAGGGTATACATCCTCGCGGTTGGGAGGTTGTAAATCCTAGCTGCGGGGATCTGCACCGTCGATCGTCATCGACTCTACTTCCGCTGCGCTACGAGTCGGTAACGAAATGATCAAACCTTGTATGTAGTGTCCATAGTGGTCTTGGGCTGGTGCGTAGGTCGAATATTTTTTGTTTTCTGCTGTGTTACCCAACAGATGGTGACTTCCCTCCTCCACCACCGCGGCAATCGTCGCACTCAAGGCTACGCTTCCCAGAGCAGGGTGGCGGCGGAGGCTGCGGGGGAAGGCGCACGTACGACAGTCGGGACGGGCTCCGGCAGGCCAGTCTCGGGATGCATCAAGCTGGCGGCAACAAGCATCGTGTGAAGGGCGGAAGGTGTGAGGGCGGGGGAGATGCTAGCGGTAGGCGGCATGTGGGATCGGCGGCAACGCGGGCGGCCCGGGATCAGCCACTCATCGACGCTCGGATGCTGGACAGTCCTCCCACGGGAGTGGACCCATTCGCGGGCTCTGACGATGCTCCTGTCGTCGCTCATCAGACGACATGGGCCAAGCCTCAATAAGGGAATGGGGAGAGAGGTGCAGAGGGACAAGTAGAAGGATTGCCTGCCCCTTCTGATGAAAGCCTCTGCTTGCCCTAGTCTGGCATCCTGGCGCTGGAGACAGTGAGAGCATGGCGAGCAGGGCGGTAGGAAGATGGGGGGACGACAAGCCTCGGAGGCCAAGGCGGTGTGCATGCGCCTTCCCCTGCATCCACTCCCATTGGTGCGTGCGTGCCTGCCCAGATGGGGCCGGTGCCACCGGGGGTCCCGGGCGTGGGAGCACCAGCCGGTGTTGACAGCTCCACCCAGCTGCAGGGTTAGGACACTGTGGCTACGGAGGACGGGCCAGCTTATGGGCCGCACTCTCCACGTGGTAGCCCACAAGGTTTCGGGCCTTGCACGGACGCCTTGGAGTTGGGGGGGGCACGCGTGGCCCAGGAAGACCTGGAGCAGGTAGATCACGCGATGACCCAAGTTGCTGGCCCAGATGTGGCTAATGATGGAGAGGGCACCGGGGAAGTGGCCGACCCGCTCAGTCGCTTCCACATCTCTTGTTCCTCCCCTCCCTCTGCCGCTCTGCTGTCCGATCCGGCTGCAGATCCTGGGAAGAGGACC
The DNA here is from genome assembly GCA_022496015.1 of Hordeum marinum. Classification (NCBI taxonomy): domain Eukaryota; kingdom Viridiplantae; phylum Streptophyta; class Magnoliopsida; order Poales; family Poaceae; genus Hordeum; species Hordeum marinum. Next base: position 456,997,933 of record CM039676.1, on the reverse strand, counting down.
GAGCCAACCGGGAAGATCTCCAAGAGAAGCAGCGGCCGGCTGGCGGCCAAGCCGACGGCTGGGTGGTCCGCCATGGATAAGGTCCAGCTAGTCTTGCTTAAGAAGAGCGGCATCGTTGCCGGTGATGCGCTGGTCCCTGACGATGTGTCGGCGGCCCTGGACAAGTTCAGAGCAATGTTCAAGCAGCCGCTGCCCGGAAGCTTCATAGTCGCGGTTGAATCCATGCTTGCGGCGCCTGGCTAGGGGAAGGAAGGCGGGGGCGATGACCGGGGACAGATGCAGGCGATCCCTGCCTAATCTGCTCCATGGTCATCAGGATCATGCTGGTGTACCCCCAAGGTTGTTTGATGTTAGTGTTTCTCTGCTTTGTTAGTTCCGAGTGTTTTCTGGAAGTTTCCGAATATTGTTCGGTCTCACTGGTGGTGCCTCGCTGTGAGCATATGAGTGTGTTTGGGGTTTGTAAGCTGACCATTGCTGTAGCTGGTTGGGTTTCCTTCAAGTGGGTTTGTAATGGTGTTTTATGGATCTTTCTATCCTGAGTTGGAATTTGCGGGGCCTAAACAATCCCGCCAAGAGAAGGGTTGTGCAAATCTTTGTGTCTTAAATGAAGTGCAATGTTGTCTGCTTGCAAGAAACAAAGATTAGTGACATGACAAATGGGTTAGTAATGGAGACATTGGGGCCAAAATTCAGAGATAATTTTCTCTTTCTACCGGCGGCTGGTTCAAGAGGGGGAATTCTCATTGCCTGCTCAGATGATTTTGAAATTACAACCGTTCCTTTGGCTGTGGGAGTGCACGCGGTTTCAGGGACAGTCACATGCAAAGCAGATGGAGCAACATGGTCGATCACTGGTGTTTATGGGCCTCGGCTGGAGGAGGAGAAGATCATGTTCACTGAGGAAATGAAAAGTATAAGACAGCTCATCCTACCACGGTGGATGCTTCTTGGAGATTTCAACATGATATACAGATCCAACGATAAGAGTAACAGTAGCCTGAATTTGCGAATGATGGGTCATTTCAGGGCTGCAATTGAGGACATGGAGCTCATCGATTACCCTTTGCTCGGAAGATGGTTCACATGGTCAAATGAGCGGGAAAATGTCATGCACACAAAGATTGACAGAATTTTGGTGTCCAGTGACTGGGAAGCGACTTACCCCCAATATCAGCTTTCGCCGGCTTTAACGAACATATCTGACCATTGCCCAATCATCCTGAGGAAAATGGAATGTTCACATTACAAAGCTTTCAGATTCGAAAACCATTGGCCTAAAGATCCTGGTTTTGATAATATCGTCAGCAAGGCATGGACAAAAGAGGTTAATTTGAATGACCCTGTGCGGGTGCTGCACTGCAAGCTGTCCAGAACGGCGAGGGCCCGACGATTATGGAACAAGTAGAAGTCAAGGTGGGCTGTTTTCATGTCTGGGATCGCCAGCGAGATCATTTTTAGGCTCGATCTGACACAAGAGGAAAGAGCTCTCTCTGAAGATGAAAGACGGCTGCGTGGGCTGCTCAAGACCAAACTGCTGGGGCTGGTGGCAATTGATAGAGCAAGATGGTGACAAAAGTCAAGGCGAACAGAAATCAGGGAGGGAGACGCGAGCACAAGATTTTTTTTCACCTGAAGGCTAGCGGGAGACGGCACAAAAATCATATACCAGCGCTCAAGGGGGACGTCGGGCTGGTCAACGATCATGAAGGGAAAGCAAAGATTCTCCTCGATAATTTTAAGGGGCTAATGGGCACCCCCTTTTCCAGCTCTACCAATCTGAACTGGGAATCCATTGGGTTGCCGAGGAGGGATCTCCAACACCTAGACACCTCTTTCACTATGCAGGAACTGAAGGCGGCTATCGATGACGTGCACGGGGAGAAAGCACCCGGACCGAATGATTTCACAGGGGCCTTTTTCAAGAGGTGTTGGATGATAATCAAAGATGATCTGCTGGCAGCCGTCAACTGTGTGCACTCACTGCATGGGCATAACTGGCATTTACTCAACACGGCAAACATTGCTCTGCTGCCAAAGAGGGACGGCGCTTAGGAGGCCAGTGATTTTAGACCGATCAGCTTAATGCACTCCGTTCCAAAGCTTGTGAGCAAGATGCTGGCCTCCAGTGGCTAAAGAGATTCATTGGCTTGTCATGAATAATCAAAGTGCTTTCATTAGAGGCTGACAGGGATATACCCCATGGTATGACCCAGCCTGGCGACTCACAGGAGACCCGGCCAAAGACATGACATCTTATTAATGACCTGGCCTAGCGACTCACAGGAGACCCGGCCGAAGACATGACATCTTATTTATGACTCGGCAAGCGGGTCATAGGATGACCAAGCCCAAGACCCAGCGGGTGAGCCAGCGCCAGGCGGTTCACAAGAGAAGGCCCACAGGAGAAGGCCCACAAGAGAGAAGGATTCCCTTAAAGGAAATAAGACCCGGAGTAGGATCCGTGAGAGACTAGTCCTAATCCTACTCCTAGTAGGACTCTATTTGTAAACCTACCCTCTCCACTTATATAAGGAGGGGTAGAGCACCCTAGAGGGACAAGTTTTCAAGAGACACAAGTCTACAAGTTTAGACAACACAAGAGATTAGAGGCACAAGAGATTATAGGTAGCAATTAGCACCCTTGTAACCGAGAGATCTTCATCATCATCAATACCAGACAAGCAAGACGTAGGCTTTTACCTCCATCGGAGGGGCCGAACCTGGGTGAAACTCCGTGTCTTCTCGATTCTGATCAACCCCTTCAAGCCGCCACGTAGTTGCGTCTCGCCCAGAACCTAAGTCCGTTCACCCGGACATCTGTCGTGACAAATCCATGACAGTTGGCTCCCACCGTGGGGCAAGCGACGCTGGTGTCTTTGTTCTTGGAGGGATCTTCTTTAGGGCTCGAGATGTCTGCGATTTGCCGGATGAAGAATAATTGTTTCTGACGGATTTACATCAAACCACAAGTTCATCACTTGAGGTTGGAATTCCAACGGCAACATACATCAGGAGCAAAAGAAATCTCTCCGATGATGAATGAACAATCATCAAGCAATCAGTTAGATCAGAACTTCCTATAGCTATCAGATCAACAAGTGCTTGGTTTTTCGCTGCAGCCGCCGGGATCGACCAGGTTACCCACTGCCTGGTTATGTACTAACTACGACCGGCCTTCGATTAGTTGCGGTGGAGGCGCTCGATTTGTTGGCCGCTGACCGCATGCATGTACGGGACGTCACGCGCGCTTGTCTTATCCACACGTAATCTCCAGAGTTACAAGCTACCGGATCAAGCGCAAACGGGACTCGAGATTCAATGAAAGGAAAAGTTCACTATATTAGCCAGACCCGAAACCGATTGCTACAGCTCATGTAATAGCTCAACCCGGATTCATCGTTGCCAATGTGGTCGCAACACGGAATCATGGACGGGCGCAACTCGGATTCGCCGTTGCAGATGCACTCTGGCCTGCGATGTACTGAGTCGTGTTGGGGAACGTCGCATGGGAAACAAAAATTTTGCTACACACACGCAAACCTATCCATGGTGATGAGCATCTACGAGAGGGAGAGTGGATCTACGTACCCTTGTAGATCGCTAAGAGGGAAGCGTTAAGAAACGTGGTTGGTGTAGTCGAACTTCTTCGCGATCCAAATCGCCGAGCGTCCGGCGATCTCATCACGATCCGTCCCGCGATCCAATCACAATCCGTCTCGTGAACTCATCACAATCCGTCCCGCGATCTCATCATGATCCGTCTCATGATCTTGATCACAATCTGTCCTGCGAACTCATCACGATCCGTTCCGCGATCTCATCACGATCCGTCTCACGATCTCGATCACGGTCCTTCCGATCTAGCGTCGAACGGACGGCACCTCCGCGTTCAGCACACGTGCAGTTTGATGACGATATCCACCGTCTTGATCCAGCGAGAGGAGGTGGAGAGGAGAGAGAGCTCACCAGCAGCGTGATGGTGCTCCGGTGATGGTGGTGGAGCAATTCCGGCAGGGCTTCGCCTAAGCGCTGCAGAAAACAGATCTAGAGGAGAAACTATGCACCGGTGGAACGGGTAGCACGTGGCCGGAAATTCTGTCCAAAAACCACCCAATCCACTAGTATATATAGGAGGAGAGGAGAGGAGAGTCAGCCAAGGCCTTTGGGTCGGCCGAAATAGGAGGTGGGAAGCAATCCTACTTCAACTCCAATCCTAGTTGGAGTAGGATTGCCTCCTATTGGCTGATTTTCCACCTTTTGCTTTAGGACTTTCTCTCCTGCGCCATAGGCCTTTGTGGCTGTTTTCCCTGCCCACTAAGGGCTGGTTAATACTCTACCACAGCCCATGGACCTCTTGGGGTCGAAGTACCCCTCCCGGAGGTCTCCCGGTACACTACCGGCACTCCCGGTACACTACCGATGAGCCCGAAACTTTTCCGGAAACCAAACTGGGACTTCCTATATATGAATCTTTACCTCCGAACCATTCCGGAGCTCCTCGTTATGTCCGGGATCTCATCCGGGACTCCAAACAAACTTCGGTCACCACCATACATAACTCTACACTACCGAAACGTCACCGAACCTTAAGTGTGCAGACCCTGCGGGTTCGAGAACTATGTAGACATGACCGAGACACCTCTACGGTCAATAACCAATGGCGGGACCTGGACGTCCACATTGGTTCCTACATATTCTACGAAGATCTTTATCGGTCGAACCTCTATGTCAAGGATTCAGTTAATCCCGTATAACGTTCCCTTTGTTCTTCGGTATGTTACTTGCCCGAGATTCGATCGTCGGTATCTCCATACCTAGTTCAACCTCGTTACCGGCAAGTCTCTTTACTCGTTCCGTAATACAAGATCCCGCAACTAACAATTAGTCACATTGCTTGCAAGGCTTATTGTGATGTTGCATTACCGAGTGGGCCCCGAGATACCTCTCCGTCACCCGGAGTAACAAATCCCAGTCTCGATCCATGCCAACTCAACAGACACCATCGGAGATACCTGTAGAGCACCTTTATAGTCACCCAGTTATGTTGCGACGTTTGATACACACAAGGCACTCCTCCGATATCCGTGAGTTGCATGATCTCATGGTCATAGGAACATATACTTGACATGCAGAAAACAGTAGCAATAAACTGACACGATCATATGCTATGTTTGTAGTTTGGGTCTTATCCATCACATCATTCTCCTAATGATGTGATCCCGTTATCAAATGACATATCATGTCCATGGCTAGGAAACCTTAACCATCCTTTGATCAATGAGCTAGTCCATTGGAGGCATACTAGGGACATGGTTTTGTCTATGTATCCGCACATGCATTTAAGTCTCCGATCAATACAATTATAGCATGGATAATAAACGATTATCATGAACAAGGAAATATGATAATAACTAATTTATTATTGCCTCTAGGGCATATTTCCAACAAGTCGGCCTCACCACCGCCGCACCGTGAGCCGCTAAACCATGAGCCGTTGCCGCCGCCATGCTTTGAGCCACCGTAACATGGCTTCCGTTGCGCCTGCTTGACTCTGCCGCTGTGGCCGCTGTTGTCTCGCCTCGCCACGCTCGCTGCTCAAGCCGCCGTTTCAGCCAACCGTCGCACCGCACCAATCCCACCAGCTTCACCTCCGAAAGGGGCAGCTCCCCCGTGCCCGCCTGCTGCGCCAGCGCTGCTGAGCCGCCGCTGCGAAGCTCTGTCTCTACCGTGGGGCACCACCGCCGAGCCACCGCCGCGAGCTTCCGCGCCGCCGTCGCAAGCCCCGCCTCTGCCGCGGACTAGTGCCGCCAAGCCGCCGCCGCGAAGCTCTGCCTCTGCCGTGGACCAGCACCGCCGAGCCGCCGTCGCGAAGCTTCACCTCTGTCTACTCGCCTCCTACGCCAAAGCCACCGAGCCTTTTCTCCGGCTCGTCCGCCGTTGACCGGCCGAGCCCCTACTCTGCTCCAATTCGAGCCGGACCGAGCCGCCGCATTGCTTCATCACCGCAACCGCCCTGCGCCTGCACCGTCTGCTCCGCCTCGTGTTGCCGCTGAGCCGGCCTCCGCACGTCCGTGCTCCGCTGCACCAGCTACTGCACCTCGACGGCCCGCGGCCGAGTTGGCTTCGCCCTGCTCGCCATGATGCTATTTTGCCTCTCCCTGTGTACGGACGGCGGAAGGATAAGGCAAGGAGAAGGACCGGTTGGACATGGTGGTTTAAATAAAATCAATCAGAGGTGGGGCTTGTTTGGACAAGGACATCCGTTTCGTCAGTTTACATCCGTCCGCGCACAGATTGTCGGCAGTTTCTGCAAAAGTCATCAGGTGGTATTCTTCTAATTATTATTTCATTAAATATCACCGAACGGTTTGACTTCGAGCTATGCTATTATATGCGCAGGTTAGTCAAACTCATGGCCAGAGTATGATCCGGTCCTCGCGCGCCTTCTTCAGGGGCCACGTCTGCATATGTGCCATAACGAGCTACCGGATGGATGCATACAACCCGCCGGTCATACAATCAGATCTACATCAAGGAACCACTTTACAATGCCGTGGCTGTCTCTTGCTGCCGAGCCGGCTTACCATGCCACAACGACTGACCGTCCGTGCTGGTTTTCAATGCCACAGGCGACTCACCGATCACACCGGCTTATAATGCAGTGACCGTCTCTCGCGACCACGCCACCTCTCATGGCCGCGCTGGCTTACAAACGCCACGGACGTCTGTTGCGCACTGGCTTACAATGTCGCAACTGTCTCTCGCAACCACGCCGTATTCAAACACTACCGCTGATTTCCACGTCTACATCAAACACGCTAGTGGATGCATACAACAATACAAAGCCGCCCAACTAACAGTTTTGAATTGCTATCGTGCGGTCAAATCTACATTGGCATAACAAGTGCCGGACTCATCAATATGAGCCGCCTAGACGGACAAACGCGCAAGTCGCCGCCACAGCAGTTCGGTTCACTTCAACAGCCAGTCGGAATGAACCATCGACCGGATTATTGAAACAAAATGGGATCATCTATAACCCGCCATGGACAACCTCAAGTTTTGGTGGAGATTCTCAAGCCGCTTCTTCGAGTCAACTTAAGACTCGGGGGCTACAGACATGGCGAGACACATTTAGTCATTTTTAACAAGAACCCCAGGTCTTTGCAAGAGAAAACCCAATCCTGGGGGCTACTACATTATTGGCGGATGATTAAAAGTTGCCCAAGAGGACGGACCGCCGTGATGCACCATTCAAACATGGGTGCCCGGATCATTGGATCATCATAAAGACACTTGGAGCTTCTGTCGTTTCTTCATACAAGATGGTGGCTTACAAGATTGATGCTGCTCCGCTATATGACCCGCCTGCCTTACCGGTTAATCTCACCTAGAGACCCTAGGCCGGTTCAAAGAATTGACGGCCAATCTCGATAGAGACCCTGTACCGGCTAAGATTGAGGTGACCCACTGAACTCTTGTTAGAAATATGCCCTAGAGGCAATAATAAATTAGTTATCATCATATTTCCTTGTTCATGATAATCATTTATTATCCATGCTATAATTGTATTGATCGGAGACTTAAATGCATGTGTGGATACATAGACAAAACCATGTCCCTAGTATGCCTCTAATAGACTAGCTCATTGATCAAAAGATGGTTAAGGTTTCCTAGCCATGGACATGAGATGTCATTTGATAACGGGGTCACATCATTAGGAGAATGATGTGATGGACAAGACCCAAACTGCAAACGTAGCATATGATCGTGTCAGTTTATTGCTACTGTTTTCCACATGTCAAGTATGTGTTCCTATGACCATGAGATCATGCAACTCACAGATATCGGAGGAGTGCCTTGTGTGTATCAAACGTCGCAACGTAACTGGGTGACTATAAAGGTGCTCTACAGGTATCTCCGATGGTGTCTGTTGAGTTGGCATGGATCGAGATTGGTATTTGTTACTTCGTGTGACGGAGAGGTATCTCGGGGCCCACTTAGTAATGCAACATCACAATAAGCCTTGCAAGCAATGTGACTAATTGTTAGTTGCGGGATCTTGTATTACGGAACGAGTAAAGAGACTTGCCGGTAACGAGGTTGAACTAGGTATGGAGATACCGACGATCGAATCTCGGGCAAGTAACATACCGAAGAACAAAGGGAACGTTATACGGGATTAACTGAATCCTTGACATAGAGGTTCGACCGATAAAGATCTTCGTAGAATATGTAGGAACCAATGTGGACGTCTAGGTCCCGCCATTGGTTATTGACCGTAGAGGTGTCTCGGTCATGTCTACATAGTTCTCGAACCCGCAGGGTCTGCACACTTAAGGTTCAGTAACGTTTCGGTAGTGTAGAGTTATGTATGGTGGTGACCGAAGTTTGTTCAGAGTTCCGGATGAGATCCCGGACGTCACGAGGAGCTCCGGAATGGTCCGGAGGTAAAGATTCATATATCGGAAGTCCCAGTTTGGTTTCCGGAAAAGTTTCGGGCTCATCGGTAGTGTACCGGGAGTGCCAGTAGTGTACCGGGAGGCCTCCGGGAGGGGTATTTCGACCCCAAGAGGTCCATGGGCTGTGGGAGAATAATAACCAGCCCTTATTGGGCTGGGAAAACAGCCACAAAGGCCCATGGTGCAGGAGATAAAGTCCTAAAGCAAAAAGTGGAAAATCAGCCAATAGGAGGCAATCCTACTCCAACTAGGATTGGAGGTGAAGTAGGATTGCTTCCCACCTCCTATTTCGGCCGACCCAAAGGCCTTGGCTGCCTCTCCTCTCCTCTTATCCTATATATACTAGTGTATTGGGTGGTTTTTGGACAGAATTTCCGGCCACGTGCTACCCGTTATACCGGTGCATAGTTTCTCCTCTAGATCGGTTTTCTGCAGCGCTTAGGCGAAGCCCTGCCGGAATTGCTCCACCACCATCACCGGAGCGCCGTCACGCTGCCGGTGAACTCTCTCTCCTCTCCACCTCCTCTCGCTGGATCGAGACGGTGTAGATCGTCATCAAGCTGCACGTGTGCTGAACGCAGAGGTGCCGTCCGTTCGGCGCTAGATCGGAAGGACCGTGATCGAGATCGCGAGACGGTTCGTGATGTGATCACGGAACGGATCATGATGAGTTCGCGGGACAGATCGTGATCAAGATCGTGAGACGGATCGTGATGAGTTCGTGGGACGGATCATGATGTGTTCGTGGGACGGTTCGTGATTGGATCGCGGGACGCTCGGCGATTTGGATCACGAAGAAGTTCGACTACACCAACCGCGTTTCTTAACGCTTCCCGCTTAGCAATCTACAAGGGTACATAGATCCACTCTCCCTCTCGTAGATGCTCATCACCATGGATAGGTTTGCGTGTGCGTAGGAAAATTTTTGTTTCCCATGCGACGTTCCCCAAGAACTCTTACTAGTTAATCTCGCCTAGAGACCCTGAGCCGGTTCAAGAAATTGACGGCCAATCTCGCCTAGAGACCCTGAGCCGGTTCAAGAAATTGACGGCCAATCTCGCCTAGAGACCCTGAGCCGGTTCAAGAAATTGACGGCCAATCTCGCCTAGATACCCTGAGCCGGTTCAAGAAATTGACGGCCAATCTCGCCTAGAGACCCTGAGCCGGTTCAAGAAATTGACGGCCAATCTCGCCTAGAGGCCCTGAGCCGGTTCAAGAAATTGACGGCCAATCTCGCCTAGAGACCCTGAGCCGGTTCAAGAAATTGACGGCCAATCTCGCCTAGAGACCCTGAGCCGGTTCAAGAAATTGACGGCCAATCTCCCCTAGAGACCCTGAGCCGGTTCAAGAAATTGACGGCCAATCTCGATAGAGACCCTGAACTGGTGGGAGTTCAAGCATCGAGTCCACCCAGAAGAACCATCATATAAGTTTTTTGAGGAAAAGCAAGATCATCATGCATTACATCACATATTGCATCATACATTGCATTGCATCATATTCACATGTCATGCCGGCTTATCAAGCCGGGTCAGAGCAAGGTTATGAAAGAAGGAGCAATGTTATAACATCTCCGGGTTGTGCTTTGTCAAAGCTACCCTTACAACAATACAGAATATATTCTATCTTGTTCATTTTTGCAGGTTTTATCTCTTAAGATGAGCCGCCGTTAAAGTATTCTGCAAAAGCAAATGGATTTTTAATAGCCAATATGGCTGGATCTTCATGGTTTATCATAACCAGTAATAAATGATTGGAATTTTTTCAAACCAGCTCGGAGAAATTATTATCTTTCAAGAGCCGCCCTATCAGATATAATGCCGTGTCATCTAATTGGCCGATTCTCGGATTTCTTTAATTGTGCTCTGTAGTAATCTACAACACTTATCGATTTCTCAAACTTATATTTGCCGAGTTGCACCGCAACCACGAGCAGGAATTTCATGTCAAAGACAAAGGAATTATTCCAGGATATTCATTCCGGGTTATATTACGACCACGGTCAAAGATTCATTCAACAAATCATGGTGAGACGTATTATTCTCACATAGTCCCGAGTCGCCGCAGGCAGACGACCTGACACTTGGGGGCTACATTATCCAAGTCCAAGTTTATATCAATTATGCAAGTCCCATGTCGCTACAAGCATGCACCACGACACTTGGGGGCTAATGCAAGCCGGTTATCAAACCATTACATTGTCAGCAAGACCATATTATCTCAAGGAGATGAGCCGGCCTTTCTATATTTTTATAAGTCCCAGCCCAGTAAATTCTTACTGATCTGGCACTTGGGGACTACACCACTCAGATCAAACTTTCTAAAAAGTCCCAAGTCGCCGCAGGCGTGCGACCCGACACTTGGGGGCTACAGTATTCAGCTGTTCCAACAGATTAAGAGAGTCAAATTGAAGACCCGGCACATCACATTCTGATGAGCCGACCCTTGGGGGCTACACCCGCCGAAGCTTTCTGATGAGCCGGTCCTTGGGGGCTACACCTGCCGAAGCTTTCTGATGAGCCGGCCCTTGTGGGCTACACCCATCGAAGCATTATAAGATATAAGGGAATTATAAGTCCCAGGTTGCTGCAGGCAGGACAACCTGGCACTTGGGGGCTACACAGTCCAAAATGTTATTTGCAAAGCACCAAGTTATCATGGATAATCTCGGAGCTTGGGGTCTACAGGTAATATGGACATATCAAAAACTTTGAGGAGAATTTTCAAGATATTAAATATAGAGTTCAGTAGTTAGACCCAGCGTCACCAACACTTATGAATCGGTGTTATCAAAAGATCATAACCCGCCACAGTTTATATAAGCCGCCCTGCTTCACAACAATAGAAGTCCGGTTCTACACCAGATGGATTTTCATCCCAATATTTATCAAGTCAGCAGGATTCTAGTTATTTAACCCGGAGTCACCAACGATAATGACCCAGCATCATCAATGATTATGACCCGGCGGAGATGACCCGCCAAGAGTATTGGAAGCTGACTCAATGGCATATGGGTGTTCTATTCTCAATATTTTTCAAAAGACATTGACAAGCAAGATGATTATCAAGATGACTCATTCATATAGAGAAAAGACCTGGATTTCTGAGAAGCCATTTTATGAGCCGGCCAAAGGAGCAAGCCGGCCACTTAACATATTTGTTACTCTTGTTTCAGGAGCTTACCATGAATAAATTCAAGCTAACCTGGGGGCTAATGACGGGGATATACCCCATGGTATGACCCGGCCTGGCGACTCACAGGAGACCCGGCCAAAGACATGACATCTTATTAATGACCCGGCCTGGTGACTCACAGGAGACCCGGCCGAAGACATGACATCTTATTTATGACCCGGCAAGCGGGTCACAGGATGACCAAGCCCAAGACCCAGCGGGTGAGCCGACGCCAGGCGGCTCACAAGAGAAGGCCCATAGGAGAAGGCCCACAAGAGAGAAGGATTCCCTTAAAGGAAATAAGACCCGGAGTAGGATTCGTGAGAGACTAGTCCTAATCCTACTCCTAGTAGGACTCTATTTGTAAACCTACCCTCTCCACTTATATAAGGAGGGGTAGAGCACCCCTAGAGGGACAAGTTTTCAAGAGACACAAGTCTACAAGTTTAGACAACACAAGAGATTAGAGGTAGCAATTAGCACCCTTGTAACCAAGAGATCTTCATCATCATCAATACCAGACAAGCAGGACGTAGGCTTTTACCTTCATCGGAGGGGCCGAACCTGGGTAAAACTCCATGTCTTCTCGATTCTGATCAACCCCTTCAAGCCGTCACGTAGTTGCGTCTCGCCCCGAACCTAAGTCCGTTCACCCGGACATCTGCCGTGACAAATCCATGACAGAGGTCGTGCTATTCAAGAAATTTTTTTGTATGTCAAGAACGTGATCAAGGCGGCTCACTCTGCAAAATCATCTCTAGTTTTTCTGAAACTTGACATGGCCAAGGCTTTTGACTCGGTAGGATGGGGCTATTTGCATGAGGTTATGGAGGCAATGGGCTTTGGACAGAGATGGCGTGACATGGTGTCCTTGATCTGGTCTTCCTCTTCATCAAGGGTTTTGTTAAATGGATCTCCGGGAACCCCCTTCTTTCATATGGGGGACTACGGCAGGGAGACCCCCTGTCCCTGTTTCTCTTCATCATCGCCATGGAGCCTCTACAAAGACTATTTTTGCTGGCCACGGAGAGAGGGATCATGTCACCTTTGAAACCTCGTGCTGCTCGGTTCCGGTCAAGTTTTTATGCGAATGATGCCGCGCTGTTCATCAACCCGACTTAGGAGGATTTTCGTACAGTCCAACAGATTCTCAAGCTTTTTGGCAACGTTTCGGGTCTCACTGCTAACATGGCAAAAACGGTGGCATATCCAATTGCCTGCACGACCATTGATCTTACTCCATTGCTAGATCTTTTTGGTGGGATGCAAGGAAATCTGCCCTGTCAGTAAAGGGTGTCTGTTGAACAGGATGGGGAGGCTGGTATACATCAACTCGGGTGTCACGGCCACCGCCACATATTTCCTGACAGCCTTCCAACCGGATAAGTGGTTCACCAAAAAGGTGGACAAGTTGAGAAGAAATTTCCTCTGGGAGGCGGAAGATGCTAACGCTGGCAGCAAGAGCCTTGTAAATTGGAGGCAGGTATGTTCTCCCAAGAGATATGGAGGCCTAGGGGTCAAAAATTTGGACTGTTTAAGCAGGGCATTGCGTTTGCGTTGGGAGAGGTTTAGATGGGATGATGTTTATCGACCATGGAAAGGCTCCCCAACACCGTCGGATGACACGGATAAGCAACTCTTCTCGAGCTGCTCCACAATTCAATTGGGTGATGGCCGCCTCGCAATCTTTTGGATGGATCGTTGGCTCCATGGCGAGGCCCCCTGCTGTGTTGCCCCGGACATCTTCAAGCTTGCTCGTTTCAATAAGCTTTCCGTAAGGGAGGCGATCACCAACGGCAGATGGATGCAAGGATTAAACAGGATAAGCAATGAGAATCAACTCATGCAGTTCATCAAGTTGTGGGATGCGGTACAGCGGGTGGAGCTATCTGACTCCAAGGATCATATCGGATGGTCACTAACTGCAAATGCAAAGTACTCTGCCTCCTCGGCCTATGATATTCAGTTCGTGACCAGGATCGAGCAGCCAAGTTTGGCGAAGGTGTGGACCTGCAGAATGGAAGGGAAGGTTAAGTTCTACATCTGGTTACTCCTGCAAGACAGGAACTGGACCACCGCGAATCGTTTGCACATGAGGGGAGGGCCACACAATGGAATATGCAGGCTGTGCGACCAGGAAGAGGAAACTGCGGAACATTTAACTCTGCGGTGCTGCTTCGCGAAGGAGACTTGGTTCTGATTCTAGGGAATGCATGGCACAATGTGCGCTGCAGCTTTGTCAGCCTCTTCAATAGGGGACTGGTGGAGAAGGCTTTGTACTGCTCCTGGGGGACGGGACATGGTCCGTCAGGAGATCACTTTGGCGGCGTACATCGCTTGGCATCTGTGGAAGGAGCGGAACAGAAGGGTTTTTGAGCAGAAGGAACTCTCTCCTATCATGCTTTCGGCCATGATTAACGAAGATGTGCTGCTGTTCCATGCAGCGACGGATGCGCCCCCAGTTCTCTAAGGTGTTCTGTTGTTTTATCGTTCGATGTAGTATCGTTGTATGCTACAGAGAGTAGTTTCTCTTTTTCTTTTTTGAACCAGTTTTGTCTGCTGGTTCTAGAGTGTTGTATGTCATGATTTTCTCTCACTATAATGCAAAGTCAGAGCTCCTGCTATTCCTGTCAAAAAGTCTTCCATCCCACTCCAAGTTATACCACGAAGCCCACCTCCAGAATGGCAGAGCAATGCAAGATATCTGCTGCCATTGTAGCTGGATCTGACAAAAGGTCGTGTGTGCTCAAGGTAGATGGATACTCAAGAGCCAAGGCGCTACTCAAGAACGGCGAGCGTGTGACTTCTGCCCGTTTCAGTGTAGGAGGTCATGACTGGGCCGTGAGATATTACCCAAACGGTTACAGTAAGGATTATGCCGATTATATATCCCTTTTTCTGCTTCTTCAATCTGCCGATGCCAAAGACGTGGAGGCGAAATACACGCTCGGTGTACTTGATAACAATGGAGAACAGGTGCCTTCATACATCCGTAAGTACACACATACCTTCTCAAGGGAATATCCAAGCTGGGGCTACTTTAAGTTCTTGCAGAAGTCAGATCTGGAGGGATCAGATCATCTGATAGACGACTGTCTCACCATCAGGTACGATGTCACTGTCATCCACGACCAAGAAACAAGGGTTCCTCCAAGTGACCTGCACCGGCATCTCGGCGACCTCCTCAAGAACAAGGACACAGCAGACCTGACTTTCCGAGTCGGCAGACAGAGTTCCTCTGCTCATAGGTGCGTCCTTGCTGCTCGGTCATCCGTCTTCAAAGCGGAGCTCCTCGGCACCATGAAGAAGAGTTCTGCCGCTAGTCCTGTTGAAATCTGTGACATGGAAGCTCATGTGTTCAAGTCCTTGCTCCACTTCATCTACACCGATTCAGTCTCTCCGGTGCTTGATGTGGTGATGGCTGGTCATTTTCTAGTGGCGGCTGACAGGTACAATATTGGCAGGCTGAAGCAGATATGTGAAGAGAAATTGTGCGCTCACATTGATTCCAACATGGTGGCCACCAGTTTGTCTTTAACAGAGCAGCATGTTTCCAACGTCTCGAAGAGGCTTGTTTGCAGTTCCTTGCTTCTCCTTCCAATTTCCAGGCTATGATGACAAGCGATAGTTATGAGCATCTTAAGTCCAGCTGCCCGTCCGTTCTCAAGGAGCTCATAGCTAGAATCCTGCCAGTTGAATGGCACGTGGCAAAGGATATGGTCATGAAAATTTAGTAGTAATGTGTTTGGTACTCTTATCATATATATATATAGTACTATAATGGTTATACTACTTCATGGCGCATATTTTTTTAGAAAAGAAGGATGTATCCCGGCCTCTGCATCTGAACGATGCATGCAACTACTTTATTAATTATTCATAAAAACTTTACAAAGTAATACATCAGTAAGTCTGGATCCATCAATGCTTTTTGGTGGGTTGCCATATGTAACCTGACAATCTTTTCTACTGGTCACATGGCAATTTTAAGAATTTTTTTGTTTTGTATAACATGGCAATTTCAGAAAAAAAAATATTGTCTAGTCACATGGCAATTTGTAAATGTATGTGTCCTGAATCATGGAAAATTTAAATAACCGTCTAAAATTGTCACATGGCAAATGTTGAAATTTTTCCCTATAAAAATGGCAAATTTTGAACATGGTTTCTACTGGTCACATCTCACATGCATGACACTTCTTGGAATTTTTTGTTCTGGTCAACATAGCAAAAAAAATTACAAAATACTTGTTGAGATACATGGAAATTGTGCCCTCAATAACATCACATTTTAGTGAAAGGTTCTAATGTTCACATTAGCAAACGTCCGATTTTTTTCTATGCGTTTGCTAGATCAAAATTTCCACACATTTTGCCATTATTTTTTAGATAACAACTATTTTTAGTTACCATGTGATCGTTACAATATCCAATACAATTTTGCCATGTTTAGTGTGTATAAACCACGTCGTCGCATCATCTGCCTTCATATTCCCCATTTGGCGGCCTTGTCCTCAGCTAGAGGAGTGGGTCCAGTCCGTCCGTATCCTTTTCACATGTTTTTGTTTTCCCCGGCGATATAGGTGAGGTGACGGTGGTGTTGACATGGTGTAATCGGGTCCCTCTCGTCTCTTCCTACCTCGGTGACGTCCAATCCATCTCCAACAAAGGATCTGTGTGAGTATCTGTCCTTGGATATGTAGGCTTTCTCGGGATCCTGCCAGTTGATGTGTGGTTCCTTTGTAAGATGGTTAATAATCCTTCCAATAGTTGTCGATAACGGTTTCAACTTTCAACACAAAGCACCTTTTAGACAAAGCTACACTCTACCACCAATCGCAAGCCAACGCCCGAAGGCCGAAGAGACCCGGGATGAGGAGAGCAAGCTCTTCTCCAATGCCCCACGAAGTAAATGAGAAGCGGGTGTATCTGTCTTATTTGAATTTTGAGGCTGACAATTTAACGAAGCATGCTTTACATATAGGGCCGGTTGGCCACTATGTTTTTGTTTTTTTTTGAATCTTTTGGCCACTATGTTTGATTAGGCCAACCCAGTGATCTTTTGTTCGTCGGTGTATTTACACCGTGACAGTTCAATAAAGCTTCGCGAGATCGTCAAAAAAAGAGAGAAACATCACGTTTTACTAGCCGTATAAAAGCCAGCTCAATTTTTGGTGCCGCGCCGTGGGCCGGAGAGAGGAGGGAGATAGATCGGCGGCGGTAGTTTCGGGGGAAGGGTTGGCGGCGTCGATCCGGCGGAACAACTTGCAAATGATCCATCAGTTCGTTGCCCCATCCCGTACAAACCGCATGTGGATCAAGGATTTTCGCTATAAAGCTCACCTGATCCTCTCCACGTACGCATCTCTCCGCTCGCTCCTCATCCACAGCACCACGCACGTACACATCACGCGCAGTTCGGCCGAGCAGGATGAATCCACCGGCGGTCATTCCTCTCGCCGGCGCCCTCCTCCTCCTCTTCCTCCTCAATCTCAATGGATCGTGTTTGTCAGCACACACTTGATTCTCAATTTCTACACGTTGTATAATTAGTAGCTGCTGGTGTTTCATTTTGCCGCTTAAACCGATTGATCTGCGTGCGTGCAGTTTCTCCCGTGGAGTCGTCCCGGCCGCAGGGGCTCGGGAAGGGGCACCACGACCATAACGGCCACAGCGGCGACGACGGGCACCAACACGACCACTCCGACGACTACAACGGGTACAGCTTGTACGTGTTCGGCGACTCCTTCGCCGTCAATGGCAACCTCGTCCAGATGAACCCGAGATCACAGCTGAACCGCCAGTGGCGCCCTCCCTACGCCTTGTCCGGCCGCTTCTCCAACAGCTTGGTTCAATCCGACCTCATCGGTACGTACGTGCGTCTCCTTGCTAAATCTTCGACATAGATCGATCTCTGTCTTGCCATTCTGTTGTACCATGCATGTTGCAGCCTTCATGTTAGGGCAGAAGAAGTCCCCTCCCGTGCACAGGCTCACGCGCAAGGTCGGCCCGGCTGGCCTCAACTTCGCCGCCGGCGGCTCCGGCGTGTTCGACGTGCCGGACACCCCAGACGCTCGCCAGGCAGGTGTACACCTTCCAGAAGCTCGTCAAGGACGGTGACATCGACCAAGAGCGCTTCGCATCAAAATCCGTCTCCCTCGTCGCCGTCTCCGGCAACGACTACGCCGGCCTCCCCACCGACACCAAAAGCTTCGCCGAGGTGGAGGGTTTCGCCGCCAAGGTGACGGCGGAGATCGCGGCGAACGTGCGGCGCCTGCAGGACATCGGCGTGCAGAAGGTGCTGGTGAACAACCTCCACCCTTTCGGCTGCTCGCCGTCGCAGACCAGGCCGAACAACTACACCCACTGCAACGAGCGGCGCAACCTGGCCGCCACGCTCCACAACCACCACCTCGCCCACGAGCTGGCCGACATGGAGGACGTGCTGGTGGTCGACCTCAACGCCGCCTTCAGCAGGGTCGTTCGGCACCGCACCACAACGACGACGGGGACGGCGACATCATCCCCAACCTGTTCAGGGAGAAGCTGGTGCCGTGCTGCGAGAGAACGGACCCCAAGGGGTACTGCGGGCAGGTCGACACCGAGACGTTGGAGCCCCTCTACAAGGTTTGCGATAACCCCAACATGTTCTTTTTCTGGGACGAGATGAACCCGACCATGGTGGCCTGGCAGGCCGTCATGGGCCCGCTCGACCACCCCATCAGGAAGTTCCTAGGGCTCATTAAGTAGACGATATATATATTGGTGCATCCACGTGTGCATGCATACCCAGTGCTTTGTGAACAATATAATTAAAGATGTGGTTAGGTCTCAATCGACTGAGATTTAACCAAGTCTGAATGATACTCATCCAATATCTAGCTGAATGTAACCATGTATATACGCATGAAGTAACTTCTCAATAATCAATATTACACAAACCAAGGTGGAGAACTATGTAATGACGAATATGTTGGTTTACTTGAATTTTTAATAAAGTGACTGCATGCATCGTAAGATGCAGAGGTTGGGAATACCCTCCTTTTCGGAAAAAAAACAAGGTGGATGGGCAGCCATGTCAAGATTGATGGGCAAACAACGGATATACTCAAATAATAGCCTCTTTTCTTCCACAAAAAAAAATGCTCTGAAACATACATACAATGATGCAACCATATATGAAGAAGTAGCACAATCATTATATTAGTATTAAAAATTGTGGATGGCAAAATACATGCTAATGACAGTACCAAACGGAATAGCACTAAATTGACATGATAATATCCTTTGCTGCATTCCATTCAGCCGGGAGAATTCTAGCTATGAGCTCCTTGAGAACAGACGGACAGCTGGACTTGAGATGCTCATAACCGTCGCTTGCCATCATCACCTCCAAATTGGATGGAGAAGCAAGGAACCGTAAACAAGCTTCTTTGAGACGATGGAAGCCATGCTGCTCAGCTATAGCCAAACTCGTTGCCACCATGGTTGAATCAATATGGTAACACAATTTCTCCTCGCAGGTCTGCTTCAGCCTACCGATGTTGTACCTATCAGCCGCTACGAGTAGATGACTGGTCATCACCACATCAATCACAGGAGAAACTTTGTCGGTGTATATGAAATGGAGCAAGGCCTTGAACACGTCAGGTTCCATGTCATAGATTTTGATAGCACTACTGGAACTCTCTTTCATGGCGCCGAGGAGCTCCGCCTTGAAGACAGATGACCGAGCGGCCAAGACACATCTATGACCGGGGAATGTCTCTCCGCCTACTTGAAATACCAGGTCTGTTGCATCTTTGCTCTCGAGGAGATCACCGAGATGCCGGTGCAACTCGTATGGAGAAGCCCTTGTTTCTTCTTTGCGCAGGATCTCCTTCATGACGGTGACATCGCATCTGATAGTCAAACAATCATCTCTAAGATGCCCCGATTTTTCCAGCTTAGCTTTCCTCATTAGGTTATGGTAGCCCCAGTTTGGAGCTTTCCTTGAGAATGTATGTGTACCTTGGTTACGGGTGTATGAAGGCACCGGTTCTCCGTTTTCATCAAGTAGACTCAACGTGAAACTCGCCTTCACATCTTCGGCACAGGCGGATTGAAGATGTAGAAAAATAGATATATAATCAGGACAAACCTCGCTACCGTTTGGATAATAGGTCAAGGCCCAGTCGTGGCCTCCAACACTGAAAGTTGTAGAAGTCAGGTACTCACGATTCTTGAGTAGCGCCTTGGCTCTTGAGTATCCATCTACCTTGAGCACGTATGACCGTGCATATGACCTATGCACAGATTCATCGGATACCATGGCAACAGAAATCTTGTAATGCTTCGCCATTCTTGGAGCAAGATGGAAGACAAGCTTATGCATGTAGATAGAGAGGATTGTTTCTCCACTTTTTTCATCCATTCCATCACTTTTAGTCCGTTCCATCATATAAAAATAAAAATAAAGTGGACATCTCTGGAATCAAACCTTGGTCTATACGATAGAGAATCACAGGGCGAACCAGCTGACAAACGAATCCTTTGCTGTTACAACGAAGGAATTCCGACCTCATGAGACCGCCAAGCCCACACACCAGATTGGGCCAGCCCGTGAGCGGCAACGAGCACCCCTGTTTTTTGACCTTTTCTTCTTCTTTAAAATACTTAAAGATCTAAAAAATTGAAATTCCAAAAGAAAATGTGAATTTGAATAAATTGTTCCATAAATAGTAACATTTTCTTGAATAAAAATAATGTTCACGAGTTATGAACAAAAAATTTGCTAATTCAAAACATGTTCATGAATTTTAAAACAATGTTCATAATTTGTTATTATCATGAATTGCAAAAAAGGTTCACGCATTTAAAACAAAATCCTCGAACAAAAATGTTCATGAATTTTAGAAACAATTAATAGATTAAAAAAGTATTCATGGATTCAGAAAATCACTGATTTAAATAAAATGTTCACAAGTTTTGAAATAAATGTTCACCGACTTAAAAAATATTCGCATATTTGTAAAAATACAAAAATAGTTACACGAGAACTTGAAAATGTTGATAGTTTCATAAAAACTATTCACGAATTAAAAAATATTCACAATCTGGAAAAAATCTTGATTTGAAAAACGACATTCGCATAAATTTTAAAGGAAAAAAATTGAAGTGAAAATTAAGAAGGGGGAAATGGAGTAAAACGAGAAATATCAAGTATGAAAAATCAGAAGAAATAACAAAAAAAACCAGTTCAAGGAATGTTCTAAAACCTCCAAAATCAGGTGGGGAAAAACCAAACTGGGCCGGCCCATACCGTGGACAGGGGCTCGAGGGTATGCGCTAGCTAGGTTGCTAGACGACGACCTACATGCAGAATAGGAATGGATGTGACCATTGACGATGCCTCGGCCAAACAACTCACGGTCGTCCGAGTGCGTTGCTGCACTAGCGCCTTCGCGTGTGATCAGTCGATCATTTGTTTAAAAGTTCTCTGGTACATTGCAAAGTTTCATTACAATATAATTTTCCGTGACACTGTGTTAGGTTTATGTTTAGGAGTTAGATCAGGTAACTTAGAAGTAATTTGAGACTAAAAATGGCTACAACTTGAATGTTCTTAGGAAATTACATCGCCGAATTTGTTATTTTCCGAATGGCCTAATAAAAGTACTTATCTCATTCTTACATATGTTCAAAAATTCCTTTATGACCACAATATTTTTATAGCCCGACCCTCGGGCATTGCACATTGTATTCTTTTACTAGAAAGATGTCGTCATATTAGGATATTCTTTCTTCCGTTGCAACGCACGATCATATTTGCTAGTATGTACTCAACTGAGAAGTACGGAATCCTTCCCCCCTACAATTCATTAAAAACTGATCTTCCCGAAACTGAATTCAAACAACCCTCAACACAGCTGCGCACTACCAACAATGCCCGTCACAACCATAGCTAACAAAATATATTAATTGTCAAATGGTTGAGGATTCACTTCAACAGCAAAAAAGGGTTGAGAATTACATGCCTTTTTTTCTTAGTGCTTTAATCTCAATTACCCCCTACATCCCAAGAACCGAAAATTCGCAGGGACATGTAGGGGCGGGGGCACGCACCTACCAAGCTCTGTCCGACCACTCGATTGCCTCGTGATTCATGAATAATAATAATTCCGCATGAGGCTACAGTTAGTTTTAATCGTTGAAACTTACATTTTTATACTTAGTCTCAAGAGTTAAAACTTATTTTTTTATAATTTGTCAAAATGTATTTAAAGGAATTTATTTTAAAGCCCTAGTCATGAGAAATATGAATATGAAAACATAACTTACTTTATTTTTTATTCAAAGACAAGTTTGAAAATCGAAATCCCAAAGAAGAACGTGCGAGAGACTTGGTGCCCCCGCACCTGCGTGCCATAAATCCCCTCACTCACAATAGCACCCGCGTGCCACAAATCCCCTTTCTCACAATATCCACAACTTGACATATACGGCATACATACTTTACATTCAGTTTTTTAGCTCGAGCGTAGGAGTAGACATGAGTGTAATAATGATTTTTTTTTAAAGTACTATCTAATTTGTATCAAATTTGAAAAGCATATGTCCAAATTGAAAAATATCAAAAATAACACCCCGTCGGCCTCCGGGGGGCCGAAGAGGGGCCCGTCAGCCTCCGGGGGGCCGAAGAGGGACCCGTCGGCCTCGTGGAGGCCGAAGAGTGTCAGGGGCACAAAACATAATTAATATAGCCTCAAATGAAAAAGTTTTCAAAACAAAAAATCTTCGCCTCGTCGAATCGGTTGATTTTGATATGAAAATCGTCTTAATCCGAGGTCATATGCAACCTGTAGAGCCAAAACAAGATCAAGGACAGAACAGTGTCACGGGGCACAAAACGTAATTAAGATGGTATCAAATGAAAAAGTTATCAACACGAAAAAACTTCACCTCATCGAATCGGTTGATTTTGATACAAAAATTATCTTAATACGAGGCCATATGCAACCTGTAAAGTCAAAACAAGTTGAGGGGCAGAAGCTGCACAGTTACTTCAGACAGACCGAATGGATGTCAGAAAATTTGTCACGGGACACCCGGTGCATTCCGTGAGACCATCTATTTTTTTTTTCACGGAACACCACCTAGATCATACAGCAACACCATCTAAAAAAAGTCACACGTCGGCAGGCTCACCGCCGGCCGCCTCCTTTGTCTGCATGAAGATAACGAATAAGCGATCACACGTACTACAAACATGAAATGTGATTTGGAACACGCTGACTTGCCATGTTTTTTCTTTTCTTCTTTGAGCACATTACAATTTAAGTCGCTCACATACAACAAGTATACAATCACCCCTATAAACAGACGCGTGCATGCTTTATTTCAATGAGCATTTTTGATAGACTGCATCGGCACAACTTCTCTTATCTTTTCTTTACTAATTGGAAGCAAAATAATGCGAGAATACTTATTTAGCAAAATAATAGTGTCCAAAAGGAGATATGCACAGAGGCCTTAGCCGGATACTAATATATATCATGGGTTATGATACCGACGAGCTAGACAGCATCGCCTAACGAAAAATGGCATCATCACTTTTCCCAGTGGCTCATTTAGGATTTCACAAGGATCAATTAACTTAAAAGGGTAATCTCTCTGTTCCTAAATATAACTCTTTTTAAATATTACATTACAAACTAAATACAGATATATATATATAAACATACTTTTGATGTGTAGATTCATTTATTTTGCTTCATATGTAGTCTATAGTGAAATATTTAGATAGACTTATATTTAGGAACAGAGGGAGTACAAAGTAACTTTCAAAATCGTATATGCATTCGCCCAATAATTTAAGGATTTTTGGGACAACAGAAGTGTGAGCTTTTAGAATATTCGAGAAAACAACGACATCTCAATGTTGAATTTAAAGATATTAGAATATTCACCCAATAACTCTGCAGCCCTGATTTTGTTTTGACTCTACAGGTTGCATATTGTTGGAAATATGCCCTAGAGACAATAATAAATTGGTTATTATCATATTTCCTTATTCATGGTAATCGTTTATTATCCATGCTATAATTGTATTAATTGGAAACTCAGATACATGTGTGGATACATAGACAACACCATGTCCCTAGTATGCCTCTAATAGACTAGCTCATTGATCAAAGATGGCTATGATTTCCTAGTCATGGACATGATATGACATTTGATAACGGGATCACATCATTAGGAGAATAATGTGATGGACAAGACCCAAACTATAAATGTAGCATATGATCGTGTCAGTTTATTGCTACTATTTTCGCAATGTCAAGTATTTGTTCCTATGTATCACCGTTGGATCGGATTCGACAAAGCCGATCCTTGAGAAGGTTGAAAAGCAACTTATGTATCATCGTTGTGTTTTTTGCGTAGGTGAGAATTGTTCTTGCTAGATACACATAGCATCCACGTAAAACATGCAACAATAATTAGAGAATGTCTAACTTGTTTTTGCAGGGTATGTTGTGATGTGATATGGCCAATTACATGATGAGATATATGTGATGTATGAGATGATCATGTTTTGTATAGAATATCACGACTTGCATGTCGATGAGTACGGCAACCGGCAGGAGTCATAGAGTTGTCTTTAATTATTGTATGACCTGCGTGTCAATCATTAAGCGCTATGTAATGCTTTACTTTATTGCTAAACGGAAACAATTGTAGTAGAAGCATGGTGGGCGCGACAACCCCGATGGCGACACATTGATAGAGATCAAGATGATGGAGATCATGGTGTCATGCCGGTGATGATGGAAATCATGCCAGTGCTTTCAAGATGGAGATCAAAAGCACAAGTTCATGGCCATATCATGTCACTTATGATTTGCATGTGATGTTAATCCTTTTATGCACCTTGTTTTGCTTAGGACAACGGTAACATTATAAGGTCCTCCCTCACTTAATTTCAAGATAAATTGTGTTCTCCCCGAGTGTGCACCGTTGCGAAAGTTCGTCGTGTCGAGACACCACATGATGATCGGGTGTGATAGACTCTACGTTCACATACAACGGGTGCAAGCCAGTGTTGCACATGCAGAACACTCGGGTTAAACTTGACGAGGCTGGCATGTACAGACATGGCCTCGTAACACAAGAGACCGAAAGGTCGAACATGAGTCATATAGTAGATATGATCAACATGATGATGTTCACCATTGAAACCACCTCAACTCACGTGATGATCGGACTTGAGTTGGTGAATTTGGATCATGTATCACTCGAATGACCGGAGGGATGTCAATTTGAGTGGGAGTTCTTCAGTAATATGATTAATTGAACTCATTATCATGAACATAGTCAGTAGTGTCTTTGCAAATTATGTTGTAGATTACTTACTCGCGCTGTAGCTCCCTTGAATTTTTATATGTTCCTAGAGAAATAGTGTTGAAAGATGATGGTAGCAATATTGCGGACTGGATCCATGATATGAGGATTGTCCTCATTGCTACACATAAGGCTTATGTCCTTAATGCACTGTTCGGTGCGCCAACCCCTCTAGCGTCGTCTGTAGATGTTGTGAACATCTGACAAGCACGTTCTGATGACTACTTGATAGTTTAGTGCATCATGCATTACGTCTTAGAATTGAGGCTTCAAAACGTTTTGAACGTCATGAAACATATGAGATGTTCTAACAGCTGAAATTATGATCTCGGGCTCGTGCCCGTTTTGCGAGATATGAGATCTCCAACAAGATTCTTTGCCTGCAAGATGAAAGAGAATAGCTCAATCGTTGAGCATGTGCTCAGATTGTCTAGGTGCTATAGTCGCTTGAATCGAGCGGAAGTTGATCTTCCAGATAAGATAGTGATTGATATAGTTCTCCAAATCATTGTCACTAAGCTACTAGAACTTGGTGATGAACTATAAAATGCCAGGGATAGAAATAATGATCCCTGAGCTGTTCGCGATGTTTGACACCGCAAAGGTAGAAATCAAGAAGGAGCGTCAAGTGTTGATGGTTAGTAAAAACCACTAGTTTTGAGAAGGGCAAGGGCAAGGAGGGAAACTTCATTGATGGCAAGTCAGTTGTTGCTCCAGTGAAGCAACCCAAAGTTGAACCCAAACCCGAGACTAAGTGCTCTGATTATGAGGAGAGTGGTCGCTGAAGCGGAACAACCCTAGATACTTGGTAGATAAGAAGGCTGGCAACGTCGACAGAAGTATATTTGATATAGGTGTTATTGATGTGTACCTTGATAGTACTCCTAGTAGCACCTGGGTATTGGATACCGGTTCGGTTGCTAAATGTTAGTAACTCGAAATAAAAGCTACAGAATAAACGGAGAACTAGCTAAGGATGAGGTGACAATGTGTGTTGGAGATGTTTCCAAGGTTGATGTGATCAACATTGCACGCTCTCTCTACCTTCGGGATTAGTGAAAAACCTAAATAAATGTTATTTGGTGTTTTGCGTTGAGCATGAACGTGATTAGATCATGTTTATTGCAACACGGTTATTCATTTAAGTTAGAGAATATTGGTTATTCTGTTTACATGAATAATACCTTCGATGGTCATGCACCCAGTGAGAATGGTTTGTTGAATATTGATCGTAGTAATACACATGTTCATAACATTGATGCCAAAGATACAAAGTTAATAATGATAGTAACACATACTTGTGGCGCTGCCGCTACATGTCATATTGGTATAAAGCGCATGAAGAAACTCCATGCTGATGGATCTTTGGACTCATTCGATTTCGAATCAGTTGAGACATGCGAACCATGCCTCTTGGGCAAGATGACTAAGGACCCCGTTTTCCGGATTGATGGAGCGGGCAAGTGATTTATTGGAAATGATACATGTTGATGTATGCAATCCAATGAGTCTTGTAGCATGCTGTGGATATCGTTATTTTCTTACCTTCACTGATGATTTGAGTAGATATAGTGTATATTTACTTAATGAAACACAAGTCTGAATCGTTTGAAAGGTTCAAGCAAATTCAGAGTGAAGTTTAAGATCATCATGACAAGAAGAGAAAAATGGCTGCGATATGATCGGGGAGGTGAATATCTTAGTTACGAGTTTGGCATACAACTTTAGACAATGTGAAAGTTGTTTCACAACTCACGCCACCTGGAACACCATAGTGTGATGGTGTGTCCGAACGTCATGGTCGTGCTCTATTGGATATGGTGCGTGCTATGATGTCTCTTATCGTTTTGTTACTATAATTTTGGGGTTATGCATTGGAGACAACTACATTCACCTTAAATAGGGCACCAGCTAAATCCGTTGAGATGACACCGTGTGAATTATGGTTTGGTAGAAACCTAAGCTGCCATTTCTTAATGTTTGGGGCTGCGACGCTTGTGTGGAAAATGTTTTCACCGAATGAGCTCGAACCCAAAGCATACAAATGCATCTTCATAGAATACCCTAAGAACAGTTGGGTGAACCTTCTATCTCACATCCAAGCATAAAATGTTTGTTGCTAAAACTGGGTCATTTCTCGAGAAAAAGTTTATCTCGGAAGAATTGAGTGGGAGCAAGATAGAACTTGATGAGGTTATTGAACCTTTGTTTCAACGAGAGAGTAGCGCAGCGCACGAAGATGTTTTTGTGAAGCCTGCGTAAGTTGAAGAGGAAGTTAATGATGATGATCATAAAGCTTCGGATCAAGTTACTATCAAACCTCTTAGGTCGACAAGGACGTGTACTGCTCCTGAGTGGTACGACAACCCTGTCTTAGAGGTCATGTTGTTGTACAACGATGAACCTACGAGCTATGGAGAAGCGATGATGGGCCTGGAATCCGACAAATGGTTAGAGGCCATGAAATCCGAGAAAGGATCCATGTATGAAAACCAAGTATAAACTTTGGTGGACTTCCTCGTTGGACGGCAGGTCGTTGAGTACAAATGGATCTTTAAAATGAAGTCAGACGCTGATGGTGAATGTCACCATTTATAAAGCTCGACTTGTCGTAAAGAAGTTTCCGGCAAGTTCAAGGAGTTGACTACGATGAGACTTTCTCACTCGTAGTGATGCTAAAGTCTGTTGGAATTATGTTAGCAGTTGTTGCATTTTTCAATTATGACATCTGGAAGATGGATGTCAAAACATCGATTCCTTAACGGTTTACTTGAGGAAAGGTTGTATGTGATACAACCAGAAGGTTTTTTCTGTCCTAAGGATGCTAAAAGGTGAGCAAGCTTCAGTGATCCTTCCATGGACTGAAGCAAGCATCTCAGAGTTGGAATATACATTTTGATGAGCTCATCAAAGTTTTGGAGTCTATACAAAGTTTATGAGAAACTTGTATTTACAATAAAGTGAGTGGGAGAACTATAGAGTTTCTGATAAGCATATGTGGTTGACATATTATTGATCGGAAATGATGTAGAATTTCTAGAAGGCATAAAGGGTTGTTTGAAAGGAGTTTTTCAAAGGAAGACCTGGACAAAGCTACCTAATTGTTGAGCATCAAGATCTATAGAGATAGATCAGGATGCTTGATGAGACTTTCAATGAGTACATACCTTGACAAGATTTTGAAAGAGTTCAAAATGGATCAGTCAGAGAGAAGTGTTCTCTCTTGCTTTGTAAGGTGTGAACTTGAGTGAGACTCAAAGCTCGACCATGGCAGAAGAAAGAGAAAGGACGAACGTCGTCTCCTATGCCTTAGCCATAGGCTCTGTATAGTACGCCATGCTGAGTACCGCACCTGGTGTGTGCCTTGCCATGAGTCTATCAAGGGGTACAATAGTAATCCAGGAGTGGATCACTGGACAGCAGTCAGGATTATCCTTAGTAACTACAGGACTAAGGAAATATTTCTCGATTATGGAGGTGATAAAGAGTTCGTTGTAAAGGGTTACGTCGATGCAAACTTTAACACCAATCTGGATGACTCTGAATAGCAATCCGTCTACGTATAGTGGAGCAGGCATTTGGAATAGCTCCAAGTGGAGTGTGGTAGCAGTGTCTACAGTATGACATAGAGATTTGCAAAGTATACACGGATCTAAATGTCGTAGACCCGTTGACTAAAAGACCTCTCTCACATGCAAAGCATGATCGAGCCCCAGAACTCATTTGGTGTTAGATTCATAACAATGCGAATCACATGGTGATGTGAACTAGATTATTGACTCTAGTGCAAGTGGGAGACTGTTGGAAATATGCCCTAAAGGCAATAATAAATTGGTTATTATCATATTTCCTTGTTCATGATAATCTTTTATTATCCATGCTATAATTGTATTAATCGGAAACTCAGATACATGTGTGGATACATAGACAACACCATGTCCCTAGTATGCCTCTAATAGACTAGCTCGTTGATCAAAACTGGCTATGGTTTCCTAGTCATGGGAAGAGATGTCATTTGATAACGGGATCACATCATTAGGAGAATGATGTGATGGACAAGACCCAAACTACAAACGTAGCATATGATCGTGTTAGTTTATTGCTACTATTTTCTGCATGTGAAGTATTTGTTCCTACGTGTTGGAAATATGCCCTAGAGGCAATAAATAAAGTGTTTATTATTATATTTCCTTGTTCATGGTAATTGTTTATTATCCATGCTAAAATTGTATTAATTGGAAACATGGATACATGTGTGGATACATAGACAAACACAATGTCCCTAGTATGCCTCTAGTGAACTAGCTCGTTGATCGAAAGATGGTTAAGGTTTCCTAGCCATGGACATGAGATGTCATTTGATAATGAGATCACATAATTAGGAGAATGATGTGATGGACAAGACCCAAACTACAAACATAGCATATGATCATGTCAGTTTATTGCTACTGTTTTCTGCATGTCAAGTATATGTTCCTATGACCATGAGATCATGCAAGTCACGGACATCGGAGGAGTGCCTTGTGTGTATCAAACGTCGGAACGTAACTGGGTGACTATAAAGGTGATCTACAGGTGTCTCCGAGGGTGTCTGTTGAGTTGGCATGGATCAATACTAGGATTTGTTACTCCGTGTGACGGAAAGGTATCTCAGGGCCCACTCGGTAATACAACATCACAATAAGACTTGCAAGCAATGTGACTAGGTGTTAGTTATGGGATCTTGTATTACAGAACGAGTAAAGAGACTTGCCAGTAACGAGGTTGAACTAGGTATGGAGATACCGACGATCGAATCTCGGAGAAGTAACATACCGACGAACAAAGGGAACATCATACGAGATTAACTGAATCCTTGACATAGAGGTTCGACCGATAAAGATCTTCGTAGAATATGTAGGAACTAATGTGAACATCCAGGTCTCGCCATTGGTTATTGACCGTAGAGGTGTCTCGGTCATGTCTACATAGTTCTCGAACCCGCAGGGTCCGCACACTTAAGGTTTGGTGACGTTTCCATAGTATAGAGTTATGTATGGTGGTGACCGAAGTTTTTTTGGAGTCCCGGATGAGATCCCGGATAACACGAGGAGCTCCGGAATGGTCTGGAGGTAAAGATTCATATATAGGAAGTCCTGTTTTGGTCGCCGGAAAAGTTTTGGGCTCATCGGTAGTGTACCGGGAGTGCCGGTAGTGTACCGGGAGGGGTATTTCGACCCAAGAGGCTTCATGGTATGTGGGAGAGTGAATATCAGCCCATAGTGGGCTTGTGGAAACTCCCACACAAGGCCCATGTGGCTGGAGGAAAAAACCCAATAGGAAAAGGTGGAAAAAAAGGCAAAAAGGAGCAATCCTAATCCTACTAGGATTGGAGGAGTCGTCCTCCTCTCCTAGTAGGTTCGGCCGAACCAGCTAGGCTTGGAGGCCAAGGTTGCCTCCTCTCCTCCTCTCCTCCTATATATACTAGAGGGTTTTGGTTTTTGCACTAGTTTTTACAGCCACGTGCTACTCGTTCCTCCAGTGCATAGTTTCTCCTCTAGATCGGATTTCTGCAGTGCTTAGGCGAAGCCCTGCCGGAATTTCTCCACCACCGTCGCCGGAGCGCCGTCACGCTGCCGGCAAACTCTTCTATCGCTCCGCTCTCTCTTGTTGGATCAAGACGGCGGATATCGTCATCAAGCTGTACGTGTGCTGAACGCGGAGGTGCTGTCCGTTCGGCGCTAGATCGGAAGGATCGTGATCAAGTTCGTGGGACGGATGGTGATCAAGTTTGTGGGACGGATCGTGATCAAGTTCGTGGGACGGATCGTGATCAAGTTCGTGGGATGGATAGTGATTAGATCGCGGGACTGATCGTGATTGGATCGCGGGACGGATCGTGGATAGCAAGTCACTTGCTGCTCCAGTGAAGCAACCCAAAGTTGAACCCAAACCAGAGACTAAGTGCTTCGATTATTAGGAGAGTTGTCGCTGAAGCGGAACAACCCTAGATACTTGGTAGATAAGAAGGCTGGCAAAATCGACAGAAGTATATTTGATATACATGTTATTGACGTGTACCTTGCTAGTAATCCTAGTAGCACCTGGGTATTGGATACCGGTTCGGTTGCTAAATGTTAGTAACTCAAAATAAAAGCTACGGAATAAACGGAGAACTAGCTAAGGGTGAGGTGAAAATGTGTGTTGGAAATGTTTCCAAGGTTGATGTGATCAACATCGCACGCTCTCTCTACCTTCGGGATTAGTAACAAACCTAAATAAATATTATTTCGTGTTTTGCGTTGAGCATGAACGTGATTATATCGTGTTTATTGCAACACGGTTATTCATTTAAGTTAGAGAATAATGGTTATTCTGTTTACGTGAATAATACCTTTGATGGTCATGCACCTAGTGAGAATGGTTTGTTGAATCTTGATCGTAGTAATACATATGTTCATAACATTGATGCCAAAGATACAAAGTTAATAATGATAGTAACACATACTTGTGGCACTACCGCTACATGTCATATTGGTATAAAGCGCATGAAGAAACTCCATGCTGATGGATCTTTGGACTCATTCGATTTCGACTCAGTGGAGACATGCGAACCATGCCTCTTGGGCAAGATGACTAAGGACCCCGTTTTCCGGATTGATGGAGCGGGCAAGTGATTTATTGGAAATGATACATGTTGATGTATGCAATCCAATGAGTCTTGTAGCATGCGGTGGATATCGTTATTTTCTTACCTTCACTGATGATTTGAGTAGATATAGTGTATATTTACTTAATGAAACACAAGTCTGAATCCATTGAAAGGTTCAAGCAAATTCAGAGTGAAGTTTAAGATCATCGTGACAAGAAGATAAAAATGTCTGCGATATGATCGTGGAGGTGAATATCTTAGTTACGAGTTTGGCATACAACTTTAGACAATGTGAAAGTTGTTTCACAACTCACGCCACCTGGAACACCATAGTGTGATGGTGTGTCCGAATGTCATGGTCGTGCTCTATTGGATATGGTGCGTGCTATGATGTCTCTTATCGTTTTGTGACTATAATTTTGGGGTTATGCATTGGAGACAACTACATTCACTTTAAATAGGGCACCATCTAAATCCGTTGAGATGGCACCATGTGAATTATGGTTTGATAGAAACCTAAGCTGTCATTTCTTAATGTTTGGGGCTGCGACGCTTGTGTGGAAAATGTTTTCACCGAATGAGCTCGAACCCGAGGCATACAAATGCATCTTCATAGAATACCCTAAGAACAGTTGGGTGAACCTTCTATCTCAGATACAAGCATAAAATGTTTGTTGCTAAAACTGGGTCATTTCTCGAGAAAAAGTTTATATCGAAAGAATTGAGTGGGAGCAAGATAGAACTTGATGAGGTTATTGAACCTTTGTTTCAACAAGAGAGTAGCGCAGCAGTAGGAAGATGTCTTTGTGAAGCCTACGTAAGTTGAAGAGGAAGATAATGATGATGATTATAAAGCTTCGGATCAAGTTACTATCAAACCTCGTAGGTCGACAAGGACATGTACTGCTCCTGAGTGGTACGATAACCCTGTCTTAGAGGTCATGTTGTTGTACAACGATGAACCTACGAGCTATGGAGAAGCGATGATGGGCCTGGAATCCGACAAATGGTTAGAGGCCATGAAATCCGAGAAAGGATCCATGTATGAAAACCAAGTATAGACTTTGGTGGACTTCCTCGTTGGACGGCAGGTCGTTGAGTACAAATGGATCTTGAAAATGAAGTCAGATGCTGATGGTGAATGTCACCATTAATAAAGCTCGACTTGTCGGAAAGAAGTTTCCGGCAAGTTCAAGGAGTTGACTACGATGAGACTTTCTCACTCGTAGTGATGCTAAAGTCTGTTGGAATTATGTTAGAAGTTGTTGCATTTTTCAATTATGAAATCTGGAAGATGGATGTCAAAACATAGATTCCTTAACGGTTTACTTGAGGAAAGGTTGTATGTGATACAACCAGAAGTTTTTTTCTGTCCTAAGGATGGTAAAAGGTGAGCAAGCTTCAGTGATCCTTCCATGGACTGAAGCAAGCATCTCGGAGTTCGAATATACATTTTGATGAGGCCATCAAAGTTTTGGAGTCTATACAAAGTCTATGAGAAACTTGTATTTACAATAAAGTGAGTGGGAGAACTATAGAGTTTCTGATCAGCATATGTGGTTGACATATTATTGATCGGAAATGATGTAGAATTTCTAGAAAGCATAAAGGGTTGTTTGAAAGGAGTTTTTCAAAGGAAGACCTGGATAAAGCTACCTAATTGTTGAGCACCAAGATCTATAGAGATAGATCAAGATGCTTGATGAGACTTTCAATGAGTACATACCTTGACAAGATTTTGAAAGAGTTCAAAATGGATCAGTCAGAGAGAAGTGCTCTCTATTGCTTTGTAAGGTGTGAACTTGAGTGAGACTCAAAGCTCGACCACGGCAGAAGAAAGAGAAAGGACGAACGTCGTCTCCTATGCCTTAGCCATAGGCTCTGTATAGTATGCCATGCTGAGTACCGCACCTGGTGTATGCCTTGCCATGAGTCTGTCAAGGGGTACAAAAGTGATCCAGGAGTGGATCACTGGACAGCAGTCAGGATTATCCTTAGTAATTAGAGGACTAAGGAAATATTTCTCGATTATGGAGGTGATAAAGAGTTCGTTGTAAAGGGTTACGTCGATGCAAACTTTAACACCAATCTGGATGACTCTGAATAGCAATCCGTATACGTATAGTGTAGCAGGCATTTGGAATAGCTCCAAGTGGAGTGTGGTAGCAGTGTCTACAGTATGACATAGAGATTTGCAAAGTACACACGGATCTGAATGTCGTAGACCCGTTGACTAAAAGACCTCTCTCACATGCAAAGCATGATCGAGCCCCAGAACTCATTTGGTGTTAGATTCATAACAATGCGAATCACATGGTGATGTGAACTAGATTATTGACTCTAGTGCAAGTGGGAGGCTGTTGGAAATATGCCCTAGAGGCAATAATAAATTGGTTATTATCATATTTCCTTGTTCATGATAATCATTTATTATCCATGCTATAATTGTAATAATCGGAAAATCAGATACATGTGTGGATACATAGACAACACCATGTCCCTAGTATGCCTCTAATAGACTAGCTCGTTGATCAAGACTGGCTATGGTTTCCTAGTCATGGACATGAGATGTCATTTGATAATGGGATCACATCATTAGGAGAATGATGTGATGGACAAGACCCAAACTACAAACGTAGCATATGATCGTCTTCGTTTATTGCTACTACTTTTCTACATGTCAAGTATTTGTTCCTATGTGTTGGAAATATGCCCTAGAGGCAATAAATAAAGTGTTTATTATTATATTTCCTTGTTCATGATAATTGTTTATTATCCATGCTAAAATTGTATTAATTGGAAACATGGATACATGTGTGGATACATAGACAAACACAATGTCCCTAGTATGCCTCTAGTGAACTAGCTCGTTGATCGAAAGATGGTTAAGGTTTCCTAGCCATGGACATAAGATGTCATTTGATAACGAGATCACATCATTAGGAGAATGATGTGATGGACAAGACCCAAACTACAAACATAGCATATGATCGTGTCAGTTTATTGCTACTGTTTTCTGCATGTCAAGTATATGTTCCTATGACCATGAGATCGTGCAACTCACGGACATCGGAGGAGTGCCTTGTGTGTATCAAACGTCGCAACGTAACTGGGTGACTATAAATGTGCTCTATAGGTGTCTCCGAGGGTGTCTTTTGAGTTGGCATGGATCAATACTGGGATTTGTTACTCCGTGTGACGGAGAGGTATCTCAGGGCCCACTCGGTAATACAACATCACAACAAGTCTTGCAAGCAATGTGACTAAGTGTTAGTTACGGGATCTTGTATTACAGAACGAGTAAAGAGACTTGCCAGTAACGAGGTTGAACTAGGTATGGAGAGACCGATGATCGAATCTCGGACAAGTAACATACCGAAGAACAAAGGGAACATCATACGAGATTAATTGAATCCTTGACATAGAGGTTCGACCGATAAAGATCTTCGTAGAATATGTAGGAACCAATGTGAACATCCAGGTCCCGCCATTGGTTATAGACCGTAGAGGTGTGTCGGTCATGTCTACATAGTTCTCGAACCCGCAGGGTCTGCACACCTAAGGTGTGGTGACGTTTCGGTAGTATAGAGTTATGTATGGTGGTGAGCGAAGTTTGTTCGGAGTCCCGGATGAGATCCCGGACGTCACGAGGAGCTCTGGAATGGTCGGAGGTAAAGATTCATATATAGGAAGTCCTGTTTTTTTCGCCGGAAAAGTTTCGGGCTCATCGGTAGTGTACCGGGAGTGCCGGTAGTGTACCGGGAGGCCTCCGGGAGGGGTATTTCGACCCAAGAGGCTTCATGGGCTGTGGGAGAGTGAATATCAGCCCTTAGTGGGCTGGTGGAAACTCCCACACAAGGCCCATGTGGCTGGAGGAAAAAACCCAATAGGAAAAGGTGGAAAAAAAAGGCAAAAAGGAGCAATCCTAGTCCTACTAGGATTGAAGGAGTCCTCCTCCTCTCCTAGTAGGTTCGGCCGAACCAGCTAGGCTTGGAGGCCAAGGCTGCCTCCTCTCCGCCTCTCCTCCTATATATACTAGAGGGTTTTGGTTTTTGCACTAGTTTTTACATCCACGTGCTACCCGTTCCTCCAGTGCATAGTTTCTCCTCTAGATCGGATTTCTGCAGTGCTTAGGCGAAGCCCTGCCGGAATTTCTCCACCACAGTCGCCGGAGCGCCGTCACGCTACCGGCGAACTCTTCTACCTCTCCGCTCTCTCTTGCTGGATCAAGACGTCGGATATCATCATCAAGTTGTACGTATGCTGAACGCGGAGGTGCCGTCCGTTCGGCGCTAGATCGGAAGGATCGTGATCAAGTTCGTGGGACGGATCGTGATCAAGTTCGTGGGATGGATCGTGATCAAGTTCGTGGGACGGATCGTGATCAAGTTCGTGGGACGGATCATGATTAGATCGCGAGACGGATCATGATTAGATCGCGGGACGGATCATGGATAGCAAGTCACTTGCTGCTCCAGTGAAGCAACCCAAAGTTGAACCCAAACCCGAGACTAAGTGCTTCGATTATTAGGAGAGCGGTCGCTGAAGCGGAACAACCCTAGATACTTGGTAGATAAGAAGGTTGGCAAAATTGGCAGAAGTATATTTGATAGATGTGTTATTGATATGTACCTTGCTAGTAATCCTAGTAGCACCTGGGTATTGGATACCGGTTCGGTTGCTAAATGTTAGTACTCGAAATAAAAGCTACGGAATAAACGGAGAACTAGCTAAGGGTGAGGTGACAATGTGTGTTGGAAATGTTTCCAAGGTTGATGTGATCAACATCACACGCTCTCTCTACCTTCGGGATTGGTGACGAACCTAAATAAATGTTATTTGGTGTTTTGCGTTGAGCATGAACGTGATTAGTCATGTTTATTGCAACACGGTTATTCATTTAAGTTAAAGAATAATGGTTATTCTGTTTACATGAATAATACCTTTGATGGTCATGCACCCAGTGAGAATGGTTTGTTGAATCTTGATCGTAGTAATACACATGTTCATAACATTGATGCCAAAAGATACAAAGTTAATAATGATAGTACCACATACTTGTGGGACTGCCGCTAAACGTCATATTGGTATAAAGCGCATGAAGAAACTCCATGCTGATGGATCTTTGGACTCATTTGATTTCGAATCGGTTGAGACATGCGAACCATGCCTCTTGGGCAAGATGACTAAGGATCCCGTTTTCTGGTTTTATGGAGCGGGCAAGTGATTTATTGGAAATGATACGTGTTGATGTATGCAATCAAATGAGTCTTGTAGCATGCGGTGGATATCATTATTTTCTTACCTTCACTGATGATTTGAGTTTTTATAGTGAATATTTACTTAATGAAACACAAGTATGAATCGTTTGAAAGGTTCAAGCAAATTCAAAGTGAAGTTTAAGATCATCGTGACAAGAAGATAAAAATGTCTGTGATATGATCGTGGAGGTGAATATCTTAGTTACGAGTTTGGCATCCAACTTTAGACAATGTGAAAATTGTTTGACAACTCACGCCACCTGGAACACCATAGTGTGATGGTGTGTCCGAACATCATGGTCGTGCTCTATTGGATATGGTGCGTGCTATGATGTCTCTTATCGTTTTGTTACTATAATTTTGGGGTTATGCATTGGAGACAACTACATTCACCTTAAATAGGGCACCAGCTAAATCCGTTGAGATGACACCGTGTGAATTATGGTTTGGTAGAAACCTAAGCTGCCATTTCTTAATGTTTGGGGCTGCGACGCTTGTGTGGAAAATGTTTTCACCGAATGAGCTCGAACCCAAAGCATACAAATGCATCTTCATAGAATACCCTAAGAACAGTTGGGTGAACCTTCTATCTCACATCCAAGCATAAAATGTTTGTTGCTAAAACTGGGTCATTTCTCGAGAAAAAGTTTATCTCGGAAGAATTGAGTGGGAGCAAGATAGAACTTGATGAGGTTATTGAACCTTTGTTTCAACGAGAGAGTAGCGCAGCGCACGAAGATGTTTTTGTGAAGCCTGCATAAGTTGAAGAGGAAGTTAATGATGATGATCATAAAGCTTCGGATCAAGTTACTATCAAACCTCGTAGGTCGACAAGGACGTGTACTTCTCCTGAGTGGTACGACAACCCTGTCTTAGAGGTCATGTTGTTGTACAACGATGAACCTACGAGCTATGGAGAAGCGATGATGGTCCTGGAATCCGACAAATGGTTAGAGGCCATGAAATCCGAGAAAGGATCCATGTATGAAAACCAAGTATAGACTTTGGTGGACTTCCTCGTTGGACGGCAGGTCGTTGAGTACAAATGGATCTTTAAAATGAAGTCAGACGTTGATGGTGAATGTCACCATTTATAAAGCTCGACTTGTCGTAAAGAAGTTTCCGGCAAGTTCAAGGAGTTGACTGCGATGAGACTTTCTCACTCGTAGCGATGCTAAAGTCTATTGGAATTATGTTAGCAGTTGCTGCATTTTTCAATTATGAAATCTGGCAGATGGATGACAAAACATTGTTTCCTTAACAGTTTACTTGAGGAAAGGTTGTATGTGATACAACCAGAAGGTTTTGTCAGTCCTAAGGATGCTAATAGGTGTGCGAGCTCCAGCAATTCTTCTAAGGGCTGGAGCAAGCATCTCGGAGTTGGAATATACATTTTGATGAGGTGATCAAAGTTTTTGAGTCTATACAAAGTTTATGAGAAACTTGTATTTGCAATAAAGTGAGTGGGAGCACTATAGAGTTTCTGATAAGTATATGTGGATGACATATTGTTGATCAGAAATAATGTAGAATTTCTGGAAAGCATGGACGGTTGTTTGAAAAGTGATTTTCAAAGGAAGACCTGGA
Source organism: Hordeum marinum (assembly GCA_022496015.1). Classification (NCBI taxonomy): domain Eukaryota; kingdom Viridiplantae; phylum Streptophyta; class Magnoliopsida; order Poales; family Poaceae; genus Hordeum; species Hordeum marinum. The sequence continues at coordinate 456,959,438 of CM039676.1, read as the reverse complement.
TAAAGCTACCTAATTGTTGAGCATCAAGATCTATAGAGATAGATCAAGATGTTTGGTGAGACTTTCAATGAGTACATACCTTGACAAGATTTTGAAAGAGTTCAAAATGGATCTGTCGACGAAAGAGTTCTTGCCTGATTTGTAAGGTGTGATGTTGAGTGAGACTCAAAGCTCGACCAAGACAGAAGAAAGAGAAAGGACGAACGTCGTCCCCTATGCCTTAGCCATAGGCTCTGTATAGTTTGCCATGCTGTGTATCGCACCTGTGTGTGCCTTGCCATGAGTCCATAGAGGGGTACAAGAGTGATCTAGGAGTGGATCACTGGATAGCGGTCAAGATTATCCTTAGTAACTAAAAGACTAAGGAGATGCTACTCGATTATGAAGGTGAAAAAGAGTTCATCATAAAGAGTTACGTCGATGCAAGCTTTAACACCAATCCAGATGACTCGTAGTAGCAATCTGGATACGTATAGTGGAGCAGCCATTTGGAATAGTACCAAGTGGAGTGTGGTAGCAGTGTTTATAGTTTGACATAGGGATTTGCAAAGTACACACGGATTTGAATGTTGCAGAAATGTTGACTATAAGACCTCTCTCACATGCAAAGCATGATCGAGCCCCAGAACTCATTGGGTGTTAGATTCATAACAATGCGAATCACATGGTGATGTGAACTAGATTATTGACTCTAGTGCAAGTGGGAGACTATTGGAAATATGCCCTAGACGAAATAATAAATTAGTTATTATCATATTTCCTTGCTCATGATAATCGTTTATTATCCATGGTATAATTGTGTTGATCGAAAACTCAGATACATGTGTGGATACATAGACAACACCCTGTCGCTAGTATGCCTCTAATAGACTAGCTCGTTGATCAAAGATGGCTATGGTTCCCTAGTCATGGACATGAGATGTCATTTGTGTTGGAAATATGCCCTAGAGGCAATAATAAAATGGTTATTATTGTATTTCCTAGTTCATGATAATTGTCTATTATTCATGCTACAATTGTGTTAACCAGAAACCGTAATACATGTGTGAATACATAGACCATCACATGTCCCTAGTGAGCCTCTAGTTGGCTAGCTCGTTGATCAATAGATGGTCACGGTTTCATGACCATGGACATTGGATGTCGTTGATAACGGGATCACATCATTAGGAGAATGATGTGATGGACAAGACCCAATCCTAAGCATAGCACAAGATCGTGTAGTTCGTATGCTAAAGCTTTTCAATGTCAAGTATCATTTCCTTAGACCATGAGATTGTGTAACTCCCGGATACCGTAGGAATGCTTTGGGTGTGCCAAACGTCACAACGTAACTGGGTGGCTATAAAGGTACGCTACGGGTATCTCCGAAAGTGTCTGTTGGGTTGACACGAATCAAGACTGGGATTTGTCACTCCGTGTGACGGAGAGGTATCTCTGGGCCCACTCGGTAAGACATCATCATAATGAGCTCAATGTGACTAAGGAGTTAGCCACGGGATGATGTGTTACGGAACGAGTAAAGAGACTTGCCGGTAACGAGATTGAACAAGGTATGGCGATACCGACGATCGAATCTCGGGCAAGTACCATACCGATAGACAAAGGGAATTGTATACGGGATTGATTGAATCCCTGACATCGTGGTTCATCCAATGAGATCATCGTGGAGTACGTGGGAGCCAACATGGGTATCCAGATCCCGCTGTTGGTTATTGGCCGGAGAGGTGTCTCGGTCATGTCTACGTGTCTCCCGAACCCGTAGGGTCTACACACTTAAGGTTCGATGACGCTAGGGTTATAGGGAAAAGGTATACATGATTACCGAAGGTTGTTCGGAGTCCCGGATGAGATCCCGGACGTCACGAGGAGCTCCGGAATGGTCCGGAGGTAAAGATTGATATATAGGAAGTCCAGTTTTGGTCACCGGAAAGTTTTCGGGCTCATCGGTAATGTACCGGGAGTGCCGGGAGGGTGCCGGAGGACCCCGGGAGGGGTGTGACGACCAAAGGACCACATGGGCTGTTAGATAAAGTGTGCCAGCCCTTATTGGGCTGGGCAAGACTTTTGCTAAAGGCCCATGCGGCTGGAGATAAGGAGATAAGGCAAAAAGGATTTAAAAGGAGGAGATCCACCTCCCTTGTGGGAGGTGGACTCTCCCTTTAATTCAGCCGGCCATCTCCTCTTTGGAGTAGAGGCCAAGCCAGCCCTCCACGTCCCTCCTCCTATATATACTTGAGGTTTTGGATGTTTTGAGACAGGATTTGATCTCTCTCTCTCACGGCGAAGCCCTACCTCTCTTCTTCCTCCTCCGCAGCGCTTAGGCGAAGCCCTGTCGGAATACCTTGCTACTCCACCACCACCACGCCGTCGTGCTGCTGTTGGAGCCCTTCCCCAACCTCTCCTTCCTCCTTGCTGGATCAAGGTGTTGGAGACGTCACCGGGATGCACGTGTGTTGAACGCGGAGGTGCCGTCCGTTCGGCACTTGATCGGATCTACCGCGATCTGAATCGCTGCGAGTACGACTCCATCAACCGCGTTCTTGTAACGCTTCCGCTTAGCGATCTTCAAAGGTATGAAGATGCAATCTCTCCCCTCTCGTTGCTGGTTTCTCCATAGATAGATCTTGGTGAACGTAGGAAAATTTTGATTTACTACTACGTATCCCAACAGTGGCATCATGAGCTAGGTCTATGCGTAGAATCTATGCACGAGTAGAACACAAAGCAGTTGTGGGCGTCGAGTTTGTTAATTTGCTTGCCGCTACTAGTCTTATCTTGATTCGGCGGTATTGTGGGATGAAGCGGCCCGGACCAACTTTACACGTACGCTTACGTGAGACCGGTTCCACCGCCTGACATGCACTAGATGCATAAGGTGGCTAGCGGGTGTCTGTCTCTCCTACCTTAGTCGGATCGGATTCGATGAAAAGGGTCCTTATGAAGGGTAAATAGCAATTGGCAAATCACGTTGTGGTGTTGACGTAGGTAAGAAACGTTCTTGCTAGTAACCTATAGCAGCCACGTAAAAACTTGCAACTACAAATTAGAGGACGTCTAACTTGTTTTTGCAGCATGTGCCTTGTGATGTGATATGGCCAAAGGATGTGATGTGATGCATTGTGATGTATGAATTGATCATGTTCTTGTAATAGGATTCACGACTTGCATGTCGATGATTATGACAACCGGCAGGAGCCATAGGAGTTGTCTTATTTATTGTATGACCTGCGTGTCAATCATAAACGCCATGTAATTACTTTACTTTATTGCTAAGCGTTAGCCATAGTAGTAGAAGTAATAGTTGGCGAGACAACTTCATGAAGACACAATGATGGAGATCATGATGATGGAGATCATGGTGTCGTGCCGGTGACAGTGATGATCATGGTGCCCCGAAGATGGAGATCATAGGAGCAAAATGATATTGGCCATATCATGTCACTATATTGATTGCATGTGATGTTTATCATGTTTACATCTTATTTGCTTAGAACGATGGTAGTAAATAAGATGATCTCTCAATAAAATTTCAAGAGAAGTGTTCACCCTAACTGTGCACCGTTGCTAAGGATCGTTGTTCCGAAGCACCACGTGATGATCGGGTGTGATAGGTTCTAACGTTCGCATACAACGGGTGTAAGCCAGATTTACACACGCGAAACACTTAGGTTGACTTGACGAGCCTAGCATGTACAGACATGGCCTCGGAACACGGAAGACCGAAAGGTCGAACATGAGTCGTATAGAAGATACGATCAACATGAAGATGTTCACCATGGATGACTAGTCCGTCTCACGTGATGATCGGACACGGGCTAGTTGACATGGATCATGTATCACTTGGAAGACTAGAGAGATGTCTGTCTAAGTGGGAGTTCATTAATTTGATTAAGTGAACTTAATTATCATGAACTTAGTCTAAAATTGTCTTTACAATCTATGATGTAGATCCAATGGCCAACGCGAATGTCACCCTCAATTTCAACGCGTTCCTAGAGAAAACCAAGCTGAAAGATGATGGAAGCAACTATGCGGACTGGGTCCGTAGCTTGAGGATCATCCTCATAGCTTCCAAGAGATTGTATGTCCTAGATGCACCGCTAGGTGACGCACCCGTTCTCCCAGCGGAACAAGATGTTATGAACACTTGGCAATCACGCTGCGATGATTACTCCCTTGTTCAATGCGGCATGCTTTACAGTCTAGAACCGGGGCTCCAAAAGCGTTTTGAGCAACACGGAGCATATGAGATGTTCCAGGAGCTGAAACTGGTTTTTCAAGCTCATGCCCGGGTCGAGAGATATGATGTCTCCGACAAGTTCTTCAGCTGTAAGATGGAGGAGCATAGTTCTGTCAGTGAGCACATCCTCAAGATGTCTGGGCTACACAGCCGCTTGACTCGGCTGGGGGTTAATATCCCGGATGACTCGGTCATTGACAGAATCCTCCAGTCGCTTCCACCTAGCTTCAAGAGCTTTGTGATGAACTACAACATGCAAGGTATGGAGAAGTCCATTCCTGAGTTGTACTCGATGCTGAAATCAGCGGAGGTCGAGATCAAAAAGGAGCATCAAGTGTTGATGGTGAATAAGACCACTAGTTTCAAGAAAGGCAAGGGTAAGAAGAACTTCAAGAAGGACGGCAAAGCTGTTGCCGCGCCCGGTAAGCAAGTTGCCGGGAAGAAGAAGAAAAATGGACCCAAGCCTGAGACTGAGTGCTTTTATTGCAAGGGTACCGGTCACTGGAAGCGGAACTGCCCCAAGTATTTAGCGGATAAGAAGGACGGCAACATTAAAGGTATATGTGATATACTTGTTATTGATGTGTACTTGACCAGCGCTCGTAGTAGCTCCTGGGTATTTGATACCGGTGTAGTTGCTCACATTTGTAACTCCAAGCAGGAGCTGCGGAATAAGCGGAGGCTGGCCAAGGATGAGGTGACGATGCGTGTCGGGAATGGTTCCAAGGTCGATGTGATCGCCGTCGGCACGTTACCTCTACATCTACCTTCGGGATTAGTTTTAAACCTTAATAATTGTTATTTAGTACCAGCTTTGAGCATGAACATTGTATCTGGATCTCGCTTGATGCGAGATGGCTACTCATTTAAATCCGAGAATAATGGTTGTTCTATTTATATGAGAGAAATGTTTTATGCTCATGCCCCGCTGGTCAATGGTTTATTTTTGATGAATCTCGAACGTGATGTTACACATGTCCATAGTGTGAGTACCAAAAAGTGTAAAGTTGATAACGATAGTCCCACTTACATGTGGCACTGCCGTCTTGGCCATATTGGTGTCAAACGCATGAAGAAGCTCCATGCTGATGGAATTTTGGAGTCACTTGATTTCGAATCATTTGACACATGCGAACCATGCCTCATGGGCAAGATGACCAAGACTCCGTTCTCCGGAACAATGGAGCGAGCAACTGACTTGTTGGAAATAATACATACCGATGTATGCGGTCCAATGAGCATCGAGGCTCGCGGTGGCTACCGTTATGTTCTCACCCTCACTGATGACTTGAGTAGATATGGTTATGTCTACTTAATGAAACACAAGTCTGAAACTTTTGAAAGGTTCAAGGAATTTCAGAGTGAGGTCGAGAATCAACGTGACAGGAAAATAAAATGCCTACGATCTGATCGTGGAGGAGAATATTTAAGTCACGAGTTTGGCACGCACCTTAGGAAATGTGGAATTGTTTCACAACTCACGCCGCCCGGCACACCCCAGCGAAATGGTGTGTCTGAACGTCGTAATCGCACTCTATTGGATATGGTGCGATCTATGATGTCTCTTACCGACTTACCGCTATCATTTTGGGGATATGCATTAGAGACTGCCGCATTCACTTTAAATAGGGCACCGTCTAAATCCGTTGAGACGACACCGTATGAATTGTGGTTTGGAAAGAAACCTAAGCTGTCGTTTCTAAAAGTTTGGGGATGCGATGCTTATGTGAAGAAACTTCAACCTGAGAAGCTCGAACCCAAAGCGGAAAAGTGCGTCTTCATAGGATATCCCAAGGATACTATTGGGTATACCTTCTACCTACGATCCGAAGGCAAAGTCTTTGTTGCCAAGAATGGATCCTTTCTCGAGAAAGAGTTTCTCTCGAAAGAAGTAAGTGGGAGGAAAATAGAACTTAATGAGGAAATTGTACCTCCACTCGAACCGGAGAGTAGCGCAGCACAGGAAGTTGTTTCTGTGGAGCCTACACCGGCTAGAGAGGAAGTTAATGATGATAATCATGAAACTTCAGATCAAGTTGCTATTCGAAGGTCCACCAGGACACGTTCCGCACCAGAGTGGTACGACAATCCTGTCCTAGAGATCATGTTGTTGGACAACGGTGAACCTTCGAACTATGAAGAAGCGATGGCGGGCCCGGATTCCAACAAATGGCTTGAGGCCATGAAATCCGAGATAGGATCCATGTATGAGAACAAAGTATGGACTTTGGTGGACTTGCCTAATGATAAGCGAGCCATTGAAAACAAATGGATCTTTAAGAAGAAGACTGACGCGGACGGTAATGTCACCGCCTATAAAGCTCGGCTTGTCGCTAAGGGTTATCGACAAGTTCAAGGAGTTGACTACGATGAGACTTTCTCACCCGTAGCGATGCTAAAGTCAGTCCGAATCATGTTAGCAGTTGCCGCATTTTATGATTATGAGATCTGGCAAATGGACGTCAAAACGGCATTCCTTAATGGCTTCCTCAAGGAAGAACTGTATATGATGCAGCCGGAAGGTTTTGTCGATCCTAAAGATGCTAACAAGGTATGCAAGCTCCAGCGCTCCATCTATGGGCTGGTGCAAGCATCTCGGAGTTGGAACATTCGCTTTAATGAGGTGATTAAAGCGTTTGGGTTTGTACAGGTTTATGGAGAACCTTGTATTTACAAGAAAGTGAGTGGGAGCTCTATAGCATTTCTTATACTGTATGTGGATGACATGCTGATAATGGGAAATAATATAGAACTCTTGGAAAGTATCAAGGCCTACTTGAATAAGTGTTTTTCAATGAAGGACCTTGGAGAAGCTGCTTACATATTAGGTATTAAGATCTATAGAGATAGATCGAAACGCCTCATTGGTCTTTCACAAAGCACATACCTTGAAAAGATATTGAAGAAGTTCAATATGCATCAGTCCAAGAAGGGGTTCTTGCCTGTGTTGCAAGGTGTGAGATTGAGTACGACTCAATGCCCGACCACGGCAAAGGATAGAGAAGAGATGAGTGTCATCCCCTATGCTTCAGCCATAGGCTCTATCATGTATGCCATGCTGTGTACCAGACCTGATGTGAACCTTGCCATAAGTTTGGTAGGGAGGTACCAAAGTGATCCCGGAGCGGAACACTGGACAGCGGTCAAGAATATCCTGAAGTACCTGAAAAGGACAAAGGACATGTTTCTCATATATGGAGGTGTCGAAGAGCTAGTCGTAAAGGGTTACGTCGACGCTAGCTTCGACACAGATCCGGACGACTCTAAGTCGCAAACCGGATACGTGTATATTTTGAATGGAGGGGCAGTCAGCTGGAGTAGCAGCAAGCAAAGCGTCGTGGAGGCATCTACATGTGAAGCGGAGTACATAGCTGCTTCGGAAGCAGCAAAGGAGGGAGTCTGGATGAAGGAGTTCATCACCGACCTAGGAGTGATTCCAAATGCGTCGGGCCCGATGACTCTACTCTGTGACAACACTGGAGCTATTGCCCTTGCGAAGGAGCCCAGGTTTCACAAGAAGACAAGACACATCAAGCGCCGCTTCAACTCCATCCGTGATTACATTCAGGAGGGAGACATAGATATTTGTAAAGTGCATACGGATCTGAATGTCGCAGATCCGTTGACTAAACCTCTCTCACGAGCAAAACATGATCAACACCAGAACGCTATGGGTGTTCGATTCATCACAATGTAACTAGATTATTGACTCTAGTGCAAGTGGGAGACTGTTGGAAATATGCCCTAGAGGCAATAATAAAATGGTTATTATTGTATTTCCTAGTTCATGATAATTGTCTATTATTCATGCTACAATTGTGTTAACCAGAAACCGTAATACATGTGTGAATACATAGACCATCACATGTCCCTAGTGAGCCTCTAGTTGGCTAGCTCGTTGATCAATAGATGGTCACGGTTTCATGACCATGGACATTGGATGTCGTTGATAACGGGATCACATCATTAGGAGAATGATGTGATGGACAAGACCCAATCCTAAGCATAGCACAAGATCGTGTAGTTCGTATGCTAAAGCTTTTCAATGTCAAGTATCATTTCCTTAGACCATGAGATTGTGTAACTCCCGGATACCGTAGGAATGCTTTGGGTGTGCCAAACGTCACAACGTAACTGGGTGGCTATAAAGGTACGCTACGGGTATCTCCGAAAGTGTCTGTTGGGTTGACACGAATCAAGACTGGGATTTGTCACTCCGTGTGACGGAGAGGTATCTCTGGGCCCACTCGGTAAGACATCATCATAATGAGCTCAATGTGACTAAGGAGTTAGCCACGGGATGATGTGTTACGGAACGAGTAAAGAGACTTGCCAGTAACGAGATTGAACAAGGTATGGCGATACCGACGATCGAATCTCGGGCAAGTACCATACCGATAGACAAAGGGAATTGTATACGGGATTGATTGAATCCCTGACATCGTGGTTCATCCGATGAGATCATCGTGGAGTACGTGGGAGCCAACATGGGTATCCAGATCCCGCTGTTGGTTATTGGCCGGAGAGGTGTCTCGGTCATGTCTACGTGTCTCCCGAACCCGTAGGGTCTACACACTTAAGGTTCGATGACGCTAGGGTTATAGGGAAAAGGTATACGTGATTACCGAAGGTTGTTCGGAGTCCCGGATGAGATCCCGGACGTCACGAGGAGCTCCGGAATGGTCCGGAGGTAAAGATTGATATATAGGAAGTCCAGTTTTGGTCACCGGAAAGTTTTCGGGCTCATCGGTAATGTACCGGGAGTGCCGGGAGGGTGCCGGAGGACCCCGGGAGGGGTGTGACGACCAAAGGACCACATGGGCTGTTAGATAAAGTGTGCCAGCCCTTATTGGGCTGGGCAAGACTTTTTCTAAAGGCCCATGCGGCTGGAGATAAGGAGATAAGGCAAAAAGGATTTAAAAGGAGGAGATCCACCTCCCTTGTGGGAGGTGGACTCTCCCTTTAATTCAGCCGGCCATCTCCTCTTTGGAGTAGAGGCCAAGCCAGCCCTCCACGTCCCTCCTCCTATATATACTTGAGGTTTTGGATGTTTTGAGACATGATTTGATCTCTCTCTCTCACGGCGAAGCCCTACCTCTCTTCTTCCTCCTCCGCAGCGCTTAGGCGAAGCCCTGTCGGAATACCTTGCTACTCCACCACCACCATGCCGTCGTGTTGCTGTTGGAGCCCTTCCCCAACCTCTCCTTCCTCCTTGCTGGATCAAGGTGTTGGAGACGTCACCGGGCTGCACGTGTGTTGAACGCGGAGGTGCCGTCCGTTCGGCACTTGATCGGATCTACCGCGATCTGAATCGCTGCGAGTACGACTCCATCAACCGCGTTCTTGTAACGCTTCCGCTTAGCGATCTTCAAAGGTATGAAGATGCAATCTCTCCCCTCTCGTTGCTGGTTTCTCCATAGATAGATCTTGGTGAACGTAGGAAAATTTTGATTTACTACTACGTATCCCAACAATTTGGTAACGGGATCACATCATTAGGAGAATGATGTGATGGACAAGACCCAAACTACAAACGTAGCATATGATCGTGTCAGTTTATTGCTACTGTTTTCTGCATGTCAAGTATGTGTTCCTATGACCATGAGATCATGCAACTCACTGACATCGGAGGAGTACCTTGTGTGTATCAAACGTTGCAACGTAACTGGGTGACTATAAAGGTGATCTACAGGTATCTCCGAGGGTGTCTGTCGGGTTGGCATGGATCAAGACTGCGATTTGTTACTCCATGTGACGGAGAGGTATCTTAGGGCCCACTCGGTAATACAACATCACAATAAGCCTTGCAAGCAATGTGACTAAGTGTTAGCCACGGGATCTTGTATAATGGAACGAGTAAAGAGACTTGTCGGTAACGAGGTAGAACTTGGTATGGAGATACCGGCGATCGAATCTCGGGCAAGTAACATACCAAAGAACAAAAGGTACATCATACGGGATTAACTGAATCCTTGACATAGAGGTTCGACCGATAAAGATCTTCATATAATATGTAGGAACCAATATGGGCATCAAGGTCCCGCTATTGGTTATTGACCGTAGAAGTGTCTCGGTCATGTCTACATAGTTCTCGAACCCGCAGGGTCTGCACACTTAAGGTTCGGTGATGTTTCGGTAGTATAGAGTTATGCATGGTGGTGACCGAAGGTTGTTCGGAGTCCCGGATGATATCATGGACATCACGAGGAGATCTGGAATGGTCCGGAGGTAAATATTGATATATAGGAAGTCCTATTTTGGTCGTCGCAAAAGTTTCGGGCTCATGAGTAGTGTACCGGGAGTGCCGGTAGTGTACTGAGAGACAATCGGGAGGGGTATTTCGACCCAAGAGGCTACATGGGCTGTGGGAGAGTGAATACCAGCCCTTAGTGGGCTGGTGGAAGTCCCACACAAGGCCCATGCGGCTGGGAAGAAAAACCCAAAGAGAAAAAGGTGGAAAAGGCAAAAAGGCAAAAATAAGGAGGAGTCCTAGTCCTACTAGGATTGGAGGAGGATTCCTCCTCTCCTCCCACTTCGGCCGAAGCCTAGAGGGCTTGGCCCTTGCACCAAGTCTCCTCCTCTCTTCCTATTATATATACTAGAGGTTTTAGGGTTTTTCACTAGATTTTCAGCCACGTGCTACCTGTTCCTCTAGTGCATAGTTTCTCCTCTAGATCGGTTTTCTATAGTGCTTAGGCGAAGCCCTGCCGGAATAGCTCCACCACCATCGCCACAGCGCCGTCGCGCTGCCAGAGAACTCTTCTACCTCTCCACTCCCTCTTGCTGGATCAAGAAGGCGGAGATCGTCATCAATCTGTACGTGTGCTGAACGCGAAGGAGCCGTCCGTTCGGCGCTAGAGAGGAAGGACCGTGATCAAGATCGCGAGACGGATCGTGATGAGTTCGCGGGACAGATCGTGATGAGTTCGCGGGACGGATTGTGATTGGATCGCGGGACGGATCGTGACGAGATTGTGGGATGCTTGGCGATTTGGATCGTGAAGACGTTCGACTACACCAACCGCGTTTGTTAATGCTTCCCGCTTAGCGATCTACAAGGGTATGTAGATCCACTCTCCCTCTCGTAGATGCTCATGACCATGGATAGATCTTGCGTGTGCGTAGGAAATATTTTGTTTCACATGCAACGTTCCCCAACAAAGCCACCAACTATTGGTCTTTCCATCTGTATGTCGGGTTTGGATATGTATATTGGTCTTTCCATTCCCTCCCTTTGATCCTCTGTAAATAGAGGGGAGAGAACAGTTACAAAGATACCCCTCTTCTTCGATGTGAGTTATTTCTTCAATCATTTGTGCGTTGTTTTATGGGATGGCTCTGGCCTAATGCTCAGTACTTAGTTCTTCTGCGGGTGTGCTTGCTTCGTGTCGCGTGGAAGATTTAGTGTTGTTATTGTTTGATTGGTTGGCCCATCTGTCCTTTGTGATTCCCATATGTTGCGTCAAGGTTTGCTCGTTTGATCTTCATGTGTAGTGTAGCTGATTGTCTTCATGTTGGTTCATCTGTGCGTCATGTTTTTGTGTGTGTCCTGTTGTTGCATTTTTTTTACTTCTTATTGTTGCTCAATATGTGTGGCACGTGTTGTGTTATTTATTTGTGATCCCTGTTTTGCAGAGGAATACTTTTGCTAGCGGTTTCTCGCATAGTGGCGACCAAAGTTGTACCTAGATGCTAGGAGACGAAGCAGGCTGCCAGTGTTGGCTCCTGCTCCTGCTGAAGGTGGTGGGCCAAGGCTATCATTTGTGGCTAGCCCCCGATGCACTCTTTGTCGTGTGCTCACTCATGTAGACCTTTCTTGCAGACAATGACGCCCAAGGTACTATTCATGAACAACCTATCGGCGGCTCCTTGGAGGATGATGTTTGGACACTTGCCATTATCTAGGTATAGTTATCCATGTTTGTTAGCCATTCAATGCGGCTTTTAGTTTAGCGGCCCTATGAACTCATGAGCCTCTATGCTTGTTCCACACATCTCGTGCAAAGTGCAGGTGTTGTGGAGTTTTTTAAGTTAAGTGAATTATTTGAAGAATGTTTCTTGCGAATGGTTTGCAATTGACTATAGTTGTAGTGAGTTTGTATGTGTCATGTATATTTTGGACCTAAGACCTTTGTTAGATGATTTCTTTTACTTAATAAAGCGGCCGCATGCATCATCATGATGCATAGGCTAGGGGTATTTCTCCTTTTCGAAAAACATGTATATTTGCCAATGAAAGATAATGATGGTCATTGCCCATGTCCTTCTTTATCTAGCTAGGGAAACCCAATGAGGCAGTCCTGGACTACCAGGTACCAGCCGAGGTAGGTTAGTCCATGGGCCAGGCTGGGGGGCATCAAGGAGAAGGACACCGGAAGCCTAATGACAAAGTGTGGATACACTGAATTCTATCAAGGCTTGGCGTGCACTTCAAGGAAAGGTTGATTCGTTCGGCATGTAATCGATAGGTGATAACCAACATTTATGTAACCCTGATACCCCTAGTGCCCATATAAACTGTGGGTTTTAGCCAGTGGAGGAGACCCATACACAACATCTCAATCCTAGGGTTTGTCCAACAAGCTCACGATCCCGAGGTAGATCAATTCTGTAATTGCTACAACATCAATACAACAAAAGCATGACATAGGGTTTTACATCCATCGAGAAGGCCCGATGATGGGGATACCTACCAGGGGTAGGGTCATGTACTAGACGTCCAGGGCCCACCTAGGACCCCACACAGCTATTAGAGCCTCAAGACTATATATGCATTTGGGTGTATATTCAAGATCCACTCGGATCTACCAAGTCACTCAGACGTCACCCCACAAGTTAGCCAGGCTCCGACACTCGGACGGAGAGGAAGCAGGGATGACGTGGGAGCTACAATATTCGAGGGACTTAACATCATGCATGAAGTCAGTCAAGACTAGCGCTACCAGTAACGGCCGTAATTACGACTGCTATTACCAGTAACAACTGCATTTATTCACATTGGTTGCCCTTGTAATGGAGCCCGGCGGATCCTGGTGATGTCTACTACGCAACATTCTTCACCTGAATGTTCATATGCTTCTATTGCTGCAAAGTCTTCAACTATTCTAGTGATCACAAACTCCTCATCTAAGGATACCACAAGTATCACTGACGAAAATGCAGGGTTGAAGGAATTGTATGTGACAGGCATGTACAAAAGTCTCAAAGGGCATCAAACCCTTTGCGATGTCCTCAAAAAGCAGATTCTGAACAGGAACCCTAGGAAAGAGGGTATTGCCTTTGATAGGAAACGCAATGCTGATGGATCCTACTGGACACCTGAGCAGTACCCCAAAACCTCGTGGGTTGCTGCAAAAGGACCTCCTGTAGATCCATCCACTTTATTTGGATTTACTTGTGAAACTTCTTATTCCTCTGATAAGTCACTTGACTCAAACTACAAATTCTTCAAAAATCAAAAAGGTGAAATATTTGCTAGATTTGTTGGAACTAACTACAGGAACGGTTCACCTATGAAGAAAATCTGGGTTCCCAAGAGCTTCCTACAAAATCTTCAAGTCAATGTCCTCATGACACCACTCATGAAGAACAGGAACCCCAGATCAAATTCCTCATATGGACCAAAGTCTTCACTTGGACCAAATTCCTCGAATGGTCAAAAATATCATTTTCATGCTAATGCATCTGTTTCGCAGGGAAAATCTAAGAGTTTTGAATATGTGCATTATTCTTCAAATCATTATGTTCATTAGTCCTCGAAGAATTTCTCTGCTTATTCATATTAGTACTCTAACCCTCGTCCTGTGAAACGAAGCGCACTTGCTTCAATGCCTCCCTTCTCATATGGTGCTCGCAGAATGATGAACTCTTTACCACCCCTCCAGATGTGGGTGGTGAAGAAATTGAACTAATTTCTTATGCAGGGTCAGTTCTCCAGATGAACTTGAACATCTGATGAATTTGCTGGAGACCCAAGGAAATGCTTGAAAGGACACAAGCCAACCATGTAGAAATGAATTCCTCATTTCTCACGTCCTCACACTACTATCTTGTGTGATAAAATTCTGTCTAATGAAATTGATGTCATATTCTTCACTCTGAAGCATATGAATTCGTAAAGTTGTACTAATTCATCTGTAGGATGAACCTCCAAAAGCTACTGAGTGGGTCCTCGATAGTGGATGCACAAACCAGATGAGTGATGACAAGAATGTATTGATGAATTTGCCACTTGCTCCATCTCATCTGAAGCATATCACCTACGCAGAGAAAGGAAAAATCAAGGTATTGGGTCTGGGTAAGGTTGCAATCTCAAAGGACCAAACCATGGATAAGGTGATGCTTGTAGAATCCCTTGGACAACCTTATGTCTATCTCAATGCTTTGTGATCTTGATATGGTTGTCGTATTTAGAAAATATCGCTGTGTTGTCATCATGGAATCTTTCAATTCCAAAGTCTTCGAAGGCTTCAGGAGAGGAGACTTGTATATTGTTGATTTCTCTACAGGTCCTTAGCCTGCCACATGCCTACTGGCAAAGTCCTTAGAAGTCTGGTTGTGGCATCGACGACTTGGACATGCTGGTATGAGGAACTTGCACACACTCGTGAGGAAAAAGCACGTCATTGGCATTGAAGATGTCAAATTCCTCAAGGACCACCTTTGTGGTGCATGTGAGTCTGGGAAGATGACCAGATCCAAGCATCCCTCGAAGACAATCATGACCACGTCTCGATCCTTTGAATTGCTTCACATGGATCTCTTTGGCCCCACTCATTACTCCACACTAACAAATTCTTCAAGTTTGTATGGCTTTGTCATTGTTGATGATTACTGTCGTTACACTTGGGTGCATATTATTCTATACAAGTCTGAAGTGCAAGATGTATTCAAAGGATTTGCTTCATGGGTCTCCACAAACTTTGGCGTCAAGATCAAGCATGTCAGGAGTGATAATGGGACTGAGTTCAAGAACACCAATCTTGACGAATATCTTGATGAACTTGGTATTACTCATGAGTTATCTGCCCCTTATACTCCTCAGTAGAACGGCGACGTGGAGCACAAGAACAGGACTCTTGTTGAGATGGCTCGCACCATGCTTGATGAATACAAGACTCCTCGTCGCTTCTGGCCTGAGGCAATTGATACTGCATGCCACATCATCAACAGGGTATATCTTCACAAATTTTCAAGAAGACTTCATATGAACTTATGACTGGCAAGAAACCCAATGTAAGTTATCTCAAAGTCTTCGGTGCAAAATGTTGGATTAGAGATCCTCACCATAGTTCTAAATTTGCACCGAAAGCACATGAAGGATTTATGCTTGGTTACGGAAAGGACTCGCACACCTACAGAGTCTTCAACACCTACCACCACAAGGTTGTTGAACTGTAGATGTGCGGTTTGATGAAACTGATGGCTCGCAAAGAGAGCACATACCTCTGTGCTAGATGAACAGTCTCCTGAGGAATCAATTAAGCTGAAGCCTACTGAAGACGTCATACCCACTAAGGAAGTCATTCCAACGAATGCAGACATTCATGATGATACACCTAAAGGAAATGGTGCTAATGAAAATCCTCAGCCACGTCAACCTGCTCATCCAAGAGTTGCAAATGAAGTGCAGATTGACAAAATCATCGATGACATCAATGCACCAGGTCCCCTCACTGGCTCAAAAGCTTCACATTTGACTAACTTTTGTGGGCACTTTGCCTTTGTCTGTATCATAGAGCCCACCAATTTGATGAAGCATTCAAGGAGCTCGAGTGGATTCAAGCTATGCAAGAGGTATTCCATCAATTCAAGCTCAACAACGTGTGGGAACTTGTCAAGCGGCCAGATCCTTGCAAGCATAACATCATAGGTACCAAGTGGATCTACCACAACAAGCAAGATGAAAATGGCCTTGTGGTAAGAAATAAGGCTCGTCTTGTAGCACAAGTCTACACACAGGTTGAAGGAATTGACTTTGATGAAATTTTTGCACCTGTTGCTAGACTTGAAGCTATTCGCATATTGCTTGCTTATGCTAACCATCATGATATCATCTTATATCAAATGGATGTGAAAAGTGCATTCCTCAATGGTAAGCTTGAGGGAGAAGTATATGTTGCTCAACCCCCAGGTTTTGAAGACCCTAAGCATCCTGACAAAGTCTTCAGACTAAACAAGGCCGTCTATGGCCTCAAGCAGGCCCCTCGGGCGTGGTACGACACTCTGAAGGAATTCCTCATGAAGAAAGGCTTCAAATCCGGTTCACTCGAGCCAACTCTTTTCACAAAATCCTATGACAATGAACTATTCATATGCCAAATACACGTAGACGATATTATCTTTGGTTGTACTGACAAACGTTACAGTGATGAATTTGCCTATATGATGAGTGAGGAATATCAAATTTCTATGATGGGAGAGTTTAAATTATTCTTAGGTCTTCAAATTCTTCAGCAAGACAACGTCATCTTCATCTCACAAGAGAAATACCTCAAGGATGTTCTGAGGAAATTCGACATGCAAGATTGCAAAGGCGTGAAAACTCCAATGCCTTCAAAAGGCCACCTCTACATTGAAGAAAATGGTAAAGATTTCGATCAGAAGGTATATCGCTCCATGATTGGCTCATTATTGTATCTATGTGCATCTAGGCCTGATATTATGTTGAGTGTTTGCATGTGTGCCCGATTCCAAGCAACACCGAAGGAATCACACCATAAGGTTGTGAAACATATTCTTCAATACTTAGCTCACACACCAACGCTTGGATTATGGTATCCCAAGGGCTCAAATTTTCACCTCGTCGGATACTCTGATGCCGACTATGCTGGAGATCGTGTGGATCGCAAGTCAACCTCAGGCACATGTCATTACCTCAAAGGATCCTTAGTTTGCTGGTCCTCGAAGAAGCAGAACTGCATGTTACTATCCATTGTTGAAGTTGAGTACATTGCTGTCGGTTCACGTTGCGCTCAGTTGCTGTGGATGAAGCAAACCCTCAAGGACTACGGCATCAAGTTGAAGAATGTGCCTCTCTCCTGCGACAACGAGAGTGCCATCAAGATTGCTTACAACCCAGTTCAGCATTCCAAGACCAAGCATATCCAGATTCATCATCACTTTCTTCGAGATCATGTACTCAAGGGCAACATCGCCATCAACCACATCCCTACTAAGAACAACTGGCCGACATCTTCAAAAAGCCCTTGGATGAAAAGAGATTTTGCAAGTTGCGGTGTGAGCTAACTATCTTAGAATCTTTGAATGTTCTTTGAAAAAGGACACACATCCTAACACTTACGCAAAATTGATGACTTAGATATGCAATACACGAAGTAACGTTTTTCTTCAATCAATGAAGAATAACCCTCTAAGTGTGAAGAAATTAATGAAGAATTTGATTCTCATAACCCTACGACAATTGTATGCGGTGTCTGAAGTCATCATTCCTATAGGGTGGGTCACGCCACAAACCATACTTGCAGTTCTTCAAAGTTGAGTTTTTTCGTCATTTTGCAAATTCTTGAAATTTTCAAATTCCACAAGTTTGCAAATTCCTCAACTTTTCAAATTCTTCAAACTTTGAAGCTCATGTTCTTCATTGACTATATACATATATATTTGAGTTTTCAATGTCCTCAACAACATTCACTTATTGGTAATTCTTCAAGTTGATTTTCATCTAAGTGAATGTGATCGGACCCTTTCCCGCTCTATGCTAAACTCAACTCAATCTGTTCACAAATTCTTCATATGCGTTCTACTTTGAAACTCGTTCAAAGTCTTCACTGTGTCCTTGACAGCTGAAGAATTTGTGAACTGAAACTTAAAAAAAATCACTATCAAAAATTTTGGTGCTTCCAGCTCAAACTATTCCGATTCCCACGACTAGATAACCCATGATCCCCCACTATCGCCACTACTGAGAACATGGGTGACACATGTCACATGGAGAGCAAGGGTCAGGGGAAATCTGGTCCAAAATCTTCAGATGGATTGGTTTTCACCTTCGCTATAAATACCCCTCCCCATTCACTATGCTCGGTTACTCCTCACTCCTACTCTCCCCCGAGCTTCGACCTAGCGCCGCCGGTAAAATCATCGCCGCCGGTGTGGAAGAGCTTCACTACCTCGACCTCGTCGTCGCTGTACTCGCATCGTCCATGGAAGTCTTCATCCTGCCGTCTCTGTAAATGTCTCCATTTGCCAAGCTAGGGTGTGGGAGATCTGGACTGACGAACTTCCTCAATATCATCTCACAGTTTGTCGTGTTCTTCATCAGGGTAAATAGAATCTATTTTTACTACCCTTGTTTGATCTTCAAGTTTTCCTAAATTCCCACAAAGGTGTTTATTCTTCAAGAATCTCATTCTAAAGCACCTTACATGTTTATACACTTGATGTTTTCCCTAAGTAATGATTTTCTTCAAGATTCCTCAATTGTGTGAATCCTCAAAATTTGCACAACTCTGGAACCTAAGACAAAGAACACTTAGTGAAATTCCTCAAGACACCCATGGTCAAATTCCTCACTCTTGATTTTATTGAAAAACTTCTGAGAATGCATATGACCTCTTCAAATTCCTCACACCCATACTCTGTTCACAGGTACAAACATGTCCGCTGATGAATCACTAGGTTCTCATCAACTTAACTCATTTGCAGCATTTCTTGAGGAAAAACTGTGCACTTCTTCAGAATCTTCACGAATTCAAAATCCTCAACCGAAGAAAATGGCAGATGGGAAGAAGCCACAGAAAGGTGGAAAGAAGCCTGATGTGCAGACTGCTTTTGAGATTCCTAAGGACTTGTATGAGTAATACCGCACACCCGATGAAGAAATTCACGGCAAAGAGACAACAAAGCAAAGAAAGATCCGCTTGCAGAAAATTGAGAGGAGATGGGCAAAGGAGTGGAAAGAATACCGCTATGTCACTCCTAAATATATGATAAAATTCGCAGTCAAGCCACCTTGCAGCAGGCCACCCTTGGCTCCTAATCAGATTGCTGATCCCACTAGCCTCAAGACTAGCAATGACTTTCCTCATGAATGGGAGAAACGGCAAGCCAAACTGGCAAAGAGAGCAAAAGAGACTATGAAGAAATTCAACAAAGACTGTGTTGCTACTGCTGCTGCTGGAGCCTCTGCTAGTGCTCCGAAGAAAACTATGATGAAGAAATCTGCTGTGAAGTCAAATTTTTCAACTTCAAAATCATCACAGCAGATTCTTCAAGCTCAAAGGCCTTAGCCGCTGGTTCAGTTGCTGCTCAGTCCTCTACTGCAGCTGCAAAGTCCTCAACTGCTGTGCATCTTGCACCTTTCCAGAGGATAGAGGGATACTCAATTGCTTCAAAGATTTTTGCAAGTCCCTCTACTCAAGCAAAGTCTTCAAAAAGTCCTACTATGTTGAAACTGAAAAAAACTGCTGGACGAGGTCCAAGACCAAGTCCTCAGACAAGCAAAGCTACAGTGACAATACCCTCAGGATCTGAGGATGATGATGAAGCTGATGGTGAAGAACTGGAAGAAATCATCAGAGAAAGTCAGTAAAAGGCTGCATTAGCCAAAGGCAGCTCTATTCCACTTTTGTTGGATCCAAGATGATCCTCAACTTCATAGACATATGGCATGAGGATCACAACACCCCAATTTCCTCACTGAACCTGCCTCTCGGTGTGGACCATGTCCTCACTCACTTTATTGCTGAGGAAAAATGGAGAAGAGAACAAGCTCAGAGAGCTAAGAGGAACATGGCTCAGAAAGAAAAAATTCTGAGGAATAACGTGATGAATTTGACTCCAAATCAACTCATCACTGTTTAGTCTGAAATTCGCTACCTCTCTGAATAACAAGAAATGTATGATGCTGAATGGAAGGGCACCAAAGTGAGATTCATCAGGGCTGCCCAAGCTGCCGTTAAGGACCACAACACAAGGGTTGCAACTCGATCGCAACCACAAATTCCTTAGGTTGATGAATCCACTTAGCCTGCTGAAGAAAATGCAAGCACAGCTGAAGAAAGTTAGACTGCTGAAGAACATACCAGGACAACCTCCACTGTTGTGCCTGAAGAAACAGATAGGCCAGCTGAAGTTTTTGCTGCACCTGAAGAAAATGTACCACCTTCACCTTCAGCTGAAACGGCCAAATCATCAAAGGTGAAGACAATCAACCTTCCTTCTACATCAAAAGTGAAGAAAACTAAGGCTGCTGAGAAGAAGGCACTAAATAGAAAAGCTTCAACTTCAGATTCCTCAGCTATGAAGAAGTTGAAGACCGTGCCAAAACCTTGAACTGAACCATTAGATGCCACTCCAATCTCCTCAGCACCAGCCTATGAGATAATTCCATTTGGTGTTGACTATGTCATCCCAGATGATGAAGATGAAGAAGATCATTCTGCTGCTTTGGTAGAGCAGATTGATGAAGAAATAGAAGTAGAAGTAAATGCTTCAACTCCATAGGTGTCGTGGTTTTATCACGGCAGATGTCCGAGGACTTAGATTCGAAGCCATCGCTAAGGTGATGGACTCAAAGGGGTTGGTTGGGACGAAGGACACGAGTTTACCCAGGTTCAGCCCCTCAAGAAGAGGTAAAGGCCTACGTCCTGCTTGTGTTGTATTGATTGTAGTATCGATTACAAGGGAGCATATTCGCTTGACCTAGCTCTCGATTCGTTGGTTTCTGTCTAAGTCGCCCCGGGTCTCACCCTTATATAGGATGTCAAGACCACGGGTTACATAAGTCTCATACCGACTCTTACAATGTATTCGACTCTAACTCTATGCCATCTTGCCTTCCTGATGAAGTCGTCTTCGGGTGGCTTATCCGCCCGGGTCTTCTTTGCCTTCTTTGTCTGGGCTTCATCTTGTCCCATCTTGGTGAGTCGCCATACGTTGGGGGGCTTATGTCTCCAGGCCCATCCTTGGTCTGGCCCATGAGCCGCCAAGCCTGACCCGGCCCCTCGTGGGCAGGTCTCACCACGGGGTTATATCCCCAACATTAGGCCCCAGGTTGATTTGAGCATGCTCATTTCCACCTTCCATCTCCCTTGGTGGCGAGTCTTGCTTGTTATCACCTGAAAGTAAAATAAAATGACCCTCCATGACGTCATACCGGATATATCAAAAAGATTCCCTGACGACCGCAACAGATCTTTCCACTTATTAAACTGATGGCCCGAAAACCAAGGTGTTCGTCTCGGTCAATCAACCTCCGTCGCCTGGATTCTCGCGCCTGTTTCCACCTTTTAGCTTGTTAAATAGGACCGCGAAGGGTGGCATTCATTTCCTTCCCTGCTCGCGCTTCTTCTTCTTCCTTCCGACGACATCGCTCCAACGCATCTCGCTCCGGTGAAGCTTCCACACAGTCGTCTCACCAGGCCGCTGCATCAACCTCATCGTACCAGAGCTCCACGCGCATTAGTTGCATCATCTCCGATGAGTTCTTCTCCTCCCCTAGATCTGTAGTTCTTGGTAGGGTTTTCACGGAGTTCCTCCGCCTGCTAGAACATGAGCTCTCCGCAATGTCCGTTAGTATATAGATCATTGAACACGATAATGTCCTCTTTTCCATTGCGGTAGACCGTAGGAAATTGATAACAGCACCATGCATATCTGTAGTTGCTCCGTTCGCTGTCTTCAAACGTCACTGGTTCAACTGTTCGTCGCTAGGTTTAGAATAAACCCAATTTTTCTTTGTTTTGTAGATCCATAACTGCATAGATAGTCTGTGAAACCTGTTTTCCACACTTAGTAAAATTTGCCTCGTTTTCTTGCAAACTTGACTCGCCAGTGAATTTCCTACTCTCATCAAAACTGTTCCAGCGACTAGCTTTATATAACTTAGACTTTTTAACCGTCCTTAGTTGTCTGTCTCCTTCTAACTTCGCCACACATTGTAACTTTGCATAGTTTTAAGTTGCCACCATGTCTTGTGCATCCAATTCTTGCAATTGGGTCGGCTCTGCTGTCACCGAAGAATTCTTGATGGATTTTGTAGACGCGGGGACTTTACCAGCCAAAGAGGTCGTCCATTGGCAGGTTCCAAGGAACGAGTTGAGACCCGTTCCCCAAGAGGGTGAAGTAGTTGTGTTTGCGGATAACCTCGTGCGCGGGTTTAGCCCACCGAGCTCAAAAAAGTTCTGAGACGTCCTTCATTTCTTTGAACTGCGCCCTCAAGACCTCGCTCCCAATTCTGTCTCCAACATGTGCAACTTCCAAATACTCAGTGAAGTTTACTTACAAGAAGAGCCATCCGTTGGTCTCTTTCGTGAGTTCTTTTACGTGAATCGCCAAACAAAGGTGAAAGCTGGTCCAAGCTTAGAGCTTGGCGGGATCTCCATTCAGAGGCGACGGGATGTGACCTTTCCTGCTATTAGGATGCCGAGTCATCCTAAAGACTGGAATAAAACCTGGTTTTACTGCAAAGACACCTCTCTAGAAGGAGAGCATTCCTTGTTGGGTTATCATTCCTCCCGGCTCGAGAACACAACTGAGCTCCCTGGCCGGCTGTCAGCCATTGAGCGGGCGAAGTACACTCTAGCTCATGCAAAGATTAAAGCCCTTATGGCCAATGGACTGACAGGCATGGATCTAACCCGCTACTAGATTTCTTGGAGGGTCATGCCCCTGAGTCAGAGAAGCCGTCTCATGTGCGAGTACACGGGTGAATCTGATGACCCCCTATGCTTTAACACTACCATGTTATCAGAAGATAACATTATGGCCGCCATCAAGAGCCTTGTCCATGAGTCTTCAGGAGCTTGCGGCACCACCGGGTTAGCGCCTTTTTGCGCCGCAAACCCGGCCCCAAACGTAAGGGCAACTCTCGGCCTCCTTATTCCCGCGGTAACTATCCGTATATACTTAACAATCTTTTGACCTCTGTCGGCTTACACTTTCAGGCCAAGTCTGGATTCTGGAAGAAGAAGTACGTTCCTCCTTCGAAGAAGCCAAAGGATAAAGCTGACGGCCAAAAGAAGAAAACCACACCTCAAGAACAACCGGAATCTGACGACTCAGAGGTATAAATTGACTCTCTTGGCCATCTATCCATGCACCTTATTGACGATAATAATTCACAGGACGAAATGAAGACAAGCCACGCCAATGTTCCTGAGGTAACTTGTGTTTTGTCTGACTCAGAACATCTTGCTCCACAGAAGATATGGCAGGTCGTCCGAAAGGTCCCACTTTCTCATCCACTTGCTTACTTAGACCCCCACTTTCTTTTGAAAAAGCAACAACAACTCTCCCGACGCCAGACCCGGAGCATCGGCTCTAATGACCTCATGGCCGGGTTATCTCATTCTCAGGCTCAACGGAAATGTCCGACTGAGGTATCTATTATATTGGCTTAACTGCTTTCAGGACTCACCCCTTCATCCGGCGACTCTACCAGAACTACTCTGCCGCCTCTGAAGATCAACCCAGAGTATGTGCCTTTCATGCTTATATTCAAAACTTGTGTTATCTGAAAAGCTTAAACCATGACCTTCTATGTTTTCCAGGGCCCAATCAAAATGAAGGAAGACCAGCGGGTCTACCCCTTCTCCCAAGGCTCGAGAGCTAGAGCCTGTCAAACCGGATTCTCCTGTACCGCACACTGATCCCTCTGCGGCCTCTAAGGACACACTTGAAGAAGCATATCGCTCTGCTGAGCCGGCGGCCAATGACATGGTTCCTGAGAGTCCTCTGAGGGCCAATTCCATGCCGCTGAGCCCTTCACCAGCTGTCGATGACTCGGTTCCTCCGGACGTCACCATTACTGGCGCCGAGTTTTACACTCCTCAACCTCATGTGTTAACAAAGCACACTGAGGCGACTAAAGCTTCCAAGAAGATAGAATTTGAGCTCCCCGCGCTAGAGAAGCTAACAGCCGATGAGCTTCACGCTGGTTATCTGAACCGCCTGTCTACAAGCCGGAACATGGAGCTCAATCTTTTCAACTTGATGAAGAAGAAATATGAGGTACTCTTGCCTTCTTCTCCTTATACCCTTACATAGCCCCCAAGAGCCAGGTTAGCACTTACTAATGGTAAACCGGGTCTTTGAATCTTGAATGTAAGTAGAAGCACTTAGCCTGTAGCCCCCAATGATCAGCTTAAATCTTAAAGACTGAGCCGATGCTTTAGTGCGTAAGTAGTTGTTCAAAGCGCCATCTGTAACCCCCAAGGGCCAGCTTAACTTGACAAAAGATGAGTCGGAACTTCCACGCAGATAGACCAAAGAGGCATATGTAGCCCCCAAGGGCCAACTTAACTTATAAAAAGATGACTCGGAACTTCCACGTAGATAGACCAAAGAGGCATATGTAGCCCCCAAGTGCTGGCTTGACTTGACGAAGTTGAGCCAGAACTTCATTGTAGCTTTGAAGAACAAATAGACATTAGCCCCCAAGTGTCGAGCATATTGCTTGCAATCTGCTTGAGACTTGCATTATATTGTATTAATCTTCATCATCTAATAATATTCCATGTAGGCGACTTAGCCTTCATCTTGCTTTTGATATGTCACACGAAGCTTTAAACGAGGCTGGGTCTGAATTGGCCGGCTTAAGGAGCAATCTGGCCACCCAGCAAGCCGCCAGAAGTGAAGCAGATGATAAGTGCTGGCTCGCCGCCGAGGAACTTACAAAAGTTAAGGCTGAATTTTCTGCCTTCAAGAAGTCTGTTGAGACGGAGAAAGCCGCCCTGGCGAAACATGCAGACGATGCGGACCAGCGGCTCGTGATTGTGTCTGACGAGCTTCATGCCTTAAAGCGCCACATTGCGAAGATGTCTGTTGCCATCTTTGGTAAGTACCAAATACTCAATCAATACTTTTTGTGTGAATACTGTTACCGGCGACTTATAATCAAAAATCCATCTTATGCAGGTCAAAGGAGTCGACAACTTGCTACTGACAGCTTGCTGCCATTGAAAGCCATCTACACTTTGGCAAAGCAGCTGTATTGCGGAGCTCTCTGCACAATCAAGGCGGTGCTCTATAAGGATAACATCCCTCCAACTATGAAGGGAGTCATAGAGTTGCTGTCCACCCTACCAAAACTAATCCAAGATCTTAAGAAATCAGCTGCCCAAAAAAGGAGCCATGCAGCCATAAGCCGCGTGTTAGCTTTCGCCCCAGAGTTGACTCCCGAGGACATGATGGATGGGTTTCCATCCAAGAAGGATGAGGGCTCAGAGTTCATGGAGGCTGACTACGCTCGGTGCATGAAGGCTTCCAGAGCCCTCACCTCCGTGTTAGCAGACGAAGTAAACTTGTCAACATACCAGGCGGCTTATGATGCCGAGTAGAAGAGAGTACGCGGCCCAACCTATGAGGCCAAGGACTTAACGCCTGCACGCCGTAAGCACCTCTTTGCTCCTGATCTTGACCCGTCCCCCTTTTTGAAGAGTCACACTTTGCGGCTTTAACCAACTACAACTGGGACGTGGACAATATTCAGATCATGGAGGTCGAAGACACGCCGCAGGTTGACCCACCATCCAACTGACAACCTTGGTAACATTGTGGATAATCCGGCCTTGTGACCCGCCAGAGGGCGGTGTAAAAAACTTTGAGTTATCTCTTTTGAGCTTCGTGAAGCGTATTGTAATAGGATGGTAGTAAACTTTGTCTTGCCTGAATAGTGCCATCATGCACATATGAAGTTGTCCGGCTTAGCATATTACATCCGCCTTATGCTTTCACGTCATACTAGATGTTGTGGCGACTCTTTGGTAATTAACCAACCTGCAAGAATCGAACACTCTTCCTGTTGTTAGGAGGGCGGCTTAGAATAGCGCAGCCCAAAAGATGTTGTATCTTTCCTGACTTGCTTTTTTGTAATAACTCATGTACCGGTTCTACTGGGCTGATTCGCCACTTTAAAACTCCTTAGCAGTACAGGGTCTCTATCGAGATTGGTCGTCAACTTCTTTGGGCGGCTCAGGGTCTCTAAGCGAGATTAACTGAAAGGAAGTGTGACGTCCCAAAAGAGACACGACAGGGCGTGAACACCCTGATAGCCCATAAACTGCCTCTCACGTGACATAAATCCGCCGTTTTAACCTTAAATAGTATAGGGTACTTGAAGGATTAATTGTCCAAGAGTACAAACAGGCCACAGAGCAGAGAGTCAGTAGTAGATGGGAGAGTTTATCCTTGCTTTCCGTAAGCCGGCGCTCACGTGACAAGAGTCGTCGTTTTAATCTTAACCAGTACAAGGTCTCTATCAAGATTGGCCGTCAATTTCTTTGAGCCGGCTCAGGGTCTCCAGGCGATATTAATTGGTAAGAGTTCAGCGGGTCACATAGCGGAGCAACATCAGCTCACAGGCAGGTTTAACCTTGTTTGGCTTAAGAGCCGATCAAGAGGATGTGTAAGCTAAACCCGGTGGGTTGGAAGCCCCCAAGTGACCTTTGTTGATGGAGTCAACTGTTTGGCTTGAGAGCCGAACGATAGGGTGTGATAAGATACACCCGGTGGGTGGGAAGCCCCCTGGATGATCATGTCGACGAAGTCAACTATTGGCTTGGAAGCCGACCGATAGGGTGTGATATGCTACACCCAGTGGGTGGGAAGCCCCCTGGACGATCATGTTTTTACTTTGTTGCACAGATTGAGATATGCAAACAGCAAAGGCCCCGACTTGCAAGGATGTCAACTTTATTCATATATGTATATATGATATGTACAATGATGGTGTACAATGTCAAGTCTTGACAACTTAAGTATAGTAAGGCCGTAGATGCGCTATGTTCCACGGCCGGCGGGTCTCCTACCCCGAGGTATTTGAGTCTTCTCAGACGTCAATGAGGTAATATGACCCGTTGTTGAGATTTCTGTTGACCACGAAAGGTCCTTCCCATGGAGGGGACAGCTTGTGTGCCTCTGTCTGGTCTTGAATCAACCGCAACACTAAGTCATCTTCTTGAAATGTCCAGGTCTTGACCCTGTGGCTATGATAGCAGCGTAGGTCTTGCTGATAAATCACCGATCGAGCCGCCGCCAGATCACATTCTTCCTCCAAGGCATCCAACGCATCCTGACGCGTTGTTTCATTGTCCGCCTCAACGTAAGCCGCCACTCGTGGCGAGTCATGACGGATGTCACTTGGTAACACGGCTTCTGCACCGTAAACCATGAAGAAAGGAGTATAACCCGTTGATCTATTGGGAGTAGTTCTGATGCTCCATAAGATAGACGGTAACTCCTCCACCCAACAACCTGGCGTTCGCTGCAAAGGAACCATAAGCCGGGGCTTAATACCTCTCAAGATTTCTTGGTTAGCGCGCTCCGCCTGACCATTTGATTGTGGATGAGCCACTGCAGAAACATCAAGTCTAATGTGTTCACTTTCACAGAACGCCTTCATGGCCCCTTGGATAGGTTTGTACCATTATCTGTGATGATACTATCAGGGTAACCAAAACGGTAGACCCGCTTCTTAATGAACTGAACCGCCGTAGCCGCGTCACACTTGCCAATCGGCTCAGCTTCTACCCACTTGGTAAATTTTTCAACCACCACCAATAGGTGGGTCTTCTTGTACTTGGATCTCTTGAAAGGCCCAACCATATCAAGGCCCCAGACTATGAACGGCCAAGTAATTGGAATCATGCACAACTCTTGAGCCGAGACATGAGCACGCCGGCCAAACTTTTGACATCCATCGCACTTGTGGACTAAGTCTTCCGCATCCTTGTGAGCCGTCAGCCAGAAGAAGCCATGTCGAAAGGCCTTGGCCACCAGAGATTTTGAGCCGGCGTGATGACCACAATCGCCAGCATGAATTTCATTTAAGATCTCCTTGCCCTCTTCGGGTGAGACACAACGTTGAAACACGCCGGTGGTGCTGCACTTATGCAACTCGCCATTGACTATCGTAATGGACTTAGACCGCCTGGTGATCTGTCTAGCAAGATTTTCATCATCGGGTAACTCTCCGCGAGTCAAGTATGCCAAATAAGGCACGGTCCAGTCAGGAACAGCATGTAGAGCCGCCACAAACTATCCCTCCGGGTTAGGAATAGCCAAGTCTTCCCCTGAAGGTAACTTAATCGACTGGTGATGTAGCACATCCAAGAAAATGTTAGGCGGCACCGGCTTTTGTTGAGAACCCAGCCTTGATAGAGCAGCAGCCGCCTCGTTCTTGTGACGATATGATCCACCTGATAACCCTTGAAGTGACCAGCGATGATATCAACCGCCTGGCAGTAAGCCGCCATCCGTGATTCCTTGGAATCCCAAGTGCCTGACACCTGCTGGACTATGAGATCTGAGTCACCGAAGCATCTAACCCGGCACAGGTTCATATCCTTAGCCACCCTGAGGCCATGAAGCAGGGCCTCGTTCTCAGCTGCATTGTTAGTACAAGGAAACATCAACCTCAGCACATAACAGAACTTATCACCTTTGGGGATGTTAAGACAACCCCTGCCCCTGATCCTTCCAGTTGCCTGGATTCATCAAAATGAATTGTCCAGTATGTGTTGTCCGGCTTCTCCTCGGGCGCTTGACACTCAGTCCAATCATTTATGAAATCCACCAAGGCTTAAGACTTGACCTTCATGCGAGGTACATATTTCAAATTGAGAGGTCCAAGCTCCAGTGCCCACTTAGAAATCCTTCCAGTGGCTTCTCTGTTTTGAATTATGTCTCCCAATGGGGCAAAGCTAACCACTATAATCTGATGGCCCAGGAAATAGTGCGTTAGCTTATGATTGGCCATGAGCACACCATACACCAGCTTTTGCCAATGTGGATACCTCTGCTTGGATTCTGTCAAGACCTCACTGATATAGTAAAGCGTCCTTTGAACCGGATATTCCTTCCCTACCTCCTTACGCTCAACAACGATCATAGCACTGACAGCCCTGTTGTTAGCCACCACATATAGAAGTAAGGGTTCTTTCTCAACCAGAGCATCTAAGACCGGCGGCTCAGTGAGTTGTCTCTTAAGTGCCTCAAATGCTTCACCCGCCGCCGTGCTCCAGACAAAGTTGTCTGTATTTTTCATCATCTGGTATAAAGGGATGGCCTTCTCACCAAGGCGGCTTATAAACCAACTTAACGCAGAAATTCGTCCCGCCAGGTGCTGAACGTCATTGATGCATGCCGGCTCAGATACGGAGGTGATAGCCTTGATCTTATCTGGGTTAGCTTCAATGCCATGCTTCGAGACTCGAAAACCCAAGAGCTTGCCCGCCGGAACACTAAAGACACACTTAGCTGGGTTAAGCATCATCTTGTAGACCCGTAAGTTGTCGAAAGTCTCCTTCAGGTCGTCAAGCAGAGTCTCCTTCTTCCTTGACTTTATCACGATATCATCCACATATGCATGAACATTATATTGCGCCCAATTTGACTATGAAGACAGTGTTGTACGCAACACTGGTAAGTCGCCTGGGCACTCTTGAGCCCAAAAGGCATAGATATGTAGCAGAAGGCACCAAAAGGCATGATGAAAGCCGTCTTCTCCTGGTCCTTGACTGCTATCTTGATCTGATGATAACCCGAGTACGCATCCAGGAAGCATAAACTCTCACAACCCGCTGTCGCATCAATGATCTGGTCAATACAAGGGAGAGCAAACGGGTCAGCCGGACAGGCCTTGTTAAGATCTGTGTAGTCCACACACATACGCCACATGCCGTTCTTCTTGAGTACCAGCACCGGGTTAGCAAGCCACTCTGGGTGAAAGACCTCGTCGATGAAACCCGCCACCAAAAGTTGGGCTACCTCTTCCCCAATGGCCTTGTGTCTCTCCTCGTTGAACCGCCGTAGAAACTGCTTGACTGGTTTATACTTAAGATCCACATTAAGGTGGTGCTCAGCGAACTCTCTCGGTACACCCGGCTGTTGGGGAACGTTGCATGGGAAACAAAAAAATTCCTATGCACACGCAAGATCTATCCAAGGTGATGAGCATCTACGAGAGGGAGAGTGGATCTACATACCCTTATAGATCGCTAAGCGGAAAGCGTTAAGAAATGCAGTTGGTGTAGTCGAACGTCTTCGCGATCCAAATTGCCGAGCGTCCCGCGGTCTCATCACGATCCATCCCGCGATCCAATCATGATCCGTCCCACGAACTCATCCCGATCCGTCCCGCGATCTCATCACGATTCGTCTCGTGATCTTGATCACGGTCCTTCCGATCTAGCGTTGAACGGACGGCACCTCTACGTTCAGCACACGTACAACTCGATGACGATCTCCGCCTTCTTAATCCAGGAAGAGGGAGCAGAGAGGTAGACGACTTCTCCGGCAACGTGACGGTGCTGCGGTGATGGTGGTGGAGCAATTCCGGCAGGGCTTCGCCTAAGCACTTCAGAAAACCGATCTAGAGGAGAAACTATGCACTAGAGGAACGGGTAGCACATGGCTGAAAATCTTGTGCCAAAACCCTAAAACCCTCTAGTATATATAGGAGGATAGGAGGAGGAGGCTTGGCTCCCAAGGAGCCAGCCCTTGGATCGGCCGAACCAGGAGGGAGGAGTCCTCCTCCTCCACTCCTAGTAGGATTAGGACTCCTTCCTAATTTAGCCCTTTTGCCTTTTTCCACCTTTTTCCTTTTGGGCTTTTTCTTCCCAGACGCATGGGCCCTTTGTGGGACTTCCTCCAGCCCACTAAGGGCCGGTATTCATCCTCCCACAGCCAATGTAGCCTCTTGGGTCGAAATACCCCTCCCGATGGTCTCCGGGTACACTACCTGCACTCCTTGTACACTACCAATGAGCCCGAAACCTTTCCGGCGACCGAAATAGGACTTCCTATATATCAATATTTACCTCCGGACCATTCCGGAGCTCCTCATGACTTCCGGGGATCTCATCCGGGACTCCAAACAACCTTCGGTAACCACCATACATAACTCTATACTACCGAAACGTCACCGAACCTTAAGTGTGCAGACCCTGCGGGTTCGAGAACTATGTAGACATGACCGAGAAACCTCTACGGTCAATAACCAATAGCAGGACCTCGATGCCCATATTGGTTCCTACATATTCTACAAAGATCTTTATCGGTCAAACCTCTATGTCAAGGATTCAATTAATCCCAGATGATGTTCCCTTTGTTCTTCGGTATGCTACTTGCCCGAGATTCGATCGTCGGTATCTCCATACCCAGTTCAACCTCGTTACCGACAAGTCTCTTTACTTGATCCGTAATACAAGATCCCGTGACTAACACTTAGTCACATTGCTTGAAAGGTTTATTGTGATGTTGTATTACCGAGTGGGCCCTGAGATACCTCTCCGTCACACGGAGTAACAAATCCCAGTCTTGATCCATGCCAACCCAACAGACACCCTCGGAGATACCTGTAGAGCACCTTTATAGTAACCCAGTTACGTTGCGACGTTTGATACACACAAGGTACTCCTCCGGTGTCAGTGAGTTGCATGATCTCATGGTCATAGGAACATATACTTGACATGCAGAAAATAGTAGCAATAAAGTGACACGATCATATGCTACGTTTGTAGTTTGGGTCTTGTCCATCACACCATTCTCCTAATGATGTGATCCCGTTATCAAATGGCATCTCATGTCCATGGCTGGGAAACCTTAACCATCTTTGATCAACGAGCTAGTCTATTAGAGGCATACTAGGTACATGGTTTTGTCTATGTATCCACACATGCATCTAAGTCTCCGATCAATACAATTATAGCATGGATAATTAACGATTATCATGAACAAGGAAATATGATAATAACTAATTTATTATTGCCTCTAGGGCATATTTCCAACAGTCTCCCACTTGCACTAGAGTTAATAATCTAGTTCACATCACCACGTGATTCGCATTGTTATGAATCTAACACCCAGTGAGTTCTGGGGCTCGATCATGCTTTGCATGTGAGAGAGGTCTTATAGTCAACGGGTCTGCGACATTCAGATCTGTGTGTACTTTGCAAATCTCTATGTCAAACTATAAACACTGCTACCATACTCCACTTGGTACTATTCCAAATGGCTTCTCCACTATACGTATCCATATTGCTACTACGTGTCATCCGGATTGGTGTTAAAGCTTGCATCGACGTAACTCTTTACGATGAACTCTTTATCACCTCCATAATCGAGAAACATCTCCTTAGTCTTTTAGTTACTAAGGATAATCTTGACTACTGTCCAGTGATCCACTCCTGGATCACTCTTGTACCCCTTGAAAGACTCATGGCAAGGCACACACCAGGTGCGGTACACAGCATGGCATAATATAGAGCCTATGGCTAAGGCATAGGGGATGATGTTCGTCCTTTCTCTTTCTTCTGCCATTGTCGAGCTTTGAGTCTCACTCAACTTCACACCTTACAAATCAGGCAAGATCTCCTTCTCTGACTGATCCATTTTGAA
Source organism: Hordeum marinum (assembly GCA_022496015.1). Lineage (NCBI taxonomy): Eukaryota > Viridiplantae > Streptophyta > Magnoliopsida > Poales > Poaceae > Hordeum > Hordeum marinum. The sequence goes on along the minus strand of CM039676.1, from coordinate 456,926,833 downwards.
CTCTTTCAAAATCTTGTCAAGGTATGTACTCATTGAAAGTCTCATCAAACATCTTGGTCTATCTCTATAGATCTTGATGCTCAACCATTAGGTAGCTTTATCCAGGTCTTCCTTTGAAAATCACTTTTCAAACAAACATTTATGCTTTCCAGAAATTCTACATTATTTCCGATCAACAATATGTCATCCACATATACTTATCAGAAATTCTATACTGCTCCCACTCACTTTATTGTAAATACAAGTTTCTCGTAAAGTTTGTATAAACTACAAAACTTTGACCACCTCATCAAAGTGTATATTCCAACTCTGAGATGCTTGCTTCAGTCCATAGAAGGATCACTGAAGCTTTCTCACCTTTTAGCATACTTAGGACTGACAAAACCTTCTGGTTGTATCACATACAACCTTTCCTCAAGTAAACCGTTGAGGAAACAATGTTTTCACATCCATCTGCCAGATTTCATAATTGAAAAATGCAGGAACTGCTAACATAATTCCAACAGACTTTAGCATCGCTACGAGTGAGAAAGTCTCATCATAGTCAACTCATTGAACTTATCGTAAACTTCTTTGAAACAAGTCAAGCTTTATAAATGGTGACAATTACCATCAGCGTCTGTCTTCATCTTAAAGGTCCATTTGTACTTGATGACCTGCCGTCCAACGAGCAAGTCTACCAAAGCCTATACTTAGTTTTCATACATGGATCCTTTCTCGGATTTCATGGCCTCTAACCATTTGTTGGAATCCGAGCCCATCATTGCTTCTCCATAGCTCGTAGATTCATCATTGTCCAACAACATGACCTCTAAGACAGGGTTGTCGTACCACTCAGGAGCAGCACACGTCCTTGTCGACCTACGAGGTTCGATAGTAACTTGATCCGAAGCTTCATGGTCATCATCATTAACTTCCTCTTCAACTAATGTAGGCTTCACAGAAACAACTTCCTGTGCTGCGCTACTCTCTCGTTGAAACAAAGGTTCAATAACCTCATCAAGTTCTATCTTCCTCCCACTCAATTCTTTTGAGAGAAACTTTTTCTCGAGAAAGGACCCAGTTTCAGCAACAAACATTTTATGCTTGGATCTGAGATAGAAGGTTCACCCAACTGTTCTTAGGGTATTCTATGAAGATGCATTTGTCCGCTTTGGGTTCGACCTCATTAGGTGAAAACATTTTCCACACAAGCCTCGCAGTCCCAAACATTAAGAAATGATAGCTTAGGTTTCTATAAAACCATAATTCACACGGTGTCATCTCAACGGTTTTAGATGGTGCCCTATTTAAAGTGAATGTAGTTGTCTCTAATGCATAACCCCAAAATTATAGTAACAAAACGATAAGAGACATCATCGCACGCACCATATCCAATAGAGCACGACTATGATATTCGGACACAGCATCACACTATGGTGTTCCAGGTGGCGTGAGTTGTGAAACAACTTTCACATTGTATAAAGTTGTATGCCAAACTCGTAACTCAGATATTCACCTCCACGATCATATCGCAGACATCTTCTTGTCACGATGATCTTTAAACTTCACTCTAAATTTGCTTGAACCTTTCAAACGATTCAGACTTGTGTTTCATTAAGTAAACATACACTATATCTACTCAAATCATCAGTGAAGGTAAGAAAATAACGATATCCACCGCACGCTCCAAGACTCATTGATTGCATACATCAACATGTATCATTTCCAATAAATCCCTTGCCCGCTCCATCGAACCAGAAAACAGGGTCCTTAGTCATCTTGACCAAGAGGCATGGTTCGCATGTCTCAACTGATTCGAAATCGAATGAGTCCAAAGATCCATCTGCATGGAGTTTCTTCATGCGTTTTATACCAATATAACATTTAGCGGCAGTGCCACAAGTATGTGGTACTATCATTATTAACTATGTATCTTTTGGCATCAATGTTATGAACATGTGTATTACTACGATCAAGATGCAACAAACCATTCTCACTGGGTGCATGACCATTGAAGGTATTATTCATGTAAACAGAATAGCCATTATTCTCTAACATAAATGAATAACCGTGTTGCAATAAACACGATCTAATCACATTCATGCTCAACGCAAGACACCAAATAATATTTATTTAGGTTCGTCACTAATCCCGAAGGTAGAGAGAGTGTGCGATGTTGATCACATCAACCTTGGAAACATTTCCAACACACATCGTTACCTCACCCTTAGCTAGTTCTCCGTTCATTCTGTAGCTTTTATTTCGAGTTACTAACATTTAGCAACCGAACAGGTATCCAATACCCAGGTGCTACCAGGAGTACTAGCAAGGTACACATCAATAACACGTATATCAAATATACTTCTGTTGACGTTGCCAAACTTCTTATCTACCAAGTATCTAGGGTTGTTCCGCTTCAGCTACCGCTCTCCTCATAATCGAAGCACTTATTCTCGGGTTTGGGTTCAACTTTGGGTTGCTTCACTAGAGCAGCAACTGTCTTGCCATCCATGAAGTTTCCCTCCTTGCCCTTGCCCTTCTCGAAACTAGTGGTTTTTACTAGCCATCAACACTTGACGCTCCTTCTTGATTTCTACCTTCGCGGTGTCAAACATCGCGAATAGCTCAGGGATCATTATTTCTATCCCTGGTATTTTATAGTTCATCACCAAGTTCTAGTAGCTTAGTGACAGTGACTTGGAGAACTATATCAATCACTATCTTATCTGGAAGATTAACTCCCACTCGATTCAGACGATTGTGGCACCCAGACAATCCGAGCACATGCTCAATAATTGAGCTATTCTCCTTCATCTTGCAGACAAAGAACCTCGTTAGAGATCTCATATCTCGCAACAGGGGCACGAGCCTGAGATCCTAATTTCAGCCCTTAGAACATCTCATATGTTCCGTGACGTTCAAAACATTTCGGAGCCTCAATTCTAAGACGTAATGCATGACGCATAAAACTATCAAGTAGTCATCAGAACGTGCCTGTCAGATGTTCACAACATCTACACACGACGCTAGAGGGGTTGACGCACCAAGCGGTGCATTAAGGATATAAGCCTTCTGTGCAGCAATGAGGACAATCCTCAGATCACGGAGCCAGTCCGCAATATTGCTACCATCATATTTCAACTCTATTTCTCTAGGAACGTATAAAAATTCAAGGGAGCTACAGCGTGAGCTAGTAATCTACAACATAATTTGCAAAGACACTACTGACTATGTTCATGTTAATGAGTTCAATTAATCATATTACTGAAGAACTCCCACTCAAATTGACATCTCTCCAATCATTCGAGTGATACATGATCCAAATTCACCAACTCAAGTCCGATCATCACGTGAGTTGAGGTGGTTTCAATGGTGAACATCATCATGTTGATCATATCTACTATATGACTCATGTTCGACCTTTCGGTCTCTTGTGTTCCGAGGCCATGTCCGTACATGCTAGGCTCGTCAAGTTTAACCCGAGTGTTCTGCATGTGCAACACTGGCTTGCACCCGTTGTATGTGAATGTAGAGTCTATCACACGCGATCATCATGTGGTGTCTCGACATGATGAACGTTCGCAACGGTGCATACTCGGGGAGAACACAATTTATCTTGAAATTAAAGTGAGGGATCACCTGATAATGCTACTGTCGTCCTAAGCAAAACAAGGTGCATAAAAGGATTAACATCACATGCAAATCATAAGCGACATGATATGGCCATGAACTTGTGCTTTTGATCTCCATCTCGAAAGCACCGGCATGATCTCCATCGTCACTGGCATGACACCATGATCTCCATCATCTTGATCTCCATCAACGTGTCACCATTGGGGTTGTTGCGCCCAGCGTGCTTCTACTACTATTGCTAACGTTTAGCGATAAAGTAAAGCATTACATAGCACTTAATGATTGACACGCAGGTCATACAATAATTAAAGACAACCCTATGGCTCCTAACTGTTGCCGTACTCATCGACATGCAAGTCGTGATATTCTATACAAAACATGATCATCTCATACATCACATATATCTCAGCATGTAATTGGCCATATCACATCACAACATACCCTGCAAAAACAAGTTAGACGTCCTCTAATTGTTGTTGCATGTTTTATGTGGCTGCTACGGGTATCTAGAAAGAACAATTCTCACCTACGTATAAACCACAACGGTGATACATAAGTTGCTTTTCAACCTTCTCAAGGACCGCCTTTGTCGAATCCGATCCAACTAAAGTAGGAGAAATAGACACCCGCCAGCCATCTTTGTGCAACGAGGTTACACGTCAGTTGATGGAACCGTTCTCTCGTAAGCGTACGAGTAAGGTTGGTCCGGGCCTCTTCATCCCACAATACCGCTGAACCAAAACACAACCAAGGGAGGAAGCAATCTAAGCATCAACGCCCACAAACTATTTGTGTTCTACTCGAGATCTCATCTACATATAGACCTAGCTCGTGATGCCACTGTTGGGGAACGTTGCATGGGAAACAAAAATTTCCTACGCACACGCAAGATCTATACATGGTGATGAGCATCTACGAGAGGGAGAGTGGATCTACATACCCTTGTAGATCTCTAAGCGGGAAGCGTTAAGAAACGCGGTTGGTGTAGTCGAACATCTTCGCGATCCAAATCACCGAGCGTCCCGTGATCTCATCACGATCCGTCCCGCGATCCAATCATGATCCGTCCCGCGAACTCATCACGATCCGTCTCGCGATCTCATCATGATCCGTCTCGCGATCTTGATCACGGTCCTTCCGATCTAGCACCGAACGGACGGCACCTCCGCGTTCAGCACACGTACAGCTTGATGACGATCTCTGCCTTCTTGATCCAGCAAGAGGGGGTGGAGAGGTAGACGAGTTCTCCGGCAGCGTAACGGCGCTGCGGTGATGGTGGTTGAGCAATTCCGGCAGGGCTTCGCCTAAGCACCGCAGAAAACCGATCTAGAGGAGAAACTATGCACTAGAGGAACGGGTAGCATGTGGCTGAAAATCTTGTGCAAAAACCCTAAAACCCTCTAGTATATATAGGAGGAGAGGAGGAAGAGGCTTGGATCCCGAGGAGCCAGCCCTTGGGTCGGCCGAACCAGGAGGGAGGAGTCCTCCTCCTCCACTCCTAGTAGGATTAGGACTCCTTCCTAATTTAGCCCTTTTGCCTTTTTCCACCTTTTTCCTTTTGGGCTTTTTCTTCACAGCCGCATGGGCCCTTTGTGGGACTTCCTCAAGCCCACTAAGGGCTGGTATTCATCCTCCCACAGCCCATGTAGCCTCTTGGGTCGAAATACCCCTCTCGATGGTCTCCCGGTACACTACCGCCACTCCCGGTACACTACCGATGAGCCCGAAACCTTTCCGGTGACCAAAATAGGACTTCCTATATATCAATCTTTACCTCCGGACCATTCCGTAGCTCCTAGGGACATCCGGGATCTCATCTAGGACTCTGAACAACCTTCGGTAACCACCATACATAACTCTATACTACCGAAACGTCACCGAACCTTAAGTGTGCAGACCCTGCGGGTTCGAGAACTATGTAGACATGACCGAGACACCTCTACGGTCAATAACCAATAGCGGGACCTGGATGCCCATATTGGTTCCTACATATTCTACAAAGATCTTTATAGGTCGAACCTCTATGTCAAGGATTTAGTTAATCCCGTATGAGTTCCCTTTGTTCTTCGGTATGTTACTTGCCCGAGATTCGATCGTTGGTATCTCCATACCTAGTTCAACCTCGTTATTGCCAAGTCTCTTTACTTGTTCTATAATACAAGATCCCGTGACTAACACTTAGTCACATTGTTTGCAAGGCTTATTGTGATGTTGTATTACCGAGTGGGCCCTAAGATACCTCTCCGTCACACGGAGTAACAAATCCCAGTCTTGATCCATGCCAACCCAACAGACACCCTCGGAGATACCTGTAGAGCACCTTTATAGTCACATAGTTACGTTGCGACATTTCATACACACAAGGTATTCCTCCAGTGTTGTAACATCCCAAAAATTTATTTTGGAATGTTATGAATATAGTTATGCATCTATCATCACCATTGCTTGATTGTATGTGATAGTTGAAATGTCTTTTCTGACTTTCTGAAAGCTCTTTCTACTTTTCCCTAAGTTGCTTTCACCTATTTGAAATTTTGGTTAAATGTTCAAAATAAGAGAGGAGGAACATGACACTCCACACTAGGGTCAAATTGGTGAATTATTTGAACAAAAATAACCAGGAGTTATTTTGAAAATATTTGCAAAAAGGGTTTAAAAACAATTAGACAATTTCTGAAAATAATATTTTTTTCAAAGTGTTCAAATGACAGAATAGAAATGTTCATCAAATAGCATTTATTATTCTGTTAATTTTGATATATAATACCCCTATTTTTGGAGACGTTTTGAATGCTTTAAAAGCTTTTGAATGTCTCTGTAAAAATATTAAAGAAAATCGGTAACGGACTTTTCAATTAAACCGGCCGGCCCACCTGTTTATTTCACGCATTTACTACGAACCGGTCACCCGCTGCGCCATTACTTCTTTTCCCTCACCGACAGGCGGACCCCACCCCGACCGACTGTTCCTCCCGCGCGGTCATCTCTTTCCCCTCTCTCCCACGACCGTCGCCGGCGATAAACACCCCCCGAGAATCCCGCCTCCCCATCACTCCCCTCGCCCCCTCCCTGGACTATATAAGCGCGCCACTCCCCGCAATCCATTTCACCCCCGAGCCCCTCGTCCCGTCACCAGTCTGTCGCAGCATCACTCGCCGGAGTTGCCACCATCACCGGATCTTCCCATCACCGTTGCCGTCGATTTCGACTTCCCCTCCCCACTCCGACATCACCAATCGGCGCAGGACGACTACCGCCTCCGTTTGAACCTCTCTGTGCTCCATTTCGACCACCGGAGCCATCTCCGTCGACGACCTCAGCTTCCGGCCGCCGCCTCCATCGCCGGAGTTCCGCCTCCCCACCGGTAACTCGCCGTCGTCACACCTCCTCCCTCCGTTTCAGATCCAACGGTCCCGATTAGAAGTCACTTAAAAACCGAAACGGTATTCTCCTTACATCGGACGACCGCCCGTAACCAGCTAACGCTCACCCCGACTAGCCAACCGGATAGTGCCACGTCACCCCTGACCGTCCGGTAGTATTTTTTCTTTTTTCGGTTTAGTTTTAAATTAACAGAATGTTTTACAAATTTGTTTTAGCTATATCTTTTAAACTATATAGAGTTTTGAGTTGATTCTTTTTGCAATAGCTCACATTTTTCATGTAGTTTCACTCTGTACTTTTAAATTTCAAATTTGAACTATAAAATTTGAATTGAATCAAATTTGCTTAAAATCTTCAAATCTGAATAACTAGAGTTTGAAAATAGATTTTGATATGATTCTTTTTGCTACTATTTGGTATTAGTTAGGACTATCTTCATGCATAGTCTGAGAGTTTTCATGATCTATTTAATTACTGTTTTAACCAAAAACAGAATCTGCTTATTATTATAATATAGTTTTATAAACTTAACTTTAATTAATTTGATTTAGAATTAGGTTTTAATTGTTTATTAGGTTCTGTTAGCAAGCATTTAGTGTTTTTACTCACTGTTAATAAAAATATAATTTTGCTTAGATTAAATTTATCTAACATAGGAATCACAACTGACTAATGGTTTTGTTTCAAACAAAGTTTTATATAGTTTAATTCTGTTTTCCTAAAACAAGTTTATTTGTAAATTCCTTTATGTTAAGTACATGTTTTCTAATAAATAATAAGTTTAGTTTTCATTCTTTTGTTAGTATAACTCTAGTTGATCCATATAGTGTTATTCAAAACCTTTTTATAAACTTTACTAAAGTTTTCCCAACAAACTTGAATTGATTTTTTTTCCTTTGATAGTAAAATATTCTATTGTTTTCCTTGCTGTCAACAATTGTTTTGCTATTTAAAAATAGTTTTATTATGTAGTAGTGTTTTCATCATCTCCTTTGGAAAACAAAACTTTATGTGTTTTCTTACTTATGACTTGTGCATTGTTTGTTTCAATTGTTTACTAGTTCCTTGTTGTGTGTGTGTGTTAGCTACAATATTTTGATTGTATGCTTATTTGAGTGCATTGTTTGTTTCGTTAGATTATCCGGAGTGCGAAGCTTGTTACTTAGAGTCACTCACGTACGAAGATCATCAATCAGGCAAGTCACTTTGATCATGTTTTACCCATGTTTTATATGCATTAGTTCTACCATATCCCCAGTTGCATGCAAGATAGGTTAGTTGGAAACTTGGTTACATTGTAGTAGTATCATGTGGTAGATACCCCTCTCAACCCTCTTTGACAACATTGGCCCCGGGAAACGTTGTTTTACTTTTGCTATGCTAATAGTAGACGGGGTTGGTTGTGTGATTCATGGGAGTTGAGAGAGTTAATAATTTCAAGACCTACATAATGAGCAAGATTTCAAGACTCCAAGTTTTCAACATACCTCTGGGTGGATGATGGTTGAACGGCACCCTGGAGAAACCAGTGGTTAGCCTAGGTGATGCTGGAGATGGCCAGTATTCACGCGGAAAGGTCCACCCAGGCACAAAGGGATGGATGGGTGCTTCAAGACCCAAGGCTTACCTGCACAGCCACAAGTCATTATGGGCTCTGGCTTGGTTGGATATCGTGGTAACTCTGGACAGGCGGTGCTACGAGAGGTAGAAGAACGGTAGGAAAGGATGGGCACCGTCAGAGTCGCAGGGAAACCCTTTGGAAGACCATGTTTTGGTCATCCGTTTCTCAAACACCCTAAAGTGCGAGAAACCAAACGGAGGCGACCAAATCTTGTGGGGAACGTGTGCAAAACTCTGCAGAGTATTTCAAACCTAATCGATTAGCCGTGTCCACGGTCATGGACGACTTGAGCCAAAGGTATTGGAACTTCCGGAACTCTCAACACAAATAATATGATGATGTGGGTATTTAATAATTTTGGGTATGAGAATTGGTTGGTGGAACCATCTCATTAATCAACCAACTTAGTAATATTTTTTTGCTTAACCCCCCTTGATGTAGGAAAAACTTGGCTTTACGCAAAAACTTACCACCCCACTTGCCATATAAGCATATAGACTAGCTGATTATTTTCACACCTCTACTGTGACTTTGCCGGCATATTCCATATGCTGACCTACACGGCTGCAACGTATCATGTTGCAGAGTATTTTTCCGACCAGGAGTGAGGACGCGTTCTATGCTCAGTGAGATGCCCTTGGAGTCGGATGGACTCACCTATCTTCGACGCTTCCGCAAGACTTAGTTACTCTCATGAGTTGGCTTTTTGGCCACTTTATTGTAATCTTTATTGTAATAAAGGACTCGATATGAGATCTCGATTAACATAATGTTGTGTGATTTCCCTTTGATATATACATTGATGTACCGTGTGTGTACCAGCATGATCTTGGGATGGTACGGAAACACCGGAGACTTGACCTTCCAGGTCGGGTCGCTACAGAAATGGTATCAGAGCACACGGTGACCGTAGGACGTAACCTCTAGGATTGGAAAGCCTTAGGATTGTTTTTCTTTGTCTTTAAAAATTCTTATACTCTCATCTATTCGTTTCTAACTCCTCTCCGATTATTTCAAAAATTTATAGATGGCCACCTTCATCCCAGTGTTGATCACGGAGTTTTGCCAGCCTGATGCAACGATGCCCTTTGGTAAGGAGCTGATGAGGATCGTCAAGGACGTGAGGATTGCTTTGCCGAGCATCACCGGGATTCCTATCATGTCATTTCCCCAAGATGGACACTACAGGATCGAGGTGCATATTCCAGGGAAGACTTTTGGGAATCGGAAGGAACCCATCGACCTCAAGTTCGTGGCACCCAGTTGGATACTTGGAAGAGACATGGCTATTCATCGTGCCCTTGGACGTATTCAGGAAGCATACAGAGGTGGAACCATTTCACCAGGACTCAGCATGGTTTGTCGCAGAGATGCCAATGGAAACATTATAACACCTCCCACTTCAGACACCACTATTTCCTATGTCCAGACCTTGGAGACTCATATCAGGACTTTGGAGCTTCGAGTTCGTGCTGATATGAAGACAATCAAGAACCTGATGAATCGCGAGCTGGACCTTGAAGCTGATCTGCGAGAGGCCAACTATGAACACGAGCATGAAGTGAAGGACTTCCTAGAGAGGATTGATGAGCAGAATGCACGCATCGCAACTCTGGAGGAGCAGCTAGACATGGGGGAAAACCTTCACCCCGAAGGAGACATGGCACCCTTCATCAGCGACGATGAAGACTATGAGGAAAGCACCACCGGAGGACCTACGACTATGCACTTTTGAGGAGAACCTTAGTTATGCCCTCCATGTATCTTTTATTTTAGTCGTTAAAGCGTAGGTCGATGCTTAGTTGTCTGAGATTGTATTTCCGATGTTTGACATTGATTGAATAAATGAATGAGTGTTTGGTGTGATATGTTTGTTGCATTGCATATGGGTAGTGAATTTCTTCTAGACCCTTGTTCTATTCTAATTCTCATCCCTCTGAAAACAGCAAGATGCCTCCACGACGTGAGACCGATTTCACTTTTCCGCCGGAACTCACTCAACTCCTTCAGCAACAGAATGCACTGATGCAACTATTGATTCAGAATCAGACCAACAATCAGAACAACAATAATCATCACCATCCACCCCAGACTGACAATCTCACCCGTTTTCTGAGGTTGAACCCTCCAACTTTCTCCAGCAGTACTGAGCCCATTGTGGCAGATGACTGGCTCCGCAAGATGGAGAGAGAACTTGTCACCGCTGGATGCACTGACGCTGAGAAAGTGCGATTTGCCGCACATCAACTGGAAGGACCAGCAGCATCATGGTGGGAGAATTACACCACCACTTATCCTATTGCAGATGTGACTTGGGAGCAATTCAAGCTTGCTTTCCGCACAGCTCATGTTTCAGCTGGAGCCATGAGTCTGAAGAAGCGTGAGTTTCGCAACTTGCGCCAGGGTAATCGCTCTGTGGCCCAATATGTGGACGACTTCAACACATTGTCACGTTATGCCCCAGGAGATGTGGCCGATGATGCGGCCAAGCAAGAAAAGTTTCTGGAAGGACTCAATGATGAGTTGAGCATACAGCTGGTAGTGGCTAATTTCAACAACTACCAAGAGCTGGTGGATAAGGCACTTATTCTGGAAGGTAAACAGCAGCAGATTGAGAACCGCAAGCGGAAGTACACTCAGGGGAAGTTCAACTCTGGAACTCATCAGAAGCCTCGTTACTCCCCGTACTCCGGGAATACCGGATCAGGAAACGGTAAGTTTGGAAAGCACACTCATGCTGTGCACAACCATGGAGGTCACCATCATGGAGGAAATGGGAACAACCGTCTCAACCATGGTAACTTCAACACTGACAATGGGAATGGGAACAACAACCAGCACCGTCACGTTCCTGCTCAGAAGGATCTGAGTCACATTACCTGTTTCAAGTGCCAGAAGACAGGGCACTATGCTACTGAGTGTCCCCAGAGCAAGCAAGGCAATGGAAACGGCACTAACAACGGCAACTCCGCAGCCAAGAAGCCCAATCCGTTTCCCCGTGCTCAAGTGAATCACATCGACGTGGAAGAAGTCTATGATCAACCCGAGACTGTGGTTGGTAAGTTTTTATTGCATTCACGTCCTGTTACAGTACTTTTTGATTCCGGTGCAACTCATTCATTCATATCAAGGGTAGTTGTGGATAAGTATGGTTTGCCCACCAAAACCCTTAGTCAGCCCATTCAGGTCAGTTCCCCAGGAGGTATGATGATGGCAGGGATAGGATGCCATGCCTTGAAACTCAATATAGGAAACCATGTTTTTCCCACCGACCTCATCATCTTAGAGTCACAAGGATTGGATGTAATCCTAGGCATGGATTGGATGACCAAGTATGAAGGAAATCTTGATTGCCCTAGCAAGTCTGTTTCACTCACCACCCCGGAGAACAAGAGGATTAAGTATGTATCCCGACGCACATGTATGAGTGCTCGGTTAAATTCTCTCACAGGAGTTGTTCAGGAGGAAGTACCTGTGGTAAAAGAATTTCCAGATGTATTTCCGGAAGAATTACCAGGAATGCCACCAGATAGGGAAATTGAGTTCTTAATAGAGCTACAGCCAGGGACAGCCCCAATTTCCAAGAGACCCTATCGGATGCCCACAAATGATCTGTTGGAAATCAAGAAGCAAATCAAGGAGTTATTGGACAAGGGGTATATTCGCCCAAGTTCTTCACCTTGGGGAGCCCCAGTACTTTTGGTGGAGAAGAAGGATAAATCTTTGAGAATGGTAGTGGACTATCGTGCCTTGAACGAGGTGACTATCAAGAACAAGTACCCTCTACCGATGATTAATGATTTGTTTGATCAGCTCGTAGGAGCCAAAGTATTCTCCAAGATCGATCTTCGATCAGGGTATCACCAGTTGAAAATTCGTGAACAGGATATACCCAAAACAGCTTTCACCACGAGGTATGGCTTGTATGAGTATACGGTCATGTCTTTTGGATTGACTAATGCTCTTGCCTACTTCATGAATTTGATGAACAAAGTATTCATGGAATACCTAGACAAGTTTGTTGTGGTGTTCATCGATGACATTCTGATATTCTCCAAGAACGAGGAAGAGCATAAGGAACATTTGCATTTAGTTCTGGAGAAGCTAAGAGAGCATCAGTTATATGCCAAGTTCAGCAAATGTGAATTTTGGTTGACGGAAGTCGGATTCCTTGGACATGTTATTTCCGGAGAAGGAATAGCCGTAGACCCCGCTAAGGTTGAAGCCGTCACCGAGTGGAAGTCACCCACCTCAGTTAAGGAGATCCGCAGTTTCCTTGGACTTGCCGGATATTACCGGAGATTCATTGAGAATTTCTCCAAGGTTGCCAAGCCCATGACAGAGTTGTTGAAGAAAGAATCCAAGTATGTTTGGACTGTGGAATGTGAAGCCAGTTTCCAGGAGTTAAAGGAACGTTTGGTCACAGCCCCAGTGTTGATCTTGCCCGATATTCGGAAGGATTTCCAGGTTTATTGTGATGCTTCACGTCAAGGACTTGGAGGAGTACTTATGCAGGATGGAAAAGTTGTAGCCTATGCTTCCAGACAGCTACGACCTCATGAGTTGAATTATGCCACTCATGATTTGGAACTAGCAGCCGTAGTGCACGCACTCAAGACCTGGAGACATTTCCTTATCGGAAATAGTTGTGATGTTTACACCGACCATAAGAGCCTGAAGTATATCTTCACGCAGAAAGAGTTGAACCTCAGACAGAGGAGATGGTTAGAGTTAATCAAGGACTATGACATGAGATTACACTACCATCCAGGTAAGGCTAATGTTGTAGCCGATGCCTTGAGTCGGAAAACTTATGTGAACACACTCACAGCTGGAGGATTACCTCAAGAGTTAGTCGATGATCTCAGAGAGCTCAAGCTAGAGATAGTTCCAAGAGGATATGTTGCTACACTGGAAATTCAGTCCACCTTGACCGAAAGAATTCGAGAAGCCCAGAAATCGGACAAGGAGATAGCTGATATTAAACAGAGAATGAAAGATGGTAAAGTTAAAGGTTTTCGTGAGGATGAACACAGAACTTTGTGGTTTGAGAACCGAATCTATGTGCCCAATGAACCAGAGCTCAGGAAGTTGATACTTCAGGAAGCCCACGATTCACCTTACTCGATACACCCAGGCAACACCAAGATGTATCTGGATTTAAAGGAAAGTTATTGGTGGACAGGTATGAAGAAAGATATTGCAGAGCACGTTGCAATATGCGATGTTTGTCAGCGAGTAAAAGCAGAACATCAGAAACCAGCAGGGTTACTCCAACCTTTGCCGATACCCGAGTGGAAATGGGAAAAGCTTGGTATGGACTTCATCACAGGATTACCCAGGACCCGTTCAGGTTATGATTCCATCTGGGTAGTGGTTGATCGCTTGACCAAGGTAGCACATTTCATTCCAGTGAAAACCACCTATACCAGTGCTAAGCTAGCCAAGATATATATGACCAGGATTGTATGTCTGCATGGAGTTCCGAGGAGTATCGTGTCAGATAGAGGAACACAATTCACTTCAAAGTTTTGGCATCAGTTACATGAAACTTTGGGTACAAGGCTAGAGTTTAGTACAGCTTTTCATCCGCAGACAGATGGACAGACTGAGAGAGTCAACCAGATTCTGGAAGACATGTTGAGAGCTTGTGCGCTAGATTATGGATCTAGTTGGGATGACAACTTACCTTACGCAGAATTCTCGTACAACAACAGTTATCAGACCAGCCTAAAGATGGCCCCTTTCGAAGCTTTATACGGAAGGAGGTGCAGAACACCACTCACATGGGATGGTGTTGGAGACCGACAACTTTTTGGTCCCGACCTTATCCGAGATTCTGAAGAGAAAGTCAGGTTGATTCGTGACAGACTCAAGATAGCTCAGTCTCGACAGAAGAGTTATGCTGACAGCAAGCGCAAAGAAGTGACATATGAAGTGGGAGACAGAGCATATCTTCGTGTATCCCCGCTTCGAGGAACCAAGAGATTTGGTGTTAAAGGAAAACTAGCACCTAGATTTATAGGCCCCTACAAAATTCTTGAACGCAGAGGCGAAGTTGCATACAAACTGGAATTGCCAGAAGGATTATCCGAAGTTCATAATGTGTTCCATGTGTCACAACTGAAGAAATGTCATACAGAGATGGCTGATATCCCTCTGAGAGATACAGTGCCCCTAGAGGCCATACAACTTGAAAGTGATCTGACTTATGAGGAGAAGCCTGTCAAGATCCTCGAGACATCCAACAGGGTTACCCGCAGCAAGATCATCAAGTTCTGCAAAGTTTTGTGGAGTCACCATACTGAGGAAGAAGCCACCTGGGAACGCGAAGAAGATCTTCGTAGAGACCATCCGCACCTATTTTTTTAGCCAACCCGAATCTCGAGGGCGAGATTCATCTTAAGGTGGGTAGGTTTGTAACATCCCAAAATTTTATTTTGGAATGTTATGAATATAGTTATGCATCTATCATCACCATTGCTTGATTGTATGTGATAGTTGAAATGTCTTTTCTGACTTTCTGAAAGCTCTTTCTACTTTTCCCTAAGTTGCTTTCACCTATTTGAAATTTTGGTTAAATGTTCAAAATAAGAGAGGAGGAACATGACACTCCACACCAGGGTCAAATTGGTGAATTATTTGAACAAAAATAACCAGGAGTTATTTTGAAAATATTTGCAAAAAGGGTTTAAAAACAATTAGACAATTTCTGAAAATAATATTTTTTTCAAAGTGTTCAAATGACAGAATAGAAATGTTCATTAAATAGCATTTATTATTCTGTTAATTTTGATATATAATACCCCTATTTTTGGAGACGTTATGAATGCTTTAAAAGCTTTTGAATGTCTCTGTAAAAATATTAAAGAAAATCGGTAACGGACTTTTCAATTAAACCGGCCGGCCCACCTGTTTATTTCACGCATTTACTACGAACCGGTCACCCGCTGCGCCATTACTTCTTTTCCCTCACCGACAGGCGGACCCCACCCCGACCGACCGTTCCTCCCACGCGGTCATCTCTTTCCCCTCTCTCCCACGACCGTCGCCGGCGATAAACACCCCCCGAGAATCCCGCCTCCCCATCACTCCCCTCGCCCCCTCCCTGGACTATATAAGCGCGCCACTCCCCGCAATCCATTTCACCCCCGAGCCCCTCGTCCCGTCACCAGTCCGTCGCAGCATCACTCGCCGGAGTTTCCACCATCACCGGATCTTCCCATCACCGTTGCCGTCGATTTCGACTTCCCCTCCCCACTCCGACATCACCAATCGGCGCAGGACGACTACCGCCTCCGTTTGAACCTCTCTGCGCTCCATTTCGACCACCGGAGCCATCTCCGTCGACGACCTCAGCTTCCGGCCGCCGCCTCCATCGCCGGAGTTCCGCCTCCCCACCGGTAACTCGCCGTCGTCACACCTCCTCCCTCCGTTTCAGATCCAACGGTCCCGATTAGAAGTCACTTAAAAACCGAAACGGTATTCTCCTTACATCGGACGACCGCCCGTAACCAGCTAACGCTCACCCCGACTAGCCAACCGGATAGTGCCACGTCACCCCTGACCGTCCGGTAGTATTTTTTCTTTTTTCGGTTTAGTTTTAAATTAACAGAATGTTTTACAAATTTGTTTTAGCTATATCTTTTAAACTGTATAGAGTTTTGAGTTGATTCTTTTTGCAATAGCTCACATTTTTCATGTAGTTTCACCCTGTACTTTTAAATTTCAAATTTGAACTATAAAATTTGAATTGAATCAAATTTGCTTAAAATCTTCAAATCTGAATAACTAGAGTTTGAAAATAGATTTTGATATGATTCTTTTTGCTACTGTTTGGTATTAGTTAGGACTATCTTCATGCATAGTCTGAGAGTTTTCATGATCTATTTAATTACTGTTTTAACCAAAAACAGAATCTGCTTATTATTATAATATAGTTTTATAAACTTAACTTTAATTAATTTGATTTAGAATTAGGTTTTAATTGTTTATTAGGTTCTGTTAGCAAGCATTTAGTGTTTTTACTCACTGTTAATAAAAATATAATTTTGCTTAGATTAAATTTATCTAACATAGGAATCACAACTGACTAATGGTTTTGTTTCAAACAAAGTTTTATATAGTTTAATTCTGTTTTCCTAAAACAAGTTTATTTGTAAATTCCTTTATGTTAAGTACATGTTTTCTAATAAATAATAAGTTTAGTTTTCATTCTTTTGTTAGTATAACTCTAGTTGATCCATATAGTGTTATTCAAAACCTTTTTATAAACTTTACTAAAGTTTTCCCAACAAACTTGAATTGATTTTTTTCCTTTGATAGTAAAATATTCTATTGTTTTCCTTGCTGTCAACAATTGTTTTGCTATTTAAAAATAGTTTTATTATGTAGTAGTGTTTTCATCATCTCCTTTGGAAAACAAAACTTTATGTGTTTTCTTACTTATGACTTGTGCATTGTTTGTTTCAATTGTTTACTAGTTCCTTGTTGTGTGTGTGTGTTAGCTACAATATTTTGATTGTATGCTTATTTGAGTGCATTGTTTGTTTCGTTAGATTATCCGGAGTGCGAAGCTTGTTACTTAGAGTCACTCACGTACGAAGATCATCAATCAGGCAAGTCACTTTGATCATGTTTTACCCATGTTTTATATGCATTAGTTCTACCATATCCCCAGTTGCATGCAAGATAGGTTAGTTGGAAACTTGGTTACATTGTAGTAGTATCATGTGGTAGATACCCCTCTCAACCCTCTTTGACAACATTGGCCCCGGGAAACGTTGTTTTACTTTTGCTATGCTAATAGTAGACGGGGTTGGTTGTGTGATTCATGGGAGTTGAGAGAGTTAATAATTTCAAGACCTACATAATGAGCAAGATTTCAAGACTCCAAGTTTTCAACATACCTCTGGGTGGATGATGGTTGAACGGCACCCTGGAGAAACCAGTGGTTAGCCTAGGTGATGCTGGAGATGGCCAGTATTCACGCGGAAAGGTCCACCCAGGCACAAAGGGATGGATGGGTGCTTCAAGACCCAAGGCTTACCTGCACAGCCACAAGTCATTATGGGCTCTGGCTTGGTTGGATATCGTGGTAACTCTGGACAGGCGGTGCTACGAGAGGTAGAAGAACGGTAGGAAAGGATGGGCACCGTCAGAGTCGCAGGGAAACCCTTTGGAAGACCATGTTTTGGTCATCCGTTTCTCAAACACCCTGAAGTGCGAGAAACCAAACGGAGGCGACCAAATCTTGTGGGGAACGTGTGCAAAACTCTGCAGAGTATTTCAAACCTAATCGATTAGCCGTGTCCACGGTCATGGACGACTTGAGCCAAAGGTATTGGAACTTCCGGAACTCTCAACACAAATAATATGATGATGTGGGTATTTAATAATTTTGGGTATGAGAATTGGTTGGTGGAACCATCTCATTAATCAACCAACTTAGTAATATTTTTTTGCTTAACCCCCCTTGATGTAGGAAAAACTTGGCTTTACGCAAAAACTTACCACCCCACTTGCCATATAAGCATATAGACTAGCTGATTATTTTCACACCTCTACTGTGACTTTGCCGGCATATTCCATATGCTGACCTACACGGCTGCAACGTATCATGTTGCAGAGTATTTTTCCAACCAGGAGTGAGGACGCGTTCTATGCTCAGTGAGATGCCCTTGGAGTCGGATGGACTCACCTATCTTCGACGCTTCCGCAAGACTTAGTTACTCTCATGAGTTGGCTTTTTGGCCACTTTATTGTAATCTTTATTGTAATAAAGGACTCGATATGAGATCTCGATTAACATAATGTTGTGTGATTTCCCTTTGATATATACATTGATGTACCGTGTGTGTACCAGCATGATCTTGGGATGGTACGGAAACACCGGAGACTTGACCTTCCAGGTCGGGTCGCTACAAGTGTCAGTGAGTTGCATGATCTCATGGTCATAGGACCATATACTTGACATGCAGAAAACAGTAGCAATAAACTGACACGATCATATGCTACGTTTTTAGTTTGGGTCTTGTCCATCACACCATTATCCTAATGATGTGATCCCGTTATCAAATGACATCTCATGTCCATGGCTAGGAAACCTTAACCATCTTTGATCAACGAGCTAGTCTATTAGAGGCATACTAGGGACATGGTTTTGTCTATGTATCCACACATGCATCTAAGTCTCCGATCAATACAATTATAGCATGGATAATAAACGATTATCATGAACAAGGAAATATGATAATAAATAATTTATTATTACCTCTAGGGCATATTTCCAACACCGTCATGTCAGAAGGTTTCCATGCGAAGATGTCCCGACTCTCACGGATGAATTCGATGAGCGCGCTTTCCTATTTGGGATCCATATTGGCCCCAATAGTGAACTGATGAGATGAGTCTCCCGGATTGAAATCCACCAATTTGGTATCGTCCGCCGAAAATTTGAGAGGCGGCTCAACCTATGTGGTGGGCTTTTTCAGCAGAGTCATATCCTCCCGGTCAACATTTTCCTTATAAGACTTGAGCTCCGCCTCAGCACAACTCGACTTTGCATAAGCCGCGTCTCCTTCCTCACACTCAACAGCCGTCTTTTGATCACCATGAACAGTAATCGTCTGGTTCAACCCGGGCATCTTGAGCTGCAAGTAGACATAGCAAGGCCTGGCCATGAACTTGGCATAAGCCGGCAACCTGAACAAAGCCTGATAGGGGCTCTTGATTTTTACTACCTCAAACCACAAGGACTCTACCCTGTAGTTGTACTCGTCACCAAAAGCGACTTCTAGAGAGATCTTACCCACAGGCTAAGCCGACTTGCCAGGCACCACACCATGAAACACCATCGAGGAAGGCTTAAGATCTTTATCAAGCAATTTCATCCGTCGAAAAGTGTCATAGTACAAGATATTGATGCTGCTGCCACCATCCATAAGCACCTTAGTGAACACATATTGTCCCACATATCCTCCCACTTGCGGGACAACCACTAGAGCTAGCCGCCCCAAGTCATCAACACGCGGCGGGTGATCCTCCCAGCTCCAGGTGATAGAGCCGGCGTGATCGCGTTAACCGCCTACTTGCGCAACTTCTGATTTTTCTTGTCAAGGCTGGTTGTAAACACATGATATTGACCCGAGCTGCGCTGCTTTGGATTACTCTGATATCTAGACTAATTATTTTGTTGCTGATTGTTGCCACCAGAGTGCTGCTGATGTCCTCCCTGGTTGCCCTGGCCATGATGGCCGGATCCTGAGCCGCCGGACCCAAACCCGGCTCCTGACCCGTCTGGTCCTGAGCCGCCGGGTGGCCACCATCGTTCTTATGCTGCCGTAGGCTGTAATCCTTGAACTTTTGCATAATGTGACAATTATACCACGTGTGACCTGCCGGTCTGTCGGGCCGGCTGTGCTCTAGACAAGGTTTATTGAGCATCTCTTCCAAATTGATAGGAGTCTTACCCTTATTAAAAGGTGGTCTGAACTTTCCGTTTCCCTTAGCATGATTGTTACCGGTCCTGGCGTTGTCCACCAATTCTGACCTGCCGTTCGGATTCTTCCTATTGCTCCGGTTACCGTTGCCTGACACGCCCTTGCCATGGTTATTCTTTTTATTATGACCAGGCTTCTCCTCATCAGAGCCCGGATCCTTCATGTTATCAGAGTCGACGTACTTCGTGAGAGCCGCCATGAGCTCCCCCATGTACGTGTAGTTATGAGCTCCCCCATGTCCTGACACGTGCGCTTGAGCCGGCCGAGCTTCTGCTTCAGAGGCGTAAAGTGACAATTCTTTTCCAAAATCAGAACTGCTTGAGCCGTCGTGATCTGCTCAGACAAGTGGATGATAGTCAAGACCCGCCAGACCTAATGATGAGCCGACTCATTTTCCTGCTGAACACAGTGGTCCAAATCCACAACCGTCATGGGCTGCTTGCACGTCCCTTGGAAGTTTTTGATGAACCTCGCCTTCAACTCAGCCCAGCAATTGATGGTATTGGGTGGCAAACCCTTTAACCATGTGCGAGCCGGCACTTCTAGCATCGTGATAAAATATTTTGCGGATACCGCATCATTGACGTCCAACATCTCCATGGCCAGCTCATAACTTTCAATCCAGGCCTCTGGGGGCAGGTCTACAGTGTAATTTGGAACCTTGTGAGGGCCTTTGAAATCCTTCAGCAGACGCTCGTTCCGCAGAGCCGGAACCAAGCATGGGACTCCCACAGCTCTGGTGGTTACTCCTGCTCCAACTGAGACAGGAGGCACGGGCTCTTGATGAGCCACCGCTGCCAGAGCCGCCGCCACTCACTGTGCTCTTGCTCGGTCTACAAGCGCTTGTGCATCCAGAGTTGTCTCATCATCTCGCGGTGGCCCCCGGTGCTGATCACTGCTAGAACCCACCGGCGACTCATAGCGCCAGCTGAAGCTGCGGCTGGAGAGGGGGGTTGAATGCACGCGACTCTGGCTATAGGTATACTTCTCTTGCTGGGCCATCGCCGTCTGTAGGTATCCAATGGCATTCCGGATCTTTGCTGCGAAAGGCGCCTCGTCAGGAATAGGGATTGTTTCAAGCCGGATTGTCGCCGCCACCATGTTCTCCGCTGGGTTTGAGTAATGACCCGCCGGCATCGGGAAAGCCATTGGTGAGGTCTGGTTCCGTCAGGGTGGGTTAAGCTACAGTCGAGCCGCCGGCCGACTTCCAGGGGCATTCGCCGTCCATCCCGTTCCTGGCATGTTGAAAAGGTTTCTAGCCTCATACTGCTCTGGTAGGCGGGACTGATGTCTCATCCGCCATACCGTGGCCACCGATTGTTGTTCCAGCTCCAGGCGAAAAGCCTCTGACTTAAGGCGCTCTGCCTCCGCATCTATCTGAGCTTATAATGCACTGACTCTCTGTTGGGCTTCCGCCATCTGGTCCTTCAGCGTTGTGATCTCCAAATTCTGAGCGGCTTGATTCTCAGACGTGACTTCAGTTGCCATCAAGGCCACGAGCTCGTTCATCAAATCTTGAAAATCTGAGCCGGCCGCAGGTCAGCCCCGTATCATCGCCCCAGCCTCAGCTGATTGCTAAAGAGGGCGGTGTTGAAGAAATAGATGAGGACATGGACATTGGCAACACAACACCTGTCATCAATGATGAATATTGTGAACCTGGTCACCCAACTTCCCCAATGACCAATCCTCTGTCATAGATTCCTCAGTCCCTAGCCTAGACTGAAGAAATTCATGAAGGATCTGATGACTTGGCCGCCAAAGCCACTGAAGAAATTCCAGATGCATCAGCTGATGACATTGCTACTCCAACTGCCACTGAGGAAACTGCTCCACAAATTCCTCAAGCTGAAGAAATTCCTCCTATGCCTAAGGATATTGTGGGCCATTTCAAACCAAACCTTCATCCAAAGCCGAGGTTGCCATTCAAAGGCTCAAAGCGCCCCAAATTCCTCAAGTCAAATTTATTCAATGAGCACATCTTCTTCACTGGACCCACTCCATATGACTCAGCTCGGGCAGGTCGCACCAAATTCTGGACTCCTACACAAATGAACTATTATGCATCAGTACTGTTTGACAAGAAGAAAGTCTTCAAGCATCACCAAATTCCTCATGCGGATATGGAGACAATACCTTCCTTCACACCAGTGCTCGCGGTTCTTCACGATGCAGGAATTCTTCCCTTCTATGTGGACATCTGTGATTGGAATGAAGAGCTAATTCTTCAATTCTATGCTACACTACACATCACGGATGATGCTTCTGGCATCAACTCCCGGGTCTTGGACTGGATGACCGGATCAACTCACCTCACTGCTTCAGCATCTGAATTGCTTTGATCAGTCCCAGTCCCAATTCCTTCAGAAGAAGCTCGCTGCCTATTTGATGAACCTGCTCTACCCAATAAACTGATGTAAGTGATGATGAAACCGTTGGCTCCTGGAAAATCTCAACGGACAACCTTCCTTGTGAAGGATCTGCTCTATGTGACTAGGACGGTCTACTGTATTCTCACCAACACCCTATGTCCTCAGAAGGGCCACAACTCTAAAGAAGAAGTGGAGGGAGTCATGAAGAACATGCTATTCCACATCATTCATGGGATTCCCAATAACTTCCATGATTTCTTCATGAGGACATTGGCAAATGCAGCACTAGCCCCATTTGAACTGAAGCCTTATGCTCCCTGGATCATGAAATTCATCAGATCAAGGTCTTCAGTTCCCTTCAAGGCAGACTTCCAGAATCACTTCGGCTTCTTGCCCCTGATTGAAGTCCTCAAGAGCACAATTGCCTCAGTTGAAGGAAAAGGCAAGGTTGTCATTGATGAAGGCACTCGTCCATTGGATGGCCAGTTTCGCAAAGCTGCATCTTACTCCACCAATGATGACACTGCTACGCAGGACTCTGCTGCAAAAGCCTCAACACATAAACCTCAAGAGTCTGCCCCTTGTGTGATGACTGATCGTGAGCTTCTCATATGTCTTCATCAGAAGGTTGATCGCAATCACAAGTGGGTAAAGCGTCAGTTTGCTTCAATTCTTCAGAACATAACTGTGACACAGAATTCTGTGAAGAAAAATCACTACTATGTGCATGAAGTCCTCAACCGCACTTGGGCCATTCTATCTCGCCTCAAGACTCCTGAAGAACTGAAGGAGCTGAATCTTGAGGAAAATCTTGAGTGGGCTCGTCCACCACAGAATCAATTCAAGAAAGTTCAACTTCATCAGCTGGTAACAAGTTCATATTCTTCATCGCACGAGACCGATCAAGATGAGGACATTGACGACACTGCGGCGGGCCCTACATCGACAAACAACCCCGACAATGATGGCGCTCCTTCCTCACCAACAAGATGAAATTATTCAAGGGGCGTTAGTCCTCACTTTTTCATCCCTTTTGGTCATTGATGACAAAGGGGGAGAAAATTTGAGTTAGTCTTCAAGTGGGTCTCTATATATGGGCTATTTTTGTTTAAGTTACAACTCTCGCTCTTCTGAAGCTTTTGTTGGTTGAGTTGTAAACTTAAGTCCGATGGTGGTCTGACTCTTTTGAATTGTTTCCTCGCATGCTTATTTCCTCAAGTACCTTAATGCACGCATGCTGAATTTTGTCCGACACCATTTTCATCATGCATTTCAAATTCTTCATATCATATGTTCAAATGCTTGTATGAATTACAAGATATAGGGGGAGTTCTCCACGTTTTAACCTGCCATGTGCATTTGCAGTCCAAAGCAAATTCCTCAAATATGAACATCTTCAGGGGGGGTTCTTCTATACCTTGCAATCAAATTCCTCAAACTCAGTTCTTTCACTTCATATGTTTATACCCATTGAAAACTTAACCTATTTGTCATCAATCACCAAAAAGGGGGAGATTGTAAGTGCATCTAGTGCCCCTTAGTGATTTTGGTGTATTGAAGACTTATAGGTTAAGGAACTAATGTATTTGTGAGTGTACACAGGCTCTAAAAGTCGATGAGGAGTTTGATATATTCGGAGATTATCGACCCCTAAAAATGTATGTCTTCAACTGAAGACTTTGGTGAAGACTTTGAAAATGAAGAAGTTGGTGTGACCTTGAAGATATGAACGAGGACTATGAAGCATGAAGACTTTTGTTTTTGTAGTTTCATTTCCTTTCTTTGAGTCATAGGAAACACGGTACTGTTAAAGGGGCCGAGGTATTTGTGGGGACCCTGACTCATAAGTCATGATCGCCGAATGCACGTGTACAGTGATCCTAGAGATCAATGCTCACTGAACACACAGAAGCTCAATAACAAGAGTCTTACATCCACATTTAGCGTCTTACACAAATAAAGACCACGAAGGCCAAGTCTTACATAGATAGGGCCACATGGTCCAAACACTTAAAATAGAACAAGCAGCGGAAATCTTGGTCGAAAGCATGAACCCATGCCAGCTGCCTTAACCTACAGGCATTCTGACTGGGAAGCATCCTAGTTTGCATGTTCGTCTCCAATGAACTCTTCAACATACTCTTGTTCTTCCATGCCTGGCCAATTAAATAACCAGTGGCAAGCCAATGAGTACTTTGAATGTACTCGCAAGCAACCCAAGTTGTGGAATAAGGTGATAATGATGCATGATATAGCACCACGTAGGTAATTTTGCGAAAAGCTAATTTTTGTATGCAAATGACATGATCAAGTAACTAGTAAGCATGCATTAACAAATAGCAGATATCCATTTGAACAAGTCACAGATATCATCATAAATGGGGTTTGAACATCTCATGTTCATCCATCAAGCTAAGTCATCAGACTTAGTTCAATACTCATGCCAAGTCATCAAACTTAGCTCATGTGACCTCTTGTCACCATCACACCCATACTCACACCAAGGTTTAAGAAAACATTCGGACGTGGCATAAGCAGCACCACCCAACTGTCCTTGACCGTGGACACGGCTATTCGAATAGTTTTACACTCTGCAGAGGTTGCACACTTTACCCACAAGACTCGGGGAACTTCTGTGTCATCCACGACTCGCGGTATGTAACTGTTGGGGAATGTTGCATGGGAAATAGAATTTTCCTACGTTCACGCAAGACCTATCCATGGTGATGAGCATCTACGAGAGGGAGAGTGGACCTACGTACCCTTGTAGATCGCTAAGAAAGAAGCGTTAAGAAACGCGGTTGGTGTAGTCAAACGTCTTCGTGATCCAAATCGCCGAGCGTCCCGCGAGCCAATCACGATCCATCCTGCGAACTTGA
Source organism: Hordeum marinum (assembly GCA_022496015.1). Taxonomy (NCBI): domain Eukaryota; kingdom Viridiplantae; phylum Streptophyta; class Magnoliopsida; order Poales; family Poaceae; genus Hordeum; species Hordeum marinum. The sequence continues at coordinate 456,901,461 of CM039676.1, read as the reverse complement.
TCACGACCCGTCCTGCGAACTCAATCACGGTCCTTCCGATCTAGCGCCGAACGGATGGCACCTCCGCGTTCAGCACACGTACGGCTTGATGATGATCTCCGCCGTCTTGATCCAGCAAGAGGGAGCGGAGAGGAAGAAGAGTTCTCCGGCAGCATGACGGCGCTCCGGCGATGGTGGTGGAGCTATTCTGGCAGGGCTTTGCCTGAGCACTGCAGAAATCCGATCTAGAGGAGAAAGTTTGCACTGGAGGAACGGGCAGCACGTGGCTTAAATTCTGTGCAAAAACCCTAAAACCTCTAGTATATATAAGAGGGGGAGGAGAGGACTTGGCGCAAGGGCCAAGCCTCCTTTGGTTCGGCCGAAGTAAGGAGGAGAGGAGGACTCCTCCTCCAATCCTAGTAGGACTAGGATTCCTTCTTTTTGGCCTTTTTTCCACCTTTTCCCTTTGGGATTTTCTTCCCTAGCTGCATGGGCCTTGTGTGGGACTTCCACCAGCCCACAAAAGGTTGGTAATTATTCTCCCACAGCCCATGAAGCCTCTTGGGTCGAAATACCCCTCCCGATGGTCTCCCGGTACACTACCGGCACTCCCGGTACACTACCGATTAGCCTGAAACTTTTCCGGTGACCAAAACAGGATTTCCTATATATGAATATGTACCTCCGGACCATTCCGGAGCTCCTCGTGATGTCCAGGATCTCATCCGGGAATCCGAACAACCTTCGGTCACCACCATACATAACTCTATACTACCGAAACGTCACCAAACCTTAAGTGTGCAGACCCTGCGGGTTCGAGAACTATGTAGACATGACCGAGACACTTCTACGGCCAATAACCAATAGCGGGACCTGGATGCCCATATTGGTTCCTACATATTCTACGAAGATCTTTATCGGTCGAACCTCTATGTCAAGGATTCAGTTAATCCCGTATGATGTTCCCTTTGTTCTTCGGTATGTTACTTGCCCGAGATTCGATCGTTGGTATCTCCATACCTAGTTCAACCTCGTTACCGGTAAGTCTCTTTACTCGTTCCGTAATACAAAATCCCGTGACTAACACTTAGTCACATTGCTTGCAAGGCTTATTGTGATGTCGTATTACCGAGTGGGCCCTAAGATACCTCTTCGTCACACGAAGCAACAAATCCCAGTCTTGATCCATGCCAACTCAATAGACACCCTTGGAGATACCTGTAGAGCACCTTTATAGTCACCCAGTTACATTGCGACGTTTGATACACACAAGGCACTCCTCTGATGTCCGTGAGTTGCATGATCTCATGGTCATAGGAACATATACTTGACATCCAGAAAACAGTAGCAATAAACTGACACGATCATATGCTATGTTTGTAGTTTGGGTCTTGTCCATCACATCATTCTACTAATGATGTGATCCCGTTACCAAATGGCATCACATGTCAATGTCTAGGAAACCTTGACCATCTTTGATCAACGAGCTAGTTCACTAGAGGCATACTAGGGACATAGTGTTGTCTATTTACCCACACATGTAATGTGTTTCCAATCAATACATTTATAGCATGGATAATAAATGATTATCATGAACAAGGAAATATAATAATAAACATTTTATTTATTGCCTCTAGGGCATATTTCCAACAGTCTCCCACTTGCACTAGAGTCAATAATCTAGTTCACATCACTTTGTGATTTACATTGTAATGAATCGAACACCCATGCAGTTCTGGTGTTAATCATGTTTAGCCCTTGGAAGAGGTTTAGTCAACAGGTCTGCAACATTTAGATCCGTGTGCACTTTGCAAATATTTATGTCCTTCTCCTCGATGTAATCGCGTATGGAGTTGAAGCGTCGCTTTATGTGTCTGGTGCTCTTGTGAAACCTTGGTTCCTTGGCCAGAGCAATGGCACCAGTGTTGTCACAGAACAGGATCATTGGATTCAGTGCACTAGGCACTACTCCAAGATCTGTCATGAATTGCTTCATCTAGACACCTTCCTTCGCTGCCTCCAAGGATGCGATGTACTCCACTTCGCACGTAGAATCGTCTACCATGCTTTGCTTGGAACTACACTAGCTTACCGCTCCCCCGTTGATAATAAATACGTATCCGGTTTGTGACTTAGAGTCATCCGGATCAGTGTCAAAGCTTTCATCGACGTAACCCTTTACGACGAGCTCTTCATCACCTTCATAAACGAGAAACATTTCCTTAGTCCTTTTCGGCTACTTAAGGATATTCTTTACCGCTGCCCAGTGTTCCATTCCAGGATCACTTTGAAACCTTCTGGCCATACTTATGGCAAGGCTAACATCCGGTCTTGTGCACAGCATTCCATACATGATAGAGCCTATGGCTAAAACATAGGGGATGACACTCATCTTTTCTCTATCTTCTGCACTCACTGGGCATTGAGTCTTACTCAACTTCACACCTTGTAACACAAGCAAGAACCCCTTCTTGGACTGATCCATTTTGAACTTCTTCAAAACTTTATCAAGGTATGTGCTTTGTGAAAGTGCTATTAAGCGTCTCAAACTATCTCTATAGATCTGAATGCCTAATATGAAAGCAGCTTCTCCTAGGTCCTTCATTGAAAAACTCTTGTTAAAATATTCCTTCACGCTTTCCAGCATTTCTATATTGTTTCCAATCAGCAATATGTAATCCACATATAATATCAGAAATGCTATAGAACTCCCACTCACTTTCTTGTAAATATAAGCTTCTCCATAAACTTGTATAAACTCAAACGCTTTGATCACCTCATCAATGCGCTTATTCCAACTCCGAGATGCTTGCACTAGCCCATAAATGGATCGCTGGAGTTTGCAAACTTTGTCAGCATTCTCTAGATCGACAAAACCTTCTGGTTGCATCATATACAAATCTTCCTCAAGGAAACCGTTGAGGAACGCAGTTTTGGCATCCATCTGCCAAATTTCATAATCGAAATAAGCAGCTATTGCCAACATGATTCTGACAGACGTAAGCATTGCTACGGGTGAGAACATCTCATCATAGTCAACTCCTTGAACTTGTGGAAAAAAACCTTTGCCACAAGTCGAGCTTTATAGACGGTGACATTACCGTCCGTGTTTGTCTTCTTCTTAAAGATCCATTTGTTCTGAATGGACTGTCGCCCTTCAGGTAATACTTCCAAAGTCCATACTTTGTTTTCATACGTGGATCCCATCTCGGATTTCATGGCCTCTAACCATTTCTTGGAATCTGGGCCCATCACTGCTCCTCCATAGCTCGTAGGTTCATTGTTATCCAACAACATGACCTCCAAGACAGGGTTGTCGTACCACTCAGGAGTAGTACGCGCCCTTGTCGACCTACGAGGTTCAATAGTAGCTTGATCTGAAGCTTCATGATCATCATTATTAACTTCTTCTTCTACCATCGTAGGTTCCACAAAAACATCTTCCTATGCTGTGCTACTTTCTGGTTGAAGTAAAGGTTCAATAACCTCATCAAGCTCTATTTTCCTCCCACTCAATTCTTTCGAGAGAAACTCTTTCTCAAGAAATGTTCCATTCTTAGCGACAAACACTTTGCCTTTGGATCTGAGATAGAAGGTATACCCGACTGTCTCTTTCGGGTATCCTATGAAGACGCATTTCTCCGCTTTGGGTTCCAGCTTTTCAGGTTGAAGCTTTTTGACATAAGCATCACATCCCCAAACTTTAAGAAACGACAATTTTGGCCTCTTGCCAAACGATAGCTCATATGGCGTCGTCTCAACGGATTTTGATGGTGCCCTATTTAAAGTGAATGCAGCTGTCTCTAATGCATAACCCCAAAACGATAGTGGCAAATCAGCAAGAGACATCATAGAACGCACCATATCTAATAAGGTTCGATTACGACGTTCGGACACACCATTACGCTGTGGTGTTCCAGGCGGTGTCAACTGTGGAACAATTCCACACTGTCTTAAGTGACTGTCAAACTCATAACTCAGAAATTCACCTCCTCGATCAGATCGTAGAAATTTAATCTTCTGGTTACGATGATTCTCAACTTCACTCTGAAATTGCTTGAACTTTTCAAACATTTCAGACTTGTGTTTCATTAAGTAAATATACCCATATCTACTTAAGTCATCAGTGAAGGTGAGAAAGTAACGATATCCACCATGCGCTGTAACATTCATTGGACCGCACACATCAGTATGTATGATTTCCAATAAGTCACTCGCCCGTTCCATTGTTCCAGAGAACGGCGTTTTAGTCATCTTACCCATGAGGCATGGTTCACATGTGTCAAGTGATTCAAAATCAAGTGACTCCAAAAGTCCATCAGCATGGAGCTTCCTCATACGTTTTACACCAATATGACCTAAATGGCAGTGCCACAAGAAAGTGGTACTATCATTGTCAACTCTACATCTTTTGGCATCAATTTTATGAACATGTGTCTCATCACTATCAAGATTCAATATGAATAAACCTCTCACATTGGGTGCATGACCATAAAAGATATTACTCGTATAAATAGAACAACCTTTATTCTCTGATTTAAATGAGTAACCGTCTCGCAATAAACAAGATCCAGATATAATGTTCATGCTTAACGCAGGCACTAAATAACAATTATTCAGGTTCATCACTAATCCCGATGGTAATCGAAGAGAGAGCGTGCCGACGGCGATCACATCAACCTTGGAACCATTTCCCACGCGCATCGTCACTTCATCCTTTGCCAGCCTTCGTCTATTCCGTAGTTCCTGTTTTGAGTTGCAAATGTGAGCAACCGAACCGGTATCAATTACCCAGGCACTACAACGAGAGCTAGCAAGGTACACATCAATAACATGTATATCATATATACCTTGTTTGTCGTTGGCCGCCTCCTTGTCAGCCAGGTACTTGGGGCAGTTCCGCTTCCAGTGACCAGTTCCCTTGCAATGAAAACACTCAGTTTCTGGCTTAGGTCCATGCTTGGGCTTCTTTACAAGAGTAGCAACTGCTTTGCCATCCTACTTGGTTTTACCCTTCTTGCCCTTGCCCTTGCCATTCTTATTGAAACTAGTTGTTTTATTGACCATCAACACTTGTCTTTTTGGATTTCAGACTCGGCGACTTTTACCATCGCAAACAGCTCGACGACTGACTTGTTCATCCCATGCATGTTATAGTTCATCACAAAGCTCTTGTAACTAGGTTGCAGTGATTGAATAACTCTGTCAGTGATCGCCTCTGGCGGAAGGGCAATTCCCAACTCCGCTAGACGAGTTGAATACCTAGACATTCTGAGTATGTGTTCACTGATAGACCCATTCTCCTCCATCTTGCAAGCATAGAACTTATCGGAGGTCTCACACCTCTCGATCCGGGCATTCTTCTGAAAGATAAACTTCAACTCCTAGAACATCTCATATGCTCCATGATGTTCAAAACGTCTTTGAAGTCCCAGTTCTAAGCCATACAATATTGCACACTGAACTATTGAGTAATCTCCAGTACGTGCCTCCCAAGCGTTCTTAACGTCTTCGGAGGTCATGTCTTCTGGTTGGTCACCAAGCGGTGCATCAAGGACATATGATTTCTGGGAAGCCGTGAGGATAATCCTCAGATTACAGGCCCAGTCAACAAAGTTACTTCCATCATCTTTCAACTTAGCTTTCTCTAGGAACGCATTAAAATTCAGGGGTGCTACTGCGCGAGCCATTGATCTACAACATAAATATGCAAAGGTTTACTTAGACTATTGTTCAAGATAATGAGTTTAGTTAATCAAATTACTAAAGCTCCCACTCAAATTGACATCCTCGGGTCATCTGAGTGTCACATGTTCCAAATTCACCAACTCAAGTCCGATCATCACGTGAGTTGAGGTGGCTTCAATGGTGAACATCATCATGTTGATCATATCTACTATATGACTCATGTTCGACCTTTCGGTCTCTTGTGTTCCGAGGCCATGTCTGTACAGGCTAGGCTCGTCAAGTTTAACCCGAGTGTTCTGCACGTGCAACACTGGCTTGCACCTGCTGTATGTGAACGTAGAGTCTATCACACGCGATCATCACGTGGTGTCTCAACACGACGAACTTTCGCAAGGGTACATACTCAGGGAGAACACAATTCATCTTGAAATTTAAGTGAGGGATCACCTTATAATGCTACCGTCGTCCTAAGCAAAACAAGGTGCATAAAAGGATTAACATCACATGCAATTCATAAGTGACATGATATGGTCATGAACTTGTGCTTTTGATCTCCATCCAGAAAGCACCGGCATGATCTTCATCGTCACCGGCACGACACCATGATCTCCATCATCTTGATCTCCATCAACGTGTCGCCATCGGCGTAGTCATGCCCAACATGCTTCTACTACTATTGCTACCGTATCGCGATAAATTAAAGCATTACATAGCGCTTAATGATTGACACACAGGTCATACAATAATTAAAGACAACCCTATGGCTCCTGCCAGTTGCCGTACTCATCGACATGCAAGTCATGATAATCTATACATCACATGATCATCTCATATATCACATATATCACATCATATAATTGGCCATATCACATCACAACGTACCCTGCAAAAACAAGTTAGACTTCCTCTAATTGTTGTTGCATGTTTTACGTGGCTGCTATGGGTATCTAGCAAGAACAATTCTCATCTATGCAAAAACCACAACGGTGATACACTAGTTGCTTTTCAACCTTCTCAAGGACCACCTTTGTCGAATCCGATCCAACTAAAGTGAGAGAAACTGGCACCCGCAAGCCATCTATGCAACAAGTTGCGATTGAGGGAACCGGTCTCTCGTAAGCGTATGAGTAATGTTGGTCTGGGCCGCTTCATCTCACAATACCGCTGAACCAAAAAACGACCAAGGGAGGAAGCAATCTAAGCATTAACACCCACAAACTCTTTGTGTTCAACTCGAGATCTCATCTACACATAGACCTAGCTCATGATGCCACTGTTGGGGAACGTTGCATGGGAAACAAAAAAATGTGTACGTTCACGCAAGACCTATCCATGGTGATGAGCATCTACGAGAGGGAGAGTGGATCTACGTACCCTTGTAGATCGCTAAGCGGGAAGCGTTAAGAAACACGGTTGGTATAGTCAAACGTCTTCATGATCCAAATCGCCGAGTGTCCCACGATCCAATCACGATCCATCCCGCGGTCCCATCACGATCCGTCCCGCGAACTTGATCATGATCCGTCCCGCGAACTCGATCACGGTCATTCTGATCTAGCGCCGAACGAACAGCACCTCCGCGTTCAGCACACGTACGGATTGATGACGATCTCCGCCGTCTTGATCCAGCAAGAGGGAGAGGAGAGGAAGAAGAGTTCTCCGGCAGGGAGACGGCGCTCCGGCGATGGTGGTGGAGCTATTCTGGCAGGGCTTCGCTTGAGCACTACAGAAATCCGATCTAGAGGAGAAACTATGCACTGGAGGAACGGGCAGCACGTGGCTTAAATTCTATGCAAAAACCCTAAAACCTCTAGTATATATAAGAGGGAGGGAGGAGAGGACTTGGCACAAGGGCCAAGCCTCCTTTGGTTCGGTCGAAGTGGGGAGGAGAGGAGGAATCCTCCTCCAATCCTAGTAGGACTAGGATTCCTCCTTTTTGGCCTTTTTTCCACCTTTTCCCTTTGGGATTTTCTTCCCTAGCCGCATGGGCCTTGTGTGGGACTTCCACCAGCCCACAAAAGGCTGGTAATTATTCTCCCACAGCCCATGATGCCTCTTGGGTCGAAATACCCCTCCCGATGGTCTCCCGGTACACTACCGATTAGCCCGAAACTTTTCCGGTGACCAAAACAGGATTTCCTATATATGAATCTTTGGTATCTCCATACCTAGTTCAACCTCATTACCAGCAAGTCTCTTTACTCGTTCTGTCATACAAAATCCCATGAATAACACTTAGACACATTGCTTGCAAGGCTTATTGTGATGTCGTATTACCAAGTGGGCCCTGAGATACCTCTCCGTCACACGGAGCAACAAATTCCAGTCTTGATCCATGCCAACTCAACAGACACCCTTGGAGATACATGTAGAGCACCTTTATTGTCACCCAGTTACGTTGCAATGTTTGATACACACAAGGCACTCCTCCGATGTCCGTGAGTTGCATGATCTCATGGTCACAGGAACATATACTTGACATGCAGAAAACAGTAGCAATAAACTGACATGATCATATGCTACATTTGTAGTTTGGGTCTTGTCCATCACATCATTCTACTAATGATGTGATCCCGTTATCAAATGGCATCACATGTCAATAGCTAGGAAACCTTGACCATCTTTGATCAACGATCTAGTTCACTAGAGGCATACTAGGGACATAGTGTTGTCTATTTACCCACACATGTAATGTGTTTCCAATCAATACAATTATAGCATGGATAATAAACGATTATCATGAACAAGGAAATATAATAATAAACACTTTATTTATTGCCTTTAGGGCATATTTCCAACAATAACTTACCCGAGGTAAGCACCCGAACAATGCCTTTCCCCTAGCAATACTAAACAAAGAGTCCACTCGATTGGTACCCAGCCCTCACGATGTACTTCACACGAGCCTCGCTCCAAATCGTACCATCCATGAGGGGACCAACAGTGTGCCCGGTGCCCGTGAAGACAGCGCATGATCGTACACACCATTACGACCCCATATCGAGAGTGACCACGCCACTCTCGCCACTAGTAATGCGGGCACCTTGCCAGTATCCACCAAGGTAATCAACAAAGCCTCGTCCCATGTGGGGTATCGTGGTTGCAAATGTAAGGTTGGGACGGTCGACAAATCTTAAACCCTCCATTTTCGAAAACACATCCTCATCTTGTTCCACCACACCACTTCTTTCTCAAGTGGTCACCCATCTCTTCATCATCTCCCTCGGACATTAATGGCACCCGACGGGGTTTTCGATAAGTCTTTGAAATCATAGTCTTCCTTCCATCACTATGCATAGAAACCCAACCCACTTGCGCAGCATCTATTAGCATCCTAACTACACCCACCCGCATAAACCTCATAAGGTGGTAGGGTCATGCATGATGCAAGTGTCAACGGTAAAAGTATCGGAAGCAACCCACTGGAGGGGTCACTACTACACAGCCGGCCTCGCGCGCGGTCAGGTTCAAACCTGACGCACGGGGCTCGGTCGTCAGCGACACTATGGGGGAGAGAGAGAGCATGGGAGGGAGGAACAGAGGCCGACAGGTGGCCCCACTTGTCGAGTCCTTCTCCCACCTTGGGACAGGAAGGGGGAAGAGGTCACCGGCGTCAGCGCAGGGCACGACGGAGGCAGGCGAGAGCAGAGATGGGCTCGAGGTCGAGTCGCCGGTCTCCTGGAGGTTGAATGGAGGCCAAAGGTGCCCGGAGTCGCCGACGGTGAGCACCTATGGCGGAGGTGGCTTCGGGAGGTGGCCACCGGGGCCGTTTCCGGCTGCAAAGAAGATGGGGAAGGGGGGATCGCATCAGGAGGGCAGTGGAGGACCAACGGGAGAGAAAAGGGGGCTGGAGGGGCTCTGTACCCGGAGATCGACATCGGGATGGCCGCGACGATCCTCGGGTCGATCCCGAGTGCAGAGATGTCGGGGGCTCTCAGGGGGGCTTAGGGAGGTTCCTGGGGAGAGGAGAAGGGGACCAGAGGGGAGAGAGGGGTCCGGGAGGCCCTCTTATAGGCAGGGCGAGTCCACTGAACGCAGGTGCGCCGGCGAGCTCGTGGCCGAGGCCAGAGGCCATGAGAGAGAGAGAGAGGGCGAGTCAGGGGCATTCCTGGGGTCGGTCTAGGCCAGAGGGAAGGAAGAGGGAGGGAGAGACACTCGCGCGTGCGAGGCTGCAGGTTGGCCGAGCCGAGCGACGCTCGGCATGCGCGGGGGAGGTCGGAGGAAGGAGAGAGAGGAGGGGCCGACAATGGTGGCGTGGCACGGATGTCGAGGGTGACCAAGTGGCCCGCGGGGGAGGCCCGAGGCCACCGGAGCCATGCAGTGCGCAATGGCTACAGTGCATGTCGGCACTGTAGCATGCTCCAGAGCACGCGTTTGGCATGCCACGACATGCCAACAGCATCTTCTGCGTGGCCGGCTATGTCTAGGGGATCTAGGGGGGTTAACAATAGAGGGTAGGGCATTGGATGTTGTAGGGAGCCATAGGAAAGAAGAAAAGGGGAATGAGGTGGAAAAAGATGTTGTCCAGGGGTGAAAATGAGGGTTTTACCCCACCTCCTGGTGACCTGAGAACCTGGGGTTTTTACTGGAGGTACTTGGGCAATGCAAGAAGGTGTGTTAAAGATCTAGGGCCAAGGGTAAGAGGGTAAGAGGTAGAAATAGGGGTTTTACTAAATCACCAGAAGGTGTTTGGTAAGATTTTGGGCAATAAGATGTTACCAACTCACTGAGATACTTACCAGGGTCAAAGGCTGGGTAGAAAAGAGAGGATTCACCAAGTTTGAGCTCAAGAGGAAAAGGTTGACAATGGAAATTTAGTAAACCCTAGAAAATTTCAGAATCAGGTTTCTGTAGATCTATTGATGCTAGGCTTTTACCCTTGATGCACCACTTAGTGTATCACGACTATTTGGCCATTAGAGCATGCCCACAAAGTTTGAGTCCAAGGGGAGACACTTCACAATGTAAAGTTGCTCCAATATGAATCTAAACAGGAAGGGTTTTGGGATGGTTTGATGAACCAAATCAACTTGAATTGAGATGAAACTTTGCAAGATCATCACCTATGATAGCGTTGACTTGCTAGAATTTTCTTGGAATTTACTAAGAATATTTCTTATAGAAATATTCCAAAAGTTTGATTTGAACAGAAAGGGTTTTGAGTGGTTTTGCCTATGATCTGATCATGCCCTTGTGTTGACACTCATATATATGGAAAATATATGTCCACTGAGTATCTCTAAATTTTCTCAAATATTTTCAAAGCATTTAAATAATTTTTCCCTAGGAAAAACCATTTCTCGCCTTAAGGAAAAGTTTCTCAATAAAATATGAAAATAACCTTTAAAAATAATATTTTGTGGTTTTGGGAAGTCTTATATATAGTGGGTTTGAAATAAAGCTTTTGGGGAAGAAGAATCCACCCAATTTGAGGACTTTCAGTGCAAACCTCATTTCAGGGGGTTTTGAAAACTTAATTTTAATAAATCATTTTGATTAAAACAAAATTTGATAAAAATAGTTTTGGGCTCTGATAACATGGCATGATCATTTGGCAAGAGGTTTGGGTGAAGGAAGATGAAATATGAGGTAGAACAGAATCTAGGAGTGCCATACCACAATCACCAAGCAAGCAAATAACATAGCAAACAAGCACAAGCACTTTGAAAAAGTTTTAGTTGGCTCCAAATTTTATAAACCCAAACATAATAAGGTGCTACAAACATAGTGTCTAACAGTAATACTAAGGAAAATTTCCAATTGATGCTCAACTCAAAATCCTCAACCTATCCAACACTTTGAGTGAAGCCTTTTGGAAATCTCTTACAGTTCAGTCAAGTTCTTCAGTGACAGAGACGATGTTCTTCTGGTCTCTGAGGAAATTGGTCTGACCAAGGAGTTAGGATTTCGCCAGTGCGGATTGCCTACAATTGAGGAACATGATATGTTTGAGGACTTTCATAGTGCGAAATTCCGACCATTGCCGTGCTTAGAGCCAGCTATCCCGAATCATAATATCCACATAACGGTCATTTCATTGGGGGCATTTATGTCTTATCATGTCAGGTTGCACCCTGGGTATAAATAGCCACCCCCCACAACCACTAGGTGGTTGGCTGCTCCGAGAGAGAACTGACACTTGTCATTTCAGAGGAACCCATCCTTCGAGGACTTTGAGAGAAAATCATCAGTGAGGAAACACCTAAATCCAAACCACCAAACCAAAGTGATTGAGCATCATTGAAGAAATTCCTGTGTGGAACCGACGCTTGTTACCTTTGAGGACTGTGTACCCTTCATACGGTTAGGCGTCATGGTCTAGTGCATCCTGTAGTCAATTGGGGATCATGGAGTGACCTTGGTCTAGAGCATCCAGCAATCAATTATGGATCGTTGGGTGACCAGTTTGTGAGGGTTTTGGAAGTCTACCCTAAAGACTTACCACGAGTGTTGGGCGAGGACTTTGTGACCTTAGCTCAAGGAGAATACAGTAAGGACTGTGTGTCCTGGGACTGTGTGTCCTCTAGTTTAAATACCAGGCCGCTCCAAACCAAACGTACGACAGTCACAGCAGTTGGAATTGGGTCATCAAACCATTGTCATCATTGTGCTACCTGGTTCTATTTCCTCAACCCCTCTATTCCTCATATACTTGTTGATGAAATTGATCGTTACTTTTTGAAGAATTTGACTGAAGACTTTCACAATTTCCTCACCTCAAATTCTTCAAGTTACCTTGTTCCTCACCTCCTTATCCTGTATCATGCTACTTTTAATCTGTGCATGTTTCATTTCATCATGATGACTATGCTGTCGCTATGTTCCTCATGCACTTGAATACTTATTCTGCTGCTAGTTATTCATCACATTTCAAATTCCTCAAGTTGAAATTTATCAAGGCATGAATTTGTAAAAATCGCCTATTCACCCCCTCTAGTCCATATAATGCACTTTCAATGTACAATGCCATTCTTGCTGCACACCTTCAGTCCCACAAGCTAGGATCTATCTATCACCTCCAGGAAGGTCTCCGCATGATCAACACAATTTTGAGGCATACCTTCATGCCCAAGTCAGGTGATGAGAAGATGATACGAGGCTACTCCATCAACCTGCTGATTCATATTGACCAACACCAGATATTCAGAGTGATGGATCTGATAGTGGAGACCGTGAAGAGGGTTGCTCTTGATCAGAAGCGCTCATGTTGCTATGCACCCTACATTCAGATGCTCATCAACTCCAAGCTAGAGAAGCACATCTTTTCTCTGGATAGACCCCACTTACCCCTACAGCCAGACTTTGAGGACAATGCTGTGGTGATGGACCCAGACCATCCCACATCAGCTACAGCTCAAGCTCAGGCAGAGGCAGAGACAGAGGCAGCTAGAGCCACTAGTGCTCCCGTCTCTAGGTCTAGGAAGGAGCAGATGGATCTCTTGATCTCAACAGTTCGGGTCATGCAGAAGGACATCAAGGACATACTGGAGAACCAGAACAGTCTTGTGAGGATCTTTGATGATAGAGTGAAGACCCTCAATGACAAGGTGGATGGGCTGACCAAGACCCTAAACGAGCTCAAGAAGGAAGTTGACTCTGTGCCTCTTCCTCATTCCACAGATGATGAGGAGGAGGAGGATGTCTCTCCTCTCAGGCCAGCAACTCGCTTCACTACCCAGGTCAGATCAGCTACAGTGCTAGCTCCTGAGTCGAGGCCTTCTTCATCAACACCTGCTACTGTCACCTCAGCTCCATCAGCTCCTCCAGTGCCACCAATTGCTACACCCACTCCGTCCAAGACATCTGCAGAGATCTTCGCCGACGCACTTCTCTCGACTCCGACATCGACCATCGGAGGAAATCAGCCCCAGAAGGACGATTAGATATATCTCTTTGAACTATTTGGTAACTTGTTGCCAAAGGGGGAAAAGTTGTATATATATCTTTAGGCTTTGAGTGAGAGAGAGTGTTTGATTTTATTGCTATTTTAAAAACATTTGGTCTTTTGGTTGCTTGTGTTATACTTTTGTTCGTGTTTCATCATACGCTTTAATGTGTGTTGCTACTATTTCCTATCATTTTGATGATTATGAAATGATAATTCACTTTTCTTGATGTGTTGTGCTATGATATTAACTCTTATAACTCTCGCACACCACCACGTTGTATGTGACATGGAAGAAGTGCACCATGTACCTAATATTGTGCATTTGCATTCAAACGCAAATTTAAAAATAATGAACAAATTTATGGAGAGTTCTTGCTTATCACATACTTCTCGAAGCGACGATCATATTAATTGATTATATCATATGTCAAAGCTTTGATCTATACGTTGTCATCAATTACCAAAAAGGGGGATATTGAAAGCACATTTGCTCCTATGTGGTTTTGGTAATTAATAACAACATATATGTCATTGAACTAATGTTTCCACTAAGCATGTTTCTGGAAAAGTTCAACGATGGTTTGGCAAAAGGATTGTGGAATACCCCAAGATGCAAGGAAATAGATTGGCAAAGATTCAAGCAAGAGGACTCTACATTTTACTTTGTGAGAAATCACTATGAGTCAATAGGAAAGCCAATACTATCAAAAGGGGGTAAAGTACTATTGGTGAACAAAATGCTCATACGTGCACAAGTCATAGTCACCACATACACCCACAAGCTCTTCCACAAAAGCCTGTCCAAAGCCAAATATCCAAAATCGGTGCAACCAACACTCCCCACTCGGTGCCACCGATTCTCAACCCCAGACAGACTCAGCCAAACCCTAGCCCTTCGGTGCAACCGATTCTGATTTGGTGCCACCAAGTTTGGGTTGCCAACATTTTGTTACACCAATTCACAAAATCGGTCCCACCGAGTTTGCTGAATCGGCGTCACTAAGTCTGGCAATCTGACCGTTGGTCACCTTATCGGTGCAACCGAGTTTTATGTATCGGTCTCACCGAGATTCAAAAGTTGCTACCTTTTAGGCAACTCGGTACCAGCGAGATTAACACATCGGTGTAACCAAGTAGGAATTATTAGGTGTAACGGTTGGATTTTTGGAGATGCCTATATATACCCCTCCACCACCACTCACTCACAATAGAGGCACTCAAAATAGATCCCCACTCATACCAACTGATTTTCTGAGAGAGAGCCACCTACTCATGTGTTGAGAACATGCCAGTCCATTCCAACCATATGAATCTTGATCTCTAGCCTCCCCAAGTTGCTTTCCACCCAATCAATCTCTTCCACCAAAGCCAAATATGTGAGAGAGTGATTGTGTGTTGAGGAGTCTATCATCTTGAAGCACAAGAGCAACGAGTTCATCGACATTATCGAGCCTATTACATTTTGGAGGGTGGTGCCTCCTAGATTGGTTAGGTGTCACTTGGGAGCCTCCTACTTCATGTTGTGGAGTGAACCAAGAAGTTTGTAAGGGCAAGGAGATCGCCTACTTCGTGAAGATCTACCCCAATTTAGGCTAGTCCTCCGAGGACGTAGGCCATCATGCTATAGTCGAGGTTGCATCTTCGCGGAACCCTCCGTGGGTAGAGCCCTCTGTGAACTCTCGTGACCGTTACCCTCCGTGGGTTGAAGACTCCATAGATGTCGATGTATGATAGCACCACCTATCGGAACCACGGGAAAAATCATCGTGTCTCAAAATTGCGTTTGATCTTCCTACCCTTCCTTTATGCTTGTCTTTACTTTGTGCTGCTATACTCGTAGACATGCATGTGTATGGTGTGCTTGACTTGCTATGAATGCTAAAATCTGCCAACACTTAAAATTAGGAAAATAGTTTTTTAATTGGTCAAGTAGTCTAATCACCCCCCTGTAGACCTACTTTCGATCCTACAAAATGTTCAACCTAGCTCTGCTAGGCAAACATGGATGGCGGCTGCTAACTGACCCCGACTCGTTGTGTACTCGTGTACTGAAAGGAAGGTACTTCCCGAATGGTCATTTCATGAAAGTCATGTCAACTAAGAGTTCTTCGATGACTTGGCGTGCAGTCATCGCGGGGAGGAAGGCTCTCGAGACCGGTCTTATTAAACGAGTTGGAAGTGGTACAGCTATCTCAATTTGGGAACATAGGTGGATCCCCAAGACCGTGACAATGATCCCAACTCGAATAGATGCTGCCAATGGTACCTAGGTGTCCGAGCTAATTGATGCGGACACTGGTATGTGGAAGACAGAAGTGGATCGTCAAAATTTCATCCTGCCAAATGTTGATGCTATATTGAATATACCATTGAGAGCAGCCGGGGAGGAGGATAGGCTGGCTTGCGGCCCTGAAAAGTCTGGGACTTATACTGTAAAATATGTGTATCGTTCTCTAATGATTCAAAACGAGCTTAAGGCTCTAGAAGAAGGGATGATCACGGAATCTTCAACGACAAAAAAACGGTTGTGGTCTAGACTATGGAGGCTCAAAGTCATTCCTAAGGTATCAGTGTTTTGGTGGCGTGTGCTTTGTGGAATTCTCCCAGTCAAATCCCTGCTCAAGCACCATTACATCTCGACTGATAGTACATGCAAACTATGTTTGCACACTGATGAAACGCTAATGCATGCTCTAATGCATTGTTCCCACACAATGAAGTTCTGGAATGCAACGCCGGAGTGGCTGGATATTAAGCGACCAGATATGCATCCTCTGACATGGACGAAGGACATTTTAAGTGATCCTCAATTCAGTGATTCTGATAGGGCAAAGATGGTCTCTATCATGTGGGCCATTTGGACTTCTCATAATAATCTCACACATGACAAGGGAGCAATCAGCCCAGTCCAGTCTATGATCATGACGCGTGATGCATTGGCCTTGTTAGATCTTCCTCGTGAGCATGCGTGAATCCTACCTGGTCATGGATGGAGGCCATCCGAGAATGACGAGATGAAGATCAATGTCGATGGCAGCATAGCCATGGAGGCTCGCCAGGGCGGTGGTGGAGGAGTTGCCAGAACTCACCATGGTTTTGTGGCAGCCTAGTGTAAACCCTATAGTGGGGTTACTGACCCACTCTTTGCAGAAGCTTTGGCTAGCGAGATGGAATCCTTTTTGCGAGGTTGAGAGGCCTCTCCAAGGTCGTATTGGAAACTGATTGTCTAGAGTTAGTCCATCTCTGGAATTTCTTCCACAATTCAAGATTAGTAGTGGGCCCTATCTTAGTTGAGATAGGGGAGCAAATAGTACATTTTACCAATTTTGCTATTCAATACTGTAATAGATCAGCTAATACTTCTGCCCATCTATGTGCGAAGCAAGCTAGCACCTTAGATGTGACAGACTGTTGGCTGGAGTCGTAGCCTAGTTTCCTTGTAACTAGCCAGATGGCAGATTCTGCCGGGGCCCTCATTGAATAAAGCTCCCTATATTTCTGTTCAAAAAAATTACGAATCCTACTCGATGACCAACTAGATTAGAGTTCCTTCAAAAACTAATTAGACTAGAGCAAACACAAATCCTACTTGGTGACTAACTCTACTAGACCGACTAACTCTACCAGAGCAAATACTAATCCTACTCGGTAAGGAATACCTTTTTCATAATAATAGTGTACGCATGCAAGCACGTTCGGTGCAAGATTGTGCCTCACTTTTTGCGATGCAGGTTTGTGCATGTGTGTGTGACAAGTAACTTTTTTCGGGTAGCAACAAATAACTAAGGGCATCTATAATCAATCCCCTATAAATCCAGTTAGAGAAGTAAAATTTTAATTTATTCCGCTAACCGGCGCCTAACCGAACTCCTAAACCGTACAAAGGTGTAAAATTTCTACTCCTTGGTCCCGCTGATGTCTAAAAACACTTGGCCTTGACCCAACTGAGTAAATTGAGTGGCCCTTTTTTGACCCTCCCCTGCATCGTCGTGGCCACACCTACTGGCGACTAACCATTGCCTCCGGCTCTAGCTCATCACCTTTCTGCCCGAGTATGAACCATCTGCCAGCCATCGTCACTGCCTCATAGGCTGATTTGCAGGAAACCGCATCAGATCTTCTTCCTCGTTGGCTATGTGGCATCTCACCATGACTACACACCTAATTTTTTGGTCATCCCCATGCCTCGTCGCCCACTTGTTTGGGCTCAAAGTCACCGGCCAGCGGGTACACCTCCACCGCCTCGCAAGTGTTCGACTGTTTGTCTAGGTGAGTTTTTTTGTATTGTCCTTTGAAATGAACCGAGTTATTTCAATTGAATATGAAGAGACTGAGATAGATGATCTTTGAGGACTCATCATCATCCGAGGAGGAAGAAGATGACGATGACTTCAAAATTGTCGCCGATATCATTTATAATGATGATATTCGGCTGCCGAGGAGAGAATCGCTGTTAGGCCAGATACAACTCAACTGTAATAGAGCGGAGGACCATGCAAAGATTATGAGAGATAATTCTGACCTTAACCCGACCTATCCAGAGAAGTGTTTTTGCCGCCGCTTTCGGATGCTCACATGTCTATTTTTCACCATTGCAAAAGTCGTGAAGACGTATGACTGTTGGTTCAAGATTAGAAAGAATGCATGCAAAGAGATACAACTGACGACTATGTACGAATTGGAGAAGACACAATTTTGAAGGCCGTTAGAAGATTCGCAAAAGCATTAATTGATGTCTTTGGGCCGGTGTAATTGAGGGCTCCCCAGACACCGACAGGCTTAAGCTAGCGAGTGAAGAATGATGATGACCTAGGTTGGTAGGATCAGCTGACTGCATGCAGTGGTGTCGGTGTCAAAACTAGCGGATCTCGAGTAGGGGGTCCCGAGTTGTGAGACTAGGATCGATGGTAACAAGGGACGAAGGAGATGATGTTTACCCAGGTTCGGGCCCTCCTATGGAGGTAAAACCCTACGTCCTGCTCGATTATATTGATGATATGAAGGTTACAGAGTTGATCTACCTCGAGATCGAATAGCTAGAACCCTAGATAAGTTTCTGTGTCCTATAGTCTAAAACCCTACCGGTTTATATAGACACTGGGGGTACTAGGGTTTACACATGGTAGGTCTCCTACCGAGGATGGATATGTCGATTTCCTCGTCTTGACTTGGAGTGCACGACGCTCCTTCGGGACTTCCTTCTAGAATGTGGGCTCTCAATGTGTTTGGCCCTTCCTGTGACAATCAGAGAATGGCCCACCGAGCCGACCTATTAGGAGAGAGGCCGACGGCCTGAGGACCCCTTAGTCCAGGACTCCCTCATTAGCTCCCGAACTTTCCCCCCAACGCCAAGGGTCTTAGCTCCGGCTTCTCCATGTGACTAGAGTCTTCGGCTTCCGGGGTGAGTTCTTCTTCCCATTTAATGATCGGTTGATACTGGTTAGGCCTCCGATGACACGTAATTTTTCCGATCATATAATCGTCCAAACACCGTGAGTCGCTTAGTCCCGAGGGCCAAACGTCAAAGTGTAAACAGTGTTTTCTGACAACCTTTCTGATGAAGGGTCGCAGCCCACCACGACTACTGAACCAGTTGTGAAAACTCGATTCGCGGTTCGAGGCCATTTTTATATTAGCACGACTCATCAATGCATCGATCATGCTCCATTTCACATGGGATACGCTTAATCATATCAAGTTTCTTTACGCGTGTATAACGGCATGCACGTATTGGGAAGCAGAGGGATTTGCGGCGCAGTAAAGGGAGGCCAATCAGTGTCACACCTAATAAAAGGGAGAAAACCCTCAATGTCTATTCACGGTTCCCATTCGCATCCTCTTCTTCCTAAATCTCCCTAAGCTTCAAGACCCCAGATCCAGTTCTTCCTCTACCTCTCCTTCGAGCTTAGCCATGGCGGGTTCGGGCTCCAATGGCAAGTGGGAGGCCTCCACGGTCACCGACCAGGACATCCGAGACCTAAAGCAGGCCGGCTACCTCCCCACCAATGTCTACCACCGCGCCGCGGAGAAGAACCAGGTGGCTCCCACCCCTAAGCTAGGTGAGAAGGTGGTGTTCGCCCCCCCCACTTCATCAGGGGACTCAGCTTTCTGCTCCATCCCTTTGTCAGGGGTCTCATGTTCTTCTATGGACCGGACTTCCATGACCTGCCCCCAAACTCCTTCATGCATATATCGGCATTTATCATCGTTTGCGAGGCCTTCCTGCGGGTCGAACCACACTTCGACCGGTGGCTCAAGGTCTTCAACGTCAAGCCAAAGACCGTCACGGGCAAGCACGCAAACTGCGGAGGGGCGGTAATCAGCAAGCTCCCCTGTGTTAGATGTCCAACTTGCACCTTCATCGACACCATCAATATTTGGCAAAAGGAGTGGTTTTATATCACCGAGCCAAGGGAAGAAGGCCAGGTTGCTCTAGACAAGTTTAGATCCGTACCCCCCACAAGATTGACCTCATGGCTTTGGAAGGGTCTTGACTAGGGGTCGGATGCAGAGGTGGACAAGCTGCAGAAGCGCATCTCCGCGATGGTCAAGGCCAAGATCGAGTTGGTTAACGTGGTACAGATCATGCTTCGACACCATATCCTCCCCTACCAGCTCCGAGACTCCCTCATGTGGGCTTATCAACTTGATGACGAGCCTACTGTGCGCCAACTCTTCTGCACTACTCCTGAGAAACTGTGGAAGGCCTTATTCAAGCCCCGAAAGAGTTGGCCCACAGAGAAGGAGGATTCGGGCCTAAGCGCCGATAACCCTCCTACCTAGGTACGATATAATCGTAATTCTCTGGCCCTGTTTTATTGGCAGAAAGGGCTAAACACCTTTCTCCTTGTTTTTGCACAAATGCTTGAGCAAGGCCGAGGGAATCAACTGCCCGGCACCATAGCCTGAAGACCCCAGGTCGGAGCTGTTGGCGGAGATACTCGTCGAGGCGCCGTACACGGCGTCGGAGAAGAAGGAGAAGAAAAGGAAGAAGGTCAGAGAAGATCTCCACATAAGGGACCAGCCGGACGCTGCATTTGATGAAACCCATGCCTCCTGCAACCATGAGGAAGAGCATTAGCACGAGGAGGAGGGTGATTCCCCCCCCCCCCTCACAAGAAAGAGGAAGGTGTCACCGGATACCATGGAGGAGGTACCTCCTCTTGCCCCGACGAGGGCATGTTGGCCGAGGTTGATCCTGCCCAACGACAGATCAGACTCAGACGCTGAGTCCAAGGATTTCGAGAAGGTTCCTCAAAGGAACCTAAGGGTTAAGCCCCCAGCTCGAAGGTAAGAATATGAAGACTCCCTGAGCTATTTATGCCAAGTTTTTAATGTTATTAATGTCTGAGCGATCTTGATCCGCAGCCCACCGCACGTTCTCCCCACCGACCTAGTTTTGGACGGGGAGTCTCCACCCGCCGAGCTGGCGGAGAATGGGACTACGTCGCATCCCACACCTCCAGGGGTCGCGAAGGGTACCACAGAGGTGTCATCCTGCCAGGTTCCTTTGGAGGCGAACACATGCGGTGGGGGTGACGATATCATGGACAAGGTTAATGCCTCGGCTGCCGAAGATCGGAGGGAGGATCTCATCCCGTCCACTGAGGAGACCGGACAAAGGGATGTCCAGTCCCCTTCAAGGTCATCTCCGGAGCGCCCCACGCCTTCGGAGCTACCGGTTCAATCCCCGGTTAGAGATCAGGCTAACCAATCACCACTGACGCCACCGATGACTGGGTGGCCGGTCATGAAGGAGGCTCTATCGAGCGCCTCCATATCGGAGGACTTATGGGTGTGGTTTTGCAAGGCATCCAGTCCGTTGATAGCGGACTGAAGGAGGCCTTCAGTGGTCTCTTGATGGGCTTCCAGGTGATCCATGTAATGTTCTTTTCCTAAAATTATAATTTATTAGGTTTGTTCTATCGTTATATATAGCAGACCCCGAGCCCTGGGTGATTTTAGAAAAACTCACCCGGGGGTCAAATACAAATAACTGACCAAACAATGTATGAGACATTATTCATCCCATAATGTTCTTATAGCCCTTAAGAGGACCGAACATAGGGTCATGTTCTCGACAGTTTGGGGGTTTGAACCCATATAAACTGATAAATATGTGTTGTTTGTAGGCCTCGTCATCAGCGGTGGCTGTTAATGCCGCAGAGCTTGACGAGCTAAATCAGAAGCTCAACATCTCCAAAGAGGAGATCGACGCTCTAAACAAGAGGTTCGATGAGGCGCAAGTTAAGCCGACTTGTAATATCCGAGCTTTTCATCATTAGTGATTCACACTGTTGACTTAGTATAATTATGTGTTTATTGCTTACTCAGCCTCAGCAAAGGAGGTCGAGAAGCTCAAGGTCGAGCTGCTACAGACGAAGAAAGAGGCCATGGACGAGAAGGCAGCACCCGCGCTCTCCGCCTTAATAACCGCAAGCGCTAAGCATGAAGCCCAGGTGGAGGAGGTTCAATAGGAGCGCAAGGATGCCAGCCTCAATTGCGAGGCCCTTGTGCAGATGAGCAAGGAGCAAGCCACCGAGCTATCCACACTCAAGTCCGATCTCAAAAAGGAGCGGGTGGATAGGCGGTATTTTGAAGAACAGATCCGCCAAGCCAAGGCTATCGCAGATGGTAAGCCGTATTTACTAGAGTGTGCCTTCGGTGATAGCAGGTTCGCATTGCTCACCCAGGTGTGGTGTTCCTCATGCGCCTATTCGGATCTCCAGAAGAGTGTAGCGGACACGAACCAGCTCTACGCTTCACGAGAAGAAGGAGATGAGGCTCGACTCTTTTGGGTGCAATTTGAAGCCCCGAGCGCTCTCCTCTTCTCATCGAGCAGATGAAGCAGCTGATGAAGCTACACAGGATGGCAGAGTCGGCCATGAAGGATCTTTGCATCTGGCTATGGCCCTATGAGCCATTACAGAGCAGCTACTTTGGCCTGGTACGGAAGCTAAGCGACATTGCACCTCAGATTGACGAGTTAATGTGTTCTGCCTGGATCGAGGGAGCGCAGATGGGCTTTGCAAGGACCAAGGTGCACTAGTCGGGGATTGATCTGACCAAGATGGCTACCGCATCCCCGCCCCTAGAAAGGAGTATAGGTGCCCCGAGAGATACTTCTCCGCACAGATGGAGGGTGCTCGGGCGATAGAGGCTCAATGTTCGAAGGAGAAATTTTATGAATCGGCGCGTTGTAATGTGTCCGAAGAATTTTTAACGCTTTATCATGATGTTGTATGGTTTATCATGTCTTTGAAGTTTTGCATTCGCTATGACTCCCATGTCACCGTTTGATCTGAAAGTTGTGATTCATAGGCTTCAGCCCCCAGATAGATACTACGCGAGGTGTCTCTGCCTCCTCACTTTGACCCTTAGCCGAAGTATCTATGCCCGAAGGTGGTAGTGCGAGGGGGGACAAGGCAATCCGACTATGATGCTTTATTACTTTCACTTAGCCGAAGGAGCGTGAAAAAGGAACGTGGGGGCTGATGACTAGCACCCAGTGATTTGTGATGTTTAGATGAACCGTGGCTAGAGCCAGCATCACATGGTTTGTACGAGTACAAAACCCATTGTAAGACACGGAACAACCTCTAACGAAGTTTTTAGTATAACACTTATGCTCGGATTCGCAGACCGGTTCTCGCATACTACGACAGTCAGTTTTCAGCTTTCTCCCTTGAGGTGCTTGACCAGGCTAGCTGGAAACACAATCGCAGTGGTTCTCCCTTTTCCCTTTTAGCTGAACGAGCGGAACGTAAAGGGGCAAACACAGGAGTTGGGCAACCCAACTATTGACCCAAGAGATAGTTCGGGACCAATGCATATAAAGCGAACTCCAAAATGTCGAGCACACGATCGGTTGTGCTTAGGGCGATATTTTAAATTCGAGCCCCTGGTCTATTTACCGGTTGCATCATAATGCGTACCGAACAGTTTCGCAAGAAGGGTTGAGGAGGGAAGAAATAGAGTATGTAACAAAAAAGACAGCGAAGCGGCCATGCATAATGGTCTTAAATTTGCTCGATAACTCTTATTACTCAAATTGCTGAAGCCACTATTTACAGGTACGTGAAGATGAAATATAAAGTTTACAGGAGGGGTTGTACCAGGGGTCTTCGATGGGTGGCCTGATGTCCTCATATGCTCTATCGCCTGTCCACTCCTGTGCCTCCTAGGGAGTTGCATTCCTTTATGGGTGATATTGTTGGTGACCGAACCTTGGAAGGACAGCCTTGAGAAGTTGCCGAAGTATGGATAAACTTTACGCTTTAGCAGGTCCTTGATGGTACCTATAGTATGTCCGAAGACATGTATTATTGGTAGTAGTTCGGTCCAGCCGAATACTTATGCTTCAATGGTTGTTCCCCACTGCTTCCCATGGAATCTTGAGTGCAAAGTTGTGCCTTCTTGGCACGTGTTTCGCTGGCATTAGGGCTATGCAATGGGGAGAGTGTCCCTATTTCTGGGGAGAAGAAGGATCTAGGAGTTTGGGCTGAAACCGAGCTCGCTTGTCAACCTTACGTGCCTTTATGGAAGATTGCGGTGTTTGCTGATCACCATCATAATGGAATTTGGCCGCCAGGGCCAATGCATGTTCCTTAGTTCGGTGGGAGTGCTCTGTGTTGCCATTGACAGTAATGATCCCCTTGGGCCTGGGCATCTTGAGCTTGAGGTAAGCGTAGTGTGGGACAGCATTAAAGCGAGTGAAAGCTATACGTCCTAGCAAGCCGTGATAACCGCTGTGGAAAGGTACAATGTCAAAGATCAAGTCCTTGTTTCAGAAGTTATCGGGCGAACCGAACACTACTTCCAGGCTCATAGAGCTTGTGCACCGGGCTTCGATGCATGGGATTACTCCTTTAAAGGTAGTGTTGCTAGGTTTGATCCTTAACAGATCTATACCCATCTTTTTCATTGTGTGTGAGTAAATCCGATTAAGGCTACTTCCTCCGTCCATTAGGACTTTAGTGAGGTGATACCCATCTATAATGGGGTCTAGGACGAGGGCGGTTGAACCCCCATGACGTATACTGGTCTGAAAGCACAACATGCTCCCTTGGTGGTTTTGATAATTCATGACAACATACATTATCTCTTGGACTAATACTTTTATCAAGTGCATTTCAGATAATAGTCCACGGAGAGTTGGGTTGGCAAAGAGATTGTGGAAATACCCCCAAGATGCAATGAAATGGATTGGCAAAGCTTCAAGCAAGAGGACTCTACATTTTATATTTGTGAGAAATCACTTTGAGTCCATAGGAAAGCCAATACTATTAAAAGGAGGAATATTGAGAAATTCTTCATTCAAGGATCCCTAGCTCCAAGGAAAATAAGACTAATATTTGCCACAGGGAAAGAAGTTACATTCAATGATTCCCTCAGTTCTTTTCTATGAACCCCACTTTCAATGACCCTTGTTCTCAAGGATCCCTTCCTTATCAATGATCCATGTACCTACTCCTATCTTTGGCCTTTTTGTAAATTAATGCCAAAGGAAAAAAACAAAGCTTCATGCTAAAGGGAGAGTTACATGCTTATGCAAAGCGGGAGATATGATTTAGGGGGAGAGGAGAATATTAAAAGTTCAAGTTAGATATTCCTAAACAAGAGGGAGAAGAACGAAGTAAGGGGAGAAAATTCCAAGCACTCAATAATATTCTTGCTCACTTTAGATTTTTCTCACCCTATCCAATCCCAATATCTACATGCTGAGATTCAAGGGGATAGGATGAACTACCACTTTCATATCTAAGGGGAGAAAAGCTCTAATGGATTTATGCTAAAGGAGGAGACATATTAATCTTAAGGATTATCATATTTTATATGTTCTCCATATCTTGGTACCTTTTGAGTACTATTGCTTTTGATTAGTAGAATATTCTTGTGTTTCCTAACATTGTTTTCTCAAGTGTGTTTCTACTACTAGAATGCTCAAGAACTCAAGGTAAGTATATGCATCATATCCTTGATCAAGATGATCTCTTGCTTCTTGCACATATTGTTTGCAAGAGTGAAGTCTTGAACGAGGATACATCTCATTCATATATTTTGATGCATATAGACAAGATAAACATTACTCTTTGTATCCTTTAATCCATATGTGTGTCCATGCACTCCAAAGCAACTATCCTTTAAAGGACTGCACACATTTAGGGGGAGCAAATCTAAGTCATGTGTCTCTCAAAGTCTTCATTATATTCACACATATCTTTATTTGAAGCATTGATTGTATGTTGTCATCAATTACCAAAAAGGGGAGATTGAAAGCACAACATGATCCCTTGGTGGTTTTGATAATTCATCACAGCATACATTGTCTCTTGGAGTAATACTTTTATCTAGTGCATTTTAGATAATAGTCCACGGATAGTTGGGTTGGCAAAGAGATTGTGTAAATACCCAAAGATGCAAGGAAATGGATTGGCAAAGCTTCAAGCAAGAGGACTCTATATTTTATATTTTGAGAAATCACTTTGAGTCCATAGGAAAGCCAATACTATTAAAAGGGGGTAAAGTTTTGTTGGTGAACAAAAAGCTCATACGTGCACAACTGATACTCACCAAAGACACCCACAAACTCTCCCACCAAAGTTTATCCTAAGCCAAACACTCAAATCGGTGCAACCAACATTCCACATTCGGTGCCACCGATTCCAATCTCTAGACAGACTCGGCCAAACCCTAACCCTTCGGTACAACCGATACTGCTTTCGGTGCCACCGAGTTGGGCTGCCAACTTTCTGTTACGCAAGTTCACATTTTCGGTCCGTCCGAGAATGTTGAATCAGCGTCACCGAGAATGGGCATTCTGACCGTTGGTCACCTTATCGGTGCAACCGAGATTCGTATATTGGTCCCTCCGAGATTCAAAAGTTGTCACCTTTTGGTCACTTCGGTACCACTAAGATTAACACATCGGTGTCACCGAGTTGGTCATTTTATGTGTAATGG
This sequence comes from Hordeum marinum, assembly GCA_022496015.1. NCBI lineage: Eukaryota > Viridiplantae > Streptophyta > Magnoliopsida > Poales > Poaceae > Hordeum > Hordeum marinum. Next base: position 456,874,943 of record CM039676.1, on the reverse strand, counting down.
TTGGATTTTTGGGGATGCCTATATATGCCCCTTCACCACCACCTACTCGATAGAGAAGCACTCAGAACCATTCCATACCTATCCTATCAGTTTTCTGAGAGAGAACCACCTACCATTGTGTTGAGGTCAAGATCTTCCACTCCAACCATATGGATCTTGATTTCTAGCCTCCCCAAGTTGCTTTCCACCAATCCCATCTCTTCTAACAAGACATATCTGTGAGAGAGTGATTGTGTGTTGAGGAGTCTATCATCTTGGAGCACAAGAGCAAGGAGTTCACGACATTACGGAGCCTATTACCTTTTGGATGGTGGTGCCTCCTAGATTAGTTAGGTGTCACTTGGGAGCCTCCTACTTCGTGTTGTGGAGTGAACCAAGAATTTTCTAAGGGCAAGGAGATCACCTACTTCGTGAAGATCTACCCCAAGTAAGGCTAGTCCTCCATGGATGTAGGTCGTTATGGTATAGTCAAGGTTGCTTCTTCATGGAACCCTTCGTGGGTAGAGCCTTACATGGACTCTCGTGACCGTTACCCTCCGTGGGTTGAAGACTCCATGAACGTGGACGTGCGATAGCACCACCTATCGGAACCATGGGGAAAATCCTTACGTCTCCAATTGCGTTTGATCTTCATATCTCATCTCTCTACTTCATGTGTAATGTCTTTACTTTCCGCTGCTATACTTGTTGACATGCATGTGTAGGGTATATAGAATTGTTAGCCTTACTAAAATTGTTAAAATCTGCCAACCAAATAACTTGGGAAAAGGTTAGGTTTTAATTTTCTACTAGTAGTCTATTCAACCCCCCCCCTCTAGACACTCTTCTAGTGATCCCTCATGGTCGGGTGGTCACGTCGATCGAAGGTGATCAGGTATGCCGACCATGGGTTATACTTTGGGGCTACATGCTCTACGGCGTAGACCTCTCGAAGGGCGTGCTTCCTCTCATTTTTGGGTATGTGAGTGGCGTATATCATATTCACAGTTTTTACCTCCATAGGGAACTGCTTTTGTCCGCCATTGATCGGACCGCGGGGCTCATCATCGTCCTCGCTGCATGGGCCCTTGCCTTGCTCCTCGCCTGCGAGTTTGCCGGCCTGTTTGAACACCCAACAATTACGGTTGGTGTGGTTGGTGGGATTGTCTCAAGTGCCATGGATCTGGAAAGACCTCTCCATGATTTTAGCCAGCAGGGTAGGCTCATCGCGATTGTCTTTAGGAGGCTTCTTCCGCTGCCCGGGTCGGGAATTGCGAAAGCCGGCGTTAACGGTCGTGTCATCGGCATCACTATTGCTGTGTCAACGCTTATTTTTTTTGCATCTTGCTTTCCCATTTCCTTCCCGAACTTTGGAGGTTCTGAGGTCTTCGGGGTTGTGGCTCCGTCTTGCTAGCCAGTTATCCTCGCCCGAGAAAAAGCGGGTCATGACTAATGTAAGGGCGTACATTGTCCTAGGTTTATCCTGGCCGAGCTGGCGAGCCAGCCATTCATCCCGAATATTGTGCCTGAAGGAGGCTATTGCCTCGGCATCCGGGCAATCAACAATATGGTTTTCTTGGTCAAGAACCAATTCTAGAATTGCCGAGCGGACTCTCCTGCCTTCTGGACGATGTTGCTTAGGTCGGAGGAGTCTGGCAAATATACATAGGTGCCTTGGAAGTTAGATCGGAATGCATCATCTAGATCCTCCCAGCACCCGATGGATTTTTTGGGCAGGCTGTTTAACCACTGCCGAGCTGGCCTCTTAAGTTTTAGGGGTAGGTACTTGATGGCGTGGAGATCATCTCCTCACGCCATGTGGATGTGGAGGAGGAAATGATCGATCCATACTATTGGGTTAGTTGTTTCGTCGTATTGCTCTATGTTCACGGGTTTAAACCCTTTTGGGAACCGATGTTGCATCACCTCGTCGCTAAAACACAACGGGTGAGCGGCGCCTTTGACCCGGGCTATGTCACGCCGGTAGTCGGCGTCTGTTCTGGCCCGGGAACGTTCCCGACCTCTATTGTTGCGATCGAGTCAAGGCCGATACCCATCCCGTCTATCGGGGGAGTAACCTCTGGATCCGTAGATCGATCTCGTACGACCTGTTCTATAGTCCAGGTCATGTCGCAGGTCAAACCTATCATCAGGCTCTATTAGCTCTTTTCCCCTTCTGCGGGGTATCGTCGGCCTATAGCCGGTGTCGTCAGCCGTCCTATCTCGTCCTCGGGAAGGGTGGTCTGGTTGGTCATATGGAGTGTGTTTGGGAGACGGCGTATCAGTAAGCTCGTCATCGAATTGTGGCAGCAACCGTCAGCGTGGATAGATCTTGGGTTGGTCCAATATACCGGTACCATATCCTTCCTCAGCTGTTAGGACCCTCGTCCATCTATCGTTGAGGTTGTCCTGTTTGGCCTTAAGTTATCGTTCTTTTGCCTTCAGGCTTCGGGGCATGGCTATAAGCTGTTGCCTGAATTGTTCTTGATCTTCAAGGTTTTCGGGGATGGCGAAGTCTTCGGCTTCCGGGCTGTCCTCCTCCTCAAGAGGGGGGAGGTAGTTGTCGTCCTCGAAATTGTTTAGATCATCGAGGTTGCGCTAATCTTCCGACCTATCCTGGTCCTCTAGCGGATGTTATGGGATATTGGGATCGCCAAGGTCTTTCGGGGTATCTCCATCCCAAGTGCCAGCGATAGCTTCTCTTCCCTTTTTTTGCCTTTGATCGTTTGCGCGGCTTCCGACGCCTTGATGACGCTTCACCCGATTTGTCGCCATTTTTTTTGGGTGTGTGCTCGCCATTATCGGCTGGAGTGTCCACCATGTAGTCGTCGTAGGTGGAGGTGGCAGCCCATCGCCCGGTGTTAACAGGGGTTAAGCGCAATCTTCCTCATCCATGTCTTCTGCCTCCTCAGAGGCATAGTCCAACATATCGGTTAAGTCTTCGATAGCGGCTACGAAGTGGGTGGTGGGTGGGATGAAAAATTCTTCTTGACCCGCCTTAAGACCGATCTGAGCATGGATCGGGGTTGGGTCGTCAGTAATTTTCATCGACATGATCCGATTCAGAGCCTCGTTGAGTGTCGAGAGCTCGAGTGGGTCGACCTGCCAAAAGCTTTCAGAGTTAACCTCTGATGCGTCCGCACGAGAAGTGTGTTCGGCAGGAGCTGGTCCCCGGATATCCGGTGCTATGTCCAGATCCGAGCCAAAGGCAAGGTCATCGCCGGGGTTGGTCCCGTGTGCGGGATCGAAATCGAGATCCGAGGTTAAGGCCTCAGAGTCTTCGGGCGCGTTAGATGAGACTGCGAGCCCGGTGAGCGAAAGATCGCTCCGAGAGTCTACGGATAACTCTAGGTTCCCGAATCTGACCTCTTGATCAGGGGCGAAACTCCCGACCCAGCCCAGACGGCCGGTCGGGTCAGCGTGCGGCACAATGCTGCCAAAGGCGAAGATCTGTCCAGGGACAACGGAGTCCATGCCACGGACTTCTTCGTTGATGACAACGCGAGCCATCGATTCCTTTGGCGATCACATCGGAACTCTCAATGAAGCACCAATGTCGTTGTCAAAACCGGCGAATCTCGGGTAGGGGGTCCCGAGATGTGAGACTAGGATCGATGGTAACAAGGGACGAAGGAGACGATGTTTACCGAGGTTCAGGCCCTCCTATGGAGGTAAAACCCTACGTCATGCTCGATTATATTGATTATATGAAGGTTACAGAGTTGATCTACCTCGAGATCGAATAGCTAGAACCCTAGATGAGTTTTTGTCTCCTGTAGTCTAAAACCCTCCCGGTTTATATAGACACCGGGGGTACTAGGGTTTACACATGGTAGGTCTCCTGCCGAGGATGGAGATGTCGATTTCCCCGTCTTGACTTGAAGTGCACGACGCGCCTTCGGGACTTCCTTCTAGAATGTAGGCTCTCAATGTGTCCGGCCCTTCCCGTAGCAATCAGAGAACGGGCCATCGAGCCGGCCTATTAGGAGATAGGCCGACGGCCCGATGACCCCTTAGTCCAGGACTCCCTCAACTGGACCTTGAAAATTTTTCATGCATCAGCGGATATATGGATATGATATTCATTCTTTGTATTTCCTGGCTCTCACAATGACCTGAATGTGATGTCGAGATCACCACCGCTTTCTAGGCTTGTTGCCGGAGATGCTCCTCCTCGAAACTATATTTTAAATGTTCGTGAGTACACGATGGATTACAACCTTGTGGATGTCATCTGTCCCCCATGGGACACATTTATCAAAACAATTTTGCTTCCAAAAGATAACAACAGATCTCACTTTGCAACACGTCAAGACTTGACTAAGAAAGATGTGAAGAGAGATTTCGGTGTGCTTCAGAAGTGTTTTGCAAACATTCATGGTCATGCTTAGTATTGGAACTCCAAGGTTCTATGGCAAATAATGACTTGTTGCATCATCTTGCATAACATGATCATTGAAGGTGAGAGAGACAAGCCTGAGAACTTTCGATACATCATGAATGGAAATCCTGTAGAGCCAGAGCCTGATCCCAAGGATCTAGGCATTCCTCGAAGCACAATGTACGATCGAGAACCGACAAACCCATACCCAGCTCCAAATTAATATTGTTGAGCATCAGTGGCATATTCATAGCACTTTGGGGTGGTGCGTTTATCATGTTATTTACATCATATGAACCATGCAGTGTGTTTGAATTTGAATAATTTAGTTTGTAAAGTATGAATTTTAGGAATTATGTGAACATTAATTATTATGTTAGCTTTATATATGTGCTAGTATATAGTTGCAATGTAACTACATTTGGAATAATAGGGCAAAACAAAATTTTACTCCGCCAAATTTAGGGGATTGCCTTGAAACGACCAAAACTTAGAGGAGTATATACTCACAAATATTTACTCGGCCGTTTTTTGGAGGGTACTTAACCGTTTACTCCTCTATTTTTTAGGGGTTTGGCTAGACATGTCCAGATTCGGACATGGTCGCTCGACCAGCAGAGAAAATACGTGTGAAGCGATTTACATATCACAAGCGCATCCATACCACAAGAACACACTTTATCTGATTAGTAAAACACAGCCGTCGTGCTCACCAGAAAAGTACACAGGTTATCCCATTTTCCCCTACAATTTCTTAAAAGCCGTTTTTCCTGAAACAGAATCTATACAAACCTTAACAGCATAACAAATACATAACCGCACTACCAGAAATTCCCCATCACAACAAGAGCTAACAAAATATATTGATTAAATGGTTGAGGGTTTCTCTGCCTCTCGTCGACGCCGTCGCCGGTTCGCCTTGTCTCCGGTGGCCTTAGGACCATGACGACGTGGTGGATCCCGGCCTTTGCCGGTGGGAGGGCCCTGTTTTTAAATGTTGCTTTGAGTTTTGTTAGGTTTTAATTATGTCCTGCTCACAAAGACGAGATGGCGGCGGCTCTGTGGAGATGGAATAAGGTTTTCCTAGCTTTGCCCACGTTCCGATGATGCGTCTAGCATTGTTGGTGTATGTGCGGAGGTCTGTCTTCGGTGGATTTGTTCGGATCTGATCGTAGGTCCTCTACGTTCGTATGTCTTCTGATTGGATCCTTCTGATCTATGTTACTCTTCAAAGCCGTGCTAGTGTATCCAGTATATAGTAGAGACACGCGACACAGATGAAATTAATTCTGCATCCAGCTGAGAGTCCAGCTTTAATTGACTGGTAAATTTAACTAATACACAATTGATAAATACTGTACCATTCTACTCGCCTGAACATATGTATTGAATGAATGATACCGTTTTTTGTTCTAAAACATCTATCCAACCATACATGGAGAAGTAGCGTGCATAACCATTAAAACATGACTCTCTTTCTGGCAAGAAAAATAAAATGGTTGCTAGCAGCATTTTTGTCCTAAACGTTCAAGCAACCAGACACATAGAAGTAGCATAAACATTAGTAGTACTGAATTTGGATGACATATATGAATAACAAAATACTGTAGGCATTACTTCCACATTGTCATGACAACATCCTTTGCCACGTCCCATTCAGCTGGGAGGATTCTAGCTATGAGCTCCTTGAGAACAGATGGACAGCTGGATGTCAGATGCTCATAACCGTCACTTGCCATCATAGCCTTGAAATTGGAAGGAGAAGCAAGGAATTGCAAGCAAGCCTCTTTGAGACGATGGAAATCATGCTGCTCTGTTAAAGCCAAAGTGGTGGCCACCATGTTGGAATCGATGTGGGTGCACATTTTCTCCTCGCATATCAACTTCAGCCTCCCGATGTTGTACCTGTCAGCCGCCACTAGTAGATGGCTGGCCATCACTGCATCAAGCACTGGAGGAACCGAGTCGGTGTATATGAAGTGGAGCAAGGACTTGAACACATCAGCCTCCATGTCATATATTTCAATAGGACTAGCATTTGAACTCTCCTTCATGGAGCTGAAGAGAGCTTCGAAGACGGATGACCGAGCTGCGAGGACACACCTGTGAGCGGAGAATGTTTCTATGCCGACCTGAAAGGTGAGGTCTGCTGCATCCTTGTTCGTGAGCAGGTCGCCGAGATGCTTGTGTAGGTCACTTGGAGGAACCCTTGTTTCTTCGCCGTGGATGACACTGGCATCGCACCTAATGGTGAGACAGTCATCTATGAGATGCACTGATCCCTCTAGATCAGCCTTCTTGATAAAGTCATGGTAACCCCAGTTACCATCTTTGCTTGGGAAGGTACGCACAGGGATGTTACGGGTGTATGAAGGCACCGGTTCCCCATTCTTGTCAAGTACACTGAACATGTATTTCGTCTTCACATCTTTGGCATCGGCAGATTCAGGACGTAGATAAATAGAGATGAAATGGGCATAATCCTTGGGGTAACCGTTTGGGTAATATTTCACGGCCCAGTCGTAGCCTCCAACACTGATAGGTTCAGTCTTCACGCACTCACCGTTCTTGAGTAGCGCCTTGGCTCTCGAGTATCTATCTACCTTGAGCACATACGACCTCTCTTCGGATCTAGGTACCATGGCAGCAGAAATTTTGCAATGCTCTGCCATTTTGAAGTTGGGCTTGGAGGAAGATAGAAGAAGACTGGCGAGAGTAAAGATTCCTTTGCTGCGTCTATCTATATATAGAGAGAGGTAGGTGTACTCGGGAAGTTAAATCCATTCGTTTCACATTCACTGAAACGAAAACAGTAACCTGTTCACACTTCGATCCAAGTAAATTTTCTGCATGTCATTTACTACTCGTTTGCTTTGACGAGGAGACGCCATTGTATTGTAGCGCTCCGTTGGTGGAAGGCGAAATGGGTGCAAGGTGGAGCATTGTCAGACGAAATGCTTTGTTTGTACAGAGGGTTGAATTGTTGACTCAGGTGAGGTCACGCGTGTATTGCATCGGCAGATGAAAAGGTCCTACTGTCTCCATGTTTTTTTTTCGGAAAACAAGGAGACAACGAGAATATATATCCAGCCGACTCTGTTTTGAACAAGATCTGCAACAGAGGACCTATTCGTCAGGTTGGTGTTTGCGCGGCCAGAAAATACTGTCTCCTTTCCAAATTACTCGAACAGATAGCACTGATATGGCTTGGAAAATTTGATGGTCTGTTATGACCTGCACTGAAAAGGCAATATAATTCAGAAGCATCTTGACACTTTGGGCAGGCAGAAGAACATGCATGGGGAGTGTTGGACCACCAATGACAGTAGTACTATAGTCCAGCTGAACGTAAAGACCTGAACTACATCATCCACACCACAACAACATTTTGGAGAATGTTTTAACTGTACTCCAACACAACAAACTTTTTCATCCTCCCAAATGCATCATATATTTTGGAGACAACTACAAAAACCTTCCCTAAAAAAATTTACAAAGCCTGGTTCCCTCTACAATCCCTTTGAAGTCGATTTTTCTGAAACTGAAACCGGACAAGCCCTCGACAGTCGACAGCATAACCAGGAATAAGGACAAAGCTACTGAGCGGTACCAAAAATATTCACACGGCCTTAAAAAAAACAATATTCAGAGGGACTGAACCTTCTGTTAGCTAAATTTATGACGTCTCATTGGTTATTATTATCGAAAGAAACTTTCGTCCCACTTTATATATAAAGCAACGGTCAACAACATTTCGATACAAACGCACACCAACACAACACACCCACACACCCAAGATATGATACATATGTGTTGATCGCAGCAACAACATCCTAGCACTAGAAGAGCAAACATCCTAGCACTAGAAGAGCAACTGGGGGCTTAACCGGCAACACATCACCGCGAAGAGATAAAGCCGCATATGACAAACCGTGGGCTCCAAGGCGACACCTTTAAGAAGGATACGACACCGGAGCGCCGCCACCGCCCGATCCGAGGATCAGAGTTTCCCCTGGAGCAGCACGACGGGCGATGAGAGACGCGACAACGCCTTCAAGAAGGAAACAAGCTTCGCCGCCGTCGGCATGTCCAAAGATAGAGTAGGTTTTCACCCCGGCCAACACTCATCGCCACTGATCGCCACACCCCAACTACCATGTCGCCCACATGGCCATGGCCACCGGGCAGCACCAAGCCACGAGCTCTGCCCATGAGCACCGCGCAACCACCTCCAGGGTCGTCGTCCCGGCATCCTAGACCTTGAAACCACCTCATCCGAGATCTGCCGCTACCCCAACCAAAGAGACGAAAAAGGACCCCTCCTTCGGCTGCCCCCGACGCCGAGACCCAAAGGCCGGCTAAAACTAGCCTCCATCAACTCATCATGCAGCACCAGGCGTGATACAAGTTTAGTCCGTGTGCGAGACGAGGTCGGTCCTGTTGCACTGTGCGCGAGACGAGCTCGGTCCTGCCGCACCGGACGCGAGACGGTTGATGGACCGCAACTGGGAGTGGGTCAGCCCTTTGACAGAATTACTGCGAAGCGAAGGTCAACACGATCCAACCGCAGACGAGCTGACGCCGGGGTAAAGCCGGCCATCGCCGCGTGCAAAGCCGCCGAGCCACCGTGTAGCACCGCGCCTCCATGAAGCCACCGCCCGTGCGCCGGACCTCCCCACATCGCCGCCCACGGCCGGAGCACCAGCCACGCCAGGCCGCGCTGCCCAACCCGCGCCGCCCATCCCGATCTCGAGCCAAATCCAGGACGCCGGGCACGCATCCACCACAACCTGTCGCCACGGCCGACCCACCTCCATCGCGCCGCTCCCCGCACCAACTGTAGAGGAGCGATGCCCGCTGAGCGCGCCTCCTCCACGCCACCCTGCCTGTCCCCTACAGCCACGACCCGCGCCGCCCGCATGCAACCGGCTGGAGGCGCCCCAACCTAGATCTGGATCGAGATCCACACCGCCGCTGCCCCGCGTAGGACCACACCACCTGACCCCACTGCGTAGACGCCGCAGCAAGAGCACACGACCACGCCGCCAGCGAACCCGCGCGCCTCGCCACCACCGTGCCCCACGCCGAGCGCCGCGGCCCCGCCGACCACCGCGGCCCGCACCGCGCGCAGTGAGACGAGGAGGAAGGAGAGCCCCGCCGCCGCTGACACGGACTGGCTGCGTCCTCCGGCAGCGGCGAGGAGAAGGAGAGGCAGGGGGTGGCCAAGGGCGGTGGCGCGTAGGGCTTCGCCCAGCCGCTCGCGGGAGCGGACACGACGAAGCGCTTCCCCTCTAAAAAAAATTCACATTTCCCTCTGAATATTGCTCTCCACGAGAAATTGTGTATCCTCTGCTCACGTCCGGTCTTCGTATGTCATAAACGCGTCTTAATCTAAACTTGCCATTATTCAAAAGTGGTTGTTTTTAGTCATAAAATTAAGAAATTTTGGTAGTTTTGATCACTTTTTAAAATGTGATAGTTCTGTGAGGAGCATATCCCAAATGTGGTTGTTTTTTTGTCAAACACTCGCTATCAAGGTCAGAATATTCTATTTTGTGGTCTCTGCATCGAAATATCGACCAAATGCACATGGAGGAACACTGACAGCCCGTCTTTTTCATTTTTGTTTTTGTTTTGTTTTCTTTACCAGTTTTATTTTTGGTTTTTTCCTTTTTCCTTTTTATTTTTCAAACAATGTTCAATTCTTTTATATGTAGGCAGAATTTAGAAATGCCACATTTAAGAAAATTTCATGTTTGGAAAGATCATAATTTTAAAGATTGTTCATGCTTATAAAATGTTAAAATTTTCAAAAAGAATGAAGCTTAAAAATGTTTAAGGATTTCGAAAATATATCTGGAACTATAAAAAAATGGTCATTAAGATTTTTTTTAAATTGCCTTTTTCAAAATTACGAGCGTCATTACGCTAAATTTTAGCCGGAACACTGTTAAAGTTTTGGTGTCGCACCGTGGATGGAAGAAGATATAGGTTGGTGGCGGCAGTTTCAGGGAAGAGTTGGCGGCGTCCGACGTAACAACTCGCAAATGATGGATCAGTTTGTTGTGATCGCACCTCATGGATCTAGCTAGGATTTTGCCGAGTTTCTGATAGAATGAACTCGGCGAAGTATTAAAACTACGGACAAAACGCGATTCTAGTACTGACAGTTTATCCTGTTTTCCCCTACAATTAATTTAAACCTGATTTTCCTGAAACTGAATCCATACGAACATCAACAGCGTAACAAGTACTCTCACAAAAAAAAAGCATAACAAGTACACAGCTGCACTACCAGCAAAGCCCCATCACAACAAAATATATTGATAGTTAAATGGTTTAGGATTCGCTTCAACAATAGAAAAGAATTGAGGATTACAGTTTTTTTCAATGAAGGGAGTACATTAATATCAAGATGATATAATTACACCCGGCCTCTGTGACAACATAATGTCTAAAGTCACATCAAGATTCCACAGCGCCAAAAGATAAAAGGAAGAGAAAGAAAACAAAGTCCCCGCCGAAACAATTAGAGAGTCAGCAGCAGCAAGAGCAATGGTGACGCCACCTAAACTTCGAAAATGAATGAAGTCTGCCAGTGTTGTCATCCCCACTCAGCACTTCTGCAGTTCGACATGTGTGCTTCACCTAATCCGCTACGAGAACACCTTGGAATCATCAAAAAACGAACGACATGATCTCCCCATCAACACCTTGGATACGGCGGCACCGAACTAGCCCAATCGGATCCAAGGCGAACAGGCGGCGACACTGGCCTTGGATATCGCCATCGACGACATCGGCACAACGGATCAAACCACGTAACGAAGACAGATCAGGCAAATTAGCCCATGGCTCTGTGTACCATAGTGTTGATCCGGTGCCAGATCCGTGCACGACCAACACTCTGTCTCCTACGCCCAACTCATGATGGCGCCGGTGGAGTCCTGCATCGGCCCTGTGCATCAGATCTACGAAAGACCTTGCTCCCAGATCCCAGCGTTGGAGGATTCCCGCACTAGATCTCAGATAAATCGGGACGAAGTCGTTGCATGGCGGCGTTGGTGGAGTGCCGCTCCTGCGCATCTCCTCGCAAGGCCTACCTGGATCGAGCCGGGAACCGGTGATCCTGGCCAGCTCGAAGGCCGAAGCCCGAGGCCGTGGCGATCTGCTGGTCCTCCAGAACAAAGGGCGGCGGCGGCCGAGCACGCTGGGACGAAAAAAGAAAAACCGGAAAAAAGGGGGCACCCCACCACCGCCGTCCACCGGAGGCGGCAGGGTGAACGAGGCGGCGGAGACTGGGCTCCTAGGTGGCGGCTTGGGACCCCCGGAGTCGCCCTTGGAGGCGACCTGGGAGGTTGTGGTTCTTGGTCTGTCGAAGAAGAAGTGACAGAATTGGAATTTGGCTGACGAATCTGATCTTAAAATGGGAGAGATTTTCACTTTTCGGCCTCTACATCAATTAGGAATGCATACAGCCATTTTAGTATGAGTATCAAGATAATCATGATCATCAGATTCTTTTTAAATAAATATTAAGATATTTTTTTATGAGTGGTTTCACCACACGTCAAGCTTGATCCTCCCTAAATGGGAGAAAACCCCTTGTGCATCACCTTGGGCTTCACAACCGGATGCCCAACCACTGAGCCAAGGCTCTCTTTGCATTGAGTTTTCTTTTCTGCTTAGTTCTTTAACCTCAGTTACATCAGTTTACATTCAGTTTTTCAGTTTTCAGTAAAGAAGTAGACATGACTGGACAGAAATACAGAACACAAGTAACACAAGCATCTAGTAGTGATGCACGGCAACCTACCAGAGGTGACTCCCCTCCACAAAACAAAAACCTACCAAAGGTGACTAATTCTACCGGTAATAAGCTAGGCTGGGGGTTTTGCGTTGTCATAGCCTAACCAAGTCGAGTTGTTGTATCCATAGATAAGACACGCGACACAGATGAAATTAATTCTGCATCCAGCTGAGAGTCCAGCTTTAATCGACTGATTAGTTTAAGAAATACACAATTGATAAGTACTATACCGTTCTATTTGTCTGAATACATATATACATTCTTTGTTCTAAAACATCTATCCAACCATACATAGAGAAGTAGCATGCATAACCATTAAAACATGACTCTCTTGTTGGCAAGAAAAATAAAATGGTTGCTAGTACATTTTTGTTCTAAACGTTCAAGCAACCAGACACATAGAAGGAGGATAAACATTAGTAGTACTGAACTTGGATGACATATATGATAACAATAATGTGGGCATTACTTCCACATTGTCATGAGATCATCCTTTGCCACGCTCCATTCAGACGACAGGATTCTAGCTATGAGCTCCTTGAGAATAGATGGGCAGTTGGATGTCAGATGCTCATAATCGTCGCTTGCCATCATAGCTTTGAAATTGGAAGGAGAAGCAAGGAATTGCAAACAAGCCTCTTTGAGACGATGGAAACCATGTTGTTCTGCTAAAGCCAAAGTCGTGGCTACGATGTTGGAATCCATGTGAGTGCACAATTTCTCCTCGCATACCAGTTTCAGCCTGCCGATGTTGTACCTGTCTGTCGCCACGAGTAGATGATTGGCCATCACCACATCAAACGCTGGAGGAACCGAGTCAGTGTATATGAAGTGGAGCAAGAACTTGAACACATCAGCTTCCACGTCACATATTTCAATAGGACTAGCTGTAGTAGAACTCTCCTTCATGGTGCCAAGGAGCTCCGCCTTGAAGACGGACGAGCGAGCAGCGAGGACACAACTTTGGGCTGCGAAAATCCGTGTACCAACTTGAAAGGTTATGTCTGCTGCATCCTTGTTCTCGAGGAGGTCGCCGAGATGGCGGTGCAGGTCGCTTGGAGGAATCCTTGCTTCGCGGAAAAAGTAGACATGGCGTATTAAGGGCGCATGGCAACCTACCAGAAGTGACTGATTCTATTTGCTAGAGTTTCTCTACCTGTACAGGCTAAGCGCTCCGGGTTTTTCTTATACGCCTTAAGAGTTCAGACAGCGTTCAAGAACAGCCTTGTTGAAAATTTCAACAAGAGATCTCGTTGATTTAATCTCCCCTTTATTCAAAGCATCAATTATCAGAATCATAAGAGGTACAATTATTCTAAGGAACTAATTTATCAGATTCTAAGAAAGGACACAAATTCCTTTCCATTCCATGATCGATAAGTACCATTCTACTCGTCTTAACATATATACTGTATTTGAATGCATGATACTAATTAACATTCTTCATTCTGAAAAAGATCCATCCAACCATACATGGAGAAAGTAGCATAACCATTAAAACAAGACTCTCTTTCTAGCAAGAAAAAAGCGATAATAAATTGGTATGTAGGAATTACTTCCACATTGTCATGAAAACATCCTTTGCCACGTCCCATTCAGCCGGTAGGATTCTAGCTATGAGCTCCTTGAAAACAGATGGGCAGCTAGATTTGAGATGCTCATAACCATCGCTTGCCATCATAGCCTTGAAATTGGAATGAGAAACAAGGAATTGCAAACAAGCCTCTTTGAGACGATGGAAACCATGCTGCTCTGCTAAAACCAAAGTGGTGGCCACCATGTCGGAATCGATGTGAGTGCACAATTTCTCCTTGCATATCAGCTTCAGCCTGCCCATGTTGTAGCTGTCAGCCGCCACAAGTAGATGGCTGGCCATCCCCATGTCAAGCACTGGAGGAACCGAGTCGGTGTATATGAAGTGGAGCAAGGACTTGAACACATCAGCTTCCATGTCATAGATTTCAATAGGACCTGCGGAAGAACTCTCATTCATGGCGCGAGGAGCTCCGCCTTGAAGACGGATGACCGAGCTGCTAGGACACACCTGTGAACGGAGAATGTCTGTCCACCGACTTGAAAGGTTAGGTCTGTTGAATCCTTGTTCTTGATCAGGTCGCCAAGATGTCGGTGCAGGTCGATTGAAGGAACCCTTGATTCTTCGTCATGGATGACTGTGACATGGCACCTGATGGTTAAACAATCATCTGTGAGATGCGTCGATGCCTCTAGAGCAGCCTTATCGACGAACTGATCGTACCCCTGGGATGAATCTTCCCCTGAGAAGGTACTTATAGTTTTGGAGGTACGGATGTAGGAAGGCACCGGTTCTCCATTTCTGTCAAGTACACTGAGCGTGAATTTCGCCTTCACATCTTCGGCACCAGTAGATTGAAAAAGTAGATAAAGAGATATGTAATCAGCACAATCCTTGGGGTAACCATCCTGCTCTTGAGTATCTATCCACCTTGAGCACACACGATGTCTCCTCCGTTACAATGGCAACAGAGGTCTTGCAGCTCTCTGCCATTCTGGAGGCGAGTTTGGCGCTATAGCATGGAGTAGAATGGAAGACTAGCGAGCGAAGATGTTCATGCGTCCATCTATATATAGAAGCACACTTGGTTAGATAACTCCATCCGTTTCACATTGAGTCAGACGAAATCAGTGGCTTGTTCGCACGCACCTCCATCTAGATGTAAACTAGCCGCCTGTCATTTACTACTGGTTTACCTTCACGAGGAGACGACAATGCACCCCGAGCCTTTTCATCTACCGATGCAATGCATGCAAACATTACTCCACACATGTCAATGTGACCCCAAATCGATAATTTAACCTTTCAGTGCACACACAAAAAACGTTTCATTGCTAGATGCTTCACATTCCAGAAATGGCACGACGCTTTTTAGTGAACAAAATCAGCAGCAAAATTAGCCAGGTTCATGTTCGTGCGACCAGAAACTATGTGCTGGCGATTTTCTGGAACAGAAAGCATTACAGAATGATCATGGTAGAATTCCGAAGCTGCTTGACCGATTGGGATACCAATGATAGTGTAATTCAGCTGAACGTAACAACTTGAAGGCAAATGATACTCGACCGTAACAAGAGACTTTGAAGAAAGTTTTCACTGTACTCAACTTTTTCGCCATCCATTTTCCCTAAGATAACAACCACTCTGTATTTAGCAAACAACAGAACTAGTACCACGGTTGGACTTTATCTTTATGTTGTACAACCACCTTATCTCTCTCTTTCTCTCCAAGTTGTAATCTCAAACAACCAATGTATGTGCTATAACACGGAGGTGTGTCCTGTTAAACAAGATGTAATGTAGTATCTTAGAAGCTTCGGTTTAGGCAGGTTGTTGATGCCCGATGAGGTTTATCTCTTCCTAAACCGTAGCGTGATCTATCTCCTCCTTTTCTTGTTTCTCAAGCTTGTAATCCCAACCATCTTGTATGCGCTATTCAGGGAGGTGCGCCCCTGCTATTTAACACGTGTCGCGTCCCTCTAACGAGGTAAGACGCTTCCCGCAAGTCGCACATGGTATCAGAGCCACCTCTTCCAATCTCTAGCTCTCCACAAACCCTAAACCAATCTCAAGACATGTCTTCCTCCGGCGCTTCCTAGCCTAGCCTCAATGGGGAGGTTACGGAGAAGCTTTCATGCACCAACTACGTGTTGTGGCGCACTCAAATCACGCCGCAGCTAAGGGGTGTTGGTGTCTTCAGCTATGTCGACGGCACCATGCCAGAGCCGGCCAAGTTTCTCGCCGCCAAGGATAAGGACGGCAAAGAAACCGCTGAGCCCAACCCTCTCCACACAATCTGTGTCAGGGAGGACCAGCAGGTACTCGGCTATCTGCTCAACAACCTCACCAAAGAGGTGTTGATCACGGTGACCGCGGTCACCACGGCGCGCGCGCTCTGGGTAGCGCTGGCCGGCATGTTCTCGTCGCAGTCTCTCAGCCACATCAACAACATCCGCACGGCCCTCATCAACGCACAGAAGGGCAACCAATTGATGGCCACATACTTCGCTCACCTGTGCGGCCTCGCAGATGAACTCGTCGCGACAGGAAAGCCGATCCAAGATGATGAGCTGATCTCATATCTTCTTCATGGGCTGGACATGGATTACCAGCCCCTTGTCTCCGCCCTCGACGCTCGCGTCACTCCAATCACCCTCGACGAGCTATATGCCATGCTCAGCAACTTCGATCAACAGATCACCCAGTTTCATAGCTAGGGCGGCGGCTTCAAGTCCTCCGCAAACACGGCGACTCGCAGACGTGGTGGTTTTTCCTCCCGTTCCCGTGGCTCCTCGCACTCCAAGGGCAAGCCGGGCAACTCCACCAACACCCCTCGTAATGGCCGCCCCTCCTCCACCAACAACAGGGGCCACCGCGGTGGGTCTAGTAAGACTCGCCAAGATGTTGTTCGCTGCCAGATATGCGGCAAACGTGGGCATACTGCCAAGGACTGCTAGTACCGTTTTGACGAAGATGAAACCTCCTCCGATGATGATGAGAAGGTTGCTACTGCCGCCGACGGATCCTACAGTGTTGACACAAACTGGTACCTGGACAGTGGTGCAACAAACCATCTCACCGGTGAACTTGAGAAGGTAACTCTCCGGGAGAAGTATCATGAAAAGGATCAGATCCACACGGCCAGTGGTGCAGGTATGCAGATTCATCATATTGGTAATTCAGTTATTCATACCCCCTCTCGCAAAATTCATCTTAAGAAAATCTTGCATGTTCCTAGTACACACAAAAATCTTCTTTCTATTCATCGCATCACCCTTGATAATCATGTGTTCATTGAGTTTCATCATTTTTTCCTTTTGATAAAGGATCTGGCCACGAGGAAAGTACTCTATCGAGGTAGATGTGTTCGAGGGCTTTACCCGTTGATTCCGGAGCTTAGAAGAACAAATAAACAAGCTTGTGGTGCTATCAAGCTTTCGTCCACACGATGTCACGATCGTTTAGGACATGCTTATTTTTCCCTAGTTGAACGTTTGCTTAGAAAGAATAAGCTCCCATTTGTTCGTGAGCGTGACGTTGAAACTGTTTGTGATTCTTGCCAAAGAGCAAAATATCATCAATTACTCTATCCTATTTCCATTAGTGTTTCTACTCGCCCTTTGCAATTAATTTTTTGGATGTCTGGGGTCCTGCTCCTAGCTCAGTTGGTAGGCACACATATTATGTCAGTTTAATTGATGACTACAGTAAATTTTCTTGGATCTACCTTCTCAAGAAGAGATTTGAGGTGTTTCAAGTCTTTAAAAATTTCCAATCTCTTGTTGAACGAAATTTGATAGCAAAATTATTGTTGTTCAATCTGACTAGGGAGGGCAATATGAAAAACTTAATTCCTTCTTCCAGACCCTTGGCATCTCACATCATGTGTCATGTGAGATGCCCCCATGCTCACCAACAAAATGGGTCTGACGAACGAAAACATAGACACATAGTGGAAGTTGGGCTTGCCCTCTTGGCAGGAGCCTCTATGCCCCTCAAATTCTGGGATGAAGCTTTCCTCACAACTGTTCATATCATTAATATGTTGCCAAGTCGTGTCATTCATGGTGAAACACCTATAGAACAACTCCTTCATGTTAAACCTGACTACACTTCCCTACGTATGTTTGGCTGTGCCTGTTGGCCCAACCTTCGTCCCTATAACAATCGAAAACTTATGTTTCGATCCACCCAATGTGTCTTCCTTGGATACAGTGCACAGCACAAAGGGGTCAAGTGTCTTGATGTCTCTACTCAACGAGTTTATATTTCTCGCGATGTCGTTTTTGATGAGACCAAATTCCCTTTCTCGGATCTCCACCCTAATGCTGGTGCTTTGCTTCATAAGGAAATTCTCCTACTACCACCACATCTCACAAATAGTGCATCGGGGGACCATAACTGTGTTGACCATATGATCACTAATCCGCTCACTGAGCTGCATGAGCCTCTTGATGTTGCAGGTACTCCCCCGGATGACACCAGTCACGAAAACACCGCATCAAATTATGCAGATGGGCATTACTCATGTGCCGCGGATCAGGGAGCAAATCTCCCTCGGGATCGCCGCCTGGGAGCGCGTCAGGTGCGCCAGGCAGATCTGCCTCGGGATCGCCGCCTAGAAGCGCGCCAGGTGCTCCATGTGCGCCAGGCAGATCCGCCTTGGAATCCCCGCCTGCCGATGTGCATGCTTTGTGCCCGGCGCCTCCAACCGTGCGACCACACCAACACCTGCCTCACGCGTCGTCCCCGACCCGCTCCAATCCAGCCTGGCCACGTGTGCGCCGCTCACGGGTGTCTGCTATCGGGGTGAATCGGCCTGCTATACGCATTGGTCGACAGTCTCGACTCCACCGCCTGGCGCTAGCGGGGCCACGCTGTCCCGAACCAATGATGACTCCCATGCGGCAGGATCTTTTGCGCCTCCTACGCGTTTGGCTACGACGCCCGCGACCACAGACGATCCGCCTGCTCAAACCGCGGCTTCCGACGCTCCCTCTGTCCCCGAATCTGCCTCGGGATCGCCGCCGGTGCAGCCAACTCCTGTTGCTGTGACAGGATCATCTATGGCTGAAAACTCTGTTGCATCGTCTCCTCGTCGTACGCGTCTGCAGAAAGGGTAACTAAACCTGTTACTATAAACATATCATGAAATATGGGATGGTTTGCTCTACAGGTGAACCAGGTGAACCCCACACACTTGAAGAGGCACTCGGTGATGAAAATTGGAAGAAAGCCATGACAGAAGAATACATGGTTCTCAAGAGAAATAACACATGGCATTTGGTTCCTCCACAACAAGTTAAAAATCTTATTGATTGCAAGTGGGTATTCAGAATTAAAAGGAAGTCTGATGGAACCATTGATCGTTACAAAGCACGACTTGTGGAAAAAGGCTTTAAACAACGGTATGACATAGATTATGAGGATACTTTTAGTCCTGTTGTAAAAGCTGCCACCATTCGTCTTGTCCTGTCTATTGCTGTTTCTAGGGGCTGGAGTCTTAGACAGCTAGATGTACAGAATGTGTTTCTCCATGGCGTTCTGGAAGAGGAAGTTTACATGAAACAACCTCCTGGGTTTGAGAACAAAGATTCTCCTTCTCATGTGTGCAAACTTGATAAGGCACTTTATGGGCTGAAGCAAGCTCCAAGGGCATGGTACTCACGTCTCAGTCACAAAATGCAAACACTTGGCTTTATCCCTTCAAAGTCTGACACCTCTCTGTTCATTTACAATAAATGCAACACACAAGTATTTGTTCTCATATATGTTGATGAAATTATTGTTACAAGCTCCTCTAATGAAGCTATAGTTGAAGGATCTTGGTGCTGAGTTTGCTCCGAAGGATCTTGGAAATCTGCATTATTTTCTAGGGATAGAAGTGAAGCAGCATGCAACTGGAATTCATCTCTCTCAGGAAAAATATGCCATAGACTTGGTTCACAAGGCTGGACTTCAAGGTTGCAAACCTTCACTTACTCCATTATCAAGCTCAGAGAAGTTATCTCTTACAAAGGGCCAAGCTTTGAGTCAGGATGACAACACCAAATGCAGGAGTCTAGTAGGTGCCCTTCAATATTTGACACTTACGAGACCTAACATTTCATTTGCTGTTAACAAGGTTTGCCAGCTCCTTCATGCACCTACTATTGTCCACTCGACAGCTGCAAAACGTATAGTTAGATATGTCAAAAATACTCTCAATGTTGGTCTCAATTTTAGCAAGTCACCTTCTACACTTGTTAGTGCCTTCTCATATTCTGACTGGGCAGGATGTCTAGATGACAGGCATTCCACTGGTGGTTTTGCTGTATTTTTTGGTCCAAATCTCATATCATTGTGTGCCAGAAAACAAGCAACTGTCTCTAGGTCAAGTACAGAGGCAGAATACAAGGCACTAGCAAATGCTACGGCTGAAGTGATATGGGTCCAGTCCATGCTAAAGGAGCTTGGTGTCCAAAGTACAAAACCTCCCTGGTTGTGGTGTGACAATCTAGGTGCCACTTACCTATTAGCCAATCCAGTATTTCATGCACACACTAATCACATTGAAATTGATTTTCACTTTGTCAGAGAAAGAGTTGCTCAAAAGAAACTTGAGATTCGATTTGTACATTCCAGAGATCAAATTGTAGATGGGTTCACGAAGGCATTGCCTACAAGAAGTTTTGGGGTTTTTAAGCATAATCTCAACTTGATGAAGTTGTGATTAAGGGAGGATGTTAAACAAGATGTAACGTAGTATCTTAGAAGCTTCGGTTTAGGCAGGCTGTTGATGCCCGATGATGTTTATCTCTTCCTAAACCGTAGCATGATCTATCTCCTCCTTTTATTGTTTCTCAAGCTTGTAAT
This sequence comes from Hordeum marinum, assembly GCA_022496015.1. NCBI lineage: Eukaryota > Viridiplantae > Streptophyta > Magnoliopsida > Poales > Poaceae > Hordeum > Hordeum marinum. Next base: position 456,854,384 of record CM039676.1, on the reverse strand, counting down.
CCCAACCATCTTGTATGCGCTATTCAGGGAGGTGCGCCCGTGCTATTTAACACATACCGCGTCCCTCTAACGAGGTAAGACGCTTCCCGCAAGTCGCACATGCCCCACTGCCCCTGCCTATGTACACGCACAACGTCCAGTCTCGATGAGATTGAATGTGATTGACGGCTGGCAGATGAAGATTTTTTCTTATTGGTTTAAACTGAATTACAACACACGATCCCAATGTCTACAATACATACACAACAACCATAGTTTGCATTCAAAATTTTCAGCTTTCAGTGCAAAAGTAGACATGACCGGTAATAATCGGACAAAACGAAGTAAGACAAACATCCGTAGAGATGTTTTGAGGACCTAGATAACTTACCACCGTGGTCAGTCGATACAAGTCACGGCAACAATGATGAAGCCTGCCACGACCAGAGGCTCATGTCGTTTGGTCATTTTCCATTGATTCTCTTGGTAGCCTCATTTGCAATGGTTTTTGATGGTGAAAGGCATATTTTTGAAAATTCTGGTTGGGTTTGATCGAGTAGTATAATTCGGAAGCACATTTACCATTTGGAACACCAATTATTGTTTATTCCAGCCGAACGTAACGACCTGGAACCAATGATATTCGAACGCCACAAGAGATTTTGTAGAATGTTTTCATTGCACTCAAACACAACAACTTTTTATCCCACCATTTTCTCAAAAGAACACCACGCTATGGCACACTTAAACGTCATTTTTCCACCAGAATATATACTACAACAGTTGCGCTTAACAGAAATTACAATACAGAAACCATCCCAAAAAATACTAAACCTGTAGTTTTCCCCTACAATCTCTTTAAAACCGGGTTTTTCTAAAATTAAATCCGAAATTATGAAAAAACCTCAACAGCATAATGAGTGGGACTCAACAGCTTGGTGAAAAGTTGCGACGCACACATGGACAGGGAAGCTCCTTCGTGCACCCTATGTGGAAAATATTATGGAGAGTCAAATTACCTGTGAGGTGAAGCTCTTTATCTGGCACTGCCTATACGGAACAATTGGGCTGGATTGACATGGGTATAGTATGTACTATAGCATTTCAGGACGTTGTCGCTACAACCTGGTTGTACATATGGTGCGAGAGGTGGCAGAAAATGAATGGCGAGAGCGTGCAGAACCATTCCAGATTGGCGGTGGCGATCAACGCCTTGGTGAGAAGCTATGTAATATCTGTGGGAAACAATCTAACACCCTTGGAGGCGTAGTGGTTGGAGGAAACCGCCCATGGTATGCTTTTACTGAAGTTTTACGCAGGTTACTCTTTTGATGACAGTTAAGGATCATGCATGGCCATCATCCGACACGACGCAGGTGATTTTGTTGCTGCTTCAAATTGCGTCCTGAATCAGGTCTTTGACGCCAATACAGCTGAAGCTATTGCACTCTGTTAGGGCCTGACTCGTGCAATAAATCTGGACATTCATTATATAATCGTGCCATCAGACAGCCTAGGAGTGGTTCAGGAGATGACAATCACTGAAAGCCATGCAACTCGGGGAAGGTCAAGATCGAGCATTGTGCTCGGGAAGCACGTAGCGCATGAGCTAGCTAAGTTATTGTGGCTGGAGGATGCCTCGGATTCTACTTTGCAACTTTTTTGTGAATGATATATCTTGTGTTCCAGTAATAAAGCTAACCATAATGGTCCTCCCATGAAAATAAAATACACTACTGCACAGGGGCGGATCCAGGCCCAGGCCTGGGGCGTGAGGCCTAATCGCAGTGTATACTGTAGTAAATTACTGTAGACATGCTACAGTATATACAAAGGCGGACGGGGGGCCCGGCTGGGCTGGCTCCGCCCCTGCTACTGCACTACAGGCTTTATATTCTGTAGGAAATTACAACAAATGCTGGTCAGGACTATTGCTAACAGAAAATATAATTGTCAATGCTTGAGGATCAGATGTAGTTTTTCTTTTTCTTGTTTTGCTTAGTGCTTTGAACTGTATAATAGATGATGCCAAATTTGATAGTCTAGATAAAAGATGTGTAGGTGCATGGTAGTAGAGTTACAGCTTTCCCAAGGTCCCAGGGTCTACATACATGGTATACATGCATACTGCAGTGCATTGTCTCTTAGCGTGCTATCCTAGGTGGTAGTGTATTTTAAGATACTACTACCCTAATGCATTGTCTCTTAAATGTTGTGTCTTAGTGATGTGCATTTAATTGCTTAAGTGATCTTGTTTGTATTTCAATATTGTGGCCTAGTTGTGGCATGAACTAAAAACTAGCTATTTTCCACCACATGAGAAGGAGAGCCGCACGGGATCAGTAAATTGATTGCGCCGCTCTGTAAAACGTGCTAAGAGTCGTCTGTAGGATAACATACGGCTCTCCTCTTTCTCTTCCTTAATTACCCATCCACGTCAGCGTTTTGCCTACGTGACACAGCTAAGAGACGATCCTAGCTGGACCATTACGGAAGGCCTAACACACAATGGATAAGCAAGATGTGTAGATGTGCAGTCTAATAAATACTAGTTTCTTTTATCTCGCAAGGAAAGAAATTAACTATTCTACTCACGTGAGTAGACTGAATTTGATTGATAAGTAGCATTTTGGTTCCGAAACATACATAACGACACGAAGATTGACTCGCCGAACCCTCGCACCCCTCGCGTCACCCCCGCGGGTGACCGGCGGCGGGGGGGGGGGGGACCCTAGCCGCCGCTACTCGACACTCCTCCGCCTCTCTCCCTCCTCGCCGCCGTCCGCAGCGATGCCGGGCGAAGCCTAGCCGGCAGGGCGGCGGCGGGGTTTCTCCTCACCCTTTCCATCTCGGCTGGTGCGGGACAACAAGATCGAGAGGAGCGTCGGACGAGCGTGGGGTCTGGCGGCGCGGCGGGCGGGTCTCCCGGCGGCGTTGTGGGCGGCGCGGCGGCGGCCTACTTGTGGCAAGGTGGTGGCTGCGTTGGGCATGTCGGTGGTCGCGGTGCTGCCAGACCCAGATTGGATCCATCTGGATCCTGTCTTTGGACACCGTCGGCCGCCGTGGGGTGGTGGTGGTCGTCGTTGGCTACGTCAGATCGTTGGATTCGGCGTCTGGAGATCTACGATGGGTTCTTCTCGATCCTCCTTCCTGGCGGGTTGAGCCCCATGGCTCGTCCATCTCTGAAGGTTTCGGGTCATGGCTCGTTGCCGAATCCGGAGCAGACGGAGGTTTGGTGGTATAGGATTGGGACCGGAGGAAACTTTGGCCGACTTATTCGGCCCGGCATCGACGACGTCACTTGACGCTGTTATCCTCCTTGGAGGCGAAGCCGAGGTCTTGTCCTATCCAACCCCGAACCCCTCCCAGATGAAGGTCCAAAATTCAGTCTGGATTGGGCGGCGGTGGCATCCTGCGCGTCGTATCCTCCATGGAGGCGCCGTCTTGGGAGGACCTCGTGTTCGGGGGAGCGATACCGTGGGTGGTGGGCTCCACGTTGCTCCGCAGTGGCGACTGTGTGGAGGTTGTCAGGCGGTGCGACGTTGTATCTACCGCGTCAAGGACAACGAGTATTGGCGGCATGGTGCAGCTGGATATCAAAGACGGATGCGGCTAGATGAACGGGAGCAAGGCGGTGGCGCCGTCTGGCGCCATGGTGGCGTTGACGGCAGGCTTGGCAAGGTCTACGCGTCAGTCCCTACTCTGGAGATGGATCGGTGGAAGACGGCGGCGGTGGCTTCGATGAGTGCGCCAGACCGGTGTGTTACTCAGTCTCGGTATTTGGCTAGGATGGGACACCCGACATTAGATGTTAGGTTTTGGTGTAATGTCTGTTTGATATTAGACTCGGACATTAGGCACCCTTGCATCAAGGAGATGGAGTAGCGACAGGTGTTGTTAAGATGGCAAAAATCGTAAAAGTTGCTAGGATTAGAAAATCCACAATGTAGATAGCAAAAGTAGTTCTAAAATAAGTTGCCATGTGTATCTTTCCTACTTATAAAGGTTGGAGTTGGTGGTGAGTTCACAAGTGAGACCATACAAATAAATTATTGCACTTCTACCCACATGTGGGACTAGCAATCTTCCAAAAGATAAACAAATGTTACTACTGTGACGAGACCTATCCCAGATAAACAAGTACACTACTATCCTTATGACCATAACACTTATAAAAACACAGATTACAAATGCATAAGATTTCAATTCAAAATCATGATCTTTATTTTAATTTCTCTACCTAACCAATTCTTCCAGTTCTATAGCGTAACAGAAGAGAACGAACACACTGTAATTTCAACGTGGTCATAGACGTTGTCCTTCTACCAAATTCACGATCTTGTGCATTCAAATTACTCATGCCCATTCGCCTATGTTTAAAATTTGAAATGTTATCTCACTTAAAAAGCATCAATGACTACAACATGACCTCCCTTTTTAATCATAAACCATGCAATATCCACAAGACAACATCATCTTTTGATGATCTCCTAAGCCAGTTGTATCTCATTCCCTTTGTTATGGTTCCGTAGCAACGCAAGGGCATTGTGCTAGTCCCTTGAAATTTTCCATGTTCAAAATTTGTGAAAACACACTCGATCAATAGCCAAAAAACAACAATCCAGTAGCCTTCCCGCAGATTGAGAACAACACAATCCCTCCACCCCCTCTCGCTAGAGAACAACTAAAACGGAGGAGTGTACCTCCTCGCGGCAGCACGGCTATTGATCTGCGCATCACAACGTCGATGGCCTATCAATGCTCTCTCTCTCTCTCTCTCACACACACACACACACTTTCCTAAGGCAAAAAAGCATGGGAATCAAAGACGATGGGGAGGTGGCTCGTACCTCAGCTAGCTTGGACAGCGGAGGCATGGCAAGGATGGCTGCAGTATAGAAAACGTGTGGCGACTATGAGCAACCGCAGCAGAGATTGGTGGTGATGTGGGTGGGAAGAGGACAACATTGTACCAGAGGTGGCGTGTGCGGGGAAGAGACTAGCGCGAAAGCCAGAGGTGGCACCCTGCACCAGTATACCTCGAACCTACAACAAAGGTGCGGCATGAAGGTTGATCGAAAACCTTCGGTGGGCGGCGACGAAACGACTCGCTTGGGCAGGGAGACGATCAGGAAACGCATGGGCATGCAGAGATGAAGAGAAGAAGGGGAATGTGAGAGAGCACAAGCGGAGGTGATGAGACGAGCATAATAGACGTGGCGACACTCATTCGCCTTGTTGACACCACGGAGTGAACAGTTTGTGACGGTGACATAGCGACGCGCCCTACGCTGAGATTCTTGTGGAAATCCAGTGTGGCCCTCGCCACGTTCACATATGCGATTCATTCCTAGGAATGTCAGCTGTATATGATTTCGGTTAACCCAGAGGTTGTAGATCAAAATTGAACCGTCATAATTCGAACCCACAAAATAAACGGCTTCTATTATTTTATTTCTCTGTGGTTAACGTGAGAATTTTTAAGGAGCCTATAATTAGTTCACTAAAATAATTTTCTCGTCTGATTAAAAAAATTAACACATTCGAGTTAACACGGACCTGCAAACAAATCGATGATAGTTTTGCAACCTTATGACATAAATTTAAGACAACACATTTTAGTAGTGCACATGGGTGGCGAGCGCACCTTATACTGTACAAATTATCGTCGTTGCGAATAAAATTTGGAGGGAGTTTTCATGCTTTCTGCGGAATGGAGGGGGGATATAACATTTCTAGAGATAACACATTAATTAAGTATGGTCTGCTACGCAGATCAATGCCTCTCATGCTTCAAGTATGAGTGCGTAGCTGGTTCACCAATGCGTGTGTTTAGCATGAGCAAGATTGAACACCGGTTAATCATGGCAGTAGGATGAACAGTTGAGCAGATGTGACTCAATGACTTGCCCTCATGAATTTTATGCTTGCATGCTCCATCTACATAATCTCACCTGGTATCTTACTCCGGTTCTTGCCATGAACCTCCTGGAGAAAAAACTTTGAATTTGTATCTGAGATAGTGGAGCGAACCAAAGGCAATGTCACATCGTTACATTCTTATGCGTTTAGCCTTGTTTAAGTCTAGCGGAAGAACAATACACATACACGTGTACTATATGATTTGTATATTTATGCGAAGCCTTATTCAAATCTAGCGGGTAGCGGAATGTCTACAAGCCTTGTCGCCATCAGAGGGAGGCGCACTACTCCTGCCGGAAGATATGGCGTCGCTGTCCAGGTCATAGGGAATGTGAAAATTCTGCCACATGATGTTGTCGAGGAATGGTGTCTCATCATTGGCAGCACATTGTTCCTTACGTTCCGCGGAGCTTACGATCGCATGCAAGTCTAGAACCCAATAGTTTACCACCGATGGGTGTAGTAAATTGCAAAGACTCCAAGATTGATTTTGGACGATTTCGTCAAATTGTACATTGATCAGATTGTAAATTGTTCAAAGATTGTAAATTGTAATAGTTTGGAAATCTGTTTCGGCGCTCAGGTCTAGATGCTCCTGCAATCTTTACCTCCCTTGTTCTGGTATTATGGAACATATTCACGGTCATCTTCCTCTTTTGCAACAGTAGCATATACCCCACGTCTGTGCACCATTAAATGTCGTGAGCACGTCTACTCGTCATTTGTCCAGACGGAGCCCTGCCCTAGCACCAACTTGATTCACGCACACCATACAAAACCAGTGTTGTTAAGATACAATCTACTCCCTTTGTCTCAATATAAATGACATCACTCTGCGACTTTATCCAGAACTTCGGGATTTACAAAACTGCTTCAGGACTTACGACTGTATCACTTGCTACAGTACTAACTAAAATCCAGTAAACTATCAATCAGGATTTAGGAACACAGTTCACGTTTTTGTCCAGCCAGGGGTCTGAGGGTCACCTTTCCAGTTGATAACGCCGACCTTCCATCACCAATGTCCTCTCACTCTTGAATCACAGCTAGCGATCTGCGCCGACCGAACGTTGTGCCTCCACCACCGCAACCATCTCCGCGTTGTCTTCTTCGTTGTAGCTCCCCGTCGCCGCCCCATTCACATCAACGGCCACACTCGACGGGGCTGCTACAGCCTACATGCCACCCCTTGGCCACTGGGCGTGTCGTGCTGTCTGCCTCATCCACCACATTGGTGATTAAAGAATCCTATATACCTCAAGTCCTATTTTTGACACCGTTTTAGGATGAGCATCGAGCTGTTCAAACACATTACGGAAAAACCGGCGAGGCATGATAGGTTTTTCCAGTAAAGGAGGAATGCCGTCAGAGAACTCGGGCATAGCACCTTTCAAAAGGTGACAACCGCTTTACGTATGTTGGCATACGGTACTTCGACGGATTTAGTTGATGACCACTTGTCCATGGATGAGAGTCAAGCCAGCATGTGTGTCAAGCGCTTCACAATTGAAATTGTTCAAGTGTTTGGTCCGGAATATTTAAGAGCTCCCGATGTCGAAGACACCGCAAGGCTTTTGGAGGTCAACAAAACTATTTTTTTTCTATGATTAACATGAGAATTTTAAGAAGCCTATAATTAGTTTAGTAAAATAGTTCTCTCATCTGATTAAAAACAAATTTAACACATTTGAGTTACCACAGACCTGCAAACAAATCCACAATAGTTTTGCAACCTCGTGGCATAAATTTAAGACAAGACTTTTTTGGTAGTGCACGTGGGTGGCGAGCGCACTGCATATATTGGCACACACCTCATACCATATATTATCATCCGTTGTGAATAAAATCTTGAGGGAGTTTTTTATACTTTCTGTCGAAATTTTTTTGGGGGGGGGGGGGGGGGGGGGGCGGGGGGTTATAACATTTGTCTACAAATAACACATTAATTAAACATGGTCTACTACACATATTAATCATGCTTCAAGTATGAGTGCGTGTGTTTAGCATGAACAAGATTGAACACCGGTTAATCATGGCAGTTGGATGAACAGTTTGAGTAGACGTAACTGAAGGACGGACGACATACTCTCATGAATTTTATGCTTGCATGCTCTGTCTATATAATCTCACCTGGTATCTTACGCCGGTTCTTGCCATGAACCTCCTGGAGGAAAAACTTTGAATTTGTATCTGAGATAGTGGAGCAAACCAAAGCCAATGTTTCATAGTTATGTTCTCACGGCTTGAGCCCTTTTTAAGCTTAAGGCAGAGCCGTACACATACCCATTTCTATGGTTTGTATATTTATGCAAAGCCTTATTCAAATCTAGAGGGTAGCAGCAGGTCAACAAGCATTATCTTGATCAGAGGGAGGTGCAGTCCTCCGGCTGAAGGATACGATGCCGCTGGCCAGGTCGTAGAGAATGTGAAAATTTCAGCTAAATGATGTTGTCGACGAATGTTGTCTCGTTCTGGTGGCACATTGTTTCATCCCCCAAGCTCACCACCACATGCCTGCCCACTGGTGGCACATTGTTCCATCCCCCAAGCTCACCACCACATACCCGCCGTAGCATCAACCATGGACACCCAGTAGTTTACCGCCAACAGCTGTAACAAATTGCCCAGACTCCAGGACTGATTTTGGATGATTTCACCAAATTGTGCATCGATCAGATGGTGGATTGCTTGACATTATCAGATTGTAAATTGTTTAACAAATTGCCCAGACTCCAGGACTGATTTTGGATGATTTCACCAAATTGTACATTGATCAGATGGTGGATTGCTTGACATTATCAGATTGTAAATTGTTCAAAGATTGCAGATTGTAATAGCTGAACTTCCTATCATTACTAAAAGAGCTTCCTTCAATATTTCAATGTGCAAACAAAATAAGTCAGCTGTTTAGAAACCGCCCGGGATGGTGCCACATTCACAGTCGTCGGCTCATAATTTTTACGGTCGGTCCCAACAAAAGATAACCCCTTACACAGTCGGTTTTGGCATCAACTGTGATGGCCTGTTATGTAGCAGTGTGTGAGAGTAGCAGTGAGAAACTCGCTTCACATTCCACATTTGTTTCCTTTCTTTTAAGAAAGGACATCTGTATATACATGCATACCAAAGTGAGATAATGTACATACATGCAGTCATATGGTGCGGCTAGTCTTCGCATTCATATGCCCCGTTTAATTTACCTAAGAAAGAGGTCAGAGCATCAACGACGATGCAAGACAAGACCATCTTCTTCCCAGCCGAGCTAACCTTGTCAAAATGCATGTAGACTACAATGAATATTGACTGCGATGGTGCAGAGCAGCTGAGTTTTTTTACAGGAGAGCGCGCCTCGTGGTGTGCAGTCATCTGGAACTTCACCTTCTGCTGGGGGTGCTCCTCTCAGCCCTCAACCATGCACCACGCCAGCAAATGCCCAAAGTTGGCTGCAGTTTTCATCTTGTCTCCCCCTGGTGATCGTTTTCATGCCAGGATCTGACTATCTGTGAGTCTATAGTCCAATAGAGAAGCTCAAAAGGTCAAAATATTTCAATCCACTTTTGTTTGCCCATTATCGGCATCTGGTGATCCGTCTGGAAGGAGACCCAGGAGAGGCAGAGGCAGCAGGGAGCTGAGGTTGCAGATGACGATCAGCAGAGCCAGATTGTCAAAGTTGTCCCTGGTGACTCCTAGAAACTGAGTTAGGCCTGCGCCCACCAGACCGCCGGCAACACTTCCCCCATTGGAAATGGACATCAGGGTGGCAAACAGTGTCGCTTCCACTCCCAGAGGACACAATCTCGCGGCCAACACCAACACGGGCATGAACGAAGCCTACAAAACAAGTTTGGACATCACAAGTGCTTATGTCAGAAGAGTGTATATGTGAAAAGGAGCGGAAACGGCATGGTTCAAGACAAGGAACATAATATTAATATCAAGTAGCAAGATTGTGCAAATGCTTAGCCCTTGAGTTAACTAGTCGTTGCAAGATAACTAGTCAATGCAAGTGTTCCATACCTGACCAAGGACTGTAAGAATCAAGGAATCCCCAATGGAGAACCATTCATCACTTATCCCCAGCTTCCTGTTGAGCCCAGTGACAAGAAGAACCTGGAAGTGGAAAACACACACCCAGCTGCTAAGCATGATTTGCCAACAAAGAGTAGTAGAACTGCTAGAATAAGTAGAGAAGAGGACCTGTGTCATTCCAAGAGCAGAACCTAAAATTGTTGTCACAAGAAAGATTTTTCTCAGTGGAACTGCCTTCAGGAACGAATTATATGTTCCGACGCCCAGTAAGGATGCAACAGATGTAACGAGTGTGACACGCCCTAGAAACTCTGGAGTGAATCCAATCTTGTTTGTGCTGAAATTCAATAGAAAGTAACATAATCAGCCATTTTAAAAAGATGACGATCACACAAAATACTAAAGATACATATGTACAATCAAGTAGCCATTTACAGTCATGTTCCTTTTTGTATTGAGAGTTTTATACACTAGCATCTTAGAAACTTGGTATTTTTCTTCAGAATCCAGAACTGTGTTTACAGGATATAAAGCCAGGTCTAGCAGAACAAACCATAGCAATCAAGTAGATCAAATCATCGAGTTCGTGGAACATACACAAAGTAAAACATGGCAGAATCCGACTGTGGCGTTGCTTGCCAAAGGAAAATGAACAAAGTAGGCAAGAAAATGTTCGGTTGCTTTACAGCAGTCCAAATCTGCCTGATCTGCTGCTTAGAGCTTTCAATCAATCCTGAACTTGGAAGTGAGATGGAACATTCCTCAGAACGCAAGCACGGTTCATTTACAAGAACTGCAACCGCAGATGTCATCAGGGGTAAAAATGCCGTAACACCAAAGACAAATCTGCATTTTGTGAAACACCTGATCAGTGAACTGTAATATGCAGAGGTGTCATTAGCTTTTACAAAGTTCCTTTGCACTAAGGAGCAAACCTTACACCATAAGTATCCACTAGAGAACCACTGAAGTATGCGCTCACAATTGCCCCAAAGGCCGAGGATCCCCAACACAGTGACTGGAGAGATCCAGATGTACTCTGTGACTCACCTCGAGCTCTCTCAACAACCATAGAATCAACCACCTGCAGTATTTTCAGTTAATCACAAAACGAACTACGAGTACTAACACTAGTATCCTCTATCCTGACATGGGTCAAACACAATGATGAGCTCCTTAGGTACAGAAGGAGGTGTTTCTGTTTTTAGAATATATTCAGATATTCTTTCTGAACTTTTGACAAGTGAGGCCCATACTGAGTTGAGTTCTTTGAACAACGTATCAAGTAGCAACAGAATATATTTTTGCATATATGATCTATTTTGAATTCCTTATAATTTAAAAATCATTTCAAAACATCAGAACATCATGAATTACATAATCCTTCTATTATCAGGCTATGTGCCATGATAGCATGTGCATATGATATGTTGTCCAAACCTTGCCCAATGACTGCTGCTCCAGGGGATGTATCCCTAACAGAAATGCTAGAGAATTATGTTTCATTTGAAACAGTAAAAGCATTGGATCAGGCCATCACATTATGGACAACCACGAGCTGTATCCCTACAGGGGACTATAATTTTCTGAATGTGAACTTGTCATGGATTAAACAAAACTAAGTAACTAACTACTACAGCAGCAGAATTGATGATCAATTCAAAGGAAATAAAATAAAATACTGTGACAATACTTTTTCTGCTCACTTACAACATCAGAGAAGGCAACTGCAAGAGATCCAAGAATAATAGAGAGCGCTGCACTGTACTTATCATCCACAATTGTTGCCATCAAGCTCCATGAAATTGCTCCAAGGAGTCCTGATAGAATGAGGTATGACCTTCTTCGATATCCAAAGAGGGGGACAGAATCACTGCATCGTAAATCGCAACAACATAGTGTCATGATTTAAGTACCATAAAAGAGCAGCAGGAATGAGATTTGATATTTCGGCGAGACCTGATAAAACCATAAAGAGGCTTGACCAACCACGGCAAAGCTGAGAAACCAGTTATAATTGCTGTCTAGATAACAGGAACCAAATTAATCTCCGTGTCAACAAGTACTCCCCAAGGCTCAAAATGTTAGAAGAAAAGGAGCTTCTGCTAAAGATGGTGATGGCCATACCTCTGCTGGATCAAGCTGAAGATCATCTTTTAAGTAAAAGCTGACAGCTAGTCTGGAAAGACCTAAAACTCCTTGCACAAAATAAACAGTGGCAACAGCCACGTTATCTGGGGACAAATCCACCCCGAATGCTTTGGAGTACGCTGACTTGGACTTGCTACTGGATAAACCATCTGTCCCACGTTGATTGTTTTCCCATTTTTCAAAATCTCCATTCCTAATGTCCCCTTTAGTCAAAGTTGCCTGATATCTTGGCGTCGCACTTCCTACAGCAGGCAATATAATAGGAATGATGGTGCATCTCACAACAGTGTTAAAATCTAAATATTGAAATAGCTTTGTCCAAGAAGTATCAAACAAAACAAAAACACCAACTCTGATGATAAATTACAAAAGTCACTAACTCGGTAGGAAGGCAAGATTTGGAAAAATTAAGAGCATGGGCACCATGTTATAATGAACATTATGCTAAGGGGGCGCGCCACCCATGAGGAAACACGGCAACAGTCCTTCTAATAAGTTTATGCTACAGGTGCAAGGACCATTAAGCAGGCAAGGCAAAGAGCAACAATCCCCACTTATTCAATGAGTCAATATAACACAATTCAAGGCTCCTAGATAGCAATTCTACTACTATACATTCAAGCAAGAGCCAAAATAAAGTTAATTCCCCTGCATAAAAAACAGCATGTAAGAAAACCAGAGGGGATCTACCGATGTGTGCACAAATCACAAACATTCAGCAAGCCAATTAGTCAAAATTCATAGCTATAGCACCCCAATACATGCTTTCGCGTGGTTTTTCTCTCCCCTCTCACTGCAATCCAAGCCCCCCTCCCCCGAAATTTCCTCAACCACAGAGCCACACGCGTAATGTGCTAGAGATAACGTCAGCCGTCAGTTAAGCTCGCGTGGCTCACCGGTCTGGCTGTCCGCGGACGAGGCGGGGCCGCCGTCCAGTTCGACGGGGAGGCGAGGTGGTTCCGAGGCGTCCACCTCTTCGCACGAGCCGCTGTCGCCGGAACCGCTACTGGTGGCGGCGGCGGGGGTTATCTCCGGCGAGCGGCCGCAGCGGCAGCGAGGTTCCCGCGGGCGGCGGCCGCGGTGCGCGGCCACTAGGTACGAGGACGACGAGGTGGGGGCGGAGGCGGCGGCCGCGGCGGGGCTGGGCAGCGGAGGCGACGGCGGGGGAAGCAGGAAGCTGCTGAACGCCATCTGCATGTTTGCGGAGTGCTCCTCTCTTTCTCTCCCTCCTCCCGTTCTTTCCACCGCGCCAAGCTCAGCCAAACCTGGCCAAACGGGTCGGGCTTAACGGACCGCCCAACGGCACGCCGCGTCGGCTCGGCACGCGGTCCGGCTCGACACGAGCTAAACGGGCCGTGTCAGGCTTGCGGCCCGCCTTGGGCCGTGCCTGGGCCACCATCCCCAGCACGTGGGCCGGCACGGCACGGTCCAATTAGCTCGTGCCGGCCCGCGGCACGGCACGGCCCGTTAGGCACGACCGGCACGGCCGGCCGGCACGGCACGCGGGGCCGCTGGCCGCTGCTGTGGCGCAGGGAGCCGTTGCCTCGATCGGTGGGGGAGCGGGGGGATGGGGGTTAGGGGTTTAGAGGGTAGGGGGTTTAATAAGGATTAGGGTGTTTTTTTAATATAATGTATAAATTTAAAATTTTGACCGTTAAAGGATCAAATTAGTCCGAAAAATATCAAATTCTTGCTATAAATAGGGCCACCCAGCCCACATATTTCTCACACTCAAACATGGATGATCATGCCAATACTAGCTTCCCACTCTTCGATTTCGGTCTTGGGGTTGGGGATATGGATGATTATAGCCTCTTCCCTCCGAGCGTCGATCCCACTACCATGCGCCCACCCATGCAACATGCCTATACCGAAAATCCCACTCTCGACCCCCTTCCTGAACCCGAATGTCAAACAAATTGTAGTAGCGGGACGGATTCCTCCACCAGCCTGGGTGTAAGGAGAGCTCGTCGTAGAACCTCTCCTACGTGGGAATATTTCGATGAAGAAATATCCATGGTGGACGGTGTACGGAGGGTGACGGCAAGGTGCAAAAGGTGTCGGAAGGAACTAACCGGAGAAGCCAAGGTGGGAACCGGCCACCTGAAGAGGCATGCGGACGCCCACGCCAAGGTGGACGCAACAAGCGCGTCGAGCTCGGCAGGGGCAGGTATGCAAACTCAACTCAGGTTCAACCCTGATGGTACGGTAAGCAATTTCGTGTACGATGCTAATGTTGCGCGAGAAGGTTTATGCCGTTTTATTGCTTCTAATGATTTACCACTAGACATTGGTGAATCTGACGGTTTCGTTGAATATATTCAAACTTGTCATAATCCTAATTATAGACCAGTTTCTAGACAAACTACAAGTAGGGATATTAAAAAGCTATACCTAACTGGTAAAGAGAAATTAAAAGAAGAATTTTCTACGTGCACTTTTTCAGTTTCGTTAACATCTGATATATGGACTGGTCGGGCTAAGTAAGACTACATTAGTGTAGTAGCTCATTATGTTTCCAATATTTGATGGTGCATACCTTATTAGACATCGCTAGTCATTTGAAAGCATATGAAGGTGATGGATTGTTACTTAATGTTGTTGCCGACATGAAAACCAAGTATTTAAAGTATTGGAAACATATTCCACTGTTGTATGCATTTGCATTTATCTTGGATCCCAGAGCTAAACTTGAAGGGTATCGTAGCGCACTCAATGTACTATCTGTATCCCTAAGTTTAGATTATACGGGTGACTTTAACATGGCTCGTGAAAAGCTTTATGATGTTTTTGCTAAGTATGAGCAAAAGTATGCCGGAGTCCGAATGCAACGACCTCCACCAGCACCTACTACAGGTAAAAAAAGAGGAGCATGGAGCAAGATCTTTGGTTCTTCCTCCTCTACCGCCGGAAGCTCTTCCACATCAACATATGCGATTCAAGGTTGCGGGGAGTTAGCAAAGTACCTCAACAGTGACAAAGTCATGTTCGATTTAGATACTGAGGAAGACTTCAACATACTGCAGTGGTGGCAAGAACACAGACTTACATTTTCGGTGCTTTCGATATTAGCATGTGATGTGTTATCGGTACCCGTCTCTACTGTGTCATCGGAGTCCGCTTTCAGCCTTGTTGAAAGAATAATTGAGGAAAGAAGAACTAGTCTCACTCCTGATATGGTGAGAACACTAATGTGCGTGAAAGATGGGGAGCTATCAAGAAGGAGAGCCCAACACATTGCAGAAAACAAGGAACTGCTGGAAATATTTGAAGATATGAACTTTGACAAAGACGACACGGCATCGAAATTATCGGTAGATTAGTAGTGTAGTCCCTTTTCTGTTTCTTTTGTAATTTTTTTTATCTTTTTGTAATTCTAGAGCATGGCTTTGTATTTTTTTACTTCCCAGTGATGAAAGGTTTTAATGAGGCAACCACTAATAAAGCTCAAGATTTATCCCACATGATGACACTTCATCTCCATTTTTTTTTACCTAACGTGCCATTTTTCTACATTTTCTACATTTTTTTATCTTTTTCCTGTTTTTCTGAAAAAAACATATATAATTGAATAAATGGGCCTGGCGTGCCTAATCGGGCCTGGCATGCCTAAACGTGCCTGGCGGGACGCGGACCGACCCACTTAGCCACCGTGCCGTGCCTGGGCCGGCACCCCGGGCACGCGGGCCGGCACGGCATGGCCCAGTTAGTAATCGTGCCGCGGCGGGCCGGATCGTGCCGGGCACGATTACTAGCGGGCCGTGCCGAGCCGGCCCGTTTGGCCAGGTATGGGCTTAGCTCACAAGTCTCACCTTCTCTCTCTTTCTTGGACCAAAACGGCTTGGCCCAAGTTCATCATGGGCTGGCCTAGGCAAAAGATGGCCACAGGTACACTCCATTTTTTAGATCAAATTTCAGATTTCCTCAAAAAAGAAGAGATCAAATTTAAGCATTTAAAAAAATCAATTTTTTGAATAAAAAAGATCAAATCTAAGGGTTTTACCATTTGCAAAAAAAAAATGAATTTAAGCATTCCAAAAATTTACAGTTTTTCAATGTTCGCATGATATGGGTCTACAATCCCTAGAAATTTAGAATCGAATTTAAAATACAAATGGAGAAAAAAACTCAGATGTGGATAGTATCGTTTTTGCTTCATCGACGATGGTTGCTGTTCTGATGCGCTGGTCCTATTGGGTTTTATCACGTTCACTTTCTGACTGTCTACTATAACAAGGTTTGTCCGACTGTGAAAAGGGAAGGGCGGTGACGGCAACGCGTCCTGGCTCCGGTGTTTGTATTCCTCGCAGTGTTTGTATTCCTCGCTAGGTTGTCTAAAAACTTGGATGTAATTTCTCTTATTTCTGGTGTTTTTTATACTGCCATGAATATTGATGAATAGGTTGGAAGCTTTCATCGCAAAAAAAATAGCGTCGTTTGTACTAGTATATTTTTTTGGATTTGTCTTTTTTCTCTATAGTATATGTTTATTTCGAGGGATTTGAATTTTCCTAAGTCCCCTGGCTGCGAACCCACTGTTTGCAAGGACCAAAACCCTACCAAATCCAATCCACGTCCTGAAACTACGGAAAACTAGAACAAAAAACAACACCTCACCTGTCGTTCTTCCGTTCCCTCTGTCTTTGGGCACTTCCCCTCGCTCGCGGCGGCGCACTCCGGAGTCCGGACGGCGCGCCACCTCGACCCCCGGAGTCCTCCCCCTCTTCCCCGGTCTACCAGGCCGGCGAGGAGCGGAGATTCGTCCGGACCCGCATTCGTTCACTTCGCTGGTGACGAACCCTAGCCCCCTTGTATTGTTCCGGAAGTTCCTTTTCTTGTTATCTGCTCTGCTTCCACCAATCTATTTCGATTATTATTGCCTAGCTAGTTTCTCGCAGACTTGACTGCTCCCTGGCGCGTCACTGATACGGTTTACTTCACAGTAGGTCTGGGCTTAACTAACCCCCCATTCCACGCCATTAAGGCCGCTCCTGTGTCTGTATCTGAATCTGTATCTGTATCTGAGCACGCCTGCAAGCGCGGTTTTAGCGAATGAATGGCCAATTGGTTGTCAGTTTTAGCTGCAGATGTCGTGTCGTGACCCGTATGTATACTAGCATGAGGTTCAACCAAGGGAATGGTGAATGCCTGGTGTGTAATTCGGTCGTTTTGGAACTCTGTCTTGTACAACAGCATGCTTCATTGCGTTGCAGGCCCGTATCCTTAAGAATTTACTAACTAGCAAATCCTCCGAAAGGCATCATGTTGGGCGTGAGAGGAAACTAGAAGAGATTTTTTAGCACGATAAGTCGACTGTTTGATTAAGGGATGTGTCTGAATAAACTGTGATAAGTTATAACGCCTCGTTTTACGTTTGCAATGTGTGCTTTCGTTACTGTCACGTTGTTATACGTAGTACAGTGATATCAGTGTTTTATATATTAAGTGCAGAAATTTTACCTGTGCAGAACCATTATCGTCGTCAGGAAATTCAAAACAGTGGCACAGATCAAGGATAGTGCTCGTTCTGGTTCACACCTAGCAGGGCAATATACTGCAGGTTGTGTAGTGAAGTGAAGGTCAGGATGCGGTTTGCGGTGACAAAAGTGTGCGCTAGTGGGGCGAAGGCTCGCGCTGGGTTGCTCCAGATTGGAAGCAGCGGCGTTGAGACGCCGGCGCTTCTTTTGTCCACACGCAAGGGGCTGCCGGCGTTTATGTCTCCTGACCTGCTTTCCTCCCTCCCCCTTCCAGACTCCCTCCTCCTCAATGTCTGCCCAACCCACTTGTAAGCCTCCACCCCCCTTCGTTTCTTTTCTGTGCTGGCCATGTATTCTGTTTGACAAAATACCATTAAAGAGCTCAAACCCCTCTCCTGGGATAGGATGGCCCCTTTTCTTCTGAGTATTTGACTAGAAGTGTTTGGTCACCTTTCTTTTTGGTTTCACCAGTATAGAGGTTCCTCCATCAAAAACCATATCTAATATTGGTGGTTTGCACCGTATGCTGGGTCTGCCTGACCATATCCTCATAGCCGCGGCTGGTGAGTCTACCGAGTGTTTACCATCAAGTGACGCCACCAATAAATTTGGTGCATCTTTTGAAACACCTGCGGGTCGTAAACTGGTCGGTGGATGTAATCCTTTCTTCAACTTCCAAGAATACATATTTTGATGTGTGCACCTGAACTCATTTTTCTTCAACATTTTAGGTCAAACCATCAGACTATATGGAGTTGATTTCCTGCATACAACCTAATTTGTGGGCAAGCTTGGCAGATGAGGTTCCAGCCTGGGTTAATGAGAAACGGAATAAAACATCTGTTGATCGAACATTACGGTGGCTTGACGCATGTATTGCATTGGATGCGGTATGATGTTAAGGTTTTTCCATCTGAACTTTTTTCCAGATTTTTTTCTATGTTTCTTCTCCTATTTCCTTTTGAATTCTCAAGAGCAGAGCCAAATATAAATGCATGCCTAAGTGACACTTACAATTCAATTTTCAAGCTTAGTGAGCCTGTGTGACCCTTAACTGCACTACTAGTTGCCTCTGTTGCAAGCTTCACCACAGAAAACTGCAAAATAAGATGTGATTTTCTCTTGTAATACTGCTTTAGGACTCATGTGTTGCTTTTTTCTATATATATTGATGGAAATATATTTTTTGGTTTTATACAGCCTTTATTTATTTTGTTTTGTGTTCCTCATGATTTCAGGCTGCTGGGAGAAACTCTCTAGGTGTAGTTGTTGGGGGATCTAGTATAGAACAACGGAAACTGTGTGCCACTGAAGTATCAAAGAGGAATGTATCAGGTTCTTCCCGTTTATAAGTCCCTACTGCTAACCTTCAGTAGTTTACTGCTAATTTACCCATTCCCTTAGATGAGGACGGAACCTGACCTTTTGCTCAGTATTGTACTTTCTTAATTCAGAAAATGGTTTGATGCTTATTTAGTTTCTTAATACAGGCTTTTGGATTGGAGGGTTTGGCCTTGGAGAGAGTGTTGAAGAACGTTGCAGTTTACTCAATGCAGTAACAGTGAGAACCATGTTCTTTATCTATGAATTGTTACTGCAAGGATGATCGCGTAATGCCCTTATTAATAGGTTACTTGCCGAGTTGTAATTTTGAAATTAATTAAAGGGCATCAACTGTAGATGATCTTTGTGCAAAGTTGCTGGTCTCCACCTCTTCTGCGTTTGCTAACTCCTCAAGTGTAAAATTAGTTCCACTTGTTAAAAAATCATGTTTCGAATGAAAACCTGCAAAAGTGAAGACAAACATATTAAAGAAACTAAATAAGCATTTCAAATCTGTCAACATAAGTTGCTTGGCTTGCTTCTAGTCTAA
Organism: Hordeum marinum; assembly: GCA_022496015.1. NCBI lineage: Eukaryota > Viridiplantae > Streptophyta > Magnoliopsida > Poales > Poaceae > Hordeum > Hordeum marinum. The sequence continues at coordinate 456,834,953 of CM039676.1, read as the reverse complement.
CGTGTCATGCTAAACATTCTTGGATTGACCTTGCTGAAATAAGCCTGACAACCTGTGGATGTTGCATGTTAGAGCATCAGGCTATTTTTTGAGTTATTATTTATTTTAAGGTAGCATTGAATGGTTACTATCATGTGGGGACAGTTACATCAATCTGTATTGTGCTATAATGTTATGGCACCATGAAGACTTCAAGCAAAAATTTGGTCTAGGATTACCCTTGTGGCCCACCTCTCTCTAGCATTTGGTTGTGGTTACAATCTGAAGCTGTTTTTCATGCTTCCAGAAGTATTCTTTAAATTTGTTGAGAAGTGTACTCTGTCTTGTCTTCATGCTGTTTTAGCCATTTCGTTTCTGTTTCAGGATTGTTTGCCATTGGAGAAACCTCGTATTGTCTCTAGGCTTGGTCTTCCAGGTGCCTGTGATGCATCCTTTCTTTTCTTTTCTCAGTCGGCTTGTGATACATCTTTGATGTGTTGATTTATTTAAGTTAATTCCCATGGCTCTCATCTAGAGATCATTAGTTGTTCTGTTGCCTTCACTGCTCAAGTAGGTCATGTCTGAAAGTTTTGCTTTCTTTTTGGTCTCAACGATAGTGAGTTATTACATTTTAGTCTTATCATGACATCATCACAATTCATAAGCTAGAGACTAGAGCTGGAGTATAATCTATCTTATAACGTTAGTTGTATTCTGCACAGCGTGTTAGTAAGTAAATGGTTGTTATTTTTACTCCCTCCGTTCCTAAATATAAGACCTTTTAGAGATTTCGCTATGAACCACATACGGATGTATGTAGACATACTTTAGAGTGTAGATTCACTCATTTTGCTCCGTATGTAGTCCGTAGTTGGAATCTCTAAAAGGTCTTATATTTAGGAACGGAGGGAGTAGTAGATCGTCTCATGTTTGTTTTCTAACATGTTAAGCTTTCCCTAGCCCTTTCTGAGTTTTGTTTGTATTGGAACACCATTGTTTCATTGTTTTGTCTGTAACAAGTTTGACAGTTTCAGTACTTTGTATGTCTTCCAGAGGAGGTCTTGGAGGGTGTAGCTTCTGGCATCGACCTTTTCGACTCCACGTATGCAAATTCATCTTGTCCTGTAGCATTTGTAGTTCCATTAGCTTGTTGATCAACTGTTTTATTTCTCATACTTCTGAAATGGCAGGTATATTTACCAACTTACTATGGGTGGTTTTGCACTGACCTTCCCCATTGACATGGTTGAAAGAGAGATGCAGAATGGTGTATTCGACAGTAGCGCGGGAGATTCTGCAAAGATTAACCTGCGTGCAACAACATATCGGTAGGTACCTGTTGTACTGAAATAGCATGGTATGGTCATTTTAATTATGTTTTGTGCATCTTAACTTGCTTATTGAAGTTCTACTTGAATTTTTGTTCATTGATGTTGACTGATGACTACTGTAGCCTACAATATGTTTCGAAAGATATACGGAGTATGTGAATTTACTAGTTAGTTGAATTTCACTTGGAAAGTAGAAGCTCAGACAAGGTTCATAAAACCACCGGTTTCCCCTGCACATGTAAATATAACTGTGTATCTTCACAAAATGCAAGGAAGTGTGTGAACTACTATCGATGTGCCCTGAAGTGAAAATAAAAACAGGGGCATTGATCCCAATTATAATTCCCAGCGCTTTACAGATGTTGAATAAACTTTACATCTGCATATAGGATCTGTCGATCCTTGTAAAGTGACTCATATTTTTGGGTATATATGATATATTCCTTCAGGAAGGACACGTCACGGATAGTTGATGGCTGTGGCTGCTTCACGTGCCAGAATCACACCCGTGCCTACCTCAACCATCTGATCAACGTCCACGAGATGTTGGCTCAGATTCTACTGGAGATGTAAGCTTAGCTGAAAACCCAGTCATGCATTTGTGTAGAGGAATGAGATATTTTGAGTGAATGACGTCTGTTTTTTTTTTTTACCAATTTTACAGACATAACACCCATCACTATCTCCGGTTTTTCCGGTTGATACGGGAGGTGATCAAGGTTGGAGAATTTGATATCTTCTGGAAGCAGTTTGTTGAGAACAGGCGCTCCCAGATAGCTGCTGCTGCGCTGTAGACCTTAATTTGTACAAGATCTGTCCAATTGTGATACAAATTTCTCAGTCAGGAGGTCTTTTAGGGTGGAGACTTTGACAGTGTGAAGACAGTTTGTTGTCAGGTTGCTCTGTCAGAGGAACCTGATAGGGTTAAGTGGATGCCCACCAAATCTGGGGTTTTCGCAGTTAGTTCAATGTATGCATACTTGATCACCGCGTTTTACGTAAGGTTTTCTGTTGGCTTGTACTCCCACTTTATAGTGATCTAAGACGTCCTATATTAGTTTACAGAGGAATAGTTAGGAATCATACCTAGATATGGAAAGTTTACAGAGAAACGCCTTATATCAGTTTACACAGAAATAGTTTACGGATAACCCAACCCCAATTTGGAAAGGAGGGACTGCAAAGGAAATGATTTCCAAGTTCCTATCCTTTGGCTAAATATGTATGGAATGCAACAAAAGAGTGGCTCTTTGGGGGTCTACTCTATGCCTGCAAATTCCAGTGAACTGTGTGTATAACAATACTCGGTTGACCGGTCATCTATGGGTAAGAGCATGGTTAATAGTATAGCCAACAACTGGTTATATGCAGTTGTCATGTCACATATAGACAACCTAATGGCTAACATGTACAGTACCTAGTTACTGAGTAGTACTGCTTTGGCTGTTAATCTACATTACGTTTTCCTTCTCTCTTCTTTTCTCTCTCATTCAACTCAAACATAAATATAATTGTTTAATCCTTATAGCTAGCTGACTGTGTTTTATTATACTTGCTCTAAAGTACCGTTTTGGGACGGGTCACGTGAGTGATACCAATTCGAGGCAAACTCTGAATACTGGATATGACCCAAAAATAACAGGGGTCAAGGTGAACCAGTGAGACGGAAGATTCAGCTACGATAGATGCTGTGGCTGCTTTTGGGTCTTGTCCACTGTTTCCCCCGGCTGTAGCGAACCTCTTAAGATGCTGCTGCTCTTTTGCTCTGGTCCAAAGTTCGCCCTACCAAATATTCGGCCAGCCTAAGCTATGGCCATGGTTCTGCTTTTCTGTGTGATTTGGCCAGTGTCTGCAAGACGAATGAACCACAGAGAGCAAATTCGGCATGCATGATCATCATGCCAAAATTTTGCCAACCATCCAAACGAGGAGAAAATCAAACATGCCTTCCTCCCAGTTTCGCTTATGGGCTCCTTTTATCGAAATAAATAATTTACTCCCCCCCCCCTCCCCCCGGTCCGAACTAAATGGCAGAACCTCTACAAAACATCCATTTTACATTGTATAAAGGCCGCGTCAATTAATTCGGATCCAAGGGAATATCATTTTCCTAAAATGTGCAGAGTATTTTCATTTTCATTTTCATTTTGGACAAGGGAGTGGGCACACCCATGTGCAAAAGGGTCACTACATCCCCATGTTCCCAGCACATACAAGCATGTGCACCTTTGTTCTCTTCTTCCAAGTAAACAGCAGCACAGCAGCATCATCGTCATCATCATCTCTGTGTCTGCCGGCTCTGATGAATATCATCTTTTGTATTGGGAACTTTACAGAAGCAGCAACAATACCCTCAAGTCTCAACTCTGAACTACAACACCGCCCAACCCGAGAGGAGCGCCAGACACCATACTGTATCGACTCCGGCAGACAAAGCCCCACCCCACACCGAAGAACACGACGGATCTGAGACTGATAAAAGCAGCAGAAAACCCCCCCACCCCCTCTACTACACCTACTAAGCAGCTATGGCGGCATGTACTGATGAAACCGGTACAGGCAACGAATGCTGGGCGCCCCCTTAATTTTCACAGAAATGTACATGAGCCTTCCTGGTTTGGTTCATTGGATGACGCACACGCACGTCGAGATGCCCTCGTCGTCCATCGAGTCTCCAGATTCGCTGAAATCATACAGGGGAGACAGTGTGAGTTTAGTAAGCAGTCAAGGAAGTCAACGATCAGCCGGCCATGAGAAGAAGCATAATATCTCTGCAAGGTAAAGTCGCTAAAGGGTTCATTTCCGTACACGTCAAGGTCTATCGCGATAAAAGGGGCATAAAAGAGGTTTGCTTTGTTGTTTTATTGTTTGCTTCAAGATAAGACCGGTGAAATAGGAACATCCCACTCAATTGTGAATCATCATGATGTAGTTCCATGAAACATTTTTTATTCAGAATTAAACTGTAACAAAAAGTTGCCACTTATCAAAGGTGAAAGCGAAATAACGAGGCAATCATTCTTGTTGCCAAGTAGTCATGATCAGTGATTTAACAGTTTGACCGGTAAACCAATATTGACAAGGAGTCCATGAGACTATGACAAGGCTATACCATGGTCTGAAATTAAGAGCATAACTAAAATGGGAATAGCCCCAGAATTAGTGATCATAGGATTTATGCTATTATACTCATGGCCTCCGAGGTTCAGACCACTTCGCTGAAACAATGCCCTCAACCACTTTGTTAAAGTTTAGAGGGTGGGCTTGAGAATCTAGAAGATTACTGATGCCAACACAATCTACATAACTAGCTGACAACATTTTCAAAAGTCCAAGCTAAATTTTAGGAATAAACAAAACTCATTTAAAATACCAAGTCCAACACATGTATAAAGTTGATCCTGTCATCTACACGCGAAACATTAAATTTACTCCCCACCAAAACCAAGCATATAGAAATGCAGTGCATCAGAACGATGTCTCTCGGACCGCCGGGGCAGTAAGACCTAACCATACGTGTCCGAAGTAAATATCATGACTGAGTCATTCCAAGTTGTAGTACAATACTGGGTGACCTGTCCCCTCCCCGTATCAAGAAGCAGATTTCTAGGAAGAACAAAACAATGTGAGACATCATCCAAGATAGATTAAGGAAAGCGGACGCGCATCTGGCACCCGGGAACGGTTTCGTTCGCGCATGTCAACGCTCGCACAACGCGCAATATGATTTAATATCCGGGAGGATCGGGTCTTTGGTACAAACCTTGGCTTACTAAAATCGGAGCATGCAAAACATTCGCCTAGTTAATTGCAATGGTGAGCAGACACGTCATACGACAATAATTCACCCATCCTTGTGAATGGGCAACAGCAGCAGGACAACCCAATTCAGTTGCAGAAGTTCATGGAGGAGAAGAAGATGGTGGTATGGTATGTATACCTTGGCTCGAACTCCTTCACCTCGGTGAGATCCTTCCCCAGCAAATCAAGCCACTTCACATTGCCCTTGGGGGCGCAGACGGCGTCGTCGCCGCAGTTGGGCTTCTTGAGGTTGCTCTTGGGTAGTGGCGGCGGCTTCTCGCCGTCCTCGTGCTCCTCGTGGTCCTCGTCGTCCTTGTCGGCCGCCGCCGGCGCCGGCGCCGCCACAACCTCAATCTTCTGGACCTGGGGCGGCTTGTCCTCGACTTGGCAGGGCGCGGCGGAGACGACGTCGGCGTCGGCGTCGGCGGCAGGTGGAGCATCTTTGGATTTGGGGAGGCAGGGGATGTAGCAGAGGGGGGCGGCGCAGTAGCTCTCACAGTGCGAGAGCCTCATCAAAGTCGCGGAATTGGGGCAGCAGCGGCAGCCCACCGGGAGCGCGGCCGAATCGGAACCCCGGGCACCAGGAGCGCGCCACGCCGATCAAATCTGAGCCCCGGCGCAGATCGAGCCCGCCGCCGGCTCCAAGCAGCAACCTTTGCCCCCGGAGCAGCAGCGCCGAGCGCACGGCCACCACAGCAGGCAAGCGCAACCGGATCAAGAACCGCCGGACGGCGCGAGAGGAGGAGAAGGCAGGCGAATATGCGGGTGCGCGGCGAGGAGCAAGGGAGGAGCGGCAGGGCGAGCAGGAGCAGGAGCAGATTGAATCTTGCACTAAAAGGGTTGCTCCCCGGGCGCGGGGACCAGGCGGATGGAGGAGGAGGGAGGAGGTGGAGGTGGGTCTCGGAGAAGAGAAGCCCCGAGGAAAGGGAAGGAAAGGAAAGCAGATGAGGAATCCAGCCGATAAAGATGGTGGCAGCGGCCAGCGGCGGCCTCTTCTCTTCTTCTTGCTGCAATCCTGCCCCACAGCCACAGCCCACAGGGGGGGGGGGGATCAAATCAAGCGCATCCAACTTGCAAGGCAACAAACGCATGAGAGGGAGATAATTGCGGCCTCGGCGCGGATAAAAGAAAGAAGGGACGAGTGTGAATCGGCTAATGATGGATTGGGTTGGGTTGCTACCGGTGGCGCCCGGCGCGTGCGTGCTGGTCCTGGTCCGCGGAGACGGGGATTTATGTATGGTGCCGATGCCTTTTTCTTTCTTCTCCCCTCTCCGGAGGAGGGAGGGGGTGATAAATTGGTAATCTATACTGGTTGCCACCACACTGGAGTCGCTGTCCCAGGAAGACGGCTTCTCCGCGAGGCTTTTATTTTCATTTCTTTTGACGTGTTTTTATTTCATTTTTTTTTCGTTTTTTATGACAGCCACGCAATGGTCGTTTCATTCTCAACAGTGTGCTTGATGGCTACGGTCAATAATAATAGTACTAATACTGTGGATCTTTTCTCTTTGGTAGTATACAAAAATTATGTTCAAGGCTTTGAAACTTTTTTACTCTGTCTTCTTTTGAGAAGATGAAACTTTTTTACTCGGGGGGTTATGCCTGGCGAAAGGCGTACGGCCCGAACCCCTCCCGCGCCCCCACGCGTCTTGTGAAACGGCATGCTCGTGGGCTATTTTGTTTTGAGTTTCGTACATTTTAATTAGGGTTTGTGCCTTTGTGGCCGTTAGCCTGGAGCCCCTCACACGTTTCACGGGACGCGGCTATGAAGATCGAAGGGTCATGACAGATGCGAGGACTATAGAGATCTAAAAGGTCCATTAGGACCTGCCACATGCATCTCATGGAACACCGAATCTTTTAGATTATGTCTGAAAGCTTGGGGGAGTGAGAATTCAATTTGGAGGGAGGGGGGTGTTAAATCCTACAGCTGCCGCCTAAAACCACACGTGTGTTTCATACCGCGGTGGCTATGAATATTGAAGATCGTGACATCCATGAAGATAAAAAAAAGGTTGACTGGGGCCGCTCCACGCGCTTTGCAGCCGTCGCCTAGAACCACACACATGTTTCATGCCGTGTTGGCTATGGATATTGAAGATCGCGACATCTATGAAGATCGAAAAAAGGTTCATTAGGTCCCGCTCCAAGCGCATCTCATGAAACATCAGATCTCTTTAGATTATGTTTCAAATCTCGAGGGAGTGAGAATTCAATTGGGGGGGGGGGGTAAATCCTACAACTGCTGCCTAGAACCACACGTGTGTTTCATGGCGCGGTGGCTATGAATATTGAAGATCGCGACATCTATGAAGATCAAAAAAGGTTGACTGGGAGCCGCTCCACGCGCTCTGCAACCGTCGCCTAAAACCACGCATGTGTTTCATGCCGCGATAGCTATGGATATTGAAGATCTCGACATCTATGAAGATCGAAAAAAGGTTCACTGGGGTCCGCTCCACGCGCAACTCATGAAACACCGGATCTCTTTAGATTATGTTTCAAATCTCGGGGGTGAAAGAAATCCAATTAGTGGGTTACACCTTGCAACTGCTCACCTAGAACCACCCACGTGTTTCATGACGCGGTGGTTATGGATATTGAAGATCACGGCATCTATAAAGATCAGATTTGACATAAAAAATCAGAAAGGTTGACCGGGGCCCACTCCGCGTGCATCTCACGAAACACCGAATCTCTTCATATTATGTTTGATATTATAGAAGAAGAAAAGATGATTAGCTATTACACGTTGGCGAGGAACAACCTTCCCTCTCCCTCGTGCTCCACATGTTCACACGATGACACAAGATGGTCATGTTTCTCTCTCGAGCTTTACGAGGCTTCCCCATTTCATGTTTCTGTTTTCCTCTTTTCCGCGAGCTTTGGAAAAACATTCAAGGAAATGACTAAAGGCATCCCTGGCGAGGTTTGGTATCATGCTTTGAAGTAGGCACAACGAAAAAAGGTTGATGTCACCATAGTGGCACCATCCTAGCAATGATGCACAACTAGTGTTGACCATTGCCACCTATGACAATAACTTACATGAGCTACCACTTAGTGCTCTGTGTTTTGTGGCCAGAGGCGACAAGAATCACGATAGTCGACAAAGCAGGAAGTAGTGTGGCAAAGTGATGGCTTAAATAAGAGAAGTGTGAGGTCACTAGTTTCTACGATGGCATCGATGGGGGAACAAAAGAGAATCAAAGGAGAGGACTAGATGCGACAACAAAGGATATGTGGTATGCTCAACACGTGGCGGATGTCAGATGTTTTGTGTATCAGGATATCCATTTTTTCATTGCATAGAAGCCGTTCTCCACTTATGACCTTGCATTATTATTTATACTACTTTCGTAAAAAAAATGATATCAATGTTAAAAAGGGAACTTCGCGAAATGAGTCTAATCCCCTCACCTCCTACGATTCGCTCCTTCTCTTTCTCCACCTAATTACCATGTATCTTCTCATGGATTTTCCAACACTAAAATCCTCACACCTACATCTTTTCTATCGCCTTCACCTTCACAATAGTTGCCGACCTTTAAGTTGTCGCCGTAGCCAGAACACCTCGTCTTCTTGGGCTTATTGTTGTCGTAGAAAAGCATGGTTGGTTGGTTACCATAATTTGTCTCATTTGTTACAGAGAAATGTTGATTTTGGCCAGTCGCATGAGATAAAGGTTTGTCGTCAAAGATCAGGTGTCTCGCACCTCCTTTTCGTCAATGAAAATCTTTTGTTTTGAAAAGAACATGTCAAGCAAACTAACATGACTAATACCACAGTCAACAAATATGATAAAGCTATTTCTCAGCTTCTTATCCATTCAAAACACTCTCTCATGTTGGGTCACAAGTACTTAGATATTGACGGACAACGGAAATCTAATGTTATGAACATTGTTAGTGTCGGGTTTCGAGGAGAAATACTTGGGCCTCTCAGCCCTAAAATGTCGCATGAAGAATGGGAAGTTCCAAAAGATTACACATAAAATGGGGAGGAGACTAATTGACTAGTTAGAGAAGTACTTGGCAAGTGTGGCCAAAGAATTTCTCATAAAGTTTGTGTCTCAAGTGATCCCTTGCTATGCCATGAGCACTTTTAAGTTCTCCACAACCCTACGTGAAGATTTCACGCAATCTATAAGAAATTTCTAGTAGGGGATGAAGCGGACCGGTGACGTATGCATTTGACAAGTTTGCAAACCTCACCCATTGCCGCTAATGTAGGAGAGTCCTATACAAACGGTTTTACCCCCTCTTCGCGACTTAGTTTTAAACTGACACCTTGTATGTGTGTGCGGTCGGGGGGGGGGGGGGGCATCCCACAATACATAGATAAATCATCAGCAATGCCTCCTCCAGTCACACACGAGGGGCAAAAAGTTCTCATGTGTGATTGGGTGAACCATCCCAAATAGATATATTACAAAAGTCGTGTGATGTGTTCTTACCATCCGTCGTTACTAAAACCAGTTGATCTCGGACAGGGATCCCAATTTGTGGATCTGGGATCAATGGGTAACATGAGACAAGGGAGACGATGTTTATCCAGGTTCGGGCCCTCGCGAGGAGGTAAAACCCTACGTCCTGTTTGATTATATTGATTTGATGGAGTATCAAGTACAAGATGATCTACCTCGAGATCGTATGTTCATGATCTAAACCCTAAGGTGAGTAATTTTGCCTCTTGGGACTAAAACCCTCTACGGATACAAGAGTTGTCCTTGAAGTAGACGTCAAGTCTTTGACGGTTTTCCATCTTGATCACGATGAAGTATTCAGCTTTGGCTATCCTCCAGGCGGTGGCTTGCTAGGCCTTAGTTCGGCACATAGGAACAAACTCTACGGGCTAGTACCCCTAGTCCGGGACACCCTCAATTGCCCCTGAACTGGTCTCCAATGCCGAGGAAAACCATTTTCCTCGGATTAGGATCTTGCACTTGATGTCTTCGACTTGGTAGGCGAGTTCCTTCATAGTTGATTCGTGTTTAGATCTAGATCTATTCTCATCAGGGGTAACTTCTCAGGTTCCTCCTTTACGACCGTCGAGGTAATGATCCTGGCAATGCGTACTAGGGGTACAAACGAGGGGTGGAGCCTAGCTACGGCGCAAGTGTAACACTTGGATTTTACGAGTTCGACCCCTCTCGGAGGTAGATCATCTTGTAAACACAAGTCTCGTGCTCGGGGCTTGTGTTTTCTCAGGGGGTGTGTGATTACAGGAGAATGTTGAATCCTTTTCGAGGAGCTCGGGGGTGTCTTATATGGAGTTTGCCTGGAGCCATTGAGCGTCATTACAAGGGTGAGTTAATGCCATTATGACGAAAATTTCTAGTAAAAGCATCCTATAACTACAACAGTTACTGGTAACGATAGCTATGACTACGCTTGATGTGTTGTTTAAGTCCTCCAGTCGTTCTAGCTCCTACGTTGTACACATCATGTCTCTATCTGAGTGTTGGAGCATGGCCGACTGATGGGGAGACGCCCGAGTGACTTAGTGGATTTGAGTGGGTCGTGGTATATGCATCTAAATGCATCTATGGTCCTGGGACCTCAATGATGGTGTGGGGGTCCTAGGTGGGCCTCAGATGTCAGGTCCATGACCCTACCACTAGTAGGTGACCCCATCATTATCCCTCGAATCGTTCTGGGTTTTAGAAGACGAGTGGACGGAATCCTTGGAGTGACTCGGGTGCCTCGAGGGTGCCCAAAGCTCGATTCCAAGAGACTATCCACTCCGACCTAAATAAAAGCCGCAGCGGATTCTGGACTGTGAGTTTCTGAGTGATTGGATTTGAATGATTGTTAGGAAAATTTTGTGGCATTCAGTTGTCTCTCGGGAGAGGTAGACTCGTGGCCCAAGAGTGGACATGCCATGAAGCTCGAGCGACATTGCAGGAGTGAGGGAAAGTCCTCTCGAGATCTCAAGGGAACTCCTGTATCAGTCGGGTAAAAACTCAAATTCATGAACACTCGCCTTGGTGCTTAGGTAAGGGCCAAGTCAACCCACGGAGGGGTGTGGAGTCCGTATCGTTGCAATCCTGAAGATGACTTTGGTCGTAAGGTTTTTTAAACGTCTGAGTGTCCGGGGACCTCTCGTCCACGCACTCGGCCAGACCGAGGTGTTCTTCCCAAATAGAGAAACACAGACAAGCAATCGGGTTGGCGTGGGGCAATAGTCCCACAGTTTTAAATGCAAGACGTGCACGCGAAAGCGGTTGCGCCGCGGCGTAGTGGGGAAAGCGGGGGGGGGGGGGCTGACACCTCAATTTCTGCCGCGGGGTCGGCCACATGCGTGATTTGCTCTATGCGAGAGGATTGCGTCCGATTTGCACTCGATGGTGGAGATCTTCTTGCGGGTTTTCCTGGGGTATAAATACATGGAAATCCTTGACCAAAATCGTACCAGATCCCCTTTTGCTCTCGCTCTCTCCTCCACCACTCCGCAACACCCAGCCGAGGCCTCCATCTCTCAATCCGGCTCCTAGCTCCGGTCCTCTCGAAGGAGATGGTGAAGGAGTCATCCGCGAAGCTCGAGAGGGCGAAGAAGGTGTGACGCCCCCGATTTGATCATACACTAATCATACACGCAATTGCACACGATCAAGATTAGAGACTCACTGAAGATATCACAACACAACTCTAGACACAAATTAAAGTCATACAAACTTTATATTACAAGCCAAGGGCCTCGAGGGTTCGAATACATAAACTCAAATACAAACGAGTCAGTGGAAGTAACAATATCTGAGTACACACATAAGTAAACAAGTTTGCCTTAAGAAGGCTAGCACAAACATAAACATCGAATCGAAAAGGCAAGGCCTCCTGCCTGGGAGCCTCCTAAATACTCAACACTATCCACGTAGTAGTACGCTTCGTCCTGATAGTAGTAGTGGTCAGCGGGATCATCTGACTCCTGGGTTCCATCATCTGATCATAGCTATCGTATCAAGGGGAAAAGGGGAGCAAAGCAGCGGTGAGTACTCATCCAAAGTACTCGCAAGACTTACATCAGATCTATGCTAAGTATGAATCAGTATCAAAGGAATGGGGCTATATCTTCGGACTGAACTACAGAAATGCCAAAATACAGGGAAATGCCTAGTCCTATCAAAGACTAGCATCTTGAGTGTCTTGCAACATTAGAAGAGTGCAGATTAGCATATTAAAGTATGTTGTAGTAATGCCCAGAGATCATTCCTTGGCTCCCTACGAGAAAGCAATCCCGAAGCCATCATTTCCATTTCAAGGTCACAAGTACCTAGTTCTAGTTGTATAGATCGGGATACAACTCTGAGAGTCCGTTATCGTGGACATGGCTAGAGTTACAAATCGAATTTGTTTAGAACAAGGATCATTTATCTCATGGTAGCCTTCTCCAGTCTAGATATACATCCCTACAGAGGTGCACAAACTTACCAACACGCTCGACTAACTCTAGCCGAACACACGTTCCAGGTCATGCCCGGCCTCGGCTGATCAACACGTCATAGTCCTACCTACGCTCAATAGAGAGGTCAGCATGCCAGTCTACATCCTAAGTGCTCAGGGGTCATAGGCCCATCACCCTTTGTACTCCTGCCCGTTACGAGGAGGGCTGATGTCAGTCCTGGCACCTCTTTATACAAAGCAGGTGCTTATGCGGGCCACCCGGGCTCGTGCTGCTCAATTGTGACGACTGAAGAGCTTTCGAGCGAATATACGACACAAAGTGCCCATACTTATTTTTGTGTGGTGGTTAGTGCAAAAAAGGCAAGAGGCCTACTCAGATCACATATCCAAACCTGTAAGTGTCTTGGTAGTGCGCGATAACGATCAATGATCCACGATCCCTGGTCCCATCACGCCATCTCCCAGACTTACGACAAGGGCTAAGAATGCCCGGCCGTGCCGCGTAGTTATCTCGTGGGTACCTTTCTGGTCAACCCAACTACACATCACTCGCAGGTACCCTTCGGGGCTGACCCGTCTTTCACATTTCTGGGGTAAAGTTAAAGTAACCGTGTGTCCATAACATCAAGGGGGAATCCTAGGAATCACCCTCGATGGATTTCCACCCAATGTATCCATCAAGTGACCTGGGAGGAATCACCCTTGAGGGTTCACACTTGAGGTGTTGCACGACAGAGTCATTATCGGGAGTGGTGAAGGAGGAATCACCCTCCGTAATCCATGACTGAATAGCTATGCTACAGAGTTATCATCAGGAGTGCATTACGAGATATCACCCTCGACACTCAATAGTAGCTCTGCAGAGTCGTACAACTTTGGGGGTGTAAGGAGATGTGTCAGGCTAAGGGCATCAATCATGTTTGTCGAGTCATCGATGATGAAGCAGGGGTAACAAGGACAAGGTGAGGAGTCATTGGTGGATCAATAACCAACCTATACTAAGCATTTAGGATAGACATGTAAAGTATAATAGCCGGTTACAAAATATGGCTATGCATAAGAATAGGAGCTATTAACAACAGTAGCAAAATCTAATGCAAGCATGAGAGAGAAGGAAATGGGCGACATAGGAATGATCAAGGGGTTTTGCTTGCTTGGATACTTTGCGACAAGTGGCTAGACGTCAAAGGCATATTCGTACACAGCAACATCGTTAGTCTCGGTGTATACCAGAGAGAAGAGGGGGGGATACAGTAACTATAAAGCAAACAAATGCATCATGATGCATGACATGACAACACGTAGTGCTAGGGGTGAGCTAACACAGTACTACGTGTTATAAACGAAGCGGGAAAATATCTGTGGATATTTTCCGGGTCTTGGGCTATTACCGGACAAATGAATCGGAGGGGAAAGTCCCATGTTCATCATGCTAGAGGCATGTGACAGATGAACGTATTACATATTTGGATTTGTTATATTTTTCTAAGCAACTTTCACATATAAATTATTTTCATCTGATTTACTTTATATGATTTTTCAAAGTTTTAATAATATTCTGGAATTAACTGAATTTATTTTAATCGGAAAATGGCTTTATTGCATCATCATGACATCAACATGATGTCAGCAATCAACCCAGTTGTTCCAGGTCAAACCTGACAGATGGGTCCCACATGTCATTGTTAGTGGATAATCCAGGGGGTTTATTTTAATATAATTAGGTTAATTAGTTAGTAGGCCCCACATGTGAGTGACCTATCATTTTTAAACTAATTGTTTAACTAACCAATCTGTTAATTAGGGTGGGGGACCATATGTTAGTGGTTGTTAGGGGTCTAATGACCCTGGGCCCACAAGTCAATCGCCTAGGGGGGTGTGGCCCACCATTCAGTGACTCGGGGTTGCCTAGTCTACAGTTGATCGGGGCCAACCCAGTCAACTAGGCCCTTGGGACCCACTAGCAGTGACAGTGGGGGTGGCCCCAGGTCAGCCAGGCCGGCGAGCATCGTCGGAGTTGCTCTCGTGAGCCACAAACACGGCGGAGGGCCTTGGGCCTCGCTAAAATGGGCTATAGTGGTCCCTGTTGGGGAACGTCACATGGGAAACAAAAATTTTCCTACGCACACGCAAACCTATCCATGGTGATGAGCATCTGCGAGAGGGAGAGTGGATCTACATACCCTTGTAGATCGCTAAGCGGGAAGCGTTAAGAAACGCGGTTGGTGTAGTCGAACATCTTCGCGATCCAAATCGCCGAGCGTCCCGCGATCTCATCACGATCCGTCCCGCGATCTCATCATGATCCGTCTCACGATTTTGATCACGATATGTCCTGCGAACTTATCACGATCTGTTTCGCGATCTCATCACGAACTGTCTCGCGATCTCGATCACGGTCCTTCCGATCTAGCGCCGAACGGACGGCACCTCCGCGTTCAGCACACGTGTAGCTTGATGACGATCTCCACCATCTTGATCCAGCAAGAGGAGGTGGAGAGGAGAGAGAGTTCACCGGCAGCATGACGGCGCTTCGGTGATGGTCGTGTAGCAATTCCGGCAGGGCTTCGCCTAAGCACTGCAGAAAAACGATCTAGAGGAGCACCGGTGAAACGGGTAGCACGTGGCCATAAAATCTGTGTCTAAATAGCCCCAATCCACCAGTATTTAAAGGAGGGAGGGAGAGGCAGCCCTTGGCGCAAGGCCAAGGGCCTCTAGGATTCGGCCGGCTAGAGGGGGAGGAGTCCTACTCCTCCTCCACTCCTAGTAGGAGTAGGACTCTTCCTTTTTAGCCTTTTTTCCACCTTTTCCTTTAGGACTTTTGCCTCCTACGCCATGGGCCTTATTGTCGCTGTTCCTCCAGCCCAATAAGGGCTGGTTATCACTCTCCACAGCCCATGGACCCTCTGGGGTTGAAATACCCCTCCCGGAGGTCTCCCGGTACACTACCGATGAGCCCGAAACTTTTCCGGCGACCAAACTGGGACTTCCTATATATGAATCTTTACCTCCGGACCATTCTGGAGCTCCTCGTGACATCCGGGATCTCATCCGGGACTCCGAACAACCTTCGGTCACCACCATAGATAACTCTACACTACCGAAACGTCACCAAACCTTAAGTGTGCAGACCCTGCGGGTTCGAGAACTATGTAGACATGACCGAGACACCTCTACGGTCAATAACCAATGGCGGGACCTGGACGTCCACATTGGTTCCTACATATTCTACGAAGATTTTTATCGGTTGAACCTCTATGTCAAGGATTCAGTTAATCCCGTATAACGTTCCCTTTGTTCTTCGGTATGTTACTTGCCCGAGATTCGATCGTCGGTATCTCCATACCTAGTTCAACCTCGTTACCGGCAAGTCTCTTTACTCGTTCCGTAATACAAGATCCCGCAACTAACAATTAGTCACATTGCTTGCAAGGCTCATTGTGATGTTGTATTACCGAGTGGGCCCCGAGATACCTCTCCGTCACACGGAGCAACAAATCCCAGTCTCGATCCATGCCAACTCAACAGACACCCTCGGAGATACCTGTAGAGCACCTTTATAGTCACCTAGTTACGTTGCAACGTTTGATACACACAAGGCACTCCTCCGATATTCGTGAGTTGCATGATCTCATGGTCATGGGAACATATACTTGACATGCCGAAAACAGTAGCAATAAACTGACACGATCATATGCTACGTTTGTAGTTTGGGTCTTGTCCATCACATCATTCTCCTAATGATGTGATCTCGTTATCAAATGACATCTCATGTCCATGGCTAGGAAACCTTAACCATCCTTTGATCAATGAGCTAGTACATTAGAGGCATACTAGGGACATGGTTTTGTCTATGTATCCACACATGCATTTAAGTCTCCGATCAATACAATTATAGCATGGATAATAAACGATTATCATGAACAAGGAAATATGATAATAACCAATTTATTATTGCCTCTAGGGCACTGCTACCACACTCCACTTGGTACTATTCCAAATGGCTGCTCCACTATACGTATCCAGATTGCTATTACGAGTCATCCGGATTAGTGTTAAAGCTTGCATCGACATAACTCCTTACGACGAACCCTTTATCACCTCCATAATCGAGAAACAATTCCTTTAGTCTTTTAGTCACCAAGGATAATGTTGACCGCTGTCCAGTGATCCACTCCTGGATCACTCTTGTACCCCTTGACGGACTCATGGCAAGGCACACACAAGTGCGGTACACAGCATGGCATGCTATATAGAGCCTATGGCTAAGGCATAGGGGATGACGTTCGTCCTTTCTCTTTCTTCTGCCGTTGTCGAGCTTTGAGTCTCACTCAATTTCACACCTTACAAATCAGACAAGAACTATTTCTCTGACTGATCCATTTTGAACTCTTTCAAAATCTCGTCAAGGTATGCACTCATTGAAAGTCTCATCAAGCATCTTGATCTATCTCTATAGATGTTGACGCTCAACAATCAGGTAGCTTTATCCAGGTCTTCCTTTGAAAATCACTTTTCAAACAACCATTTATGCTTCCCAGAAATTCTACATTATTTCCGATCAACAATATGTCATCCACATATACCTATCAGAAATTCTATAGTGCTCCCACTCACTTTATTGTAAATAGGAGTTTCTCGTAAACCTTGTATAAACATTAAAACTTTGATCACCTCATCAAAGCGTATATTCCAACTCCGAGATGCTTGCTTCAGTCCATACAAGGATCACTAAAGCTTGCACACCTTTTAGCATCCTTAGGACTAACAAAACCATCCGGTTGTATCACATACAACCTTTCCTCAATTAAAAAGTTAAGGAAACGATGTTTTGACACCCATCTGCCAGATTTTATAATTGAAAATGCAGCAACTGCTAACATAATTCCAACAGACTCTAGCATCGCTACGAGTGAGAAAGTCTCATCGCAGTCAACTCCTTGAACTTGTCACAAACATCTTTGCAACAAGTCGAGCTTTACAAATGGTGGCAATTACCATCAGCGTCTGTCTTCATTTTAAATATCCATTTGTACTCAACGACCTGCCGTCCAACGAGCAAGTCTACCAAAGTCTATACTTGGGTTTCATACATGGATCCTATCTCGGATTTCATGGCCTCCAACCATTTGTCGGAATCCGGGCCCATCATCGCTTCTCCATAGCTCGTAGGTTCATCGTTGTCCAACAACATGATCTCCAAGACAGGGTTGTCGTACCGCTCAGGAGTAGTACACATCCTTGTCGACCCACGAAGTTCGATAGTAACTTGATCCTGAAGCTTCATGATCATCATCATTAACCTCCTCTTCAATTAACGTAGGCTTCACAGAAACATCTTTCTGCACTACACTACTCTCTGGTTGAACAAAGGTTTAACAACCTCATCAAGTTCTATCTTCCTCCCACGCAATTCTTTCAAGAGAAACATTTCCTCGAGAAAGGATCCGTTTAAGCAGCAAACACTTTGCACTTGGATCTGAGATAGAAGGTTCACCCGACTGATCTTAGGGTATTCTATGAAGATGCATTTGTCCGCCTTGGGTTCGACCTCATTAGGTGAAAACATTTTCACACAAGTGTCGCAGCCCCAAACATTAAGAAACGACAGCTTAGGTTTCTATCAAACCACAATTCACATGGTGTCATCTCAACGAATTTAGATGGTGCCCTATTTAAAGTGAATTTAGTTGTCTCTAATGCATAACCCAAAAATTATAGCAGTCAAACGATAAGAGACATCATAGCACGCACCATATCCAATAGAGCATGACTATGATGATCAGACACACCATCACACTATGGTGTTCCAGGTGGCGTTAGTTGTGAAACAAATTTCACATTGTCTTAAGTTGCATGCCAAACTCGTAACTCAGATATTCACCTCCACGATCATATCGCAGTCATTTTTATCTTCTTGTCACGATGATCTTAAACTTCACTCTGAATTTGCTTGAACCTTTCAAACGATTCAGACTTGTGTTTTATTAAGTAAATATACACTATATCTACTTAAATCATCAGCGAAGGTAAGAAAATAACGATATCCACTGCATGCTACAAGACTCACTGGATTGCATATATCAACATGTATTATTTCCAATGAATCACTTGCCCGCTCCATCCAACGGGGTCCTTTAGTCATCTTGCCCAAGAGGCATGGTTCGCATGTCTCAACCGATTCGAAATCGAATGAGTCCAAAGATCCATCAGCGTGGAGTTTCTTCATGCGCTTTATACCAATATGACATTTAGGGGCAGTGCCACAAGTATGTGGTACTATCATTATTAACTTTGTATCTTTTGACATCAGTGTTACGAACATGTGTATTACTACGATCAAGATTTCAACGAACCATTCTCACTGGGTGTATGACCATTGAAGGTATCATTCATGTAAATAGAATAACCATTATTCTCTAACTTAAATGAATAACCGTATTGCAATAACCATGACCTAATCATGTTCATGCTCAACGCAAAACACCAAATAATATTTATTTAGGTTCGTCACTAATCCTGAAAGTAGAGAGAGCGTGCGATGTTTGATCACATCAACTTTGGAAACATTTCCAACACATATCGTCACCTCACCCTTAGCTAGTTCTCCGTTTATTCCGTAGCTTTTATTTCGAGTTACTAACATTTAGCAACCGAACCGGTATCCAATACCTAGATGCTACTAGGAGTACTAGCAAGGTACACATCAATAACTCGTATATCAAATATACTTCTGTTGATGTTGCCAGCCTTCTTATCTACCAAGTATCTAGGGTTGTTCCGCTTCAGCGACCGCTCTCCTCATAACAGAAGCACTTAGTCTCGGGTTTGAGTTCAACTTTGGGTTGCTTCACTGGAGCAGCAACTGACTTGCTATCCATGAAGTTTCCCTCCTTGCTCTTGCCCTTCTCGAAACCAGTGGTTTGATTAACCATCAACACTTAGCGCTTCTTCTTGATTTCTACCTTCGCGATGTCAAACATCGCGAACAGCTCAGGGATCAATATTTCTACCCCTGGCGTTATATAGTTCATCACCAAGTTCTTAGTAGCTTAGTGACAGTGACTTGGAGAACTATATCAATCACTATCTTATCTGGAAGATCAACTCCCACTCGATTCAAGCGATTGTAGCACCCAGACAATCTGAGCACATGCTCAACTATTGAGCTTTTATCCTTCATCTTGCAGGCAAAGAATCTTGTTGGAGATCTCATATCTCGCAACATGGGCACGAGCCTGAGATCCTAATTTCAGCTCTTAGAAACATCTCATATGTTCCGTGACGTTCAAAACGTTTTGGAGCCTCAATTCTAAGCCGTAATGCATGACGCACCAAACTATCAAGTAGTCATGAGAACGTGCCTGTCAGATGTTCACAACATCTACAGACGACACTAGAGGGGTTGGCGCACCGAGCGGTGCATTAAGGACATAAGCCTTCTACGCATCAATGAGGACAATCCTCAGATCACGGACCCAGTCCGCAATATTGCTACCATCATCTTTCAACTCTATTTCTCTAGGAACATATAAAAATTCAAGGGAGCTACAACGCGAGCTAGTAATCTACTACATAATTTGCAAAGACACTATTGACTATGTTCATGATAATGAGTTCAATTAATCATATTACTTAAGAACTCCCACTCAAGTTGACATCCCTCCGATCATTCGAGTGATACATGATCCAAATTCACCAACTCAAGTCCGATCATCACGTGAGTTGAGGTGGCTACAATGGTGAACATCATCATGTTGATCATATCTACTATATGACTCATGTTCGACCTTTCGGTCTCTTGTGTTCCGAGGCCATGTCTGTACATGCTAGGCTCGTCAAGTTTAACCCGAGTGTTCTGCACGTGCAAATCTGGCTTGCACCCGTTGTATGTGAACGTAGAGTCTATCACACCCGATCATCACGTGGTGTCTCGACACGACGAACTTTCGCAACGGTGCACACTCGGGGAGAACACAATTTATCTTGAAATTAAGCGAGGGATCACCTTATAATGCTACCGTCGTCCTAAGCAAAACAAGGTGCATAAAAAGGATTAACATCACATGCAAATCATAAGTGACATGATATGGCCATGAACTTGTGCTTTTGATCTCCATCATGAAAACACCGGCATGATCTCCATCGTCACCGGCATGACACCATGATCTCCATCAATGTGTCGCCATCGGGGTTGTCACGCCCTGCATGCTTCTACTACTATTGCTACCGCTTAGCGATAAAGTAAAGCATTACATAGCGCTTAATGATTGACACGCAGGTCATACAAAAATTAAAGACAACCCTATGGCTCCTGCCGGTTGCCATACTCATCGACATGCAAGTCGTGATAATCTATACATCACATGATCATCTCATACATCACATATATCACATCATGTAATTGGCCATATCATATCACAACATACCCTGCAAAAACAAGTTAGACGTCCTCTAATTGTTGTTGCAAGTTTTACGTGGCTGCTACGGGTATCTAGCAAGAACGATTCTCACCTACGCATAAACCACAACGGTGATACATAGTTTGCTTTTCAACCTTCTCAAGGACCGCCTTTGTCGGATCCGATCCAACTAAAGTGAGAGAAACCGTCACCCGCAAGCCATCTAAGCAACAAGTTGCGTCGAGGGAACCGGTCTCTCGTAAGCATACGGGTAATGTTGGTCCGGGCCACTTCATCTCACAATCCCGCTGAACCAAAATACGACCAAGGTAGGAAGCAATCTAAGCATCAACGCCCACAAACCTTTTGTGTTCTACTTGAGATCTCATCAAACCATCAACCTAGCTCATGATGCCATTGTTGGGGAACGTCGCATGGGAAACAAACGCACACGGAAACCTATCCATGGTGATGAGCATCTACGAGAGGGAGAGTGGATCTACATACCCTTGTAGATCGCTAAGCGAGAAGCGTTAAGAAACGCGGTTGGTGTAGTCGAACATCTTCGCGATCCAAATCGCCGAGCGTCCCGCGATCTCATCACGATCCGTCCCGCGATCTCATCATGATCCGTCTCACGATTTTGATCACGATTTGTCCCGCGAACTCATCACGATCTGTTCCGCGATCTCATCATGAACTGTCTCGCATTCTTGATCACGGACCTTCCGAACTAGCGCCGAATGGACGGCACCTCCGCGTTCAGCACACGTGCAGCTTGATGACGATCTCCACCATATTGATCCAGCAAGAGGAGGTGGAGAGGAGAGAGAGTTCACCGGCAGCGTGACGACGCTCCGGTGATGGTGGTGTAGCAATTCCGGTAGGGCTTCGCCTAAGCACTGCAGAAAAACGATCTAGAGGAGCACCGGTGAAACGGGTAGCACGTGGCCGTAAAATCTGTGTCTAAACAACCCCAATCCACCAGTATGTAAGGAGGGAGGGAGAGGCAGCCCTTGGCGCAAGGCCAAGGGCCTCTAGGATTCGGCCGGCTAGAGGGGGAGGAGTCCTACTCCTCCTTCACTCCTAGTAGGAGTAGGACTCTTCCTTTTTAGCCTTTTTTCCACCTTTTCCTTTAGGACTTTTGCCTTCTGCGCCATGGGCCTTATTGTCGCTGTTCCTCCAGCCCAATAAGGGCTGGTTATCACTCTCCACAGCCCATGGACCCTCTGGGGTCGAAATACCCCTCCCGGAGGTCTCCCGGTACACTACCGATGAGCCCGAAACTTTTCCGGCGACCAAACTGGGACTTCCTATATATGAATCTTTACCTCCGGACCATTCTGGAGCTCCTCGTGACATCCGGGATCTCATCCGGGACTCCGAACAACCTTTGATAACCACCATACATAACTCTACACTACCGAAACGTCACCAAACCTTAAGTGTGCAGACCCTGCGGGTTCGAGAACTATGTAGACATGACCGAGACACCTCTACGGTCAATAACCAATGGCGGGACCTGGACGTCCACATTGGTTCCTACATATTCTATGAAGATCTTTATCAGTTGAACCTCTATGTCAAGGATTCAGTTAATCCCGTATAACGTTCCCTTTGTTCTTCGGTATGTCATTTGCCCGAGATTCGATCGTCGGTATCTCCATACCTAGTTCAACCTCGTTACCGGCAAGTCTCTTTACTCGTTCCGTAATACAAGATCCCGCAACTAACAATTAGTCACATTGCTTGCAAGGCTCATTGTGATGTTGTATTACCGAGTGGGCCCCGAGATACCTCTCCGTCACACGGAGCAACAAATCCCAGTCTCGATCCATGCCAACTCAACAGACACCCTCGGAGATACCTGTAGAGCACCTTTATAGTCACCTAGTTACGTTGCAACGTTTGATACACACAAGGCACTCCTCCGATATTCGTGAGTTGCATGATCTCATGGTCATGGGAACATATACTTGACATGCAGAAAACAGTAGCAATAAACTGACACGATCATATGCTACGTTTGTAGTTTGGGTCTTGTCCATCACATCATTCTCCTAATGATGTGATCTCGTTATCAAATGACATCTCATGTCCATGGCTAGGAAACCTTAACCATCCTTTGATCAACGAGCTAGTACATTAGAGGCATACTAGGGACATGGTTTTGTCTATGTATCCACACATGCATTTAAGTCTCCGATCAATACAATTATAGCATGGATAATAAACGATTATCATGAACAAGGAAATATGATAATAACCAATTTATTATTGCCTCTAGGGCACTGCTACCACACTCCACTTGGTACTATTCCAAATGGCTGCTCCACTATACGTATCCAAATTGCTATTACGAGTCATCCGGATTAGTGTTAAAGCTTGCATCGACGTAACTCCTTACGACGAACCCTTTATCACCTCCATAATCGAGAAACAATTCCTTTAGTCTTTTAGTCACCAAGGATAATGTTGACCGCTGTCCAGTGATCCACTCCTGGATCACTCTTGTACCCCTTGACGGACTCATGGCAAGGCACACACAAGTGCGGTACACAGCATGGCATGCTATATAGAGCCTATGGCTAAGGCATAGGGGATGACGTTCGTCCTTTCTCTTTCTTCTGTCGTTGTCGAGCTTTGAGTCTCACTCAATTTCACACCTTACAAATCAGACGAGAACTATTTCTCTGACTGATCCATTTTGAACTCTTTCAAAATCTCGTCAAGCCAAAAATTCATACTAAGTAGAGATACTACTTGTGCATCCAAATCCTTGAGCCAACTTTATTCCATGAGAGTCCACCATACCTACCTATATATGGTATTTCACTGCCATTCCAAGTAAATTTTCATGTGCCATCTCTAAACATTCAAATAAACATCTGTTTTGTGTGCTCGTACCGCTCATGGAGTGATGGGGCAGGCATTATCTTCCATGCTAAGTGATTTATTCTCAAGATGAGTGTTTGTTCACTTTTCATTGCATGAGAGAGGCTGATAACCCAAAAGTGTAGGGGGAGACGACATTCTTCACGGGTAGTATTTCACCCTAATTTATTGGTTCGGCACAAAGGGAGACAAAGAATATTTATTGGCCTTGACAGTTGAGTTGTCAATTCAACCACACCTGGGATATCTCTTTGCAGCGAAGATTTAGTAGCATGGCAAATAGTAGTAACAAAAGTAACAATAGTTGTGACAATAGCTATTTTGTAGCGGTAGTGACAGTAGCAATAGCAATAAGAACTTAGCACGATTCATTATGTGTAAAGCGTAGGCACGTGGATTAGTAATGGATACTGATTTAGATGACATTGTTCATATAACAGTTACACACTAGGGTGACACAGAACTAACTCCAGTTCATCAATTTAATGTAGGCATGTATTTCGTATATAGTCATGCGTGCTTGCGATAAGAACTTGCATAACATCTTTTGTCCTACCCTCTCATGGCAGCAGGGTCCTATTGTAAACTAAGTTATATTAAGGCCTCCTTTTAATAGGGAACCGGAACAAAGTATTAACCCATGGTGAATACATGAACTCCTCAAACTATGGCAATCACAGGAAAGAATCCCAATTATTATCACCTTGGGGTATGCAGGTCATGACAGGTAATAGGTGCATACAACTTGCAAGATAGGATCCAAATCAATCTTATATTTGTGAAAACATAATATGTCCAGATCTGAAATCATGGCACTCGGGCCCTAGTGATAAGCATTAAGCATTGCAAAGTCATAGGAACATCAATCTTAGAACATAGTGGACACTAGGGATCAAGCCCTATCAAACTTAACTCGATTACATGATCCATCTCATCCAATCCTACCACCGTCCATCAAGCCTATGGTACGTCTCCAACGTATCTATAATTTTTGATCATTCCATGCTGATATATTATCAATCTTGGATGTTTTACAATCATTTTATAACAACTTTATATCATATTTTGGGACTAACCTATTGATATAGTGCCAAGTACCAGTTGCTGTTTTTGCTTGTTTTTTTACTTCGCGGAATATCAGTACCAAACAAAGCCCAAACACCGTGAAACATTTTGGAGATTTGTTTGGGCTAGAAGACACCTGGAGGACCAAAGAAGTACTAGAGAGGAGGCAAGGATGCCACAAGACAGCAGGGAACACCAGAGGCCCCTTGCACGACCTCGTGGATTGTGCCCTCCTCGGGACACCTCTCCACCGCCTACCAGCTCTATAAATACCCAAAAATTCCAAAAACCCTAGGGGGGTCAACGAAACACAATTCCAGCCACCGCAAGTTACAGAACCGTGAGATCGAATCTAACACCATCATGGAGGGGTGCATCGTCTTCATGGGTGCCTCTTCGATGATGCGTGAGTAGTCCACCATAGACCTACAAGTCTGTAGGTAGTAGATAGATGACTTTGTTTCTCTCACTTTTGATTCTCAATACAATTATCTCTTGGAGATCTGTTTGATGTAATGAATTTTTGCGGTGTGTTTGTTGGGATCCGATGAATTTTTAGTTCATGGTCAGTTTCTATCCATGAATATTATTTGAGTCTTCTTTCGTCTCTTATATGCATGATTACTTATAGCCTCGTATTTCTTCTTTGAATCTTTGGTTTAGTTAGGACAACTAGATCGATTTTTCTTGCCATGGGAAGAGGTGCTTTGTGATGTGTCCGATCTTGCGGTGTCCTCTCCCAGTGACAGAAGGGGCAGCGAGGCACACATGTATCGTTGCTATTAAGGATAACAAGATGGGGTCCATTCCTACATGCATGAATATATCTTTTCTACATCATGTCATCGTTCTTATTGCATTACTCCACTTTCCCATGAACTTAATATACTAGATGCATGCTGGATAGCGGTCGATGTGTGGAGTAATAGTAGTAGATGCAGAATCATTCGGTCTACTTATCTTGGATGTGATGCCTATCTAATGATCATCGCCTTGGATATCATCATGATTATTTGATCTTCTATCAATTTCCCAACAGTAATTCGTTTACCCACCATGTTCTATAATCATGAGAGAAGCCACTAGTGAAACCTACGCCCCCCGGGTCTATCTTCCAACATATTGCTTTCCGATTTATCTCTATGCCCTTTTGTTTTCACATCTATTATTCCAAAAACCCAAAAACACTTTGCTGAATTTTTTATTTGCTTCTTTCATTTTGTGTTCTTGTGAGACATATTTATCCAATCTATTACAATCTAATCTATCTTTTTACCATTGAGAGATTGACAACCTCTCTTACGCGTCGGGTTGCAAGTATTTGTTCTTTGTGTGCAAGTACCGTTTATATAGCGTTGATGGTATTCCTCCTAGGTTCGATACCTTGTTTCATAATTGAGGGAAATACTTACCGTAGCCGTGCTACATCATCCCTTCCTCTTTGGGGAAATAATGATGCAGTCTCAAGCCACGTCAAAGTAATTTCTGGCGCCGTTGTCAGGGAGGAGGTGTGAAAGCAGTCTCTCTTCAACGTGCCAATCTCTGGTGCCGGGGAGACATCATCAACATCAATCAGGTTCCTAATCACAAATCTCATCTCCTTGTAATTTACATCATTTGCCATTTTCCTCTCATTTCCCTCTCCCTGACTTCACAAAAATTGTCGTTTTATTCGCCCTCATTTTCGTTTGCCTTTTTTCCCGTTAGATCTCTTGTTTGGTTGCTATCTTGTTTGCGTAGTCACGATTACTCAAGAAAATACAAAACGGTGTGAGTTTTCCAATACCAATAATAATGATTTTATTAGCACTCCGATTTCTCCTCCTGCCACTAGTGCGGAGTCTTGTGATATTAATGCCGCTTTGTCGAATCTTGTCATGAAAGATCAATTTTCCGGTATTCCTAATGAGGATGCCGCAACCCATCTAAACACATTCGTAGAATTGTGTGATATGCAAAAGAAAAAAGATGTGGACAATGATATTGTGAAGTTGAAATTATTTCCTTTCTCCTTGCGGGATCGTGCAAAATTTTGGTTTTCTTCTTTGCCTCGCAATAGTATCGATTCTTGGGATAAGTGTGGATGCTTTTATTACTAAGTAGTTCCAACCCACGAAAATCATTTCCCTTAGAACTCAAATCATGAATTTTAAGCAACTTGAACATGAACATGTTGGAAAATCTTGCGAAAGAATGAAATTAATGCTAAGAAATTGTCCTACTCATGTCTTAAATCTTTGGATGATCATACAAAAAAATTATGTGGGATTGAATTTTGTCTCTAGAAATCTTTTAGATTCCGTCGCGAGTGGTACTTTTATGGAAATTACTTTGGGTGAAGCTACTAAATTGCTAGATAATATTATGGAAAAAATTTCATAATGGCATATTGAAAGAGCACCTACTAGTAAAAAGGTTAATTTGGTTGAAGAAATTAGTACTTTGAGTGAGAAAGTTGATGCTCTTATGAAGTTGGTTGCTAGTAAGAATGCTCATATCGATCTTAATGATGTGCCTTTGTCTACTTTGATTGAGAAAAATAGTGATTCCGTAGATGTGAATTTCATCTCGCGAAATAATTTTAATAACAATGCTTATAGAGGTAATTTTAACCCTAGGCCTTTTCCTGGAATTTTCTCTAATAATTATAGTAGTTCCTATGTTAATTCTTCTTACAATAATAATAGCGACCCCTCTGATCTTCATAATAATTTTAAACAATTTATCAATGCTCAAAAGGTTTTCAATATTACAATAGAAGAAAAGTTGAATAAGATTGATGATATGTATAGAAGCATTGATAGAATTTCCCATGATGTAGAAAATCTCAAGTTGTAAGATTTAAAAAGCGTTTTCTAGTGATTGTTCTCATAAAAATGATGAAGATCTTAAGATGATTGGTGTTTGCTCTATTGATTCCTTGTTTATTAATATTAAAATTTATGATAAAGGGACTGAATAAAAGTTAACTTTAGCTAGAGGGCGTCCCAAAATTTTGAGAGTGAAAATCTTAAAGAGGTAGACAACTAAAGCGTGGTTCGCGTTTGACTGTTGATATGACAATGACTCCTGCTTTCCCATAAGCTTCATTTGAGCAAGGTACCATCCATTAGAGACCATAGCCCTAGATATTCTGTTGAATCAAAATTTTCTGGCTAGGGAAACAAGATGAGCTACTCGTAGTGGATTCCATTAGGTTCTTAGCCTCTTCCCAATTCTTAAACTGAAACGTGTGATGTCTAATCCAACTCAACACCTAACCAGCTTGTCAGCATCGTAAGTTTGCTCAACATTCCCCCTATAAATACAGAAAGAATGTAAATCTACTTTCATTTATTTATTAGGGATGAGATTTCCTTTTCCTTTTTCTATTTTAATGAAATAATTGATGAAAGTGGTTTGGAGAGGTCAAACCTATAACTAGTGATGTGCCCACTATTTTGGATTACAAAGACTTTAATTATGATAGTTGCTCTTTGGTTGAATGTATTTCTTTGTTGCAATCCATGATAAATTCACCCCATGATTATGAAAAAAATAAAGCTTTTACTAAACATATTGTCGATGCCATGATGAAATCCTTAGAAGAAAAGTGGAATTAGAGATTTAAATTCGTAGAAAATTACATGATGAGTGGGAACCTACCATTAAAGTCAAGATTAAACATTATGAATGCCTTTCTTTATGTGATTTGGGTGCTAGGGTTTCCACAATTCCGAAATCTCTGTGATGTGCTTGGTCTTGCCAATATTGAAGAATGTTCTCTTAATTTGCACTAGGAGGATTCTACTATTAAAAAGCCTCTAGGAAGAATTAATGATGTTCTTATTCTTGATAATAGGAAATATGTGCCCATAGATTTTATTCTTCTTTATATTGATTGCAATCCATCTCGTCCCATCATACTTGGTAGACCGTTGTTACACACTATAGGCGTCGTGATTGATATGAAATAAGGAAATATTAAATTTCAGTTTCCTCTTAGAAATGGCATAGAACACTTCCCTAGAACAAGAGTTAAGCCACCATATGAGTATCATGAGGGCCTCCTATGGAGCAAAAACTAAAGATGACAATACTTGAATCTATGTGTTATGCCTAGCTAGGGGCGTAAAACGATAACGCTTGTTGGAGGCAACCCAATGAATAAAATTTACATTACCTTTTTCTTTATGTTATTGAGTGTTTACAAAATTATTCTACTGTTATGATTGTGTTTTTTATGTTTTAATTTGTGTTTGTGCCAAGTAAATCCTTTGGGATCATGTTGGGTGATAGTTTATTTGATCTTGTTGAAAAACAGAAACATTGCGTCCCGTAAAGGAATTCTTAAAGATCATAGAAGCGTCAAAAAATTCTATTTTTTTACAAAAGATTGATATACAAATTTTTGACGTTGTCCTATGTTTTCAGAATGGTTTGAGTTAGAAAAGTATGGTTAGAGTACGGATTACTACAGACTGTTATGTTTTTGACATATTCTGTTTTCGTTGCATTGTGTGCTTATTTTTGATGAATCTATGGTTTGTATTGGGGGGGGGGGGTAAAAGCCATGGTAAAGTTAAAATATAGTAGATATAATGGAATAATAATATATGGATTGTTTTGCAACAGTACTTAGAGTGGTGATTTGCTTTATTATACTAACGGATCTCACAAAGATTCTGTTGAGTTTTGTGTGATTGAAGTTTTCAAGTTTTGGGTGAGATCGCGATGGATGAAGGAATAAGGAGTAAGAAGAGCCTAAGATTGGTAATTCCCATGGAACCCAAAGATAATATCCAAAGATAAACAAGCAACTAAGCTTGGGGATGCCCCGAGTGGCATCCCCTCTTTCTTCTAACGATCATCGGTATATTACTTGGAGCTATATTTTTATTCGTCACATATCATGAGTTTTGCTTGGAGCGTATTGTATTATATGAGCTTTGCTTGATTTGGTTTTTATTTAGTTAAAAGTATCCTTGATGTACAAACCTATTTGAGAGAACCAAAATTAAGCTATGATTTGTTATAATTGCTCTATATGCTTCACTTAAAATTTTTGAGCTATGGAATTGCTCTAGTGCTTCACTTAGATCTTTTTGAGCACGACGTGCTTTAATTGTTTTTGAAGAAATACTCTCATGCTTCACTTATATTAATTTGATAGTTAGTAAATTTTTGAAGAAATACTCTCATGCTTCACTTAGATTAATTTGAGAGTTAGTAATTTTTTGAAGAAATGATCTCATGCTTCACTTATACTATTTTGAGAGATGAAATTTTTATGCTCATGATCTTAACTAAATTTTTGTTGAGCTTGTCAAAAACAATGACAATATATGCAACTAGTCACAAAGTCATAGATATTCAAGAGGGATATAATAAAAACTTTCATGAAGATCATTGGACAAATTAAACTTGATTCCTTGTAATAGTTTCGAGACATGATGATAGTAATATGTGAGTCATGTTGGTGGGTAATTATGCTTTAGTAAGAATATTGGTGTTAAGGTTTGTGATTCCCTATGCAAGCACGAAAGTCAATAGTTATGCAATGAAATTACATCCTACTTATGGCGCATTATTCGGTGTTAGTTATGCTTAATGCTTGCTTATGTGAATTTTAGTTTCTTGGTTGGTTGCTTCTCAATCATTTGCTAGCCTTCACTTGTACTAAGTAGAGATACTACTTGTGCATCCAAAATCCTTAAACCTAGTTTTGCCAGATGAGTCCACCATACCTCCCTATATGTGTTATTTCCATGCCGTTCCAAGCAAATTTGTATCCGCCATCTCTAATTTTCATAATGAATTTCCTTTTTGTGTGCTCATATAGCTCATGAAGCGGAAGGGAGTGACCGATATTTTTCCATGCTAGATGTGTTATTCTCAAGATGAATATTTATTCACTTGTTATTGCACGAGAGTACGTCGGTAATAGGGATGCCCATTCCTGAAATGAAAAAAGAAATTTACTTTATGTTGAATAATAAATTCCTTGGAAAGTGTTGGTATGAAAGGCAACCGTGGATTCGGCTAGCCATGGATTGCGAAAGAATGGTGGAAAAAGGAATAAACTTTATGTTCTGTTTGGGAACCGCTTATGATATATCTAGCATGGAAAGGTATTGAAATCTCTCGATCGTTTTCGTTGTCATGAAAGACATGCCACCCAAAATATTTTTCTCTATCAATTTAAACCTTGAGCTCTGGCACCTCTACAAATCCCTACTTCCCTCTGTGAAGGGCCTATCTGTTTACTTTATGCAATTTTTACTTTTATTTGAGTCTCCATCTTCTCTTATAAAGCACCAACTAGGGGGTACTATGATCGTGCTTGAGCATTAGGTGTACCTAATATTTGAGTGTGTTTCATGAATGGATCAATGATTGAGCATGATGGGCTAGGGATAACTTGCTTTAGTGTTGATATTTTGAAAGACATGGTTGCTTGTTGGTATGCTTGAGTATTAAAGTCTTCATTTCAAAATTGGACTATTGCTTTGAACCATCTAGAAGTCCAAATGTCCATGCTACAAAAGAAAAGAATATGTGATGAACATGTTAAGCAACATTCCACATCAAAAATTCTGTTTTTTATCATTTACCTACTCGAGGACGAGTAGGAATTAAGCTTGGGGATGCTGATATGTCTCCAATGCATCTATAACATTTTACCATTCCATGCTATTATATTATCAATCTTGGATATTTAACAATCATTGTATAGCAACTTTATATCATTTTTTGGGACTAACTTATTGACATAGTGCCAAGTGCCAGTTGCTGTATTTTATTTGTTTTTTACTTTGCAGAATATCTGTACCAAACGAAGCCCAAACACTATGAAACTTTTTGGAGATTTCTTTTTGGCCAGAAGACACCTGGAGGACCAAAGAAGTACCAGAGAGGAGGGTCGAGGAGGCCACAAGACACCAGATCACGCCAGAGGCCCCTTGCGTGGCCTGGTGGGTTATGCCCTCCTTGGGACACCTCTCCACCGCCTATCAGCTCTATAAATACCCAAATATTCCAAAAATCCTAGGGGAGTCAATGAAACACAATTCCAGCCGCCGCAAGTTCTAGAACCGCGAGATCCAATCTAACACCATCACAAAGGGGTGCATCGTCTTCATGGGTGCCTCTCCAATGATGCGCGAGTAGTCCACCATAGACCTACAGGTCCGTAGGCAGTAGCTAGATGGCTTTCTCTCTCTCTTTTGATTCTCAATACAATGGTCTCTTGGAGATCTATTTGATGTAATGACTTTTTGCGGTGTGTTTGTTGGGATCCGATGAATTTTAAGTTCATGATCAGCTTCTATCCATGAATATTATTTGAGTCTTCTTTGATCTCTTATATGCATGATTACTTATAGCCTCGTATTTCTTCTTTGAATCTTTGGTTTAGTTAGGCAAACTAGTTTGTTTTCTTGCCATGGGAAGATGTGTTGTGTGATGGGTTCGATCATGCGGTGTCCTCAACAAGTGACAGAAGGGGAGGCGAGGCATGCATGTATCATTGCTATTAAGGATAACAAGATGGGGTCTATTACTACATGAATAGATCTTGTCTACATCATGTCATCATTCTTATTCCAGTACTCCGTTTTTCCATGAACTTAATACATTAGATGGATGCTGGATAAGAGTCGATGTGTGGAGTACTAGTAGTAGATGAAGAATTGTGATGCCTATATAATGATCATTGCCTTGGATATTGTCATGATTATTTGATCTTCTATCAATTTCCCAACAGTAATTTGTTTACCCACCGTGTGCTATACTCATGAGGGAAGCCACTAGAGAAACCTTCGGCCCCCGAGTCTATCTTCCAACATATTTGTCGGGGTACGACACCTATGGGATCGTGTGGACCCCTTTGTGGTTTAGTAGGGATACAGTATATGCGCAAAGAGCAGATATGACGAGTAGTGCGAGGGGAGATTTTTACCCAGGTTTGGGCCGTTGAGAAGCGTAAAACCCTACTCCTGCTTTTGTGTATTATGGGTATTTGGGTTCTGGCTACAGGAGCATTGTGTGATGAACAACACGCAGCTGCTACGCGCATGAGCCAGAAGGTCGAAGAAGATCCTCCCCTACGTAACGCTTTCAGCCTCCTTTTATATGACTAAGGGGTCTCCAACAGTGGCATACAATACATACACGAGGTGTACAGTGCTATAGTGTTATCATACCTAACAGTGACGGTTTAGGACAATTGCATTTAATGCCCCATTAGGCGTCCCTGACCTTCTACAGGACGAGACAGGAGTCTGTTCCATCGGCACCACTTAGCCTCCTCCATAGCCAGCGTCTTGACAAGTATCCAGGCAGGATGACACCTGGTCTTTGCGCTGGTAGGATGGCAAGGCCTTGCCGGGCGCATGTCTTGTCGGGGCTCTGTAAGCCACCCCGGCAAGAACTTGCTGAGGTTCTAGCCTTTGGCCTTTGGTCTTGCGATTGTTGACTTGAACATTTTCTTGATGTCTTCGTACTTGCATCCAGCAGTCCCCTAGCAGGCCTTGCCACTAGTGTGGCTACCACTGCTCGTGCACAAGTATGGGGTACTAATAGCCCAAACTTTAGTACACCGACAGGAGCCCTCGGGCCTTGGACACACATGTGTGCGAGGCGTTGTTGGGCTAGGCCCAAACAGTGCACGGGCACGCGTGGTAGGAGCCTGCGATTGTAATTATTCCGCTTACTATGCCTCCCCACGATGCACGCTAGGTGCACGCCGTGGGATATGTGCATGGAGCAGCCATTTCTGCCACGTGCGCCGCATGCATAGCGGGGAGTTGGCAACGGGCACCCGTGACTTAAAGTCTCGATCATGGCAGAAACAGCAGCGCGATGGATTGGAGGAATGGGGTGGTTACCTATTCGCCCATGATCGTGGGCGACGGGATTGGTTTGGATGGGCAGCGACTCTTGGGGAGGAGGAGAGCCAGCCCCCGCGCCTCCCCCTATAAATTTGGGGGTAGTGAGGGGTGATGCTCATCCATCCATCCTTCCTCCTTGAGTATGAACCTCCAGAGCTTGCCTTTCTACACCTTCCCAATCTTGAGTTGTGCTCGCCCTTAGCCATGACTAGGGGGCAAGGGCAGCCACCATCTTCTGCCCGACCGGCGAGGAGTTCCTGTCGGGATCATGCCACCGCTTCAGCCATGGAGGCAGAGGGTGGCCCAAGCGCGCATGGTGGAAGAGGTACAAGGGGTCTTGGCCACCATGGAGGCCGTGGCTGAGGGAGCCGGAGAACTGCTCCACCCCTTCCTCCCATGCCGTCCTCCCTCCTTTAAGAGGCCCACGCTGAGGGGACGACGCTGGAGTTTGTCATCAAGCTACGCGGTCCCCTTTGGAGCCATCTGTGCCTCCCTCACCCTTTCGCTAGGGTGATGGAGGTTGATAAGCTTCCCGCCCTGTGGCTGTGGGCGCATGGTTGTTGCAATGGCACTGCGCGGGTGGATGTTGAGTACCCAGAGAGTCGCATCATGCTCCTCAGGCACGGTTGGAAAACCTTCGCCCACTCCCACAACCTCCTGGATGGCCATGTCCTCCGCTTCAAGATGGTGGAGGCCGACATGCTCTCCGTCAAGATTTATAGGCGCTTAGGCGCCCATCTTAGCTGTTGTGAGGAAAGTTCGAGCGGTGCCAAAAGTTACTCCTCGAGCGGGAGTGACGAGGAGGACAGTGTTGGTGAAGACGACGATGACGGGTCCAAGCTCCAGGCCATCAAGTCGGACTACATTGACCTGAGCTTCGACTAATCGCCGGCCGCACCATCACCATCAGTTCACGCCTCTCCCCCTCCCGGCGGAGCGACCTTACCAAGGGTCCTTGTCCTGGGCGCTACCTCATCTTCCTCCTGGATCTCTCGGCAGGCCCATGGACTTCGTCTTCACCTTCCCTTCTGGAAGTCCCACCCTCCGCGTAGTGCTGGTCCAGGAAGGGTTAGGCTGGGCTTCTATCGGGGGCCTCTTCCTATCTTTTCTTCTTGTAATCTACCCTTAGGGGAGAAAGTCAAATAAAGATGTACTTAGGAAGGGAGGCCATCTCGTGTAAATTTCATTCCCTTTAAATGAATGCATGTTACTCCTCTTGCTAGATTCCTCTATGTTTGGTATGCTCCCTACGCTTTATCGGAAAGTTGCAGTGCAAGCAGCCTCGTCGCGAGCGCTTTGAGGAGCGGATCCTTAGTAGCCTGCTGGCGGTGCCGCTGTTGGCAAGATACCTTGACATTTTCAATGCAACCACTTAAACTGTTGAGCATACTCGAAACAGACTAAGGGCGCAACCAGTCATGACAAGTTACCTTGGCATTTTTAGTGCAGCCATTTGAGCTGTTGAGTGGACTCAAAACAGAGCAAGGGTGCAACCGATCACGACAAGGTTCCTTCGCGTGTAGGTTTCCCATACAAAAGTTGGAATCGTCCAAGGAAAATAACCTCGTAGTAAAAAATTACTTAGAGTTTTGCAACTTAGCTTTTGTTGCTGTACACCTTTCTGCAAGATGTCAACTTCGAACGTCGCCCGTATGGTGCCCGTACCATCTCATCCCCCCTGGAAAACTTGCACGTGAGGGAACCTTCTATCCTTTAAGAAAAAGAAAGAAGAGAAAATAGAGATATGGAACATTGGTGGTTCGTTAGCACTTGCTAGGAATAAGCGTAATGCAACATCTTAGATAAACGTGCACATAAGGAAACATGGAAATCGACAAGAGTTGTAGGACGCTCGATCTTATTCATCTATGCAGAGGGTTTGCGTCTGGCTTTGTACAAAGGATTACATGCCTCGCCGGCAAGACTTGCACAAAAGGTGGTTCTCGGCGTTCCCGTCAACTACGCCTTATGGATAGAACTTATGAAGATGTTGGATGTTCCAGGAGTTGCTCACCGGAACGCCATCTTCGGTCTCTAGGTGAACTGCGCCAGGCCTGGTGACTCGTACTACCCGATAAGGGCCTTCCCTTGGCGTCAACTTGTTTGAATTCTTGGCTGACTGAACACACCAAAGAACAAGGTCGCCTTCCTCAAGACTACAGGCATGAACCTTGCAGCTATGGTATCAGCACAAAGCTTGCTGCTAGCGTGCAGCTCGCACAGTAGCCTGAAGACAATCTTCCTCAAGGAGCGTTACGTCATCTTGGCGCAACTGCTCTTGATCAAGCTCATCATAAGCGAGCACTCGAGGTGACCCATATATGAGTTCCGTGGGGCTGCTTCTGCCCCGTATACCAGGGAGAAGGGTGTCTGGCTGGTGGCTCGATTTGTTGTCATTCTAATTGACCAAAGAACCGCCGACAGCTCATCAATCTAGCGTCTTCTGCACTTGCGTAGCTTGTCAAAAGTTCTTGTCTTAAGCCCTTGTAGCACTTCATCATTTGCCCTTTCTGCTTGGCCGTTGCTCCTAGGATGAGCAACAAAAGTGAAACAGATCTTGCTGCCAAGGTCTTGGACATATTGCATGGTGCGGCTTGTGAACTGTGTGCCGTTGTTAGTGATGACCCTGTTTGGTACACC
Source organism: Hordeum marinum (assembly GCA_022496015.1). Classification (NCBI taxonomy): domain Eukaryota; kingdom Viridiplantae; phylum Streptophyta; class Magnoliopsida; order Poales; family Poaceae; genus Hordeum; species Hordeum marinum. The sequence goes on along the minus strand of CM039676.1, from coordinate 456,798,567 downwards.
AAAACGGCAAGCTAGTCCTTTGAAGAACTTGACAGCTGATTGCGCTGTCACCTTTCTCACTGCTTCCACTGCCCACTTTGTGAACTTGTCGATCGCAATGTACAAGTACTCAAAGCCCCCGGTAGCACGGGGGAAGGGGCCCAAGATGTCGAGCCCCCAGACCGAAAATGGCCAGGAAAGAGGGATTTTCTGAAGATCTTGAGATGGTTGATGTAGTTTCTTTGAATGGAACTGACACGCTTCACACTTGGTTACTAGTGCGGTTACATCCTAGAGAGGAGTGGGCCAAAAGAAACCTTGCCAGAATGCCTTCCCAGCAAGAGCTCTTGTTCCTATGTGGGAGCCACATATGCCTCCATGTATCTCTGCCAACAGCTCCAGTCCATCCTCCCGAGGAATGCACTTCAATTTCACACCGTTCGGTCTCTTTCTGTACAAGACATCGTCCACAAACTTGTACATATTAGACCGGCGGGCTACTTTCCCCGCTTCTTCTTGTTCCTCAGGGAGTTCTCCTGTTTGAAGGAACTGAACAATGTGCTGTGCCCATGCTAGAGCCTTGGGCTCAATGGCAAGGACTAAAGGCATGTCTTCTGCCGCTAGAGCGCTTGTCTCTACGGCAAGGGCTTGAGGCCCTGCCGGAGCCTGTTGCCCCCGGCAAGCTTGGCGTTAACCCCGACAACTTCCTTGTCGACAGCTTCTGGGAGCTCTGAGGGAAAGTACTGGATGGAATCCAACTTCCTTCTCTTGTTTTGCTTCGCTGTTGGTGCTATGGATGGCTGAGTCAATCGGAGCACAAAAGTCCCTGGTTCCACAGGTAACTTGAGGGCAGCGTGCTTTGACAGCTCGTCGGCAATGCTGTTCTCCGCATGAGGAACATGCTCTCTTTGCAGTCCGTCAAAGCGCTCCTCCAACTTCCCCACTTCATCTACGTAGGACTTCATCAATGGGCTCTCATAATCCTTGTTAACTGGTTTGACGACAAGCTGTGAATCACCTCTGACAATGAGCTTCTTGATCCCCGGGTTTGTCGCAATCCCGAGGCCGGCAAGCCGCCCTTCATATTTAGTGGTGTTGTTTGTCGACCTCTCCTGGGGAAAGTGCATTTGAATTACATATTTGAGGTGCTCTCTGGTGGGTGCGACAAACATCACGCAAGCACCGCCCCCTTGCAGGGAGAAAGCCCCATCAAAATACATAATCCATTCTTGATTAGTTTGCTTGCCGGGGAGAGTCATTTCTTGGATATCTTCGTCCGGCGTTGGAGTCCATTCTGCAATGAATTCTGCCAAGTCTCTTCTCTGGATAGTTGAAGTACTTTCAAATCTGAGACCAAAGCCCACTCGACAATCCTGCCGGTCGTATCTGGATTTTGTAATATCCGTTGTAGCGGAAAGCAAGTGACGACGGTGATCTCATGTGCTTGAAAATAATGGTGTAGCTTCCTCGAGGCCATAAGGAGGCCGAAAAGCAATTTTTGCATGCTGGAGTATCTCGACCTAGCCCCCTACAAAAGGGAGATGACGAAATAAACTAGGCACTGCACCATCTTCTTTCTCTGTGTCGCTTCACTTATCTGCTCAGATCTTACCTTGTCGGCACCAGACTTTGCCGGGGAAAATCCTGGCTCATCGCTTGGCGGTCCTGCCTGTGTTGCTGCTTCTTCATCGACTTCTCTCTGCGCCACTAACGCAACACTAGCCACTTGATTCGTTGCCACCAAGTATAGCAACAACAACTCTTGTGGTTTAGGTGCGACTAGTATCGGCGGAGAGGAGAGGTACCTCTTCAAGTCCTACAACACTGCCTCCGCTTCTAGAGTCCACTTCATCGGACCTGCCTTTTTCAAGATTTTGAAAAAGGGCAGGGCACGCTCAGCAGATTTTGAGATGAACCTACTCAGAGCCGCAACGCAGCCGGCAAGACGACACACATCTTTGACGCGTCTTGATGCTTGAATCTGCTCAATTGCCTTGATCTTGTCGGGGTTTGCCTCGATCCCACGCTAAGACACAAAGAACCCGAGAAGTTTGCCGGACGGAACACCAAACACATACTTCTTAGGATTGAGCTTCAAATTGATCTTGCGTAGATTTGCAAACTTCTCTTCCAGATCTTGTATGAGTGTTGCATTGTCCTTGATTTTAACTACTATGTCATCCATATAAGCTTCCATATTTCTATGTAGCTGGGTCTCAAAACCAATCTGGACTGCTCTTGCGAATGTTGAACCAACACTTCTCAACCTGAAAGGCATGCGCACGAAGCAATACGTACCACATGGGGTGATAAATGCGGTCTTATCTTCGTCTTCCTTAGACATGAAGAGCTGAGGTATCCTGAATAAGCGTCAAGAAATGACAGCAAATCACAGCCTGCAGTGGAGTCCACAATCTGGTCGACGCGCGGCAAGGGGAAAGGATATTTTGGACAGGCCTTATTGAGATCTGTATAGTCAATACATAGCCTCCATCTTCCATTCGCCTTGCACACTACAACTGGATTGGCCAACCATGCTGGATGGAGCACTCCTCTGACCAAACCTGCCGCTTCCAACTTCCTGATTTCCTCGACAATAAATTCTTGCCGCTCCAAGGCTTGCTTCCTAAATTTCTGCTTGACGGGCCGTGCATGAGGACAGACAACAAGATTGTGCTCAATTACCTCCCTCGGAACACCGGGGACATCAGATGGTTGCCATGCAAACACATCGATACTCATCCGCAAGAAGGTAATGAGCGTGCTTTCCTATTTGTCACCGAGGGTGGAAGTTATGGTGAAAGTTCCTCCCATGATATCCTCCTTGACGGGTATCATTTTGGTTTCTGGTGGAGGTGCCTTGGATTTCTTATTCTTGCCGGTGGAGCTCTGTGGCACATCGTCAACAGGAGCGCAGCACTCCGAAGAGGTGCGCTTGACGGAGTGTGTACCAGAGGTCTTTTCGGTCTTCTTCCCCTCGGGAGCTTCAGTGGCAGGAGCAGATGCCTTGGCGACAGGTGCTGCAACTGCCTCCTGGTAAAGTTTGTCGGTGCAGATAAGCGCATCCTTCTTGTCAGAGTTGATTGTGATGATGCTAATCGGCCCGAGCATCTTCAACACATTATAAGCATAGTGTGATGCCGCCATGAACTGGGTCAACGCTGGACGACCAAGGATCCCATTATATGGCAATGGAATCTTGGCGACGTCGAAAACAATCTTCTCTGTCCTGAAGTTCAGGTCACTACCAAATGTTACCAGTAGTGTGATCTTGCCCTTCGGCTGGCTCCTCCCTGGATTGATCCCTTGAAACGTGCCCATCTCCTCGAGATCTTCATCAGGAATTTTCAACCTTTTGATCACATCAGGTGAGATCAAGTTCAAACCGGCCCCACCGTCAACTAACATTTTTGTCACCTTGAGGTTGTGAATTGTTAGTGAAACCAACAATGTCAGACACCCGACTGCAGTTGTGCGATCAGGGTGATCCTCGGCATTAAAAATGATAGGCGTGTAGGACCATCTCAATGGTTTCCGGGCTTCGACAGAAGGCTCTGTCGCATTAATCTCGTGCGCCCACTGTTTGAGTTGGCGGTGAGAAGAATGCAACCCTTTGAAATTCGTGTTCGCTGGACTCGTTGTCATCCTCGTTACCATAGTCATCCCCCTCTTCCTTGTCATGGCCTCGAGCGGGCCTCTCCTGCTGCTTGGCCTTGCCATGGCGACCTCCTCGGCCACTGCGTTTCTTGTCGGACCCCTCTGCAACATCTTGGGCCTTCTCCTTATCTTGCCTCACGTACTCAGATTTCTGCCTCTCGGCAAGCTGCTCAACCCGCCGACAATTTTGGAGATCATGGCCCTTGGTGCGATGGATCTTGCGGTACTGCTTGTCGGAGCCCTTCGGCTTGTTGGCAGCCACCAAGGACTGACAAGAGACGCACCCGACAACCTCCTTGCTGTGGCCATCAACCTTAGTCTTCGTGGCGGTGTTGATCTTGCTGGATTCCTCGACGACAAGCACGACATTGTCCTTGTGTTTCTTGTTCCGCCGCCGGCCTTTCCTTGCCGGGGCGGCGGTGTCTTAATCAGAGTCGACTCCAGTGCCAACATCCTTGCCGGGGAGTCTCCTCCCTTCTTCAGCTTGAGCACATCTATCAGCCAGGGCATAGAGCTCGGCAACATCCTTGACTTTGTTCATCACCAACTCTTCGCGCATCCTGCGGTTGCGCATGTTCTGATGAAACGCGCTGATAACAGCAGCAGGATGAATGTCTGGGATGTTATGATGTATATAGCCGAATCTCTGAATGTACTTGTGCAAGGTTTCACCCTCTTTCTGGGGGATGAGATGCAAATCACTTGCTTGGTGATGAGCTTGGTGGCCTCCAGTAAAGGCGCCAAAAAACTCATGACATAGATCTACCCAGGAAGAAATGTAATTCTCCGACACATGCATCAATCACGACCTGACGTTGGGCTTGAGTACCAATGGGAAGTAGTTGGCAAGTATCTTGTCGTCGCGAGCTCCGACAGCCTGCACCGCAATGGTGTAGATGCTTAGGAACTCCGATGGGTAAGTCTTGCCGTCATATTTCTCCGGGACCTCCGGTTTGAACGTCCGGGAATTGGGCCATTGGAGTCGCCGCAGCTCACGGGTAAATGCTGGACAACCCACCTCACAAGGTAGATCGACATGATACCTTGGCGCAGGCTTGTCTGTAGTTGGTCCTGCGCGCCTATCAGATTGATGGCGCATTTCCCGCCGTCGCTCAATGGTAGTCCGAGCGTCTTCTTTGCTTTGCCCCCGAAGAACTTGACGTTATCATGACGAGTTCACGGATCGGACATTGCCATTGAATCATCACCATGAGCATCCATCAGTCGGGTCGGCGACCGTTGTTGCCGCCGCGGAGGGGAGTGCACTGTGGTCATGCCATCTCCAGCCTTTTCGCCATTGGTGCGCGCTGATTCGATGGACCACCGCCGCGAAGGCTCCACCCGCTACGGTCTATATCTATCAGTGAAGATGATGAGGCTTTCAATAGTAGCTTGATACGTCTCCAACGTATCTATAATTTTTGATGATGGCATGCTATTATATTATCTGTTTTGGATGTTTTATATGCATTAATATGCTATTTTATATTATTTTTGGGACTAACCTATTAATCTAGAGCCAAGTGCCAGTTTCTGTTTTTTCCTTGTTTTTGAGTTTTGTAGATATGGAATATTAAATGGAGGCCAAACGGAATAAAACCTTCGGAAGTAATTTTCTGGAAGGAAACAAGTCATCCAAGCTTGGAGTGCATGTTAGGGGAGGTGCCAGGGCGCCACAAGCCTACTAGGTGCACCCCCCTGGTCGCGCCTAGCAGGCTTATTGCCTCCTGGAAGGTCTCCTAACCCTAATTCTTGGCCTATAAATACCCAAATATTCCCCCCAACATCAGAACAAGCCACACAAATACTTTTCCGCCACCGAAAGCCTCCGTTCCCGAGAGACCCAATCTTGGAGCCTTTTCCGATAATCTGCCGAAGGGGTATCGATCACAGAGGGCATCTACATCAAATTCATTGCCCCTCCGATGATGCGTGAGTAGTTCACCACAGACCAACGGGTCCATAGCTCATAGCTAGATGGCTTCTTCTCTCTGTTTGATCTTCAATACCATGTTCTTCATGATCTTCATGGAGATCTATCTGATGTAATCCCGTTTTCTGGTATGTTTGTCAAGATCCGATGAATTGTGAGTTTATGTTCAGCTTATCCATGAATCTTATTTGAATCTCCTCTAATTTCTTATATGCATGATTTCATATCCTTGCAAGTCTCTTCGAGTTATTGTTTGGTTTGGCCAACTAGATTGGTAATTCTTGCAATGGGAGAAGTGCTTGGTTTTGGGTTCAAACTTGTGGTGTCCTCACCCAGTGACAAAGTAGGGGTAGCGAGTCACGTATTGTATTGTTGCCATCAAGGGTAACAAGATGGGTTTTTCATCATAGCTTGAGTTTATCCCTCTACATCATGTCATCTTTCTTAATGCGTTACTCTTTTCTTCATGAACTTAATACTCTAGGTGCAGGCAAGAGTCGGTCGATGTGTGGAGTAATAGTAGTAGATGCAGAATCGTTTCGGTCTACTTGTCACGGACGTGATGCCTATATGAATGATCATTGTCTTGGATAACTACATGATTATTTGCTTTTCTATCAATTGCTTGACAGTAATTTGTTTACCCACCATGATATTTGCCTTCAAAGGAGAAGCCTCTAGTGAAACCTATGGCCCCCGGGTCTATTTTCCATCATATATTTTCAGATCTATACTTGCTGCAATTTATTTACCTTTTACTTTCCGCACTCGTTACATCTATCTCTATCGGATCTAATCCTTGCAAATAACCGTGAAGGGATTGACAACCCCTTTATAGTGTTGGGTGCAAGAGTTTGATTATTTGTGTAGGTGCATCCATTGGTGACTTGCTTGTTCCTCCTACTAGATTGATACCTTGGTTCTCAAAAACTGAGGGAAATACTTATCTACTTCACTGCATCACCCTTTCCTCTTCAAGGGAAAACCAACTCATGCTCAAGAGGTAGCAAGAAGGATTTCTGGCGCCGTTGCCGGGGAGGATACACATCAAGCCTACCAAGTACCCATCACAAACTCATCTCTTGCATTTACTTTATTTACCATTTGCCTCTCATTTTCCTCTCCCCCACTTCTAAAACGATTGTTCAGAAAATACCAAAAAGATTTTCCTTTTTATTCGCCCTTCTTCCGTTCGTCTCCCCGTTTGCTATGTTTGCTTGTGATGCCATGTGCCTTCTATTTGCTTGCATATTCGCTTTCTAAAAATCTATTGATATGGATCCTCATCCACTTGCTAATCTTTTCAAAAGACCAAATTAAGATGAACCAATTGCTAGTGAGTTGAGTGCACTTGATTATCTCTATGAAGTTTTGCTTGAAAATCATGAAATTTTTGATGAAGTGTTGAAAGAGGAAAACTATAAGGTGATTCATGACATCTCCTTGAATGAAAAGCATGATTGCCATGTTTTTAGTTTGAATTCTATGAATATCCATGATGCTAATGATATTCAAAACCACAATCTTGGGGATGCTATGCTTGATAGAGATGATATTTTTTGTTCCCCAAGTTTTGGTGATGACACGTATGCTATAATTGATCATGAAAAGAATGCTTTGTGTCATAGTTATATTGTGAGATTTATTAATGATGCTACTGAAATTTATTATGAGGGAGGAACATATGCTTGTAGGAGTTGCAATAATATCAAGTTTCCTCTCTATGTGTTCAATGTTTTGAAGTTATGTTTGTTTTGCCTTCCTATGCTAGTTGATTCTTGTTCCCATAAATTGTTTGCTCATAAAATCCCTATGCACATGAAGTGGGTTAGGCTTAATTGTGCTTGTCATGAGTTTCATGATGCTCTCTTGCATGTTTCAATTACTACTTTTTATGTGAGCATCATTGAAATCGTTATGCCTAGCTAGGGGCATTAAACAATAGCGCTTGTTGGGAGGCAACCCAATTTCATTTTTGTGTTCTGTTTTTGCTTATGATTTTGAGTGTTTCCCACATTAATAATTCTGTATTAATTTTGTTTTGGTGTTTTAATTAGTGTTTGAGCCAAATAAAACCTTTGGGGTGATCTATGGTAGTTGTTGTTTTGATCTTGCTGAAAAACAGAAACTTTTGCGAAAAGTCCAGGAATTTTCTAATTTTTTCAGAGCATAGAATTGATCTGAAATTTTTAGAAAAGATTGATATACAAATTTCCCAGGTTGTAGTAATGTTTCAGAATTTTTTGAGTTATATAAGTATACGAAGTTTCCAGATTGCTACATATTGTTCTGTTTTTGAGAGATTCTGTTTTCTTTGAGTTGTTTGCTTATTTTGATGAATCTATGGGTTGTATCATGTGGTATGAGCCAGGGTGAAGTTATATTACAATAGGTATATGGACAATATAAATAAATAATGATTTTGCAACAGTACCTAAAGTGGTGATTTATTTTCTTATACAAACGGACGTCACGAGTTTTCTGTTAAGTTTTGTGTTGTGAAGTTTGCAAGTTTCGGGTAAAGATTGGATGGACTATGGAATAAGGAGTGGCAAGAGCCTAAGCTTGGGGATGCCCAAGGCACCCCAAGTCATATTCAAGGATGCCAAAACCCTAAGCTTGTGGATGCCTCAGAAGGCATCCCCTCTTTCATCTTCAATCCATCGGTAAATTTACTTGAGGCTATATTTTATTCACCACATGATATGTGTTTTTCTTGGAGCGTCTTGTATGATATGAGTCTTTGCTTGTTAGTTTGACACAATAATCCTTGCTGCACACATCTTTTGAGAGAAACACTCTGAATCGTTAATTTGTTAGAATACTCTTTATGCTTCACTTATATCTTTTGAGTTGGGCAATTTTGCTCTATATGCTTCACTTATATCTTTTACAACACGGTGGTATTTTCGTTTTATAGAAATACACGAACTCTTGTTCCTCACTTAGACTATTTTGAGAGTTTCTAAAAACAGCATGGTAATTGGTCTAGGTTTTGAATTTAGTCCTAATATGATAGGCATCCAAAAGGGATATAATAAAAACTTCCATATTAAGTGCATTGAGTATTTATGAGAAGTTTGATTCCTTGCATAAAGTTTTGAGATATAAAGATGGTAATGTTAAGAGACATGTTAGGAAGTAAATTGTGATTTGGTAAAAATACTTGTGTAAAGGTTTGTGATTCCCATAGTATGCATGTATGGTGAACCACTGTGTAAGGTAGTCGGAGCATGACTTGTTTATAGATTTTTGACCTTTGTGTGAGGGTCGGGGGCGCGCGATGGTTAACTCATACCAACCCCCTAGGATCATGCGTTTAATGCTTTGCTTCAATGAATAATAGACTTTTGCGATAAGTATGTGAGTTCTTTATGACAAATGTTGAGTCCATGGGTTATACGCACTCTCACCCTTCCACTTTTGCTAGCCTTTCTAGTACCGCGCCAGTTTCACCGGTGCAACAAACACCTTCCTCAAAATAGCCACCATATACCTTACTCAAAACAGCCACCATATATCTTTCCTCAAAACAACCACCATATCTACCTATTATGGCATTTCCATAGCCATTCCGAGATATATTGCCATGAACTTCCACCGTTTCCTTTTATGACATGCACCATCACTTCCATATTGCATATAGAGTCATATTTTGTGATAGGTATCGAGTTGTAATTTTCCTTTTGAGTTGTAAGTAAATAAAAGTGTGATGATTTTCATTATAGAGGATGTCCCATGTGAGGAAAGGATGATGGAATCTATGATTCCCTTATTAGTAGGGATGAGAGTCTGGAATTTCTAAAAAATAAAAGAGGCCAGGGAAGCCCAAATAAAAAAATAGAAATGAATAAAAGAGGCCTTAGATGCCCAACAAAAAAAAGGGAGAAAATAGAGAAGGGACATTGATACTACCTTTTGCCACACTTGTGCTTCAAAGTAGCACCGTGATCTTCATATTAAAGAGTCTCCTATTTTGTCACTTTCATTTACTAGTGGGAATTTTTATTTATAGAACTTGGCTTGTATATTCCGATGATGGGCTTCCTCAAATTGCCCTAGATCTTCGTGAGGAAGCAAGTTGGATGCACCCCCACTATGTTTCTTTTTGAGCTTTCATACACTTATAGCTCTAGTGCATTTGTTGCATGGAAATCCCTACTCACTCACATTGATATCTATTGATGGGCATCTCCATAGACTGTTGATACGCCTAGTTGATGTGAGACTATCTTCTTCCTTTTCCTTGATAACCTCCACCATATTCTATTCCACCTATAGTGCTATATCGATTACCCGCACTCATGTATTGCATGAGAGTTGAAAAAGTTTGAGAAAATGGGTGTGAAAAAAATTGGTTGACTTTTCATCGGGGTTGTGCATGATGTAAATACTTTGTGTGGGGAAGATGGAGAATAGCCACACCATATGATATTGTAGGGATAACTTTCTTTTGCCATTATATTTTGAAGAGATACAATTGCTTTGCTAGTATGCTTGAAATGTTATTATTTATATATCAATATTAAGCTTTTGTTTTGAGTCTTATGGATCTGAATATTCATGCCACAATAAATAATATTACTTGGATAAATATGTTAGGTAGCACTCCACATCAAAAATTCTGTTTTAATCATTTACCTACTCAAGGACGAGAATGAATTAAGCTTGGGGATGATGATACGTCTCCAACGCATCTATAATTTTTATGATGGCATGCTATTATATTATCTGTTTTGGATGTTTTATATGCATTAATATGCTATTTTATATTATTTTTGGGACTAACCTATTAATCTAGAGCCAAGTGCCAGTTTCTGTTTTTTCCTTGTTTTTGAGTTTTGCAGATATGGAATATTAAATGGAGTCCAAACGGAATAAAACCTTTGGAAGGAATTTTTCTGGAAGGAAACAAGTCATCCAAGCTTGGAGTGCACGTCATGGGAGGTGCTAGGGCACCACAAGCCTGCTAGGCACGGCCCCCTGGTCGCGCCTAGCAGGCTTGTCGCCTCCTGGCAGGTCTGCTAACCCTAATTCCTGGCCTATAAATACCCAAATATTCCCCCAACTTCAGAACAAGCCACACAAATACTTTTCTGCCACCGAAAGCCTCTGCTCCCGAGAGATCCAATCTTGGAGCCTTTTCCGTAATCTATCGGAGGGGTTTCGATCACGAAGGGCATCTACATCAACTCCATTGCCCCTCCGATGATGCGTGAGTAGTCCACCACAGACCTACGGGTCCATAGCTAGTACCTAGATGGCTTCTTCTCTCTCTTTGATCTTCAATACCTGTTATTCATGATCTTCATGGAGATCTATCCGATGTAATCCTGTTTTGTGGTGTGTTTGTCAAGATCCGATGAATTGTGAGTTTATGTTCAGATTATCCATGAATCTTATTTGAATCTCCTATGATTTCTTATATGCATGATTTCATATCCTTGCAAGTCTCTTTGAGTTATTGGTTTGGTTTGGCCAACTAGATTGGTAATTCTTGCAATGGGAGAAGTACTTGGTTTTGGGTTCAATCTTGCGGTGTCCTCACCCAGTAACAAAGTAGGGATAGTGAGCCACATATTGTATTGTTGCCATCAAGGGTAACAATATGGGATTTTCATCATATTGCTTGAGTTTATCGCTCTACATCATGTCATCTTTCTTAATGTGTTACCCTGTTCTTCATGAACTTAATACTCTAGATGCAGGCAGGAGTCGGTCAATGTGTGGAGTAATAGTATTAGATGCAGAATCGTTTCAGTCTACTTGTCACGGACGTGATGCCTATATGCATGATCATTGCCTTGGATAACTACATGATTATTTGCTTTTCTATCAATTGCTTGACAGTAATTTGTTTACCCACCATGATATTTGCCTTGAAGAGAGAAGCCTCTAGTGAAACCTATGGCCCCGGGGCTATTTTCCATCATATATTTTCAGATCTATACTTTCTGCAATTTATTTACCTTTTACTTTCCGCACTCGTTACATCATCTCTATGGGATCTAATCCTTGCAAATAACCGTGAAGGGATTGACAACCCCTTTATAGCGCTGGGTGCAAGAGTTTAATTATTTGTGTAGGTGCATCCATCGGTGACTTGCTTGTTCCTCATACTGGATTGATACCTTGGTTCTCAAAAACTAAGGGAAATACTTATCTACATCACTGCATCACCCTTTCCTCTTCAAGGGAAAACCAACGAATGCTCAAGAGGTAGCATAGCTCTCCACTCATCAAACTTCTCCACACCAGGAGGGAAATTTAGGAGTAGTTTGGCTCGCGCCAACGCTTCTGCTGATGAAGTCTATAGCAAAAGGTGCGAAGAACGTGAGGTGCTCTGACTCCTAACCGCATTAGAAGGAGCTCCATCATGGCCCCACGACTGCGCGCCACTCCCACCAGCATTTTGGCATGCATGCTGGTCCTGCGCATCTCGAGAGTAATGCTGAGCGACCTTTCCATGGGGGCGCTTAGAACCACCAATGTCACGGTGCTGCTCATCGCGTGCGACTTGTGAAGGTCGAGGCGTGTGCGCCGGCATGGGCGTCTTAGAAGGCGCCCTTCCGTCCTTGGAGTTCATTGCACCGCCTGTAGGCAGAACAGCTCCGTCCTGAGATCTAGCAGCACGTCGGTTGCCGTCGTTGTTGCAAATGGCATAGCTGGCTTGGCCTTGATCAGAATGTCGTGGAGGCTCAAGACCTCTTCCTGCATCCACACTGTCGCCATCCCGAGCGGCTCCAGGCGCACCGAACATGGATGGATCAACCGCCGTGAAACCCTTCTTCTTAGGGGCCATGGCGATAAAGATGATGAAGAAACTGGCGCACTGATCGTTAGATCAGGTTGACACAACCCTAATCCCCCTACCTCGCGTACCAAGATGTCGGGGTACGACACCTATGGGATCGCGTGGATCCCTTTGTGGTTCGGCAGGGAGACGGTATGCGCAAGGTGCAGATCTGACGAGTAGTGCGAGGGGAGATTTTTACCCAGGTTCGGGCCACTGAGAAGCGTAAAACCCTACTCCTCCTTTTGTGTATTATGGGTATTTGAATTCTGGCTATAGGAGCGTTGTGTGATGAACAACACGCAGCTGCTACGCGCGTGAGCTAGAAGGTCGAAGAAGATCCTCCCCTACTTAACGCCTTGCGCTTCCTTTTATATGACTAAGGGGTCTCCAATAATGGCATACCGAAAGTGCGTTAATCGACTAGAGGGGGGGTGGGTCAATAGGCGATTTTTACAAATTTATCACTTGAGGAATTTCAACTTTGAGGAATTTGAAATGTGATGAATAACTAGCAGTGAAATAAGTACTCAAGTGCATGAGGAACATAGTAACATCATAGTCATCATGATGAAATGAAACATCCACAGATTACAAGTAGCGTGATACAGGATAAGCAGTGATGAACAAGGTAACTTGAAGAATTTGAGGTGAGGAAATTGTGAAAGTCTTTAGTCAAATTCTTCAAACAGTAAAGATCAATTTCATCAGCAAGTATACAAGGAATAGAGGAGTTGAGGAAATATAACCAGGTAGCTTGATGAAGACAATGGTTTGATGACTCAGTTCCAACTGCTGTGACAGTCGTACGTCTGGTTTGGAGCGGCCTGATATTTAAACTAGAGGACACACACTCCTTACCGTATTCTCCTTGAGCTAAGGTCACACAGTCCTCGCCCAACACTCGTGGTAAGTCTTCAGGGTAGACTTCCAAAACCCTCACAAACTGGTCACCCGGCGATCCACAATTTACTGCTGGATGCTCTAGACAAAGGTCACTTCGTGATCCCCAATTGACTGCAGGATGCACTAGACCATGACGCCTAACTGTCTGGAGGATGCACAATCCTCAAAGGTAACAAACATCCGTTCCACACAGGAATATCTTCAGTAATGCTCAATCACTTTGGGTTTGGTGGTTTGGTTGTGGGTCTTTCATCACTGATGATTTTCTCTCAAAGTCCTCGGAGGGTGGGTTGCTCTCAAATGACAAGTGTCAGTTCTCTCTCAGAGCAGCCAACCAACTAGTGGGTGTGGGGGTGGCTATTTATAGCCAGGGTGCAACCTGACATGATAAGACATACATGCCCCCAATGATATGACCGTTATGTGGATATTATGATTGGGGACAACTGGCGCTTAGCACAGCAATGGTCGGAATTTCAAACTATGAAAGTCCTCAGACATATCATGTTCCTCACTTGTAGGCAATTCGCACTGGCGAAATCCTAACTCCTCAGTCAGATCAATTTCATTAGAGAAAAGAAGAACATCGTCTCTGTCACTGAAGAACTTGACTGAACTCAAGAGATTTCCAAAGGCTTCACTCGAAGGATTGGATAGGTTGAGGCTTTTGGAGTTGAGCATCAGTTGGGAATTTTCCTTAGTATTACCTCGACCCCCTTTAACAGTACGTTGTTTCCTATGACTCAAAAATGAAACTACAAAAACAAAAGTCTTCACGCTTCATAGTCCTCGTTCATATCTTCAAGGCCACACCAACTTCTTCATTTTCAAAGTCTTCAGGGAATACCAAAGTCTTCACCAAAGTCTTCACCAAAGTCTTCAGTTGAAGACATACTTTTTTAGGGGTCGGTAATCTCCGGATATATCAAACTGCTCTTCGACTTATAGAGCCTGTGTACACTTACAAACGCATTAGTTCCTTAACCTATAAGTCTTTAATACACCAAAATCACTAAGGGGCACTAGATGCACTAACAATCTCCCCCTTTTTGGTGATTGATGACAAACAGGTTAAGTTTTCAACAGGGATAATAATATGAATAGCAATTACTGAGTTTGAGGAATTAGATTGCAAGATATAGAAGAACTCCCCCTGAAGATGTGCATATTTGAGGAATTTGCTTTGGACCGCAAATGCACATAGCAGGTTAAAAACATGGAGACATCCCCCTATATCTTGTAATTCATACACGCATTTAACATATGATATGAATAATTTGAAATGCATGATGAAAAATGGTGTCTCACAAAATTTAGCATGCAGGCATTAAGGTACTTGAGGAAATAGGCATGCAGAAAACAGTTTAAAGTAAGACCACCATCGGACTGAAGTTTACAACTCAATCAACAAAAGCTTCAGAAGGGCGAGAGTTGTAACTTAAACAAAAAAACAGACCATATTTAGAGACACGCTTGAAGATTAACTCAAATTTTCTCCCCCTTTGTCATCGAAGACCAAAAGGGACGAAAAAGTGAGGACTAACGCCCCTTGAAGAATTTCATCATGTTGGTGAAGAAGGAGCGCCAGCGTTGTCGGGGTCGTTTGTCGATGCAGGACATGCCGCAGTGTCGTCAATGTCTTCATCTTCATCTCGCTCACGTGATGAAGAATATGAACTTCTGCCATCAGAGGAACTTGTACTTTCCTGAATTTCTTCTGTGGTTGATGAGCCTAGTCAAGATGTTCCTCAAGATCCAGCTTCTTCAGTTCTTCAGTAGACTTGAGGTGAGACAATACGGCCCAAGTGCGTTTGAGGTTTTCATGCGCATAGTAGTGATTCCTCTTCACAGTGTTCCGCGTCATAGTCATGTTTTGCACAATGTAGCCAAGTTGATGCTTCACCCACTATTGATTGCGATCAACCTTCTGATGAAGACTTATGAGAAGCTCATGACCAGTCATCACACGTGGGGCAGGCTCTTGAGGTTTTTGAGCTGAGGCCTTTTCTTCCGAGTCCTGAGTTGCAGTGTCATCATTGGTGGAGAAGGATGCTGCTTTGCGAAACTGTCCATCCAATGGACGAGTGCCTTCATCAATGACAGCCTTGCCTTTTCCTTCAACTGAGGAAATTGTTCTCTTGATGACTTCGATCGGAGGCAGAAAGCCAAAGTGATTCTGGAAGTCTGCCTTGAAGGGAACCGAGGACTTTGTCCTGATGAATTTCATGATCCAAGGCGCATACGACTTCTGTTCAAATGGGGCTAGAGCAGCATTAGCCAATGTCCTCATGAAGAAATCATGGAAGTTGATGGGAATCCCATGAATGATGTTGAACAACATATTCTTCATGACTCCCCCAACTTCCTGTTCTTCAGAGTTGTGGCCCTTCTGAGGACATAGAGTATTCGTGAGAATGCGGTAGACCGTCCTTGGCACATATAGCAAATCCTTCACAAGGAAGATTTTCCATTGAGGCTCTCTAGGAGCCAAAGGCTTCATCAGCACTTGCATCAGTTGGTTTCGAAGAGCAGGTTCGTCAAATAGTCGTTGAGCTTCTTTTGAAGGAATTGGCACTGGGACAGATTGAAGCAATTCAGATGCTTGAGGAGTGAGATGTGTTGATCCTGTCATCCAATCGAAAAACCAGGAGTTGATGGCATAAGCATTTCCACTGATGTGCAGAGTAGCATAGAATTGAAGAATGAAATCTTCATTCCAGTCGCAGATGTCTACGCAGAAGGGAAGAATGCCTGCATCGTGAAGAACTTGGAGCACCGGCGTGAATGATGGAACTGTTTCCATGTCAGCATGAGGAATTTGATGGTGCTCGAAGACTTTCTTCTTTTTGAACAAGACTGATGCATAGTAGTTCATCTGAGTGGCAGTCGAGAATCTGATTCGTCTGACCCTTGCTGAGTCATAGGGATTTGGACGTGTGAAGAACATGTGTTCGTTGAAGAAATTGCTTTTGAGGAATTTGGGCACGCTGAACCTTTGAACGACATTCTGGGCTTCGGTTGAAGATTTGGCTTGAAGTAGCCCTTGATCTGCTTTGGCATGGGAGGAATTTCTTCAGACTAAGGAATTTGTGAAGCTGTTTCCTTAGTGGCAGGTGGAGCAACAGAGTCATCAGCTATTGCAGCTCAAGTTTCTTCAGTGAATTGGGCGGTCAAGTCAACAAATCCTTCATGAATTTCTTCAGTCTGGGCAGGGGACTGAGGAATCTATGACAGAGGAGTAGTCATTGGTGAATTTGGGTGAGTTGTTTCCCAATATTCATCGTTGATGACAGGAGTTGTATTGCCAATGTCTACGTCCTCATCAATTTCTTCAACTCCAGCCTCTTCAGCAGTGAACTAAGGCTGGGGCGATGATACCTGAGGAGTTGAAGCATTTTCTTCAACTTCAATTTCTTCATCAATCTGCTCTATGGAAGCAGCAGAATGATCTTCATCTTCTTCATCTGGGATGACATAGTCAACCCCAAATGGAATAATTGCATAGGCAGGTGCAGAGGAGATTGGAGTAGCATCAATGGGTTCAGTTGAAGAACTTTTCAAAGTCTTCAACTTCTTCACAGCTGAGGAATCTAAAGTTGATGCTTTTCTCTTTAGAGTCTTTTCCTCAGCAGCCGTAGCTTCTTCAGGCATGACTGATGCAGTCGCCCTGGTGGGTTCAGTTTCTTTAGGCGCACCAAAAGCTTCAGCTGGACTGACAGTTTCTTCAGGCACAACAGTGGAGGTTGTCCTGGCATGTTCATCAGCGGCCTGACTTTCTTCAGCAGTGTTGGCTGTTTGTTCAGGTGCAAGAGCATTTTCATCAATAGGCCGAGCTTCTTCAACCGCAAGAGCATTTTCATTAGCAGTCTGAGCAGTTTCATTAGCCTGATGAATTTGAGGTTGCGATCGAGCTGCAACCCTTGTGTTGTGGTCCTTAACAGCAAGTTGGGCTGCCCTGACGAATCTCACCTTTGTGCCTTTCTATTCAGCATCATATTTTCTTGTTCATTAGAGAGATAGCGAATCTCAGACTAAACGGTGATGAGTTGATTTGGAGTCAAATTCATCATGTTATTCCTCAGAAATTTTTCTTTCCGAGCCCTGTTCCTCTTAGCTCTCTGAGCTTGTTCTCTTTTCCATTTTTCCTCAGTAATGAAGTGGGTGAGGACATGGTCCACAACAAGAGACATGTTCAGTGAGGAAAGTGGGGTGCTTGGATCCTCATGCCATATGTCAATGAAATTTAGGATCATCTTGGGATCCAGCATGAGAGGAATAGAACTGCCTTTTGCTATTGCAGCCTTTTGCCGACTTTCTTTGATGATTTCTTCAAGTTCTTCATCATCATCATCATCAACATCCTCCTCAGATCCTGAGGGTACAATTACCACTACTTTGCTGGTGTGAGGACTTGGTCTTTCACCTCGTCCAACAATTTTCTTCAGCTTCAACACTGTAGGACTAGTTGAAGACTTTGTTGTATCAGAGGAGCTTGTAGAGACCTTTGATGCTTTTGAGAATCCATCCGTCCTCTGACATGATGCAAGGTGTACTCGACTTGAGGAATTTGCAGCAATAGTTGAAGACTGAGCAGCAACCGTACCAGAAGGTGAGGCCTTTGAAAGATGAGGCCTTTGGGCTTGAGGAATCTGCTGTGATGGTTTTGAGGTTGAAGAATTTGTCTTCAGAGCATATTTCTTCATCATTGATTTTTTCAGAGCACTTGCAGAGGCTTCGACAGAGGTGGCAGCAACAGAGTCTTCATTGAATTTCTTCACAGCCTCTTTGGCTTTCCTCGCCAGCTTGGCTTGCTGTTTCTCCCATATATGAGGAAAGTCTTCACCAGTCTTGAGACTAGTGGGATCAGTAATTTGATTTTGAGCCAAGGGAGGCCTGCTACATGGAGGTTTCACAGCGAATTTCATCATGTATTTTGCAGTTACATAACGATATTTCTTCCATTCCTTTGCCATCTCCTCTCAATTTTCTGCAGATGAATCTTTCTCTGCTTAGTTGTTTCTTTGCCATGAGTTTCTTCATCGGGTGTGCAGTATTACTCATACAAGTCATCTGGAATCTCAAAGGCAATGCACACATCTGGCTTCTTTCCACCTTTCTGAGGTTTCTTATCAGCCATTTTCTTCAGCTGAGGATCTTGAACTCGTGAGGATTCTGAAGAAGTGCACAGTTTTTCCTCAAGAAACGTTGCAAATAAGTTAAGTTGATGTGAATCTAGTGATTCATCAACGGACATGTTTGTAGCTGTGAACAGAGTATAGGTGTGAGGAATTTGAAGAAATCATATGCGTTCTCAATTTTTTTTTCAATAAAAATAGGTGTGAGGAATTTGACCATTGGTTTCTTGAGGAATTTCACTAAGTGTTCTTTGTCTTAGGTTCGAGAGTTGTGCAAATTTGAGGATTCACACAATTGAGGAATCTTGAAGAAAATCATAGCCCAGAGAAAGTCATCAAGTGAATAAACATGTAAGGTGCTTTTAGAATGAGATTCTTGAAGAATAAACACCTTTCTGAAGATTTAGGAAAACTTGAAGATCAAATAAGGGCAGTAAAAATAAATTTTATTTACCCTGATGAAGAACACGACGACCTAAGAGATGAGATTGAGGAAGTTCATCAGTCCAGATCTCCCATGCCCTAGCTCGACAGAGGGAGACAGCTACAGCAACGACGGAATGAAGACTTCCGCAGCCGATGCGAGTACGACAACGGCAAGGTCGAGGCAGTGAGGCTCTTCCACATCGGCATCGATGATTTTAGTGGCGATGCTAGGTCGGAGCTCGGGAGATAGTAGGAGTGAGGAGTAACCGAGCACAATGAAAGGGGAGGGGTATTTATAGTGGAGGTGAAAACCAATCCGTCCGAAGATTTTGGACCAGATTGCCCCTGACCCTTGCTCTCCACGCAACATGTGTCACCCACGTTCTGAGTAGTGGTGATAGTGGGGGATAGTGGGTTATCCAGTCGTGGGAATCGGAACCGATTGAGCGGGAATCATTGAAAATTTTGATGGTGAAAATTTAAAAGTTTCTGTTCGCAAATTCTTCAGCTGTCAAGGACACAGTGAAGACTTTGAACGAGTTTCAAAGTAGAACACATATGAAGAATTTGTGTAAAGACTGGGTTGAGTTTAGCATAGAGGGGAGAAGGGTCCGATCACATTCACTTAGATGAAAATCAACTTGAAGAATTAGCAATAAGTGAATGTTGTTGAGGACATTGAAAACTCAAATATATAAGTATATAGTCAATGAAGAACATGAGTTTCATAGTTTGAAGAATTCGAAAAGTTGATGAATTTGAAAAGTTGAGGAATTTGCAAACTTGAGGAATTTGAGAATTTTGAAGAATTTGCAAAATGACGAAAAAATCAACTTTGAAGAATTTCAACTATGGTTGGTGGCATGACCCACCGTATAAGAATAATGACTTCAGACACTGCGTACAATTGTCGTAGGGTTCTTAGAATCAAATTCTTCATTAATTTCTTCACACTTAGAGGGTTATTCTTCCTTGATTGAAGAAAAACGTTACTTCATGTGTTGCACATGTAAGTCATTAATTTTGGATAAGTGTTAGGATGTGTGTCCTTTTTCAAAGAACATTCGAAGATTCTAAGATATTTAGCTCACACCGCAACTTGCAAAATCTCTTTTCATCCAAGGGCTTTGTGAAGATATCGGGCAGTTGTTCTTCAGTGGGGATGTGGTCGATGGAGATGTCTCCCTTGAGTACATGATCTCGAAGAAAGTGATGATGAATCTGGATGTGCTTGGTCTTGGAATGCTGAATTGGGTTGTAAGAAATCTTGATGGCACTCTTGTTGTCGTAGTAGAGAGGCACATTCTTCACTTGATGTCGTAGTCCTTGAGGGTTTGCTTCATCCACAGCAACTAAGCACAACATGAATCAGCAACAATGTACTCAGCTTTAGTAGTAGATAGTGACACGCAGTTCTGCTTCTTCGAGGACCAACAAACTAATGATCATTCGAGGAAATGACATATGCCTAAGGTTCACTTGAGATCCACACGATCTCTAGCATAGTCAGCATCAGAGTATCCGACAAGGTGAAGATTTGAGCCCTTGGGATACCATAATCCAAGCGTTGGTGTGTGAGCTAAGTATCGAAGAATATGTTTCACAACCTTATGGTGTGACTCCTTCGGTGTTGCATGGAATCGGGCACACATGCAAACACTCAGCATAATATCAGGCCTAGATGCACATAGATACAATAATGAGCCAATCATGGAGCGATATACCTTTTGATCAAAATCTTTACCATTTTCGTCAGTGCAGAGGTAGCCTTTTGAAGGCATTGGAGTTTTGACGCCTTTGCAATCTTGCATGTCGAATTTCCTCAGAACACCCTTGAGGTATTTGTCTTGTGAGATGAAAATGCCGTTGTCTTGCTGACGAATTTGAAGACCTAAGAAGAATTTCAACTCTCCCATCATAGACATTGATATTCTTCACTCATCACATAGGAAAATTCATCACTATAACGTTTGTCAGTACAGCCAAAAATAATATCGTCTACGTATATTTGGCATATGAACAGTTCATTGTCGTAGGATTTTGTGAAAAGAGTTGGGTCGAGTGAACCAAGTTTGAAGCCTTTCTTGATGAGCAATTCCTTCAGAGTGTCGTATCACGCCCGAGGGTCCTGTTTGAGGCCATAGAGGGCCTTGTTGAGTCTGAAGACTTTGTCAGGATGCTTAGGGTCTTCAAAACCTGGGGTTTGAGAAACATATACTTCTTCCTCAAGCTTACCATTGAGGAATGCACTTTTCACATCCATTTGATATAAGATGATATCATGATGGTTAGCATAAGGAAGCAATATGCAAATAGCTTCAAGTCTAGCAACAGGTGCAAAAGTTTCATCAAAGTCAATTCCCTCAACATGTGTGTAGCCTTGAGCTACAAGACGAGCCTTATTCCTTACCACAAGGCCATTTTCATCTTGCTTGTTGCGGTAGATCCACTCGATACCTATGATGTTATGCTTGCGAGGATCTGGCCGCTTGACAAGTTCCCACAAATTGTTGAGCTTGAATTGATGCAATTCCTCTTGCATTGCTTGAATCCACTCAGGCTCCTTGAATGCTTCACCAACTTTGGTGGGCTCTATGATAGAGACAAAGGCAAAGTGCCCACAAAAGTTAGTTAAATGTGAAGCTTTTGAGGGAGTGAGAGGACCTGGTGCATTGATGTCATCGATGATTTTGTCAATCTGCACTTCATTTGCAACTCTTGGATGAGCAGGTTGACGTGGCCAAGGATTTTCTTCAGCACCATTTTCTTGAGGTGTATCAGCATGAATGTCTTCATTCATTGGAATGGCTTCCTCAGTGGGTATGTCATCTTCAGTAGCCTTCAGCTTAATGGATTCCATAGGAGATTGGTCATCTAATACAGAAGGCAGGTGCTCTCTTTGCGAGCCATCAGTTTCATCAAACCACACATCTACAGTTTCAACAACCTTGTGGTGGTAGGTGTTGAAGACTTTGTAGGTGTGCGAGTCCTTTCTGTAACCAAGCATAAAACCTTCATGTGCTTTTGGTGTAAATTTAGAACCGTGGTGAGGATCTCTAATCTAGCATTTTGCACCGAAGACTTTGAGATAACTTACATTTGGTTTCTTGCTAGTGATAAGTTCAATAGAAGTCTTCTTGAAGAATTTGTGAAGATATACCCTGTTGATGATGTGGCATGCAGTATCAAATGCCTCAGGCCAGAAGCGACGAGGAGTCTTGTATTCATCAAGCATGGTGCGAGCCATCTCACCAAGAGTCCTGTTCTTGCGCTCCACGATGCCATTCTGCTGAAGATTATAAGGGGCAGATAACTCATGAGTAATACCAAGTTCATCAAGATATTCATCAAGATTAGTGTTCTTGAACTCAGTCCCATTATCACTCCTGATATGCTTGATCTTGACGCCGAAGTTGGTGGAGGCCCTTGAAGCAAATCGTCTAAAGACATCCTGCACTTCAGTCTTGTACAGAATAATATGCACCCAAGTGTACCGAGAGTAATCATCAACAATGACAAACCATACAAACTTGAAGAATTTGTTATTGTGGAGTAATGAGTGGGGCCAAAGAGATCCATGTGAAGCAATTCAAAGGGTCGAGTCATGGTCATTATTGTCTTCGAGGGATGCTTGGATCTGGTCATCTTCCCAGACTCACATGCAGCACAGAGGTGGTCCTTGAGGAATTTGACACCTTCAATGCCAATGACGTGCTTTTTCTTCACGAGCGTGTGCAAGTTCCTCATACCAGCATGCCCAAGTCGTCGATGCCACAACCAGCCTTTTGAGGACTTTGCAAGTAGGCATGTGGCAGGCTGAGGAAATGTAGAGAAATCAACAATATACAAGTCTCCTCTCCTAAAGCCTTCGAAGACTTTTGAATTGCCAGATTCCATGATGACAACACAGCGATATTTTCCAAATACTACAATCATATCAGTATCACAAAGCATTGAGACAGACATAAGGTTGAATCCAAGGGAGTCGACAAGCATCACCTTATCCATGGTTTGGTCCTTTGAGATTGCAACCTTACCTAGACCAAATACCTGGCTTTTTTTCCTTTATCTGCGTAGGTGATATGCTTCAGATGAGATGGAGCAAGTGGCAAATTCATTAGTAGATTCTTGTCACCAGCCATGTGGTTTGTGCATCCACTATCGAGGACCCACTCAGTAGCTTTTGGAGGTTCATCCTGCAGATGAATAGTACAACTTATGAACTCATATGCTTCAGAGTGAACAATATGACATCAAATTCATCAGGTAGAATTTCATCACACATGATAGTAAGCAAGTAGTGTGAGGAAGTGAGAAATGAGGAATTCATTTCTACATGGTTAGCTTGCGTCCTTTCAAGCATTTCCTCAGGTCTCCAGCAAGTTCATCAGATGTTTAAGTTCATCTGGAGACCTGACCCTGCATAAGAAATTAGTTCAATTTCTTCACCACCCACATCTGGAGGGGTGGCAAAGAGTTCATCATTCTGCGAGCACCATATGAGAAGGGAGGCACTGAAGCAAGTGGCTTCGTTTCACAGGACGAGGGTTAGAGTACTCATATGAATAAGCAGAGCAATTCTTTGAGGACTTATGAACATAATGATTTGAAGAATAATGCACATATTTAGAACTCTTAGATTTTCCCTACGAAATAGATGCATTAGCACGAGAATGATATTTTTGACCATTTGAGCAATTTGGTCCAAGTGAAGACTTTGGTCCATATGAGGAATTTGATCTGGGGTTCCTGTTCTTCATGAGTGGTGTCGTGAGGATATTCACTTGAAGATTTTGTAGGTAGCTCTTGGGAACCCAGATTTTCTTCATAGGAGAACCATTCCTGCAGTTAGTTCCAACAAATCTAGCAAATACTTCACCTTTCTGATTTTTGAAGAATTTGTAGTGGGAGTCAAATGACTCATTAGAGGAATATGAAGTTTCACATGTAAAGCTAGATAAAGTGGATGGATCCACAGGAGGTCCTTTTGCAGCAACCTATGAGGTTTTGGGGTACTGCTCAGATGTCTAGTAAGATCCATCAGCGTTGAGTTTCGTCACAAAGGCAACACCCTCTTTCCTAGGGTTCCTGTTCAGAATCTGCTTTTTAAGGACATCGCAAAGGGTTTGATGCCCTTTGAGACTTTTGTACATGCCTGTTACATACAATTCCTTCAACCCTACATTTTCATCAGTGATACTTGTGGTATCCTTATATGAGGAATTTGAGACCACCGGAATAGTTGAAGAATTTGAAGTAATAGAAGCATTTGAACATTCAGGTGAAGAATTAGCAGTATCACGTTCGATGCATTTCAAACAAGGTGGAACAAATTCTTCCTGAACGTTTCTGATCTGTTGAGTCAGTAAGGAATCATTTTCCCTTTGGAGATCCTCATGTGACACCCTCAGTTTCTCAAGATCTTGCTTTCTTTGAAGAAATTCATAAGAAAGCTTCTCATGATTGGCTAAGAGGTCGTTATGATGACTCTGAAGGTTATCATACTTTGTCTAAAGACTTTTGAGATCGTCAGACAGAGTTTGAGTCTGATCCACTTCATCATTCAATAGATCATCACTTTTGTCTAGCATTTTCTGAAGCTTTTCAAGTGCACTTTGTTGGTTAGTGGCAAGTTCGACAAGTTTAGCATAGCTAGGTTTCACATATTGATCAGATTCACCTTCACTTGATTCAGATGAGAAATTATGTTTGTGTACCTTTGAGACTTTTTCCATGAAGCAATAGGTGGGAGCATAATCATCATTGCTGATTCCAGAGTCGTTGGAGTAGTCATTTTCTTCATCGTTGAAGATAGACTTGCTGACGAAGGTAGTAGCGAGAGCAAGACTTGCAACACCGGATTCTGATTCCACCTCAGATTTTTCCTCTTCTTCATATTCTTCAGATTCTTCCTCAGAATCCATTTCCTTGCCAATGAAAGCTCGAGCCTTTCTGGAACCATTCTTCTTGTGCTTTGAGGACTTTGAAGATGAGGACTTTGAAGATTTCTTCTTTTTCTTTGAGTCATCAGAACTATCATCCTTGTATTTCGTCTTCTTCTTTGAATCTTTTTTCCAGAGAGGACAGCCAGAAATAAAGTGACTAGGCTTCTTGCAACGATGACAGGTTCTTTTCTTGTAGTCTTGTGAGGAATCTAATTTCCTCAAACCACTTTTTGATGACTTTCCAAATCCACCTCTCCTTGAGAACTTCTGGAATTTCCTCACGAGCATTGCTAGCTCCTGACTTAGTTCTTCAGGATCACCAAGGATGCTGTCAGAATCTTCTTCTCCCGATGAGGAAATTTCTTTTGCCTTCAGAGCACGAGATCTTCCATAGCTTGGCCCGTAGAGGTCTCTCTTCTCAGCTTGTTGGAATTCATGAGTATTGAGTCTCTCAATAATATCAGCAGGATCAAGTGACTTGTAGTCTCCATGTTCTTGGATCATCAAGGCCATAGTATTGAAGGAGGAGTCAAGAGATCTTAGCAGTTTCTTCACCACTTCATGGTCAGTGATATCGGTGGCACCCAGTGCTTGCATCTCATTAGAGATATTAGTGAGGTGGTCAAAGGTTTCCTGAACATTTTCATTGTTGAGTCTCTTGAAGCGGTTGAAGAGATTGCGAAGAACATCAACACGAGAGTCACGTTGAGTGGAAACACCTTCGTTGACTTTGGACAGCCTATCTCAGATAAGCTTAGCAGTCTCCAAAGCACTCACTCTGCCATACCAACCTTTGCTCAGATGGCCACAAATGATATTCTTCGCTTGAGAGTCGATTTGCTTGAATCTCTTCACATCAACAGCAGTAATAGTGGGAGTGACAGAGGGTACACCATTTTCCACAACGTAGCAGAGATCATTGTCAATAGCTTCAATATGCATGCGCATCTTGTTCTTCTAGTAGTGGTAGTCTGTCCCATCGAAGGTAGGACAACCCGCGGAAACCTTGATCATACCTGCAGTCGGCATAAATAGAACTCCAGGTGGTTAAACCAAAATCACGTAGAGCAAGGGAGTACCTGCTCTGATACCAATTGAAAGTGCGTTATATTGACTAGAGGGGGGGGGTGAATAGGCGATTTTTACAAATTCATCACTTGAGGAATTTGAAATGTGATGAATAACTAGTAGTGGAATAAGTACTCAAGTGCATGAGGAACACAGTAACAGGATAGTCATCATGATGAAATGAAACATGCACAGATTACAAGTAGCATGATACAGGATAAGCAGTGATGAACAAGGTAACTTGAAGAATTTGAGGTGAGGAAATTGTGAAAGTCTTCAGTCAAATTCTTCAAACAGTAAAGATCAATTTCATCAACAACTATACGAGGAATAGAGGAGTTGAGGAAATAGAACCAGGTAGCTTGATGAAGACAATTGTTTGACGACCCAGTTCCAACAGCTGTGACAGTCGTACATCTGGTTTGGAGCGGCCTGGTATTTAAACCAACGGACACACAGTCCTTACCATATTCTCCTTGAGCTAAGGTCACACAGTCCTCGCCCAACACTCGTGGTAAGTCTTCGGGGTAGACTATTGGGAGATGTAGTAGTAAATCAAAAATTTCCTACGATCACCAAGATCTATCAATGCAGAAACCAGCAACGAGTGGGGAGAGGTTGCATCTTCATGCCTTTGAAGAACGGTAAGCGGAAGCATTACAAGAACGCGGTTGGTGGAGTCATACTCACAGCGATTCAGATCGCGGTGGACTCCGATCTTAGCGCCGAACAACGGTGCCTCCGCGTTCAACACACGTACAGCCCGGTGATGTCTCCCGTGCCTTGATCCAGCAAGGAGGAGGGAGAGGTTGGGGAAGATCTCCAACAGCAGCACGACGACGTGGTGGTGGTGGAGCAACAAGGTATTCCGGCAGGGCTTCGCCTAAGCACTGCGGAGGAGGAAGAAGAGAGGTAGGGCTGCGCCGTGGGAGAGAGATCAAATATTGTCTCAAAACAGACAAAACCTCAAGTATATTTAGGAGGAGGGAGAAGGAGGGCTTCCTTGCCCCTCCTCCAAGGAGGTTCGGTTCGGCCGAAGCTAGGGAGGAGTCCACCTCCCACAAGGGAGGTGGATCTCTTCCTTTTGAATCTCCTTTAGCCTTATCTCTTTATCCGTAGCCGCATGGGCCTTTCCGGAAGGACTTGGCCAGCCTAATAAGGGCTGGTACACCTCCTCTAACAGCCCACGAAGTCCTTTGGTCGTCACACCCCTCCCGGGGGTCCTCCGTCACCCTCTCGGCACTCCCGGTACATTACCGATGAGCCCGAAAACTTTCCGGTGACCAAAACAGGACTTCCTATATATCAATCTTTACCTCCGGACCATTCTGGAGCTCCTCGTGACGTCTGGGATCTCATCCGGGACTCTGAACAACCTTCGGTAATCACGTATACCATTTCCCTATAACCCTAGCGTCATTGAACCTTAAGTGTGTAGACCCTACGGGTTTGGGAGACACGTAGACATGACCGAGACACCTCTCCGGTCAATAACCGACAGCGGGATCTAGATACCCATGTTGGTTCCCACATGCTCCACGATGATCTCATCGGATGAACCACGATGTCGGGGATTCAATCAATCCCGTATACAATTCCCTTTGTCTACCGGTATGATACTTGCCCGAGATTCGATCGTCGGTATCTCTATACCTTGTTCAATCTTGTTACCGGCAAGTCTCTTTACTCATTCCGTAACACACCATCCCGTGGCTAACTCCTTAGTCATATTGATCTCATTATGATGATATCTTACCGAGTGGACCCAGAGATACCTCTCCGTCATACGGAGTGACAAATCCCAATCTCAATTCATGCCAACCCAACAGACACTTTCGGAGATACCCGTAGTGCACCTTTATAGCCACCCAGTTACGTTGTGACGTTTGGCAAACCCAAAGCATTCCTAAGGTATCCGGGAGTTGCACAATCTCATGGTCTAAGGAAATGATACTTGACATTGAAAAAGCTTTAGCAGACGAACTACACGATCTTGTGCTATGCTTAGGATTGGGTCTTGTCCATCACATCATTCTCCTAATGATGTGATCCCGTTATCAACGGCAGCCAATGTCCATGGTCATTAAACCGTGACCATCTATTGATTAACGAGCTAGTCAACTAGAGGCTCACTAGGGACATGTTGTGGTCTATGTATTCACACATGCATTCTGGTTTCCGGTTATATAATTATAGCATGAACAATAGACAATTATCATGAACAAGGAAATACAATAATAACCATTTTATTATTGCCTCTAGGGCATATTTCCAATGGTCTCCCACTTGCACTAGAGTCAATAATCTAGTTACATTGTGATGAATCGAACACCAATAGCATTCTGGTGTTGATCATGTTTTGCTCGTGAGAGAGGTTTAGTCAACAGATCTGTGACATTCAGATCCGTATGTACTTTACAAATATCTATATCTCCCTCCTGAATGTAATCACGGATGGAGTTGAAGCGACGCTTGATGTGTCTTGTCTTCTTGTGAAACTTGGCCTCCTTCGCAAGGGCAATAGCTCCAGTGTTGTCACAGAATAGAGTCATCGGGCCCGACGCATTGGGAATCACTCCTAGGTCGGTGATGAAGTCCTTCATCCAGACTCCTTCCTTTGCTGCTTCTGAAGTAGCTATGTACTCCGCTTCACATGTAGATGCCGCCACGATGCTTTGCTTGCTGCTGCACCAGCTGACTGCCCCTTCGTTCAAAATATACACGTATCCGGTTTGTGACTTGGAGTCGTCCGGATCTATGTCAAAGCTGGCATCGACGTAACCCTTTACGACGAGCTCTTCGGCACCTCCATATACGAGAAACATCTCCTTGGTCCTTTTAAGGTACTTCAGGATATTCTTGACCGCTGTCTAGTGTTCCACTCCGGGATCACTTTGGTACCTCCCTACCAAACTTATGGCAAGGTTCACATCAGGTCTGGTACACAGCATGGCATACATAATAGAGCCTATGGCTGAAGCATAGGGGATGACACTCATCTCTTCTCTATCCTTTGCCATGGTCGGGCATTGAGTCGTACTCAATCTCACACCTTGTAACACAGGCAAGAACCCCTTCTTGGACTGATCCATATTGAACTTCTTTAATATCTTGTCAAGGTATGTGCTTTGTGAAAGACCTATGAGGCGTCTCGATCTATCTCTATAGATCTGGATGCCCAATATCTAAGCAGCTTCTCTACGGTCCTTCATTGAAAAACATTTATTCAAGTAGGCCTTTACACTTTCCAAAAGTTCTATATCATTTCCCATTATCAGTATGTAATCCACATATAATATGAGAAATGCTACAGAGGTCCCATTCACTTTCTTGTAAATATAGGGTTCTCCATAAACCTGTACAAACCCAAACGCTTTAATCACCTCATTAAAGCGAATGTTCCAACTCTGAGATGCTTGCACCAGCCCATAGATGGAGCGCTGGAGCTTGCATACTTTGTTAGCATCTTTAGGATAGACAAAACCTTTCGGCTGCATCATATACAGTTCTTCCTTGAGGAAGCCATTAAGGAATGCCGTTTTGACGTCCATTTGCCAGATCTCATAATCATAAAATGCGGCAATTGCTAACATGATTCAGACAGACTTCAACAATGCTATGGGTGAGAAAGTCTCATCGTAGTCAACTCCTTGAACTTGTTGATAACCCTTAGTGACAAGCCGAGCCTTATAGACGGTCACATTACCATCCGCGTCAGTCTTCTTCTTAAAGATCCATTAATTTTCAATGGCTCACTTATCATCAGGCAAGTCCACCAAAGTCCATACTTTGTTCCCATACATGGATCCTATTTCGGATTTCATGGTCTCAAGCCATTTGTTGGAATCCAGGCCCGCCATCGCTTCTTCATAGTTCGAAGGTTCACTGTTGTTCAACAACATGATCTCCGGGTGTAGCGACCCGACCTGAAAGGTCGAGTCTCCAGTGTTTTGTACCATCCCAAGATCATGCTGGCACACACACGATACATCAATGTATATATCAAAAGGGAAAATCACACAACATTAATTAATCAAAATCTCATATCGAGTCCTTTATTACAATAAGGATTACAATAAAGTGGTTGAAGGCCAACTCATGAGATAAACTAAACCAAAATCTTGCGGAAGCTCCGTAGGTAGTTGAGTCCATCTGACTCCAAGGGCATCTCACCGAGCGTAGAGCGTATCCTCACTCCTGGTCGGAAAAGTACTCTGCAACATGATACGTTGCAGCCGTATAGGTCAGCATATTGAATATGTCGACAAAGTCACAAGAGAGGGGTAAAATAATCATCTATTCTATATGCTTATATGGCAGGTGGGGTAGTAAGTTTTTGCATAAAGCCAAATTTTTCCTACAACAAGAGAGGGCAAAAGTATAATTACTACAATGTTGGTTGATTAATGAGATGGTTCCACCAACCAATTCTCATACCCAAGTTGACATTAAAAATACCCACATCAATGTAATTTATGGTGTTGAGAGTTCCAGATAGTTTCAGTTCCTTTGGCTCAAACTGTCCATGACCGTGGACACGGCTAATCGATTAGGTTTGGGTACTCTGCAGAGTTTTGCACACGTTCCCCACAAGATTTGATCGCCTCCGTTGGATTTCTCGCACTTCATGGTGTTTGAGAAATAGATGACCAAAACATGGTCTTCTAAAGGGTTTCCCCGAGACTCTGTCGGTGCCTATCCTTTCCTACCATTCTTCTACATCTCGTAGCACCGCCTGTCCAGGGTCACCACGATATCCAACCAAGCCAGAGCCCATAATGGCTTGTGGCTATGCAGGTAAGCCTTGGGTCTTGAAGCATCCATCCATCTCTTTGTGCCTGGGTGGACCTTTCCGCATGAATATTGGCACTTCTCCAACATCATCTAGGCTAACCACTTGTTTCTCCAGGGCGCCGTTCAACCACCATCCACCCAGAGGTATGTTGAAAACTCGGAGTCTTGAAGATTTGATCATCATGTAGGTCTTGAAATTATTAACTCACAACTCTCATGAATCACACAACCAACCTCGTCTACTAATAGCATAGCAAAAATGTAAATCAACGTTTCCCGGGGCCAATGTGTCAAAGGGTTGAGGGGTACCTACCACATGGTACTACAACAAGTAACCAAGTTTCCAATTTACCTACTTTGCATGCAATTGGGGAGATGGAAGAACTAATGCAATAAAACATAGGTATACATGGTCAAAGTGACTTGCCTTGCTGACGATCCTCGTAATCAAGTGACTCTAGATAACAAGCTTCGCACTCCGAATGATCTAACGAATCAAACAAGAGCACACCATAAGCATAAACACAATACAATTCATTCAACAGCAAGGTAAACAAATGCTTCAACAAACAAAAGCACAATCTAAAGAAGAATCACTTAAAGTATAGGACTATAAAAATTTTGGTGTCAAAATCCCTACTAAGACATACAAGTCAGAAATTTGTTTTGAACAACTAGACATTTAGATAACAGAAAAGTAAACTACAAAATTTTATTTGAAAACAGAAGTATTTCATTATAAAAGTTTTGTGCTAAAAGAATTACTACAAAACCTTTTCTAAACAATATACATGGTGAAAACAAGATGAACCTATTCAAAATACAACACAAAACAATTTGAAAAAACATATTTTATTAACAGAAAAAATACACCTAATGTTGAATCAACAGAACCTACTGAAATCTAAAAACAAAATTTAAACTAATTCAGGTTCAAATTAAATAAAAATCAATTTAATTAAAATCTATTAAGAACTAAGCAGATTCTGTTTTTGTTAAAAATAGTAACCAAATTCATCCTAAAAAATTCTCAAACTATGTAGAATGATAGGTTTAACTAATACAAAACAGTGGCAAAAAGATTCACTCAAAAATATATTTTAAACTCTAGTTATACAGATTTTAGTAATTTAAACAAATTTGATTAGATTCAAAATTTAAAGATCAAATTTGAAATCTAAGCATACAGACATAAACTACATCAAATGTGTGAACTAATGCAAAAAGAATCAAATAAAAACACCAAATATTTTAAAAGATATGATAAAACAAAAACAGAATACATTCTGTTTTCTAAAACAGAAAAGAAAAAGAAAAACTTCCTATCGATCGGACAGGGTCTATGTGGCATGCTGTGATTGGCCACGAGGGCATGCGCGTGAGAGCTAACGAGCGGACGACCGACAACTAAAACGTACCGATTCGATTATTAAACAGATCTAATCTCGCGCGTTGACTACGGATCCGACGGCTACGGGTGGAGGTGGAGGCTTACAGAGAGGGGGTCGGGGTCTCCGGCGAGGTCAACAACGGCCGGTGGTCAGAGATGCTCGGGGACGACGGTGTAGTGGTCGGGGGCGGCGTCCGAAGGCTTCAAACGGCGACGGCGAGGCTCCGACGTCGATTGGTGGCATCGGAGGGGGCTGGGGGTGAGTGTGGCGAAGGGCACGAGCTCGGGGACGTTCGGTTGGGGTGCCGAACTCCGGTGAGGGATGGGGCAGCGCTCCAGCAAGGGAAAAGGGGTTTCGGGGGTGGAACGAAGAGAGGAGAGGCGGGGCTTTATATAGGGGCGGTGCGGTGGTCGGGGACGGCACGAGGGGCGAGATCCACGGAGAGGGATCTGCGGCGACGGCGGTCGGGCGTGGGGAAGGGGATGACCGTGCTGACGCCGCGGTCGGACGGTGGGTCCCACGCATCAGTGAGTGTGGGGGCGTGCTTAGCGCGTCGGTGGCCGACCCGGAGTGGTTTCGGGAATTAAAGACGGTGGGCCGGCCCGGTTCGGTTTAAATACGTTCCTTTTCTATTTCCAGCAGAGTAAAAACTCTTTTAATGCAATCAAAACATTTCCAAACATAGGAAATATATATATCAAAATGATCAGAAGAATTAATGCTATTTCATGAACATTTTTCCTTTGTCATATTGAATATATTTTTAAAATTTGTTTTTAGAAAAATGCCTAATTGATTTTAAATCCTTTTGAGATAAACTTTCAAATAACCCCTGGTTTTATTGCTCAAATATTTCACCAAGATGCCCCTGGTGTGGAGTGTCATGTTACTCCCCTCTTTCTTTGAACATTTCCAAAGGTTTTCAAACAGGTGAAACAAATACATGGGAAGATTGAAATGGTCTTTCAGAAATTCAAAAGAAGTACTTCAACAAATTCATTACATTCCAACAAAATGATGATGATGCAAAGCTATATTCCATAACATTCCAAAATGAATTTTTGGGATGTTACAAACCTACCCACCTTAAGATGAATCTCGCCCTCGAGATTCGTGTTGGCTAGAAAATAGGTGCGGGTGGTCTCTACGAAGATCTTCTTCGCGTTCCCAGGTGGCTTCTTCCTCGGTGTGGTGACTCCACAGAACCTTACAGAACTTGATGGTCTTGCTTCAGGTAACTCTGTTGGTAGTCTCGAGGATTCTGACAGGCTTCTCCTCGTAGGTCAGGTCACTGTCAAGTTGTATGGCCTCTAGGGGCACTGTGTCTCTCAAAGGAATATCAGCCATCTCAGCATGGCATTTCTTCAGCTGGGAAACATGGAAAACATCATGAACTCCGGACAGTCCTTCCGGTAATTCCAGCTTGTATGCAACTTCGCCTCTACATTCCAGAATTTTGTAGGGGCCTAAGAATCTGGGTGCTAACTTTCCTTTATCACCAAACCTCTTGATTCCTCAAAGTGGGGACACACGAAGATATGCTCGATCTCCCACTTCATATGTCACCTCCTTGCGTTTGTTGTCAACATAACTCTTCTGCCTGGATTGAGCTATCTTGAGTCGGTCTCGAATCAGTTTGACCTTCTCTTCAAAATCTCGGATAAGATCGGGACCAAAGAGTTTTCGGTCACCAACACCATCCCACATCAATGGTGTTCGGCACCTCCTTCCGTATAAAGCTTCAAAAGGGGCCATCTTCAGACTGGTCTGATAACTGTTGTTGTATGAGAACTCTGCGTAAGGTAAGTTGTCATCCCAACTGGACCCATAACACAAGCTCTCAACATGTCCTTCAGAATCTGGTTGACTCTCTCAGTCTGTCCATCGGTCTGCGGATGAAAAGCTGTACTAAACTCCAGTCTTGTACCCAAAGTTTCATGTAGCTGATGCCAAAACTTTGAGGTAAATTGTGTTCCTCTATCTGACACGATACTCCTCGGAGCTCCATGCAGACATACGATCTTGGTCATATATATCTTGGCTAACTTAGCACTGGTATAGGTGGTCTTCACTGGAATGAAATGAGCCACCTTGGTCAAGCGATCGACCACTACCCAAATGGAATCATATCCTGAACGGGTCCTAGGTAGTCCTGTGATGAAGTCCATACCAAGCTTATCCCATTTGCACTCGGGTATCGGCAAAGGTTGGAGTAACCCTAATGGTTTCTGATGTTCCGCCTTTACTCGCTAACAAACATCACATACCGCAACATGTTCGGCAATATCTCTCTTCATACCTGTCCACTAGTAACTTTCCTTCAAATCTAGGTACATCTTGGTGTTGCCTGGGTGTATCGAGTATGGTGAATCATGGGCTTCTTGAAGTACCAACTTCCTGAGCTCTGGGTCATTGGGCACATAGATTCGGTTCTCAAACCATAGAGTACCCTGTTCATCTTCTTGAAAGTCTTTAGCCTTTCCTTCCTTCATTCTCTGCTTTATCTCACCTATCTCCTTGTCCGATTTTTGGGCTTCACGAATTCTTTCGGTCAAGGTGGACTGAATCTCTAGTGTGACAACATATCCTTGTGGAACTATCTCTAACCGAAGTTCTCTGAGATCATTGGTTAACTCCTGGGGTAAACCTCCGGGTATGAGTGTGTTCACATAACTCTTCTGACTCAAAGCATCTGCAAAAACATTTGCCTTTCCTGGATGCTAATGTAATCTCATGTCATAGTCCTTGATTAACTCTAACCATCTCCTCTCTCTGAGGTTCAACTCCTTCTGTGTGAAGATATACTTCAGGCTCTTATGATCAGTGTACACATCACAATTATTTCCGATAAGAAAATGTCTCCAGGTCTTGAGTGCGTGCACTACGGCTGCTAGTTCCAAATCATGGGTGGCATAATTCAACTCATGGGGTCGTAGCTGTCTGGATGCATAAGCTACCACTTTTCCCTCCTGCATGAGTACTCCTCCAAGTCCTTGACGTGATGCGTCATAATAAACCTGGAAGTCCTTCCGGATGTTTGGCAGTATCAACACTGGGGCTGTGACCAAACGTTTCTTTAACTCCTGGAAACTGGCCTCACATTCCTCAGTCCAGATATACTTAGACTCTTTCTTCAACAACTCTATCATGGGCTTGGCAATCTTTGAGAAATTCTCAATGAATCTCCGATAATATCCGGCAAGTCCGAGAAAACTGCGGATCTCCTTAACTAAGGTGGGTGACTTCCACTCAGTGACTACTTCAACCTTAGCGGGGTCTACTGCTATTCCTTCTCCGGAAATAATGTGTCCAAGGAATCCGACTTCCGTTAGCCAAAATTCACATTTACTGAACTTGGCATATAACTGATGCTCTCTAAGCTTCTCCAGAACTAAACGCAAGTGTTCCTTGTGTTCTTCCTCGCTCTTGGAGAATATCAAAATGTCATCGATGAACACCATGACAAACTTGTCCAAATATTCCATAAACACTTTGTTCATCATAGTCATGAAGTAGGCAGGAGCATTAGTCAAACCAAAGGACATGACTGTATACTCATATAAGCCATACCTGGTGGTGAAGGCTGTTTTGGGTATATCCTGTTCACGAATCAGTTGGTGATACCCTGATCGAAGATCGATCTTGGAGAATACTTTGGCGCCTACTAGCTGGTCAAACAGATCATTAATCATCGGTAGAGGGTACTTATTCTTGATAGTCACCTCGTTCAATGCACGATAATCGACCACCATCCTCAAGGTTTTATCTTTCTTCTCCACCAAAAGAACTGGGGCTCCCCAAGGTGATGAACTTGGGCGAATATATCCCT
The DNA here is from genome assembly GCA_022496015.1 of Hordeum marinum. Lineage (NCBI taxonomy): Eukaryota > Viridiplantae > Streptophyta > Magnoliopsida > Poales > Poaceae > Hordeum > Hordeum marinum. The sequence goes on along the minus strand of CM039676.1, from coordinate 456,762,711 downwards.
TATCCAATAGCTCCTTAATCTGCTTCTTGATTTCTACTAAATCATTTGCGGGCATCCGATAGGGTCTCTTGGAAATTGGGGCGGTTCCTGGTAGTAGCTCTATCAGAAACTCTATCTCCCTATCTGGGGGCATGCCTGGTAATTCCTCCAGGAATACATATGGAAAGTCTTGTACAACCGACACTTCCTCCTGAACAACTCCTGTGAGAGAGTTTAACCGAGCACTCATCTATGTGCGTCGGGATACATACTTAATCCTCTTGTTTCCCGAGTGGTGAGTGAAATAGACTTGCCGGGGCAATCCAGGTTTCCTTCATACTTGGTCATCCAATCCATGCCTAGGATTACATCCAATCCCTAGGATTCTAAGACGATGAGGTCGGTAGGAAAAACATGGTTTCCTATGTGGAGTTTCAGGGCGTGGCATCCTATCCCTGCCATCATCATACCTCCTAGGAATTGAACTTAATGGGCTGATTAAGGGTTCTGGTGGGTAAACCATACTTTTCCACAACCACCCTTGATATGAGTGAATGAGTTGCACCAGAATCAAAAAGTACCATAACTGGATGTGAATGCAATAAAAACTTACCAACCACAGTCTCGGGCTGATCATAGACTTGTTCCACATCGAGGTGGTTCACCTGAGCACGAGGAAAAGGATTTGGCTTCTTAGCTGTGGAGTTGCCGTTGTTGTTGCCATTTCCATTTCCTTGCTTGTTCTGAGGGCATTCAGTGGCATAGTGCCCTGTCTTCTGACACTTGAAACAGGTGATATGGTTCAGATCCTTCGGAGCTGGAGCGGGATGGTGTTGATTGCCATTCCCACTTCCATTACCATTCTTGAAGCTGCCATTGTTGGGACGATTATTCCCATTTCCTCCATGGTTATGGCCTCTATGGTTGTGCACGGGATGAGTGTGTCCTCCATACTTACCGATCCCTGATCCGGTATTTCCGGAGTACGGGGTGTAGCGGGGCTTCTGATGAGCTCTAGAGGTAGATTTCCCCTGTGCATACTTCCTCTTGCGGTTCTCGATCTGCTGTTGTTTCCCCTCCAAGATGAGGGCCTTGTCTACCAGCTCCTGGTAGTTGCTGAAAGTAGCCACCATTAGCTGCACGCTCAACTCATCATTGAGTCCTTCCAAGAACTTCTCTTGTTTGGCTGCATCATTGGCCACATCTCTTGGTGCATAACGAGCCAACGTGCTGAAGTCATCCACGTACTGGGCCACGGAACGGTTCCGCTGGCGTAAGTTGCGAAACTCACGCTTCTTCAGACTCATGGCTCCAGATGAGACATGAGCAGTGCGGAAAGCTTGCTTGAACTGCTCCCAAGTCACACCAGCAATGGGGTACGTGAAGGTGTAGTTCTCCCACCATGAAGCTGCTGGTCCTTCCAGTTGATGGGCGGCAAAGTGCACTTTTTCAGCCTCAGTGCATCCTGCGGTGGTGAGTTCCCTCTCCATCTTGTGGAGCCAATCATCTGCCACAATGGGCTCAGTGCTGCTGGAGAAAGTTGGAGGATTCAGTCTCAGAAAACGGGTGAGGTTGTCGCCTTGAGGTGGAGGGTGGTTGTTGGTATGGTTCTGAATCAACAGTTGCATCAGTGTGTTCTGCTGCTAGAGCAGTTGTGTGATTTCCGGCGGGAAAGTGAAGTCGGGCTCACGTCGCGGAGGCATCTTGCTGTTTTCAAAGGGGTGAGAATTAGAATAGAACAATGACCTAAAAGGAAATTCACTACCCATATGCAATGCAACAAACATATCACACCAAACACTCATTCATTTATTCAACTCAAGGTTCAAACATCGAGATACAAATCTCCAAATCAAACTAAGCATCGTCCTATGCTTTAACGACGAAAATAAAGATACATGGGGGCATAACTAAAGTTCTCCTCAAAAGTACATGGTGAAGTGGCCTCCTCCGGTGGTGCTCTCCTCGTAGTCATCATCGTTGCTAATCAAGGGAGCCATGTCTCCTTCTGGATGAAGATTTTCACCCATGTCCATCTGTTCCTCCAGAGTTGCAATGCGAGTGTTCAGCTTATCAATCCTCTCTAAGAAATCCTTCACTTCATACTCATGCTCGTACTTGGCTTCCCGTAGGTCAGCTTCGAGGTCAATCTCGCAGTTCATCAGCCTCTTGATTGTCTTCGTGTCAGCACGTACCCGAAGCTCCAAGGTCCTGATGTGCGTCTCCAAGGTCTGGATATTGGAAATGGTGGTGTCCTCAGTGGGAGTGGTTATGATATTTCCATTGGCATCCCTGTGACAAACCACACTGAGTCCTGGTGAAATGGTTCCACCTCTGTATTCCTCCTGAATACGTCCAAGGGCACGATGAATTGCCATGTCTCTCCCAAGTATCCAGCTGGGTGCCACAAACTTGAAGTCGATGGGTTCCTTACGATTTCCAAAGGTCTTCCCGGGGATGTGCACCTCGATCCTGTAGCGTCCGTCTTGTGGAAAAGACATGATTGGAGTCCCGGTGATGCTCGACAAAGCAATCCTTACGTTCCTGACGATCCTCATCAGCTCCTTGCCAAAGGGCATCGTCGCGTCAGGCTGACAAAACTCCGTGATCAAAACTGGGATGAAGGTGGCCATCTATAAATTTTGAAATAAATCGGAGGGAAGTCAGAAATGAGTAGATGAGAGTATAAGAATTTTAAAGACAAAAGAGAATTAAATCCTAAGGCTTTTCCAATCCTAGAGGTTACGTCCTACGGTCAGCGTGCGCTCCGATACCATTTCTGTAGCGACCTGACCTGAAAGGTCAAATCTCCGGTGTTTCTGTACCATCCCAAGATCATGCTGGCACACGCACAGTACATCAATGTATATATCAAAGGAAAAATCACATATCATTAATTAATCGAAATCTCATATCGAGTCCTTTATTACAATAAGGATTACAATAAAGTGGTTGAAGGCCAACTCATGAGATAAACTAAACCAAAATCTCGCCGAAGCTCCATAGGTAGTTGAGTCCATCTGACTCCAAGGGCATCTCACCGAGCGTAGAGCGTATCCTCACTCCTGGTCGGAAAAGTACCCTGCAACATGATACGTTGCAGCCGTATAGGTCAGCATATTGAATATGCCGGCAAAGTCACAAGAGAGGGGTAAAATAATCATCTATTCTATATGCTTATATGGCAGGTGGGGTAGTAAGTTTTTGCATAAAGCCAAATTTTTCCTACAACAAGGGAGGGCAAAAGCATAATTACTACAATGTTGGTTGATTAATGAGATGGTTCCACCAACCAATTCTCATACCCAAGTTGTCATTAAAAATACCCACATCAATGTAATTTATGGTGTTGAGAGTTCCAGATAGTTTCAGTTCCTTTGGCTCAAACTGTCCATGACCATGGACACGGCTAATCGATTAGGTTTGGGTACTCTGCAGAGTTTTGCACACGTTCCCCACAAGATTTGATCGCCTCCGTTGGATTTCTCGCACTTCATGGTGTTTGAGAAACGGATGACCAAAACATGGTCTTCTAAAGGGTTTCCCCGAGACTCTGCCGGTGCCCATCCTTTCCTACCGTTCTTCTACTTCTCGTAGCACCGCCTGTCCAGGGTCACCACGATATCCAACCAAGCCAGAGCCCATAATGGCTTGTGGCTGTGCAGGTAAGCCTTGGGTCTTGAAGCATCCATCCATCTCTTTGTGCCTGGGTGGACCTTTCCGCATGAATACTGGCACTTCTCCAGCATCATCTAGGCTAACCACTGGTTTCATCAGGTTCAAATTAAATAAAAATCAATTTAATTAAAATCTATTAAGAACTAAACAGATTCTGTTTTTGTTAAAAACAGTAACCAAATTCATCCTAAAAAATTCTCAAACTATGTAGAATGATAGGTTTAACTAATACAAAACAGTGTCAAAAAGATTCACTCAAAAATATATTTTTAAACTCTAGTTATACAGATTTTAGTAATTTAAACAAATTTGATTAGATTCAAAATTTAAAGTTCAAATTTTAAATCTAAGCATACTGACATAAACTACATCAAATTTTTGAACTAACGCAAAAAGAATCAAATAAAAACACCAAATATTTTAAAAGATATGATAAAAACAAAAACAGAATACATTCTATTTTCTAAAACAGAAAAGAAAAAGAAAAACTTCCTATCGATCGGACAGGGTCTACGTGGCATGCTGTGTTTGGCCGCGAGGGCGTGCGCGTGAGAGCTAACGAGCGGACGACTGACAATGAAAACGTACCGATTCGATTATTAAACAGATCTAATCTCGCGCGTTGACTACGGATCTGACGGCTACGGGTGGAGGTGGTGGCTTACAGAGAGGGGGTTGGGGTCTCCGGCGAGGTCAACGCCGGCCGGTGGTCGGAGATGCTCGGGGACGACAGTGCAGTGGTCGGGGGTGGCGTCCGAAGGCTTCAAACGGCGGCGGCGAGGCTCCGGCATCGATTGGTGGCGTTAGAGGGGGCTGGGGGGTGAGTGTGGCGATGGGCACGAGCTCGGGGACGTTCGGTTGGGGTGTCGAACTCCGGTGAGGGCTGGGGCAGCGCTCCAGCGAGGGAAAAAGGGGTTTCAAGGGTGGAACAAAGAGAGGAGAGGCGGGGCTTTATATATGGGCGGTGCGGTGGTCGGGGACGACACGAGGGGCGAGATCCACAGAGAGGGATCTCCAGTGACGGCGGTTGGGCGTGGGGAAGGGGATGACAGCGCTGACGCCGCGGTCGGACGGTGGGTCCTACGCATCGGTGAGTGTGGGGGCATGGTTAGCACGTCGGTGGCCGACCCGGAGTGGTTTCGGGAATTAAAGACGGTGGGCCGGCCCGGTTCGGTTTAAATACTTTCCTTTTCTATTTCCAGCGCAGTAAAAACTCTGTTAATGCAATCAAAACATTTCCAAACATAGGAAATATATATATCAAAATGATCAGGAGAATTAATGGTATTTAATGAACATTTTTTCTCTGTCATATTGAATATCTTTTTAAAAATTGTTTTCAGAAAAATGCCTAATTGATTTTAAATCCTTTTGAGATAAACTTTCAAATAACCCCCTGGTTTTATTGCTCAAATATTTCACCAAGATGCCCCTGGTGTGGAGTGTCATGTTACTCCCCTCTTTCTTTGAACATTTCCAAAGTTTTTCAAATAGGTGAAACAAATACATGGGAAAATTGAAATGGTCTTTCAGAAATTCAAAAGAAGTACTTCAACAAATTCATTACATTCCAACAAAATGATGATGATGCAAAGCTATATTCCATAATATTCCAAAATGAAATTTTGGGATGTCACACCAGGATAGGGTTGCCGTACCACTCTGGTGCGGAACGTGTTCTGGTGGACCTTCGACGTTCAATAGTAACTTGATCTGAAGTTTCATGATCATAATCATTAACTTCCTCTCCAGCCGGTGTAGGCTCCACAGAAACAACTTCCTGTGCTGCACTACTCTCTGGTTTGAGTGGAGGTACAATTACCTCATCAAGTTCTATTTTTCTCCCACTTACTTCTTTCGAGAGAAACTCTTTCTCGAGAAAGGATCCATTCTTGGCAACAAAGACTTTGCCTTCGGATCTGTGGTAGAAGGTATACCCAATAGTCTCTTTGGGATATCCGATGAAGACACACTTTTCCGCTTTGGGTTTGATCTTCTTAGGTTGAAGTTTCTTCACGTAAGCATCGCATCCCCAAACTTTTAGAAATGACAGATTAGGTTTCTTTCCAAACCATAATTCATACGGTGTCATCTCAATGGATTGTGACGGTGCTGTATTTAAAGTGAACGCGGCAGTATCTAATGCATATCCCCAAAATGATAGCGGTAAGTCAGTAAGAGACATCATAGATCGCACCATATCCAATAGAGCACGATTACGACATTCAGACACGCCATTTCGCTGAGGTGTGCTAGGCGGCGTGAGTTGTGAAACAATTCCACATTTCCTTAGGTGCGTGCCAAACTCGTGACTTAAATATTCTCTGCCACGATCAGATCGTAGGCACTTTATTTTTTTGTCATGTTGATTCTCTACCTCACTCTGAAATTCCTTGAACCTTTCAAATCTTTCAGGCTTATGTTTCATTAAGTAGACATACCCGTATCTGCTCTAGTCATCAGTGAGGGTGAGAACATAACGGTAGCCACCACGATCCTCGACGCTCATTGGACCGCATACATCGGTATGTATTATTTCCAACAAGTCAGTTGCTCGCTCCATTGTTCCGGAGAACGGAGTCCTGGTCATCTTGCCCATGAGGCATGGTTCGCACGTGTCGAATGATTCAAAATCAAGAGACTCCAAAAGTCCATCAGGATGGAGCTTCTTCATGCGTTTGACACCAATATGACCAAGGCGGCAGTGCCACATGTAAGTGGGACTATCGTTATCAACCTTACACTTTTTGGTACTCACACTATGGACATGTGTAACATCACGTTCGAGATTCATCAAAAATATACCATTGATCAGCGGGGCATGACCATAAAGCATTTCTCTCATATAAATAGAACAACCATTATTCTTAGATTTAAATGAGTAGCCATCTCGCATCAAGCGAGACCCAGATACAATGTTCATGCTCAAAGCTGGTACTAAATAACAATTATTAAGGTTTAAAACTAATACCGAAGGTAGATGTAGAGTTAGCGTGCCGACGGCGATCACATCGACCTTGGAACCATTCCCGACGCGCATCGTCACCTCGTCCTTTGCCAGCCTCCGCTTATTCTGCAGCTCCTGCTTGGAGTTACAAATGTGAGCAACTGCACCGGTGTCAAATACCTAGGAGCTACCACGAGCGCTGGTTAGCTACACATCAATAACAAGTATATCATATATACCTTTAACGTTGCCGGCCTTCTTATCCGCTAAGTACTTGGGGCAGTTCCGCTTCCAGTGACCGGTACCCTTGCAATAAAAGCACTCAGTCTCAGGCTTGGGTCCATTCTTGTTCTTCTTCCCAGAAACTTGCTTACGGGGCACGGCAACAGCTTTGCCGTCCTTCTTGAAGTTCTTACCCTTTACTTTCTTGAAACTAGTGGTCTTATTCACCATCAACACTTGATGCTCCATTTTGATCTCGACCTCCGCTAATTTCAGCATCGAGTACAACTCAGGAATGGACTTCTCCATACCCTGCATGTTGTAGTTCATCACAAAGCTCTTGTAGCTAGGTGGAAGCGACTGGAGGATTCTGTCAATGACCGAGTCATATGGGACATTAACTCCCAGCTAAGTCAAGAGGTTGTGCAACCCAGACATTTTGAGTATGTGCTCACTGATAGAACCGTTTTCCTCCATCTTACAACTGAAGAACTTGTCAGAGACATCATATCTCTCGACCCGGGCATGATCTTGGAAAACCAGTTTCAGCTCTTGGAACATCTCATATGCTCCGTGTTGCTCAAAACGCTTTTGTAGCCCCGGTTCTAAACTGTAAAGCATGCCACACTGAACAGGGGAGTAATCATCGTAGAGTGACTGCCAAGCGTTCATAATGTCTTGATCTGCTGGAAAAATGGGTGCTTCACCTGGCGGTGCATCAAGAACATACAATCTTTTGGAAGCTATGAGGATGATCCTCAAATCACGGACCCAGCCCGCATAGTTGCTTCCATCATCTTTCAGCTTGGTTTTCTCTAGGAACGCGTTGAAGTTGAGGGTGACATTAGCGTTGGCCATTGGATCTACAATATAGATTGTAACAACAATTTTGGACTAAGTTCATGATAATTAAGTTCACATAATCAAATTATTTAATGAACTCCCACTTAGATAGACATCTCTCTAGTCATCCAAGTGACAGATGATCCACGTCAACTAGCTCGTGTTCGATCATCACGTGAGACGGACTAGTCATCCATCGTGAACATCTCCATGTTGATCGTATATTCTATACGACTCATGTTCGACCTTTCGGCCTTCTGTGTTCCGAGGCCATGTCTGTACATGCTAGGCTCATCAAGTCAACCTAAGTGTTTCGCGTGTGTAAATCTGGCTTACACCCGTTGTATGCGGACGTTAGAACCTATCACACCCGATCATCACGTGGTGCTTCGGAACAACGATCCTTAGCAATGGTGCACAATAAGGGTGAACATCTTTCTTAAAATTTTATTGAGAGATCATCTTATTTACTACCATCGTTCTAAACAAATAAGATGTAAACATGATAAACATCACATGCAATCAATATAGTGACATGATATGGCCAATATCATCTTGCTCCTTTGATCTCCATCTTTGGGGCACCATGATCATCACTGTCACCGGCACGACACCATGATCTCCATCATCATGATTTCCATCGTCGTGTCTTCATGAAGTTGTCTCGCCAACTATTACTTCTACTACTATGGCTAATGTTTAGCAATACAGAAAAGTAATTACATGGCGATCTTGATTGACACGCAGGTCACACAATAAAATAAGACAACTCCTATGGCTCCTGCCGGTTGTCATACTTATCGACATGCAAGTCGTGAATCCTATTACAAGAACATGATCAATCTCATACATCACAATGCATCACATCACATCCTTTGTCCGTATCACATCACAAGGCATATGCTGCAAAATCAAGTTAGACGTCCTCTAATTTGTAGTTGCAAGTTTTTACGTGGCTGCTATAGGTTTCTAGCAAGAACGTTTCTTACCTATGCCAAAACCACAACGTGATATGCCAATTGCTATTTGCTCTTCATAAGGACCCTTTTCATCAAATCCAATCCGACTAAGGTGGGAGAGATGAACACCCGCTAGCCACCTTATGCAACAAGTGCATGTTAGGCATTGGAACCGGTCTCACGTATGTGTACGTGTAAAGTTGGTCCTGGCCGCTTCATCCCACAATACCGCCGAATAAAGATAAGACTAGTAGCGGTAAGCAAATTAAGAAGATCGACGCCCACAACAACTTTGTGTTCTACTCGTGCAGAGATTCTATGCATAGACCTAGCTCATGATGCCACTGTTGGGAGATGTAGTAGTAAATCAAAAAATTTCATACGATCACCAAGATCTATCTATGGAGAAACTAGCAACGAGTGGGGAGAGATTGCATCTTCATACCTTTGAAGATCGCTAAGCGGAAGCATTACAAGAACGCGGTTGGTGGAGTCGTACTCGCAGCGATTCAGATCACGGTGGACTCCGATCTTAGCACCGAACAATGACACCTCCGCGTTGAACACACGTACAACCCGGTGACGTCTCCCGCGCCTTGATCCAGCAAGGAGGAGGGAGAGGTTGGGGAAGAGCTCCAAAAGCAGCACGACGGCATGGTGGTGGTGGAGCAACAAGGTATTCCGGTAGGGCTTCGCCTAAGCACTGTGGAGGAGGAAGAAGAGAGGTAGGGCTGCGCCGTGGGAGAGAGATCAAATCTTGTCTCAAAACAGACGAAACCTCAAGTATATATAGGAGGAGGGAGAGGGAGGGATGCCTTGGCCCCTCCTCCAAGGAGGAGAGGTTCGGCCGAATCTAGGGAGGAGTCCACCTCCCACAAGGGAGGTGGATCTCTTCCTTTTGAATCTCCGTTAGCCTTATCTCTTTATCCATAGCCGCATGGGCCTTTCCAGAAGGACTTGGCCAGCCCAATAAGGGCTGGTACACCTCCTATAACAGCCCACGAAATCCTTCGGTCGTCACACCCCTCCCGGGGGTCCTCAGGCACTCTCTCGGCACTCCCGGTACACTACCGATGAGCCCGAAAACTTTCCGGTGACCAAAATAGGACTTCCTATATATCAATCTTTACCTCCAAACCATTCTAGAGCTCCTTGTGACGTCCTGGATCTCATCCGGGACTCCGAACAACCTTCAGTAATCACGTATACCATTTCCCTATAACCCTAGCGTCATCGAACCTTAAGTGTGTAGACCCTACGGGTTCGGGAGACACGTAGACATGACCGAGACACCTCTCCGGTCAATAACCAACAGTGGGATCTAGATACTCATGTTGGTTCCCACATGCTCCACGATGATCTCATCAGGTGAACCACGATGTCGGGGATTCAATCAATCCCGTTTACAATTCCCTCTGTCTACCGGTATGATACTTGCCCGAGATTCGATCGTCGGTATCTCTATACCTTGTTCAATCTCATTACCGGCAAGTCTCTTTACTCGTTCCGTAACACATCATCCTGTGGCTAACTCCTTAGTCACATTGAGCTCATTATGATGATGTCTTACCGAGTGGACCCAGAGATACCTCTCCGTCATACGGAGTGGTAAATCCGAGTCTTGATTCGTGCCAACCCAACAGACACTTTTGGAGATACCCATAGTGCACCTTTATAGCCACCCAGTTACGTTGTGAAGTTTGGCACACCCAAAGCATTCCTACGGTATACGGGAGTTGCACAATCTCATGGTCTAAGGAAACGATACTTGACATTGAAAAAGCTTTAGCAGACGAACTACACGATCTTGTGCTATGATTAGGATTGGGTCTTGTCCATCACATCATTCTCCTAATGATGTGATCTTGTTATCAACGACATCCAATGTCCATGGTCATGAAACCGTGACCATCTGTTGATCAACGAGCTAGTCAACTAGAGGCTCACTAGGGACACGTTGTGGTCTATGTATTCACATATGCATTCTGGTTTCCGGTTAATACAATTATAGCATGAACAATAGACAATTATCACGAACAAGGAAATACAATAATAACCATTTTATTATTGCCTCTAGGGCATATTTCCAACATAGACTTCCAAAACCCTCACAAACTAGTCACCCGACGAATCACAATTTACTGCTAAATGCTCTAGACGAAGGTCACTTCGTGATCCCTAATTGACTGCAGGATGCACTAGACCATGATGCCTAACCGTCTGGAGGATGCAAAGTACTCAAAGGTAACAAGCGTCGATTCCACACAGGAATATCTTCAGTGATGCTTAATCACTTTGGGTTTGGTGGTTTGGTTGTGGGTTTTTCCTCACTGATGATTTTCTCTCAAAGTCCTCGGAGGATGGGTTGCTCTCAAATGACAAGTGTCAGTTCTCTCTTGGAGCAGCCAACCAACTAGTGATTGTGGGGGGTGGCTATTTATAGCCAGGGTGCAACCTAACATGATAAGACATAAATGCCCCCAATGATATGACCATTATGTGGATATTATGATTGGGGACAGCTGGCGCTTAGCACATCAACGGTCGGAATTTCAAACTATGAAAGTCCTCAGACATATCATGTTCCTCACTTGTAGGCAATTCGCACTGGCGAAATCCGAACTCCTCAGTCAGATCAATTTCATTAGGGACCAGAAGAACTTCGTCTCTGTCACTGAAGAACTTGACTGAACTACAAGAGATTTCCAAAGGCTTCACTCGAAGGATTGGATAGGTTGAGGCTTTTGGAGTTGAGCATCAGTTGGAAATTTTCCTTAGTATTACCTCGCCCCCCTTTAACAGTACGGTGTTTCCTATGACTCAAAGAAAGGAAATGAAACTACGAAAACAAAAGTCTTCACGCTTCATAGTCCTCGTTCATATCTTCAAGGTCACACCAACTTGTTCATTTTCAAAGTCTTCAGGGAATACCAAAGTCTTCAGCAAAGTCTTCACCAAAGTCTTCAGTTGAAGACATACATTTTTAGGGCTCGGTAATCTCCGAATATATCAAACTCCTCATCGACTTTTAGAGCATGTGTACACTTACAAACGCATTAGTTCCTTAACCTATAAGTCTTCAATACACCAAAATCACTAAGGGGCACTAGATGCACTAACACATCCCGTACATACACGAGGTGTACAGTGCTACAGTGTTATCATACCTAACACTAACGATGTATGAAAAATGCATTTAATGCTCCATCAGGCCTCCCTGACCTTCTACGGGATGGGACAAGAGCCCGTACCATCGGCACCGCTTAGCCTCCTCCTTAGCTAGCGTCGTGACACGTATCCAGGCGGGATGACATCTTGTCTTTGCGCTGGCAGGATGGTGAGACCTTGGCAGGCGCATGTCTTGCCTGGTCTTTGTAAGCCACCCTGACAAGATCTTGCCAAGGTTCCAGCCTTTGGCCTTCGGTCTTGCGATTGTTGACTTGAACGTTTTCTTGATGTCTTCATACTTGCATCCAGCAGTCCCCTGGCAGGCCTTGCCGCTGGTGTGGCTACCACTGCTCGTGCACATGTATGGGGTACTAATAGCCCAAACTTTAGCACACTGACAATATTGCTTTTCGATCTATCTTTTTGCTACTTTTGTTTTTAGATCTATTATTCCAAAAAACCCAAAATACTTTGCTGCACTTTTTATTTGCGTCTTTTATTTTGTGTTCTTGTGAGATCTATTTATCCAATCTATTACAATCTAATCTATCTTTTTACCATTGAGAGATTGACAACCTCGCTTACGCGTCGGGTTGCAAGTATTTGTTCTTTGTGTGCAGGTACCATTTACATACGTTGCATGGTCTCCCTCCTAGGTTTGATACCTTGGTTTCATAACTGAGGGAAATAATTACCGTAGCTGCGCTGCATCATCCCTTCCTCTTTGGAGAAATACTGATGGAGTCTCAAGCCACATCTGTCTACAAAGGAATTACTCACTCCCTGTGGTGAGCATCATGGCGGTGTTGATGGAGAAGGGTTGGTGATGATGAGGACAATGATTTCCCCTCTCCGGAGCCCAAAACAAGCTCCATATCAGCCCTCCGGAGGAAGAACATGAGGTGGCAGCGGCTCCGTCTCGTGAAACGTGATGAAAACTTCTCTCGGATTTGTTTCTCCGAAGATGTGATTTTATAGGACTGGAAGCCACGAGGGATCCACAATCCATTAGCGCGCGACCTAGGTGGCGTGCCCTATTGGCTTGTGGGCCCCGGTAGCATCCCTCCGGCAGTTCTTTGCTCCATAATTCATTATAAATACCAAAAATAATTCACAAAAAGTTTTGTCCAATTCCAAGAACTTTTATTTCTGCACAAAAATAATACCAAGGTAGTTTTGCTAATAATAGCGCTAGTCTGGGTTAGTTTCATTCAAATCATGCAAATTAGAGGTCAAAACCAGAGCAAAAGTGTTTGGAAAAGTAGATACATTGGATACGTATCAACTCCCCTAATCTTAACTGATTGCTTGTCCTCAAGCAATTCAGCTGATAAACTTAAATCGATAAAGAATTTTTTTACAAACTCTTTTGTTCCTGTTGTTATACACATGATTAGCTAGTGCTCAAGTTTTCAGCATAAATCATAAATAATAACATTCATGATAACAAGTAGATATTATGTTAACTCATGACAATACATAACCAACTAGCAAGAAATAATAAAGTATCTCACATGCCAAAAATTTGTAAAAATATTCATAATATAATATGGTGACATGGTATTTTGCTAGCCCTTTCTGAGACCGCAAAGCATGAATGCAGAGCACCTCTGAGATCCAAGTAGGGACTAAACATTATAATTTAGAGTAGAAAAGATCCAATCATGCTCATATCCAACATTAACAAGACTCAATGCATAAAAATGACAAAAATGCTCTCGGGTCTGGTGCTTTTAATAAGAGGAGGATGACTCAGCATAAAAGAAAATAGATAGGCCCTTTGCAGAGAGAAGCATTGATTTGCAGAGGTGCCAGAGCTCGAGGCTTAAAACAAGGGTGAAGATATAATTTTTGGGTGGTGCACTTTTCTTGTCAATGTTACGACAAAGGTTTTCAATATCTTACATGCTAAACTCATTATTGGCGGTTTCCAAACAGAACAGTAAAGTTTACTCCTATCCACCATCCAAACACAAACCATGGCTGACCGAATCCACGGATGCCTATCAACATACAACTATCGCAAGGAGTTTTTTAATTCATTTTTATTATGTAGGACTAGGCATCCTTTTTACCAGCCTCTCTCATGCAATGACGGTGAATAAACAACCGTCCTGAGAATAACTTGCTTACCATAGAAAAAATTGACCGTCTTGTCACTCCATGTGCGAGACGAGTGCACAGAATGGATGTCTATTTGAATGTTTAGAGGTGGCACCTGCAAATTTACTTGGAACAACAAGGTAATACCACATATAGGTAGGTGTGGTGGACTCATGTGGAATAACTTGGTTTAAGGGTTTTGGATGCACAGGCAACATTCCCGCTTAGTACATTTGAAGGCTAGCAATAGATTGAGAAGCAACCATCTAGAGAGCAACAACCGTCATAGACATGCATTATGAATATTTAACATTGGACATAGCATGAGTAGTATATGAACACTCTGAATTTAAACATCATGGAGGCTGCATTGGTTTTGATTCAACTACATGTTTGCACATCAGCCAAGTAAAACTGCTCGAATTACTCAGAGGGAAATACCATACTACCATAACATATTATAACCAATTTAATGCATGTTGACACACAAGATAAATCATTATTAACTCCTAGATATGTAGGCATGGCATGAGAATCTATAATCTCTAATTGTCATCATGAACATGTTTACTCATGATATACTGAATCAGGATCAAACTGGCTAAACATATTTACAAAAACAAAAACCAAAAAGAGTTCATACGCTTCCTTTGCTACGATCACTTCATCAAATATCGTCATTATTGCCTTCCACTTGCATGATCGAATGATATGACAATAATAATAGTGCAAGAATGTCGTGGACTAAGCTGGAATCTGCACGATAGTTTAAACAAAAGGGGAAGACAAGGTAAAATTGACTCTCACATAGATCAACAACAAAGCATATAAGAGCCACTCAACAATTTCATCATGGCCTTCTCCTTTCAAAGATTCAACAAAAAGAAAAGAAATTCAGGGAAACGCACATAAATATTTTTGGAGTTTTTTTTTTCTCAAGCAAGGAAATAAACTAAGGGAAAACGAAAACGAGGAAAACTATTTACACGAGAAAGCTCCCAACATGCAAAGGAAATATTTTTGGGTTTTCTTTCGTGTTCTACAACTAAAGAAATGAGGAAATAAAAAACCAAAAGAAGCGAGAAATATTTTTGGATTTTCAAAGTTTTTCAAACACACAAGAAGAAAGCAGAAAAATAAAGCTAACATGGATATGCAATGTAAGAGGATGAATACCGAAAATTTATATGAAGTGGGCGAACATGAATGTAATATCGGTGAGAAATACGTACTCCCCAAAGCTTAGGCGTTTACCTAGCTTGGTGATCGCCACTGCCGATTTGGGTAATAGTTGAAGTCACAGCTCGTGAAGGCATTCCTAGCCGCCTCCTCTGCAAACGAGCAGCTTCTAATGGAGCTTGGTACTCTCGCACCTCGTTTTCAAGAACATAATATCTTTGTTGAGCCTGAAATTTAAAGAGGGCAGGTGCAAGCAAAGTGAAAGACATAGGCGCATATTTCCCAAATATTAAGTTGTACTCATAGCCTCTAGCACGGTTCACAAGAAATTCATGAGAACGCATAGCTTCATAATCTAAATATCTGTCACGCAAAATGGGGTCATTAGGTGGAGGTGACAGTCCCAATTGTGCAGCCACGCGGGATGCATAAATGCCTCCATACAATTCACTATTACTAGAGTTGGAATGCAACCTTCGGGCAACAATTGCGCCAAGGTTAAAACATTGGTCGCTAGTCACACCAGTATGTATAAGACTCGAGTCAGGGGCACATAATGCACTGCAATCTTTTTTTCCTACTACAGATTTCCCGTTGAATAGTGCAAAATAATGATTATAGGGACATTGTATACTTTTAATTCTAGCCTGCGTTACTCCGCTATCTTCTCCTATGCAAAGACTCTTGAGGAAGATATTAGAATCAATTGTCGATGGTTTCTTGAGTAGATGCTAAACTGGAAGTTTGCAAGGAACTTAGAATTCTTCGAAGGTCATGCTAAAAGATTTATCATACAATTTAAATAATATCCTAGAATTATGTGATCGATAGAAAAATTCGTGCGTGAATGTATGGGTAAGGTTGTAGTGTTGGACACACTTATCTGCAAGGAAGTCGACGAGGCCGGTATTATCAATGAAATGATCGAATTCCTCCTTGATACCTACACCTATCATGAACTCATTGCTTGGCCATCGTCACGATTTTGCATTGGCCATGACTATCTGATTAGCCCTCGGATCAATGTAGGCTTGTCGAACCAAACCTCTGCTCGATGACTCACCTGAAGAATGCATCCTTGAGGAGCTCCTCCCAAAGAAACTGATCTTCCCAAACACAAATTTCTGAAATTTCTGAGCCACAAGTTTGCGTCAATAAAACTTTGCATGAATGATAGCAACTACTCATAAGGATGCTTAGAGTCCATATCAAGCATTCATACTACTTGGAACTCAAAGAATTTAACATGCAAGCTCATTTTCTGTAGCACCAAGTGTAGCACATTTTGCAAAATATAAACCACTAAAGCAAAAACTAATTGGAGGAGTGGAGGAGTCACATACCAAGGAACGATTCCTCAAAACAATTTCGTAAACGGAGTTCCAAGCAAAGAGATTCAAAATTTCACTTTTTGGGCTTAGAACATGAGAGAGAGATGGATAGGGAATTTCTACTGGAGGTAGGAGAAGGAGTGGGAGGAAGGGATAAGGCAGGGGGCCTATGGGCCCCACAAGCCATTAGGGGGCAACCCAAGGGGGGCTGCGCCCGATTGGCTTGTACCCCACAGGTGTAGCACCCTGCTATAATTTTTATGCCAAAAATTATTATTTATTCCAGAAAAATTCATCTCAAAATTTTGTGGCAATCTGACACATTTTATTTTCGAGGTATTTTTCATGCACGGGAGAAAACAGATAACATGAAATCCATGGCATTTTATTTTTATCTAACTAGGAAAAAACAGAGGATAAACTTGTGATATAGAGAGTTGTGAATACTAAACTCATCAATGATATACCTTCCGAAAAAAATCCATTAATAAGGTTGATCAAGTCTTATTAACAACCGTTTCCGTTCAACATGCAACCAAAGAATTTTTGTATATCACTAGGTTAGCTCAATGGGGATTTGCATCTCCCTAATGATAATATTATAATATTTCTTCTGGAAAGTAGGTAGAGGAATTGCAAAGCTTCCAATGATAACCGTGAGAGTAGGCTCAATGACATTAATATTATTAACCAAACTTTGTTTTTTCGGAAAGTGCACAGTATGTTGCTTGCCATTGATGTGAAAGGTAACCTTGCTTTTATTGCAATAAATAACAACCCCTGCAGTATTGAGAAAGGGTCTACCAAGGATAATCGACATATTGTCGTCCACTGGCATATCAAGAATAACAAAGTCGGTCAAAATAGTAACATTCGCAACCACAACAGGGACGTCCTCGCAAATTCCAATAGGTAAAGCGATGGATTTATCATCCATTTGCAAAGATATCTCACTAGGTGTAAGCTTAATTAAATCAAATCTTTTGTAAAGGGAGAAAGACATGAAACTCACACCGGCTCCTAAATGACATAGAGCAGTTTTAACATAATTTCTTTCAATAGAGCAAGGTATTGTGGGTATGCCAGGACATCCAAGCTTCTTAGGTAGTCCTCCATCAAAAGAATAATTGGCAAGCATAGTAGCAATTTCGGTTTCAATTATTTGTCTTTTGTTGGTGATAATATCTTTCATGGAACAAAGAGAGTTTACCTCTACTTCCTGTGTCGGGGTGTACAGTCCATGTATTTCTTCAATAGGCGGTAATTTCTTGACATCCTCGGTTTTAATACCTTTCTCTTTGATAGATATTTTGCTTCTTGCATGTCTTTAGGGTTGAGGAATAGAATACCTCTCTTATTTTGAATAGGTTCCGGAGGTGGTTCAGGAAGTGTCCAATCATCGTCATTTTACAATATGTTATTCAATAATCTTTTTGCTTTGTTCAACTGTTCTTTCCCAAAAAACACAACCAGCACAACTATCTACGAAATCCCTAGAAGCATCGGTTAGTCCATTATAAAAGATATCAAGAATTTCATTCTTCTTAAGAGGACAATCAGGCAAAGCTCTTAGTAACCGGAGAAGCCTCCCCAAGCTTGAGGGGGATTCTCTTCTTCGATTTGAGCAAAGTTAAATATTTTGTGTAAGGCAACTTGTTTCTTATGAGCAGGAAAATATTTTTCAAAAAAGTAGTAAAGCATATCCTGGGGACTACGCATACAACCAGGAGCAAGTGAAAGAAACCACTTGTGGGCCTCATCTTTTAGCAAGAAAGGAAAAGGCTTAAGGATATAATAATAGTGAATCTTTTCATCATTGGTAAACATAGCAGCAATATCATTCAGTTTCATCAGGTGTTCGACAACAGTTTCATTTTCATAACCATGGAAAGGATGAGACTCTACTATATGAATTAAGTCAGGGTCTATAGAGAACTCATAATCCTTATCAGTAACAAATATAGGAGAAGTAGCAAATTAGGATCATGTTTCATTTTATCCATCATAGATTTTTCTTTTAGCTTGCATAGTAGTTTCTTCACATCCTCTCTATCCTTACAAGCAAGAAAGTCCGTAGCTACCTCACCATCCATAACATAACATTCAGGTACAAAAGGAAATTCATTTCTATTAGGTGAGCGAGGGGTAATAGGTGACTCAAAATCTTCCTCAGTTTCAACATTTTCAAATTCTCTAGCTTTAGCAATATGAGCATCAAGTAATTCATTCAGTGGCACAGTTTCAGTTTCAACATGTGTAGCAATAGTTTCATCATTAATTCCATAAGTGGCATCATCGAATTCATGTTAGATATCAGGACGATCAACACGTGGTGGTGTGGCAAGTTGATTCAAAACAGTAGGTGAATCTAAAGCAGAGCTAAATGGCAATTCCTTACCTCCTCTCGTGCCAGAGGGGATGATCTTAGTTTGATTGTCTTTTAGATTTCTCATAAAAGCACTTGGATATACTTCAAGTTAACACAATAAATAGAGCTATGCTCCCTAGAAACGACGCTAGAAAAAGGTCTTGATAACCCACATGTATAGGGGATTGTGACAGTTTTCACGGTAGTATTTCACCCTAATTTATTGGTTTGACACAAGGGGAGCCAAATAATATATATTGGCCTTGGCAGTTGAGTTGTCAATTCAACCACACCTGGGATATCTCTCTGCAATGAAGATTTAGTAGCACGAAAAATAGTAGTAACAAAAGTAATAGTAGCAGTGACAGTACGTAGCAATTTTGTAGCGTTAGTGACATTAGCAATAGCAATAGTAACTTAGCAAGATTCAGTATATGTAAAGCATAGTCACGTGGATCGGTGATGGATAATGATTCAGATGACATTGATCATATAGCAGTTACACACTAGGGCGACACAGAACTAGCTCCAATTCATCAATATAATGTAGGCATATATTTCGTATATAGTCATGCGTGCTTGCGATAAGAACTTGCATAACATTTTGCCCTACCCTCCCATGATAGCGGGGTCCTATTAGAAACTAAGGGATATTAAGGCCTCCTTTTAATAGAGAACCAGAACAAAGCATTAACACATGGTGAATACATGAACTCCTCAAACCACGACAATCACCGGAAAGAATCCCAATTATTGTCACCTTGGGGTATGCGGGTCATAACACGGAATAGGTGCATACAACTTACAAGATAAGATACAAATCAATCTTATATTCATGAAAAAATAATATGTTCAGATCTGAAATCATGGCACTCGGGCCCTAGTGACAAGAATTAAGCATAGCAAAGTCATAGCAACCTCAATCTCAGAACATAGTGGACACTAGGGATCAAGCCCTATCAAACATAACTCGATTACATGACCATTCTCATACAATCCCACCAGCATCCAGTAAGCCTACAAAGTAATTACTCACTCCCGGTGGTGAGAATCATGGTGGTGTTGATGGAGAAGGGTTGGTGATTTCTCCTCTCCGGAGACCAAAACAGGCTCCAGATCAGCCCTCCAAAGGAATAGCACGAGGTGGCGGTGGCTCCGTCTCGTGAAACGCGATGAAAACGTCTCTCTGATATTTTTCTCTCCGAAGATGTGATTCTATAGGACTGGAATTAGGGTCGGAGGAGCCATGAGGGCCCCACAAGCCATCAGGGCATGGCTCAGGGGGCGCCCTGTTGGCTTGTGCCCCCGTGGCAGCGTCCCTCCAGCAGTTCTTTACCCCATAATTCATTATAAATCCCAAAAATAATTCACAAAAAATTTCATCCAATTCCTAGAAGTTTTATTTCTGCACAAAAATAACACCAAGGTAGTTCTACTGAAAACAATGTCAGTCCGAGTTAGTTTCATTCAAATGATGCAAATCAGAGGTTAAAACTAGAGCCAAAGTGATTGGAAAAGTAGATACAGTGGAGATGCATAAGAGGCTGGTAAAAAGATTTCCCAGTCCTGCATAACACAAAAGCAAATAAACAAAAACTCCCCCTAGAAAGTTGATTGTTTGGAGGACAACCGTGGATTCGGCAAGCCATGGAATGTGTTTGAATGGTGGAGGGGGAGTAAAATTTCAATTCTGTTTGGGAACCACAAATAAAGTGATTATCATGGAAGATATTGAAAACTTTGTTTCGACATTGACAGGAAAGGCACACCACTCAAAATTACTTATTCATCTCTGTTTTAAAACAATAATCTGTGGCACCTATGCAAATCCCTGGTTCCCTGTGAGAAGTGACAATCCATTTACTTTCATGTTAATTACTTTTCATGTTGAGTCAACTTCTTATTCCACCTCAATATATTAGTTGGAAAGCATCATGTGGTAGGGAAAGATCCAAACGTACATATCAAGTCAAATATATTTCTATCATGATGCATTATTGTTGCCAATTATCTTTGTGATAAGTATGTTGGGAGGCGAAACATTAAGCCCCTATCTTTCTCTGTTTTTGATGGGTGTTATTTGTTCAAAAAATATGCCTTGAGTATTAGCAATCATAAATGACTATATGATAACTGAGTATGTAGAGTTCCTAGTTAGACTTGATGATGCATTCAATTGTTTAGTGACCAAGAATATAGATTGTTAAGATTCAAGTGAATGAATTGTTTGAACCATGACATGTGAATTGATTGCTACTCTATCATGCTGATTTTTATGAGAAAAAGTTTCTCGTTATGATGCTAGAAAAGTGACTGAAATTATCAATGATCAAAACTATTCACTATGCTAAAATTCACACTTCATAAAATATTTCTTTTATCATTTACCTACTCGGGGACAAGCAGGAATTAGGCTTGGGGATGCAGATACGTCTCCAACGCATCTATAATTTATGAAGTATTGATGCCATATTCACCTATGTTTATAATATTTTTATATGTTTCTCATGCACTTTATATGATTTATTTAGAACTAACCCGGACTGACGTTGTTTTCAGCAAAATTACTGTGGTGGTGTTTTTGTGCAGAAAATGAAATTCTCCGAATCACCCGGAACTTTTTATGATTTTTTGGAGGAAATAAGCAATATTGGAGCGAAGAACCGCCGGAGGGGAGCCACCCTTTGGCCACAAGCCATTAGGGCACGGCCCTGAGGGGTCGTTGCATGATATGTGGTGGGGCCCATGTGGCTCTCTTGTGCGTGATTCCAACACTAAAAAATCCGATAAATCCCACAAACCCCAGAAATATAGAGAGATCCCCACTCCATGGCCGCAACTCTCTGTATCAACGAAAAACTAATCTAGAGCATTTCCAGTACCCTGCAAGAGAGGGAAATCATCATCCAGTGGCCATCTTCATCATCCCAGTAGAGGCCATGCAGAGGAGGGGGTAGTTTACCCTCGGGGCTGAGGGTATGTGATACGTCTCCAACGTATCTATAATTTTTGATTGTTCCATGCTATTATATTATCTGTTTTGGATGTTTTATATGCATTAATATGTTATTTTATATTATTTTTGGGACTAACCTATTAACCTAGAGCCCAGTGCCAGTTTGTGTTTTTTCCTTGTTTTTGAGTATTATAGATAAGGAATATTAAATGGAGTCCAAATGGAATAAAATCTTTGCGATGATTTTTCTTGGACCAGAAGACATCTACCAGACTTGGAGAGGAGGGCAGGAGACCTGCCAGGAGGTCATAAGCCACCCTGGCGCGGTCAGGGGCGGGGCTGCGCCCCCTGGCTTCTGGCCCGCTGCTGGTCCTCCAACCCTAATCTTCGGCCTATAAATTCCCAAATATTCCCCCAATACCAAAAAGAGCCACGATAATACTGATCCGCTGCTAGACGCCTCCGTTCCGGAGAGGTCCAAGCTTGGAGCCTTTTCCGGTAATCTGCCTGAGGGGGATACGATCACGGAGAGCATCTACATCAACTTCATTGCCCCTCCAATGATGCGTGAGTATTCCACCATAGACCTATGGGTCCATAGCTAGTATCTAGATGGCTTATTCTCTCTCTTTGTTCTTCAATACCATGTTCTACATGATCTTCATGGGGATCTATCTGATGTAATACTGTTTTGCAGTGTGTTTGTCGAGATCCCATGAATTGTGGGTTTATGATCAGCTTATCTACGAATATTATTTGGTTCCTCTCTGAATACTTATATGCATGATTTCATATCTTTGCAATTCTCTTCGAGTTATTTGTCTGGTTTGGCCAAGTAGATTGGTAATTCTTGTAATGTGAGAAGTGCTTTGGTTTGGGTTCAATCTTGCGGTGTCCTCACCCAGTGACATACTAGGGGTAGCGAGGCACGTATTGTATTGTTGCCATCAAGGATAAAAACATGGGGTTTTCATCATATTGCTTGAGTTTATCCCTCTACATCATGTCATCTTACTTAATGCGTTACTCTTTTCTTCATGAACTTAATACTCTAGATGCATGCAGGAGTCGGTCAATGTGTGGAGTAATAGTAGTAGATGCAGAATCGTTTCGGTCTACTTGACACATACGTGATTCCTATATGCATAATCATTGCCTTGGATATCATCATAACTATGCGCTTTTCAATCAATTGCTTGACAGTAATTTGTTCTCCCACCGTATTATTTTCCTTCAAGAGAGAAGCCTCTAGCGAGACCTATAGCCCCAGGGTCTATTTTCCATATTATACTTTCAGATCTATATATTGTGGAACGTTGAATGGGAAACAAAAAAATTCCTACGCACACGCAATATCTATCCATGGTGATGAGCATCTATGAGAGGGAGAGTGGATCTACATACCCTTCTGGATCGCTAAGCAGGAAGCGTTAAGAAACGTGGTTGATGTAGTCGAACATCTTCGTGATCCAAATTGCCGAGCGTCCCGCGATCACGATCCGTCCCGCAATCCAACCACGATCCGTCTCGCGATCCAATCATGAATCGTCTCGCGATCTTGATCACGGTCCTTCCGATCTAGCGCCAAACGGACGACACCTCCGTGTTCAGCACACGTACAGCTCGATGACGATGTCCTCCTTCTTGATCCAGCAAGAGGGAGCGGAGAGGTAGATGAGTTCTCCGGAAGCACAACGGCGTGGTGGCGGTGGTGGTGAACTAATCCTACAGGGCTTCACCTAAGCACCACAGAACTAATCTATAGGAGAAACTGATCTAGGGAAGAAGAGGGCATCATGTGGCAATTAGGGTTAGATCTCCCTCTAAATCCTCTAGTATATATAGGAGGGAGGGAGGGGAGGAGGCATCCTCAAACCCTCAAGGTTTGGTCAAAATTGGAGGTGGAAGGTTCCTACTCCAATCCTATTAGGAGTAGGATTCCTCCTTTCCACTTGGAAACTCTTTCCGCCTCTCCACCTTTTGGGTTTTTCCCACCCCTAGACACATGGGCCTTAGTGGGGGCTTACTCGAGACCACCAAGGGCTGGTTTGACTACTCCCATAGCCCATGAGGCCCTTTGGGCCGAGACACCCCTCCCGATGGTCCCCCGGGACCCTCCCGACACTCCCGGTACACTACCGATGAGCCAAAAACTTCTCCGGTGACCAAAACAAGACTTCCTATATATCAATATTTACTTCCGGACCATTTCGGAGCTCCTCGTGACGTCCGGGATCTCATCCGGGACTCCGAACAACCTTCGGTTACCACCATACATAACTCTATACTACTGAAACGTCACCGAACCTTAAGTGTGTAGACCCTGTGGGTTTGAGAACTATGTAGACATGACCGAGACACCTCTACGGTCAATAACCAATAGTGGGACCTGGATGCCCACATTGGTTCCTACATATTCTACAAAGATCTTTATCAGTTGAACCTCTATGTCTAGGATTCAGTTAATCCTGTTTGCTGTTCCCTTTGTTCTTCGGTATGTTACTTGCCCAAGATTCGATCGTTGGCATCTCCATACCTAGTTCAACCTTGTTACCGGAAAGTCTCTTTACTCGTTCCGTAACACAATATCTTGTGGCTAACACTTAGTCACATTGCTTGCAAGGCTTGTTGTGATGTGGTATTACCGAGTCGGCCCTGACATACCTCTCCGTCACACGGAGTAACAAATCTCAGTCTTGATCCATGCCAGCCCAACAGATACCCTCGGAGATACCTGTAGAGCACCTTTATAGTCACCCGGCCAGTTACGTTGCGACATGATACACAAAAGGCACTCCTCCGGTGTCAGTGAGTTGCATGATCTCATGGTCATAGGAACATATACTTGACATGCAGAAAACTGTAGCAATAAACTGACACGATCATATGCTACGTTTATAGTTTGGGTCTTGTCCATCACATCATTCTCCTAATGATGTGATGTCGTTATCAAGTAACATCTCATGTCCATGGCTAGGAAACCTTAACCATCTTTCATCAACGAGCTAGTCTATTAGAGGCCTACTAGGGACATGGTGTTGTCTATGTATCCACACATGTACCTGAGTTTCCGATCAATACAGTTCTAGCATAGATAATAAACGATTATCATGAACAAGGAAATATGATAATAACCAATTTATTATTGCCTCTAGGGCATATTTCCAGCAGTCTCCCAATTGCACTAGAGTCAGTAAGCTAGTTCACATCACCATGTGATTCGCATTGTTATGAATCTAACACCCAATGAGTTCTGGGGCTCGATCATGCTTTGCATGTGAGAGAGGTCTTTTAGTTAACGGGTCTGCGACATTTAGATCTGTGTGTACTTTGCAAAACTCTATGTCATACTGTAGACACGTCTACCACACTCCACTTGGAGCTATTCCAAATAGCTGCTCCACTATACGTATCCAGATTGCTACTATGAGTCATCCGGATTGGTGTTAAAGCTTGCATCGACGTAACTCTTTACGACAAACTCTTTATCACCTCCATAATAGAGAAATATTTCCTTAGTCCTCTAGTTACTAAGAATAATCTTGACCGCTCTCCAATGATCCACTCCTGGATCACTCTTGTACCCCTTCACATTCTCATGGCAAGGCACACACAGGTGCGGTACACAGCATGTCATACTATATAGAGCCTATGGCTAAGGCATAGGGGACGATGTTCGTCCTTTCTCTTTCTTATGCCGTGGTCAAGCTTTGAGTCTCACTCAACTTCACACCTTACAAATCAGACAAGAACCCTTTCTTTGACTGATCCATTTTGAACTCTTTCATAATCTTGTCAAGGTATGTACTCATTGAAAGTCTTATGACACGTCTTGATCTATCTCTATAGATCTCGATGCCCAACAATTAAGTAGCTTTATCCAGGTCTTCCTTTCAGAAACGCTTTTCAAACAACCCTTTATGCTTTCGAGAAATTCTACATCATTTCCGACCAACAATATGTCATCCACATATGCTTATCAGAAATTATATAGTGCTCCCACTAACTTTATTGTAAATACAAGTTTCTCATAAACTTTGTATAGACTCAAAAACTTTGATCACCTCATCAAAGGGTATATTCCAACTCCGAGAGGCTTGCTTCAGTCCATAGAAGGATCACTGAAGCTTGCACACCTTTTAGCATCGTTAGGACTGACAAAACCTTCTGGTTATATCTCATACAACCTTTCCTGAAGGAAGGAAACAATATTTTGACATCCATCTTCCAGATTTCATAATTGAAAAATGCAGCAACTGCTAACATAATTCCAACAGACTTTAGCATCACTACGAGTGAGAAAGTCTCATCGCAGTCAACTCCTTGAACTTGTCAGAAACTTCTTTTGCGACAAGTCGAGTTTTATAAATGGTGACATTTACCATCAGCGTCTGTCTTTATCTTGAAGGTCCCTTTGTACTCGATGACCTACCGTCCAACGAGCAAGTCTACCAAAGTCTATACTTGGTTTTCATACATTGATCCTTTCTCGGATTTCATTGCCTCTAACCATTTGTCGGAATCCAGTCCCATCATCGCTTCTCCATAGCTCGTAGATTCATCGTTGTCCAATAACATGACCTCCAAGACAGGGTTGTCGTACCACTCAGGAGCAGTACGCGTCCTTGTCTACCTATGAGGTTCGATAGTAACTTGATCCGAAGATTCATGATCATCATCATTTACTTCCTCTTCAACTGACGTAGGTTCCACATAAACATCTTTCTGTGTTGCGCTACTCTCTGGTTGAAACAAAGGTTCAACAACCCCATCAAGTTCTATCTTCCTCCCACCCAATTCTTTCGAGAGAAACTTTTTCTCGAGAAAGGACCCAGTTTTAGCAATAAATACTTTGTAATCGGATCTAAGATAGAAGTTATACCAACTATTCTTAGGGTATCTTATGAACATGCATTTTTCCGCTTTGGGTTCGAGCTTATCAGACATAAGTGTCGCATTCCCAAACTCCAAGAAATGACAACTTAGGTTTCTGCCAAACCATATGGTGTCATCTCAACGAATTTAGATGGTGCCCTATTTAAAGTGAATGTGGTTGTCTCTAATGGATAACCCCAAAATGATAGTGGAAAAACGATAAGGGACATCATAGTTCGCACCATATCCAATAGAGCACGACTACGATGTTCAGACACAACATCACACTATGGTGTTCCAGGTGGCGTGAGTTGTGAAACAGCTTCCACTTTGTCTTAAGTTGTATACCAAACTCATAGCTCAGTTATTCACCCCCACAATCATATCGTAGACATTTTATCTTCTTGTCATGATGATCTCAAACTTCACTCTGATTTTGCTTGAACTTTTCAAACGATTCAAACTTGTGTTTCATTAAGTAAATATACACTATATCTACTCAAATCATCAGTGAAGGTAAGAAAATAATGATATCCAACGCACGCTACAACAGTCATTAGATTACATACATCAACATGTATCATTTCCAATAAGTCAATTGCTTGCTCCATCAAACCGGAAAACGCGGTCTTTAGTCATCTTGCCCAAGAGTCATGGTTCGCATGTCTCAATCGATTCAAAATCGAATGAGTCAAAAGATCCATCAGCATGGAGTTTCTTCATGCGATTTACACCAATATGACATTTAGCGGCAGTGCCGCAAGTATGTGGTATTATCATTATTAACTTTGTATCTTTTGGGATCAATGTTATGAACATGTGTATTACTACGATCAAGATTCAACAAACCATTCTCATTGGGTGCATGACCATTGAAGGTATGATTCATGTAAACAGAATAACCATTATTCTTTAACTTAAATGAATAACCGTGTTAAAATAAACATGATCTAATCACGTTCTTGCTCAACAAACACCAGATAACATTTATTTAGGTTCGTAACTAATCCCGAAGGTAGAGAGAGTGTGTGATGTTGATCACATCAACCTTGGAAACATTTTCAACACACATCGTCACCTCACACTTAGCCAGCGTCCGTTTTTTCGTAGCTTTTATTTTGATTTACTAACATTTAGCAACCGAACCGGTATCCAATACCTAGGTGCTACCAGGAATACTAGCAAGGTACACATAATTAACATGTACATCAAATATCCTTCTGTCGATGTTTCCGGCCTTCTTATCTACCAAGTATCTAGAGTTGTTCCGCTTCAGCGACCGCTCTCCTCATAATAAAAGCACCTAGTCTTGGGTTTGGGTTCAACTTTGGGTTTCTTCACCAGAGCAGCAACTGACTTGCCATCCATGAAGTTTCACTCCTAGCCCTTGCCCTTTTCGAAACTAGTGGTTTCACTAACCATCAACACTTGATGATCCTTCTTCATTTCTACCTTCGCTGTGTCAAACATCGCGAATAGCTCAGGGATCATTATTTCCATCCCTGGCATTTTATAGTTCATCACGAAGCTCAAGTAGCTTAGTGACAGTGACTTGGAGAACTATATCAACCACTATCTTATCTGGAAGATCAACTCCCACTCGATTCAAGCGATCGTAGTACCCAGACAATCTGAGAACATGGTCAATGATTGAGCTATTCTCCTTTATCTTGCAGGCAAAGAATCTTGTTGGAGATCTCATATCTCACAACACGGGCACGAGCCTGAGATCCCAATTTCAGTTCTTAGAACATCTCATATGTTCCGTGACGTTCAAAACGTTTTGGAGCCTCAATTCTAAGCCGTAATGCATGACACATTGAACTATCAAGTAGTCATCAGAATGTGTCTGTTAGATGTTCACAACATCTACAGACGACGCTAGAGGGGGTGGCGCACCGAGCGGTGCATTTAGGACATAAGCCTTCTCTGCAGCAATGAGGACAATCATCAGATCACGGACCCAGTTCGCAATATTGCTACCATCATCTGTCAACTATATTTCTCTAGGAACATATAAAAATTCAAGGAAGCTATAGCGTGAGCTACTAATCAACAACATAATTTGCAAAGACACTACTGACTATGTTCATGATAATGAGTTCAACTAATCATATTATTTAAGAACTCCCACTCAAATTGACATCCCTCTGGTCATTCGAGTGATACATGATCCAAATTCACCAACTCAAGGGCGATCATCACGTGAGTTGAGGTGGTTTCAATGGTGAACATCATCATGTTGATCATATCTACTATATGACTCATGTTCAACCTTTCCGTCTCTTGTGCTTTGAGGCCATGCTGTACATGCTAGGCTCGTCAAGTTTAACCCGAGTGTTCCGCATGTGCAACACTAGCTTGCACCTGTTGTATGCGAACGTAGAGTCTATCACACCCTATTATCACGTGGTGTCTCGACATGACGAACTTTCGCAACGGTGCACATTCGGGGAGAACACAATTTATCTTGAAATTTAAGTGAGGCATCACCTTATAATACTACCATCGTCCTAAGTAGAACAAGGTGCATAAAAGTATTAACATCACATGCAAATCATAAGTGACATGATATGGCCATAGACTTGTGCTTTTGATCTCCATCTATAAAGCACGGGCATGATCTCCATCATCACCGGCATGACACCATGATCTCCATCATCTTGATCTCCATCAACGTGTCGCCATCGGGGTTGTCGTGCCCACCATGCTTCTACTACTATTGCTACCGTTTAGCGATAAAGTAAAGCATTACATAGTGCTTAATGATTGACTCGCAGGTCATACAATAATTAAAAACAACCCGATGGATCCTGCCGGTTGTCATACTCATTGACTTGCAAGTAGTAATATTCTATACAAAACATGATCATCTCATACATCACATATATCTCATCATGTAATTGTCCATATCACATCACAACATACCCTGCAAAAACAAGTTAGACGTCCTCTAATTGTTGTTGCATGTTTTACGTGGCTGCTACGGGTATCTACCAAGAACAATTCTCACCTACGCAATGACCACAATGGTGATACATGTTGCTTTTCAACCTTCTCAAGGAACGCCTTTGTCAAATCCGATCCAACTAAAGTAGGAGAAACAGACACCCACCAGCCATCTTTGTGCAACAATGTTACACGTCAGTTGATGGAACCAGTCTCTTGTAAACGTACGAGTAAGGTTGGTCCGTGCCGCTTCATCCCACAATACCGCTGAACCAAAACACGACCAAGGGAGGAAGCAATCTAAGCATCAACACCCACAAACTCCTTTGTGTTCTACTCGAGATCTCATCTACACATAGACCTAGCTCATGATGCCACTATTGGGGAATGTTGCATGGAAAAAAATTCCTATGCACATGCAAGATTTATCCATGGTGATGAGCATCTACGAGAGGTAGAGTGGATCTACATACCCTTGTAGATCGCTAAGCGGGAAGCGTTAAGAAACACGGTTGATGTAGTCGAACGTCTTCGCGATCCAAATCGGCGAGCGTCCCGCGATCCCATCACGATTCATCCCGCAATCCAATCACTATCCATCCCATGATCTCATCACGATCCGTCCCGCGATCCAATCACGAATCGTCTCACGATATTGATCACGGTCCTTCCGATCTAGCGCCGAACGGACGACACCTCCGCGTTCAGCAGACGTACAACTCGATGACGATCTCTGCCTTCTTGATCCAGCAAGAGGGAGTGGAGAGGTAAATGAGTTCTTCGGCAGCACAACGACATGGTGGCGGTGGTGGTGAACTAATCCTGCAGGGCTTCGCCTAAGCACCGCAGAACTAATCTAGAGGAGAAACTGATCTAGGGAAGAAGACGGTAGCACATGGCAATTAGGGTTTGATCTTCCCTCTAAATCCTCTAGTATATATAGGAGCGAGGGAGGGGAGGAGGCAGCCTCAAACCCTCAAGGTTTGGTCGAAATTGGAGGTGGAGGAGTCCTACTCCAATCCTATTAGGAGTAGGATTCCTCCTTTCCACTTGGAAACTCTTTCCACCTCTCCACCTTTTGGGTTTTCCCACCCCTAGCTGCATGGGCCTTAGTGGGGGATTAGTCCAGCCCACCAGGGGCTGGTTTGACTCCTCCCACAGCCCATGAGGTCCTTTGGGTCGAGACACCCCTCCCAATGGTCCCCCGGCACCCTCCCGGCACTCCCGGTACACTACCGATGAGCCCAAAACTTTTCCGGTGACCAAACCAGGACTTCCTATATATCAATCTTTACCTCCGGAGCATTTTGGAGCTCCTCGTGACATCCGGGATCTTATCAGGGACTCCGAACAACCTTCGGTTACCACCATACATAACTCTATACTACCGAAACGTCACCGAACCTTAAGTGCGTAGACCCTGTGGGTTCGAGAACTATGTAGACATGACCGAGACACCTCTACGGTCAATAACCAATAGCAGGACTTGCATGCCCATATTGGTTCCTACATATTCTACGAAGATCTTTATCGGTTGAACCTCTATGTCAAGGATTCAGTTAATCCTGTATGCAGCTCCCTTTGTTCTTGGTATGTTACTTGCCCGAGATTCAATCGTCGGCATCTCCATACCTAGTTCAACCTCATTACCGGCAAGTCTCTTTACTCATTCCGTAACACAAGATCCCGTGGCTAACACTTAGTCACATTGCTTGCAAGGCTTGTTGTGATGTTGTATTACCGAGTGGGCCCCGAGATCTCTCTCCGTCACACGGAGTAACAAATCCTAGTCTTGATCCATGCCAACCCAACAGATACCCTCGGAGATACCTGTAGAGGACCTTTATAGTCACCTAGTTATGTTGCGACGTGATACACACAAGGCACTCCTCCGGTGTCAGTGAGTTGCATGATCTCATGGTCATAGGAACATATACTTGACATGTAGAAAACTATAGCAATAAACTGACACGATCATATGCTACGTTTATAGTCTGGGTCTTGTCCATCACATGATTCTCCTAATGATGTGATCCCGTTATCAAATAACATCTCATGTCCATGGCTAGGAAACCTTAACCATCTTTTATCAACGAGCTAGTCTATTAGAGGCCTACTAGGGACATGGTGTTGTCTATGTATCACACATGTAGCTGAGTTTCCGATCAATACAATTCTAGCATGGATAATAAACGATTATCATGAACAAGGAAATATCATAATAACCAATTTATTATTGCCTCTAGGGCATATTTCCAACACTATATACAACAAATACCAAAAATACCTTGCTGCAAATTTATTTACCTTTTAATTCTCACAAATTTTCCTATCTATCTCTATTAGATCTAATCCATGCAAGTAATCGTGAAGAGATTGACACCCCCTTTATAGCGTTGGGTGCAAGTGTTTGATTGTTTGTGTAGGTGCATAAACTGGCAACTTGCTTGTTCCTCCTACTGGATTGATACCTTGGTGCTCAACAATTGACGGAAATACTTATCTACTTTGTTGCATCACCTTTCCTCTTCAAGGGAAAACCTACACAAGCTCTATAAGTAGGAAGAAGGATTTCTGGCGCCGTTGACGGGGAGGATACACATCAAGCCTACCAAGTACCCATCACAAACTCATCTCTTGCCTTTACATCATTTGTCATTTACCTCTCGTTTTCCTCTCCCACACTTCTAAAGCGATTTTCAGAAAAAACCAAAAAGATTTGCCTTTTTATTCGCCCTTCTTCAGTTTGCCTTTTCGTTTGCTTTTTGTTTGCTTGTGTGCTAGATGGATTGCTTTTTCACAATGTCTGAGAATACCAAATTGTGCGACTTCTCCAATACTAATAATAGTGATTTTATTAGTACTCCGATTGCTCCTGCCACTAGTGCGGAATCTTATGAAATTAATGTCGCTTTGCTTAATCTTGTTATGAAAGAACAATTTTCTGGCCTTCCTAGTGAAGATGCCGCATCCCATCTAAATACTTTCATTGAGTTGTGCGACATGCAAAAGAAGAAAGATGTGGATAATGATATTGTTAAATTGAAGCTATTTCCGTTCTCACTACGAGATCATGCTAAAACTTGGTTTTCATCTTTGTCTAAAAATAGTATTGATTCATGGAATAAGTGTAAACCTGCTATTATTTCCAAGTCTTTTCCCCCGCTAAGATCACCTCCCTTAGAAACTATATAATTAATTTTAAGCAACTTGATCATGAGCATGTTTCATAATCTTGCGAGAGGATGATATTAATGATTAGAAATTGCCCCGCACATGGTTTGAGTTTATGGATGATTATAGAATTTTTTATGCGGGATTGAATTTTGCATCTAGGAATCATTTAGATTCCACCACGGGTGGTACTTTTATGGAAATCACATTAGGATAAACTACTAAACTCCTAGATAATATTATGGCAAATTACTCTCAATGGCATACCGAAAGATCTCCTACTAGTAAAAAAGTGAATGCTATTGAAGAAATAAATACTTTGAGTGAAAAGATAGATGAATTAATGATATTGTTTGGATTGAGAGTGATCCTATTGATCCTGATGATATGCATTTGTCTACTTTGGTTTGAAATAATAATTAATCTATTGATGTGAATTTTGTTGGTAGGAACAAATTTGGTAACAACGCGTATGGTGGTAATTTCAACCCTAGGTCGTTTCCTAGTAATTCCTCTAAAAGTTATGGTAATTCCTACAACAATTCTTATGGAAATGATAATAAGATGCACTCTGATCTTGAGAACAATATTAAATAATTTATTAGTACTCAAAAGGTTTTCAATGCTTCGATTGAAGAAAAATTGCTCAAGATTGATGATTTGGCTAGGAACATTGATAGAATTTCACTTGAGATTGATTCTTTGAAAATTATATCTAATCCACCCAAGCTTGATATTAACGAGTCTTTAAAATCCATGAGAACTTATATTTATGAGTGTAAGGAAAGAACCGCTAGAATGCGTGCTAAGCGTGAATGACTTGAAAAGGTGTGTTCTCGTGATAATAATGATGAAGATCTTAAAGCGATTGATGTGAATCCTATTGAATCTTTATTTTGTAATTAAAATCTTGATAAATATGGGACTGGAGATAAGTCAACTTTAGTTAAAAGTCATCCCACTGATTCGGAGTCTATAGATCTTAATGGTAAAAACGATAAAAGTGGGATTGAAGAGGTCAAAACTTTAAATAGAAATGAACCTACTCTTTTGGATTTCAAGGACTTAAATTATTAGTTGTTCTTTGATTGATTGTATTTCCTTGTTGCAATCCATGTTCAATTCTTCGCATGCTTATAATCAAAATAAGGCTTTTACTAAACATATCATTGATGCTATGATGAAATGTTTTGAAGAAAACTTGAGTTGGAAGTTTCTATCCCTAGAAAGCTTTATGATGAGTGGGATGTTGGGGAACGTAGTAGTAATTCAAAATTTTCTGACGTATCACCAAGATCTATCTATGTGAAACCAGCAATGAGTAAGGGGTTTGAGTGAATCTTCATACCTTTGAAGATCGCTAAGCGGAAGCGTTAAAAGAATGCGGTTGGTGGATTCGTACTCCGAGTGATTCAGATCGCGGTCGATTCCGATCTAAGCGTCGAACAACGGCGCCTCTGCGTTCAACACACGTACATCCCGGTGACGTCTCCCGTGCCTTGATCGAGCAAGGTGGAGGGAGAGGTTGAGGGAGGCCACTCCAACAGCAGTGAGACGGCATGGTGGTGGTGGAGAAGCGTGGTAACTCCGACAGTGCTTCAACAAGAACTATGGAGGAGGAGGAGGAGGAGAGGGGCTGCCCGGGGGGAATTGGTGTGATCCAACCAGCCCCTAGGCCTCTCTATTTATAGGAGGAGGTGGAGGGGGGGTGCAGCCCCTAGGGTTCCCACCCTAGGGCTGGCGGCCAACCCTAGATGGGTCTTGGGCGGCGGCCAAGGGAGGGAGAGAGGGGGGAGGCGCCCTAGGGTGGGCCTAGGGCCCATCTGCGCTAGGGTTAGCCCCCCTTTCCTCCTTTGCCGCACCTTGGGCCCTTGTGGTAGGCGCACCAGCCCACCTAGGGGCTGGTTTCCTCCCACCTTCGGCCCACGCAGTGCTCTGGTGCCGGTGGCCCCACACGATGGACCCCCGGAACCCTTCCAGTGGTCCCGGTACGTTACCGGTGATGCCCGGAACACTTCCGGTGACCAATTCCTCACTTCATATATATTAATCTTTACGTCCAGACCATTCCGGAACTCCTCATGACATCTGGGATCTCATCCGGGACTCCGAACAACCTTCGGTAACCACATACACTATTCCCATACAACCCTAGCGTCATCGAACCTTAAGTGTGTGGACCCTACGGGTTCGGGAACCATGCAGTCATGACCGAGACACCTCTCCGGTCAATAACAAATAGCGGGATCTGGATACCCATATTGTCTCCCGTATGTTCCATGATGATCTCATCGGATGAACCATGATGTTGGGGATTCAAACAATCTCGTATACAATTCCCTTGTCAATAGGTATGTTACTTGCCCAAGATTCGATCGTCGGTATCCCTATACATGGTTCAATCTCATTACCGACAAGTCTCTTTACTCATTCCGTAACACATCATCCCGTGGCTAAGGAAATGGTCTAAGGAAATGATACTTGACATTAGAAAAGCTTTAGTAGACGAACTACACGATCTCGTGCTATGCTTAGGATTGGGTCTTGTCCATCACATCATTCTCCTAATGATGCGATCCCGTTATCAATGACATCCAATGTCCATGGTCATGAAGCCGTGACCATCTATTGATCAACGAGCTAGTCAACTAGAGGCTTACTAGGGATATGTTGTGGTCTATGTATTCACACATGTATTACGGTTTCCGGTCAATACAATTATAGCATGAACAATAGACAATTATCATGAACAAGGAAATATAATAATAACCATTTTATTATTGCCTCTAGGGCATATTTCCAACAGTCTCCCACTTGCACGAGAGTCAATAATTTAGTTCACATTGCCATGTGATTAACACTTACATCACCATGTGATCATATCATCATGCGATTAACACCCAATTAGTTCCGGGGTTTGATCATGTTTTGCTCATGAAAGAGGTTTTAGTCAACGGGTTTGCGACATTCAGATCCGTGTGTACCTTGCAAACTTCTATGTCATATTGTAGATACTGCTCCCATGCTCCACTTGGAGCTATTCCAAATGGCTACTCCACTATCGTATCCGGATTTTTACTAAGAGTCATCCGGATTGGTGTTAAAGCTTGCATCGACGTAACCCTTTATGACAAACTCTTTATCACCTCCATAATCGAGAAATATTTCCTTAGTACTCTAGTTGCTAAGGATAATTTCGACCACTGTCCAGTGATCCACTCCTGGATCTCTCTTGTACCCCTTGACGGACTCATGGCAAGGCACACACAGGTGTGGTACACAGCATGGCATACTATATAGAGCCTATGGCTGAAGCATAG
Organism: Hordeum marinum; assembly: GCA_022496015.1. Classification (NCBI taxonomy): domain Eukaryota; kingdom Viridiplantae; phylum Streptophyta; class Magnoliopsida; order Poales; family Poaceae; genus Hordeum; species Hordeum marinum. The sequence continues at coordinate 456,726,660 of CM039676.1, read as the reverse complement.
GGGATGACACTCATCTCTTCTCTATTTTCTATCGTGGTCGGGCATTGAGCTGTGCTCAATCTCACACCTTCTAATGCAGGCAAGAACCCTTTCTTGGACTGATCCATATTGAACTTCTTCTATATCTTGTCAAGGGATGTACTTGTTCAAATTATTATCAAGCATCTTGATCTATCTCTATAAATCTTTATGCCCAGCAATTAGGTAGCTTTATCCAGGTCTTCCTTTGAATTTTTTTTCAAACAACCATTTATGCTTTCTAGAAATTCTACATCATTTCCGATCAATAATATGTCAACTACATATTCTTATCAAAAATTCTATAGTGCTCCCACTCACTTTCTTTTAAATACAAGTTTCTCATAAACTTTGTATAAACTCAAAAACTTTGATCACTTCATCAAAGCTCATATTCCAACTCCAAGATGCTTGCTTCAGTCCTTAGATGGATCGCTGGTGTTTGCATACCTTTTAACATCCTTAGGATTGACAAAACCTTCTGGTTGTATCACATACAACTCTTCCTCATGAAAACCAATAAGGAAGCCTTGTTTTGACATCCATCTGCCAGATTTCATAATCGAAAAATGCAGCAACTGCTAACATAATTTTAACAGACTTTTAGCATCGCTACGGATGAGAAAATCTCATAGCAGTCAACTCCTTGAACTTGGCGGAAACTTCTTTGCAACAGGTCGAGCTTTATAAATGGTGACATTTCACCATTAGCGTCTGTGTTCATCTCAAAGGTCCATTTGTACTCAACGATCCTCTGTTCAATGGGCAAGTCTACCAATGTCCATACTTAGTTTTCATACATGGATCCTTTCTCGGATTTCATGGCTCCTAGCCATTTTTTGGAATCCGGGCCCACCATCGCTTCTCCATAGTTTGTAGGTTCATCGTTGTCCAACAACATGACTTCCAATACAGGGTTGCCGTACTACGCTGGAGCAGTACGCGTCCTTGTCGACCTACGAGGTTTGATAGTAACTTGATCTGAAGCTTCATGATCATCACCATTAACTTTATTTTCAACTGACGTAGGCTCCACAGAAACATCTTTTTGTGTTGCGCTACTCTCTGGTTGAAACAAAGGTTCAACCACCTCATCAAGTTCTATCTTCCTCCCACTCAATTCTTTCGAGAGAAACTCTTTCTCGTGAAAGGACCCGTCCTTAGCAACAAACACCTTTTGCACTTGGATCTGAGATAGAAGGTATACCCAACGTCTCCGTCGGGTATTCTATGAAGATGCATTTGCCTGCTTTGGGTTCGAGCTCATTAGGTGAAAACCCATTTTCACATAAGCGTCGCAGCCCTAAACATTAAGAAATGACAGCTTAGGCTTCTGTCAAACCATAATTCTCATGGTGTCATCTTCAACAGACTTAGATGGTGCCCTATTAAAGTGAATGGATTTGTCTCTAATGCATAACCCCATAACGATAGTGGCAAAACGATAAGAGACATCATAGTATGCACTATATCCAATAGAGCACGACTATGACATTCGAACACACCATCACACTATGCTGTTCCAGGAGGCGTGAGCTGTGAAACAATTTCCACATTGTCTTAAATTGCATACCAAACTCGTAACTCAGATATTCATGTCCACGATCATATCGTAGACATTTTATCTTCTTGTCACGATGATCTTTAACATTACTCTGAAACTCCTTGAACCTTTCAAACATTTCAGACTCGTGTTTCATGAAGCAAATATCCCCATATTTACTCAAATCATGAGTGAAGGTAAAGAAAATAACGATATCCACTGTGTGTTTCAACACTCATTGGACCACATACATCAACATGTATTAATTCCAATAAGCCGCTAGCCCGCTCCATCATACCGGAAGACGGGGTCTTAGTCATCTTGCCCAAGAGGCATGGCTCGCATGTCTCAACCGATTCGAAATCGAGTATGTCAAAAGATACATCAACATGGAGTTTCTTCATGCAATTTATACCAATATGACATTTAGCGGCAGTGCCACAAGTACGTGGTACGTGTTGGAAATATGCCATAGAGGCAATAATAAATTGGTTATTATCATATTTCCTTGTTCATGATAATCGTTTATTATCCATGCTATAATTGTATTAATCGGAAACTCAGATACATGTGTGGATACATAAACAACAGCATGTCCCTAGTATGCCTCTAATAGACTAGATCGTTGAAAAAAGATGGCTACGGTTTCCTAGTCATGGACATGATATGACATGTGATAATGGGATCACATCATTAGGAGAATGATGTGACGGACAAGACCCAAACTACAAACGTAGCATATGATCGTGTCAGTTTATTGCTAGTGTTTTCTGCATGTCAAGTATATGTTCCTATGACCATGAGATCATGCAACTCATGGACACCGGAGGAGTGCCTTGTGTGTATTGAATGTCGCAGCGTAACTGGGTGACTATAAAGTTGCTCTACAGGTATCTCCGAGGGTGTTTGTTGGGTTGGCATGGATCAAGACTGGGATTTGTTACTCTATGTGACGAAGAGGTAACTCAGGGCCCACTCGGTAATACAACATCACAATAAGCCTTGCAAGCAATGTGACTAAGTGTTAGTCATGGGATCTTGTTTTACGAAACAAGTAAAGAGACTTGCCGGTAACGAGGTTGAACTAGGTATGGAGATACCGACGATCGAATCTCGGGCAAGTAACATACCGAAGAACAAAGGGAACATCATACGGGATTAACCGAATCCTTGACATAGATGTTCGACCGATAAAGATCTTCGTAGAATATGTAGGAACCAATATGGACATCCAGGTGTATCGGTGATGTCTACATAGTTCTCGAACCCGCAGGGTCTGCACACTTAAGGTTCGGTGATGTTTCGGTAGTATAGAGTTATGTATGCTGGTGACCGAAGGTTCTTCGGAGTCCCGGATGTCACGAGGAACTCCGCAACAGTTCGAAGGTAAAGATTGATATATAGGAATTCCTGTTTTGGTCGCCGGAAAAGTTTCGGGCTCATCGCGGTAGTGTACCGGAAGTGCCGGTAGTGTACCGAGGGACCATCGGGAGAGGTATTTCGACCCAAGAGGCTACATGGGCTGTGGGAGGAGGTAAACCAGCCCCTGGTGGGCTGGGCGAAGCCTCCTCTAAGGGCCCATGCGGCTGGAGTAGTTTGAGAAGGAAAAAATGCAAAGGTGGAGAGGTGGAAAGAGTTTCCAAGTGGAAAGGAGGAATCCTACTCCTAATAGGATTGGAGTAGGACTCCTCCACCTCCAATTTAGACCAAACCTTGAGGGTTTGAGGCTGCCTCCTCCCCTCCCTCCCTCCTATATATACTAGAGGATTTAGAGGAAAAAGCTTACCCTAATAGCCACGTGCTACCTCTCCTCTGGATCGTAGTTTCCCCTCTAGATCGATTTTCAGCGGTGCTTAGACGAAGCCCTACTGGAATAGATCCACCACCATCGTCGCAACGCCGTCGCACTGCCGGAGAAATCATCTACCTCTCCTCTCCCTCTTGCTGGATCAAGAAGGCGGAGATCATCATCGAGCTGTACGTGTGCTGAACGCGGAGGTGTCATCCGTTTGGCGCTAGATCAGAAGGACCGTGATCAAGATCGCGAGACGAATCATGATGAGATCACGGGACGGATCATGATGAGTTCATGGGACGGATTGTGATTGGAAAGCAGGATGGATCGTGATGAGATTGCGGGATGCTCAGCGATTTGAATCGCGAAGACGTTCGACTACACCAACCGCGTTTCTTAACGCTTCCCGCTTAGCGGTCTACAAGGGTATGTAAATCCACTCTCCCTCTCGTAGATGCTCATCACCATGGATAGATCTTGCGTGTGCGTAGGAAATTTTTTGTTTCCCATGCAACATTCCCCAACAATACTATCATTATTAACTTTGTATCTTTTGGTACCAATCTTATGAACATGTGTACTACTACGATCAAGATTCAATAAACCATTCCCAGTGGGTGCATGACCATTGAAGGCATTATTCATGTAAACAGAATAACCATTATTCTCTAACTTATATGAATAACTGTATTGTACTAAACATGATCTAATCACATTCATGCTCAACGCAAATGCCAAATAATATTTATTTAGGTTTATCACAAATTCCGAAGGTAGAGAGCGTGCGATGGTGATCATATCAACCTTGGAAACACTCCAACGCACATCGTCACCTTTCACTTAGCTAGCCTCCCTTTATTCCGTAGCTTTTATTTCGAGTTGCTAACACTTAGCAAACGAACCGATATCCAATACCCATGTGCTACTAGGAGTACCAGCAAGGTACACATCAATAACATGTATATCAAATATACTTCTGTCGACATTGCCAGCCTTCTTATCTACCAAGTATACAGGGTTGTTCCACTTCGGCGAACACTCTCCTCGTAACAGAAGCACTTAGCTCGGGTTTGGGCTCAACATTGGATTTCTTCACTAGAGCGGCAACTGGCTTGCCATTCCTGAAGTTCTTCCCTTCTTGCCCTTGCCATTCTTGAAACTAGTGGTTTTTCACTTAACCATCAACACTTGATGCTCCTTCTTGATTTCTACCTTCGTGGTGTCAAACATCATGAACAACTCAGGGATCATCTTATCCATCCCTGGCATGTTATAGTTCATCACGAAGCTCTAGTAGCTTGGTGGCATTGACTTGGAGAACTGCATTAATCATGATCTTATCTGGAAGATTAACTCCCACTCGATTCAAGTGATTGTAACACCCACACAATCTGAGCACATGCTCACCGATTGATCTATTCTCCTTTATCTCGCAGGCAAAGAATCTTGTTGGAGGTCTCATACCTATCAACATAGGCATGAGCCTAAAATCCCAATTTCAGCTCTTAGAACATCCCATATGTTTCGTGACATTCAAAACGTTTTTGAGCCTCAATTCTAAGCCGTAATGCATGACGCATTGAACTATCAAGTAGTCATCAGAAAGTGCCTGTCATATGTTCACAACATCTACCGACAACGCTTGAGGGAGTGGTGCACTAAGCGGTGCATTAAGGACATAAGCCTTCTATGCAGCAATGAGGACAATCCTCAGATCACGGACCCAGTCCGTATTATTGCTACCATCAACTTTGAACTTACTTTTCTCTAGGACCGTACCAATAAAACAGGGAAGCTACAACGCGAGCTATCTACGACATAATTTGCAAAGACACTTTTAGACTAAGTTCATGATAATTAAGTTCATCTAATCAAATTATTAATGAATTCCCACTTAGATAGACATCTCTCTAGTCATCCAAGTGACACATGATCCACATCAACTAGCCCGTGTCCGATCATCACGTGAGACGGACTAGTCATCAATGGTGAACATCTCTATGTTGATTGTATCTTCTATACGACTCATGTTCGACCTTTCAGTCTCTCGTGTTCCGAGGCCATGTCTGTACATGCTAGGCTCGTCAAGCCAACCTAAGTATATTGTGTGTGTAAATATGGCTTACACCCGTTGTATGTGAACGTTAGAGCCTATCACACCCGATCATCACGTGGTGCTTCGGAACAACGAACCTTAGCAACGGTGCACAGTTAGGGGGAACACATTTCTTGAAATTTTAGTGAGAGATCATCTTATCTAAGCTACCGTCGTTCTAAGCAAATAAGATGTAAAACATGATAAACATCACATGCAAATCATAAAGTGACATGATATGGCCAATATCAACTTGCACCCTTGATATCCATCTTCTGGGCGCCGCATGATCACCATTGTCACCGGCGCGACACCATGATCTCCATAATTGTGTCTCCATGAAGTCGTCTGACCAACTATTACTTCTAATACTATGGCTTACGCTTAGCAATAAAGTAAAGTGATTACATGGCATTGACACGCAAGTCAATTAATAAATTAAGACAACTCCTATGACTCCTGCCGGTTGTCATACTTATCGACATGCAAGTCGTGAATCTTATTACAAGAACATGATTGATCTCATACATCACATATATCATATCACATTCTTTGGACATATCACATCACATGGCATATGCTGCAAAAACATGTTAGACGTCCTCTAATTTGTTGTTTGCAAGTTTTTACATGGCTGCTATAGGTTTCTAGCAAGAACGTTTCTTACCTAAGCAAAAACCACAACGTGATATGCCAATTTCTATTTACCCTTCATAAGGACCCTTTTCATCAAATCCGATCCGACTAAAGTGGGAGGGACAGACACCCGCAAGCCACCTTATGCAACCAGTGCATCTGTGGTGGAACCAGTCTCACGTAAGCGTACGTGTAAGGTCGGTCCGGGGCACTTCATCCCACAATGCCGTCGAATCAAGATAAGACTAGTAACGGCAAGCCAATTGAAAAAATTGACGCCCACAACACCTTGTGTTCTACTCGTGCATAGATTCTACGCATAGACCTAGCTCATGATGCCACTGTTGGGAAACGTAGTAGTAATTCAAAATTTTCCTACGTATCACCAAGATCTATCTATGTGAAAACAGCAACAACTAAGGGGTTTGAGTGGATCTTAATACCTTTGAAGATCGCTAAGTGGAACCGTTAAAAGAACGCGGTTGGTGGAGTCGTACTCGCAGCGATTCAGATCGCGGTCGATTCCGATCTAAGCGCCGAACAATGGCGCCTCCGTGTTCAACACACGGACAACCCGGTGACATCTCCCGTGCCTTGATCCAGCAAGGATGAGGGAGAGGTTGAGGGAGGCCACTCCAACAGAAGCACGACGCCGTGGTGGTGGTGGAGCAGCATGGTAACTCCGACAGTGCCTCAACAAGAACTATGGAGGAGGAGGACGAGGAGAGGGGCTGCCCGAGGGGAATTGGTGTGTTCCAAGCAGACCCTAGGCCTCTCTATTTATAGGAGGAGGTGGAGGGGGGGCGCAGCCCCTAGGGTTCCCACCCTAGGTCTGGCGGCCAACCCTAGATGGGTCTTGGGTGGCGGCCAAGAGAGGGAGAGAGGGGGGAGGCGCCCTAGGGTGGGCCTAGGGTCCATCTGCGCTAGGGTTAGCCCCCCTTTCCTCCTTTGCTGTGCCTTGGGCCCTTGTGGGAGGCGCACCAGCCCACCTAGGGGCTGGTTCCCTCCCACCTTCGTCCCACGCAGCCCTCTGGTGCTGGTGGCTCCACACGATGGACCCCCGGAACCCTTCCTGTGGTCCCGGTACGTTACCGATGATGCCCGGAACACTTCCGGTGACCAATTCCTCACTTCCTATATATTAATCTTTACCTCCGGACCATTTCGGAACTCCTTGTCACGTCTAGTATCTCATCCGGGACTCCGAACAACCTTCGGTAACCATGTACACTATTCCCATACAACCCTAGCGTCATCAAACCTTAAATGTGTAGACCCTACGGGTTCGGGAACCATGTAGTCATGACCGAGACACCTCTCCGGTCAATAACGAATAGAGGGATCTGGATACCCATATTGGCTCCCACATGTTACATGATGATCTCATCAGATGAACCACGATGTCCGGGATTCAAACAATCCCGTATACAATTCCCTTGTCAATCGGTATGTTACTTTCCCGAGATTCGAACGTCGGTATCCCTATACCTTGTTCAATATTGTTACCGGCAAGTCTCTTTTCTCGTTCTGTAACACATCATCCCATGGCTAACTCCTTAGTCATATTGAGCTCATTATGATGATGTCTTACCGAGTGGGCCCAGAGATACCTCTCCGTCACACGGAGTGACAAATCCCAATCTCGATTCGTGCCAATCCAACAGATACTTTTGGGGATACCCGTAGTGTACATTTATAGCCACCTAGTTACGTTGTGATGTTTGGCACACCTAAAGCATTCCTACAGTATCCGGGATTTGTAGAATCTCATAGTCGAAGGAAATGATACTTGACATTAAAAAAGCTTTAGCCGACAAACTACACGATCTTGTGCTATGCGTAGGATTGGGTCTTGTCCATCACATCATTCTCCTAATGATCTAATCCCGTTATCAGTGACATCCAATGTCCATGGTCATGAAACCATGACCATCTATTGATCAACGAGCTAGTCAATTAGAGGCTTACTAGGGACATGTTGTGGTCTATGTATTCACACATGTATTACGGTTTCCGGTCAATACAATTATAGCATGAACAATAGAGAATGATCATGAACAAGGAAATATAATAATAACCATTTTATTATTGCCTCTAGGGCATATTTCCAACATGGGAACCTACTATTAAGATTAAAATTAAAGATTATGAGTGTCATGCTTTGTGTGATTTGGGTGCTAGTGTCTCCACGATTCCGAAAACTTTTGTGATGTGCTAGGTTTCCATGAACTTGATGATTGCTCTTTGAATTTGCACCTTGTGGATTCCACTATCAAGAAACCTATGGGAATGATTAATGATGTTATTATTGTTCAAGATAGTAATTATGTTCCTATAGATTTCATTGTTTTTGATATAGATTGCAATCCTACTTGTCCTATTATTCTTGGTATACCTTTCCTTAGAACGACCGGTGCAATTATTGATATGAAAGAAGGAAACATTAGATTCCAATTTACATTAAGGAAATGCATGTAAAAATTTACTAGAAAGACAATAATATTTCCTTATGAATATATTATGAGAGCTACTTTTTGATTGAATACCAAAGATGACAATACCTAGATCTATTGTGTTTTGCCTAGCTAGGGGCGTTAAATAATAGCGCTTGTTGGGAGGCAACCCAATTTTATTTTTATGTTTTGTTTTTTTTCTTCTGTTTTTGAGTGTTTCACACAATTTTACCTCTGTAGTAATTGTGTTTTGGTTTTTTAATTAGAGTTTGAGCCAAGTAAGACCTTTGGGATGGTCTATGGTGATTGTTGATTTGATCTTGTTAAAAAACAGAAACTTTTGCGCCAAGTCCAAGAATTTTATAAATTTATCAGAGAGACGAATGAGTCCTAAATTATTAAAAAAGATTGATACAAAATTTTTCCACTTTTTCCTAATTTTTCAGAATTTTCGGAGTTACATAAGTATACGAAGTTTCCAGATTGCTACAGACTGTTCTGTTTTTGACAGATTCTATTTTGATGTATCTATGGGTCGTATCAGGGGGTATGAACCATGGAGAAGTTGGAATAAAGTAGATATTACACCAATATAAATAAATAATTATTTCACAACAGTACTTAGTGGTGATTTATTTTCTTATACTAATGGATCGCATGAGTTTTGTGTTGTGAAGTTTTCAAGTTTTGGGTAAAGATTTGATGGACTATGGAATAAGGAGTGTCAAGAGCCCAAGCTTAGGGATGTCCAAGGCACCCCAAGGAACCAAGGATGCCAAAAAGCCTAAGCTTGGGGATACCTCGGAAGGCATCCCCTCTTTCATCTTCAATCCATCGGTAAATTTATTTGAGGCTAGATTTTTATTCACCACATGATATGTGTTTTGCTTGAAGCGTCTTGTATGATATGAATCTTTCCTTTTTAGTTTGACACAATCATCCTTGATGAAAACATATTTTGAGAGAGACACGCATGAATCGTGAATTTATTGGAATACTCTATGTGCTTCACTTATATCGAGCTAGACAATTTTGCACGTATGGTGAACCGATATGTAAGGAAGTCGGAGCATGATTTGTTTATTGATTGTCAACCTTCGTGTGAGGGCCGGGAGCACGCGATGGTTAACTCCTACCAACCTCTCCCCTAGGAGCATGCATCTAATACTTTGCTTTGATGACTAATATACTTTTGCAATACGTATGTGAGTTCTTTATGACTAATGTGAGTCCATGGATTATACACACTCTCACCCTTCCACCTTTGCTAGCCTCTCTAGTACCGCGCAACTTTCGCCGGTGCATTAAACCCACCATATATCCTTCCTCAAAACAGCCACCATACCTACCTATTATGGCATTTCCATAGCCATTCCGAGATATATTGCCATGCAACTTCCACCGTTCTGTTTATTATGACACGCAGTTCTTGATGACTAATGTGAGTCCATGGATTATACGCACTCTCACCCTTCCACCTTTGCTAGCCTCTCTAGTACCGCACAACTTTCGTCGGTGCATTAAACCCACCATATATCCTTCCTCAAAACAGCCACCATACCTACCTATTATGGCATTTCCATAGCCATTCCGAGATATATTGCCATGAAACTTCCACCGTTCTGTTTATTATGACACGCACCATCATTTTCATATTGCTTTGCATGATTGTAAGATATCTAGCATGATGTTTCCATGGCTTGTCCCTTTTTTGATGTCATTTTCTATGCTAGAGCATTGCACACATTCATATAGAGTCATATTTTGTTGTAGATATCGATTTGTAATTCTTAAGTTGTAAGTAAGTAAAAGAGTGATGACCATCATTACTAAATCATTGTCCCATGTGAGGAAAGGATGATGGAAACTATGATTCCCTCACAAGTTGGGATGAGATTCCGGACTTTATGAAAAATAAAAGAGGCCAATGAAGCCCAAATAAAAAAAATAGGCCAAACATTCCCACCAAAATAAAAAAATGAGAGAAAAGAGAGAAGGTACAATGCTACTATCTTTTTTTTCCACACTTGTGCTTCAAATTAGCACCATGATCTTCATGATAGAGACTCTCCTATTTTGTCACTTTCATATACTAGTGGGAATTTTTCATTATATAACTTGGCTTGTATATTCCAATGATGGGCTTCCTCAAATTGCCCTAGGTCTTCATGAGCAAGCAAGTTGGATGCACACCCATTCAGTTTCTTTTTGAGCTTTCATACACTTATAGCTCTAGTGCATCCGTTGCATGGAAATCCCTACTCACTCACATTAATATCTATTAATGGGCATCTTCATAACCTGCTGATATGTCTCCAATGTATCTTTTTTTATTATTCCATGCTATAATATTATCATTATAGGATGCTTTTTGGGTGATTATTTACCAATTCATATTATTTTTGAGCACTCGCCTATTAACCCAACGCCCAGTGCCAATTATTGTTTTCCACATGTTTGTGACTTTTAAGGTTTACAGCACCAAACGAAGTCAATTGCCCCGAAACTTATTTATGATTTATTCTGGACCGAAAGAAGACATGGAAGCTTCAGGAGGAGACCGGAGGCGACACAAGGGAGCGAGCACGCAATAGGGCGCGCCTAGGGGGTGGTCGTGCCCTGTTGTGTGCTAGCCCCCTTAGGTGGCCCCAACGCCACTCTCTGGCCTATAAATTCTAATAAATCCCAAAAACCCTAGAGAGCCTCCTAAAATAATGTTTCCACTGCCGCAAGTCTTTGTTCCGCCGTGTGCCCATCCGGAGCCCTATTCTGGTGCACTGTCGGAGGGGGGGTTGATCATGGAGGGCCTCTTCATCAACCTTGTTGCTACCATGGTTATGTGTGAGTAGTTCCCTTCATACCTACGGGTCCGTAGTTAGTACCTAGATGGCTCTCTCTCTTGATCTTCAATACAAAGTTCACTGTATCTTCGTGGTGATCTATTCGATGTAATCACTTTGTGCGGTGCATTTGTTGGGATCTGATGAATGGTGGGTTTATGTTCATATTATTCATGAAAAAGATTTGAGTCTTGTATGATTTCTATTATGATTCTTATTTGCATGATTACTATAGCTTCGTAAATCTCTTTGATCTATTGAAATAGTTTGGCCAACTAGATTTTTTCGGGGAACGACACCTATGGGATCGCGTGGATCCCTTTATGGTTCAGCAGGGAGAAGGTGTGCACAAAGAGAAGATCCAACGAGCAACGTGAGGGATTTTTACCCAGGTTCGGGCTGCTGAGAAGCGTAAAACCCTACTCCTGCTTTAGTGTATTACGAGTTTTGAGTTCTGGCCAGGAGCACTATGTGGTGAATAGTACACAACTGCTACGCGTGCATCTGAGCCAGAAGGTCCTCCCCGTAGATATGCCTTGGGCCTCCTTTTATATGTCTAAGGGGTCTCCAACAGTGGCACACAGTAGATACATGGGATGTACAGTTGTTATAGTGTTATCATACCTAATACTGATGTCATAGGACAAGCACATTAAATGCTCTGTTTAGTTGTCCCTAGCTTTCTTGGGGACGAAAAAAGAGGTTGTCCCATCAACATCGCTTAACCCCATCATCGCTAATGCCTTGACACATACTCAGGATGATAAGGCCTGTCTGATAGGCTGGTCACTATGCTGGAGCGGTGACAGGCTGGCAAGGTCTCGCCGGGTGCGAGTCCTATCGGGGCTCCTGAGCCATCCCGGCAAGATCTTGCCGGGGTCCCAGCTTTTCGTCTTCGGTCTTTTGATTATTGACTTGAATGTCTTGTTAACATTCGTGCACTTGCATTCAGCTATTCTCCGGCATGCCTTGCCGCTGGTGTGGCTACAACCGTCCGTGCACAAGTATGGGGTACTAAAAGACCCAAACTTTAGTACACCGACAGGAGCCCCCGGGCCTAGTCCATACACGTGTGCGAGGCATTGTTGGGTTAGGCCCAAACAGTGCATGGGCACGCATGGCAGGAATCAATAATTGTAATTATTTCAGTTACCACACCAGGTTGTTTCCGCCATGTGCGCCGCGTGCATAGCGGGGAGTTGGCAATGGGCGCCCATGACCTAAAGTCCTGATCATGGCAGAAACTGCAGCGCCATGGATTGGGGTAATGGGGTGGTTACCCATCCGCCCATGATCGTGGGCGATGGGATTGGTGGAGATGGGAGGCGACTCTTGGAGCGGAGGAGAGCCAGCCCCCGCGCCTCTCCCTCTAAATTGGTGGGTAGCGACGGGCAATGCTCATCCATCCTTCCTTCCTCCTTGAGTGCGAACCTCCAGAGCTTGCCCTTCTACACCTTCCAATCGTAGTAGTGCTCGCCCTTAGCCTTGGGTAGGGGGCAAGGGCGGCCAACGTCCTCCGCCCCAACGGTGAGGGGTTCCCGTCGTGATCATGCCACCACTTCAGCCATGGAGGCAGAGGGTAATTCGAGTGCACGTGGTGGAAGAGCTACGAGGGGTCATGGTCGACGTGGAGCCCGTGGTCAGGGGAGGCAGAGCGTCGTTCCACCCCTTCCTCCGACGCCAGACCCTCTTGTTGAAGTGACCCACAATTACTGGAATCAGCAAATTTGCCATCAGCCAGTTCTTTGTCGTCAGCTAGCGGACGGCAAATAAGCTCTTTGCCATCCGTTTATAGAAAACGGACGGCAAAAAACTAGCTGACGACAAAGAACCTCTTTGCCATCAGCCACTTCTTTCCCGTCTGCTAGCGGACGACAAACGATATTTGTCGTACGCTAGTGGACGGCAAAGAGGGAGGTGGGACCACTAATGAGAACCAGCTAACGGCCAGATTCTTTGTCGTCTGCTAGCGGATGGCAAAGCTTCTTTTCCATCCGCTAGCAGACGGCAAAGAATCTGGCCCTAATAAATGCCGTGACCTTCTATAACTCTCTCTTCTCTCTCTGCCTCTCTCTCCTCCCCCGACCCCCACCGCACCCGACCCCACCGCAGCCCGCCGTCGCCACTGCCACCCTCGACCCCCACACCAGTCAACCGCCGCCCCTGCCGCCGCCACCGCACCCGCTGGCCGCCGCCCCTGACCCCACCGCCCCGCCACCGCACCACCGCCCGCAGCCGCCCTGCCACCCCCGACCCCCACACACGCCAGCCGCCGCCCCTGCCCCCACCCCCCACCGCACCCGCCGGCGACCGCCACCGACCCCCACCGACCCTGTCGCCGCCCCTGCGGCACCCGCCGGACAACGCCCCTGTCGCCCCGACCCTTGCCCTACGGTGGCCGCCCGAGCCCTGCCGAGAGGTAGGCCACGGCGCCGCCCCCTCCCCTACGGTGTCCCTCCTCCACCGGCCCCCTCCTTCACCGGCCTTCTCCTCCCCAAGGTCAGCTTATTCTCCTTTTTTGTTTTTTTAGGTTCAGGTTTAGTTTAGTTTAGATTTAGTATAGGTTTAGGTTTAGTATTAGGTTTAGTTTAGGTTTAGTTTAGATTCGATTTAGTTTAGGTTTAGTTTAGGTTTAGTTTAGAAGAAGAAGATGAGGAGAAGAGGAGAAGAAGAAGAAGAAGGATAAGAAGAAGAAGAAAAAGAAGAAGAAGCGGAAGAAGAAGAAGAGAAGAGCCCCCGATCCCCGACTCCACTAACCCCCAACCTCCGACGCCACCGACCCCGACGCCCCAGACCCCCAACCCTGACCCCCGACCACCGACACCATCGACCCCTGACCACCGACACCACCGACCCCCGACCACCGACACCATCGACCCCCGACCATCGACGCCATCGCTCCCCCGACCACCGATACCATCGACCCCCGACCACCGACACCCCCGACTCCCCACCATTGACGCCATCGACCCCCGACCACCAATGCCACCGACCCCCGACTCCAGACACCACCGACCCACGACCGCTGACGCCACTGACCCCTGATGCCACTATCTACCGATGCCACTGACCCCGACCCCTGACACCTATTCTACCTCCTGTTGACCAAAAAGGTGCTCTTCGGCCTTCGTGAGGCCGAGGAGGTCATAGTTTTGTAAATTATGAGCTAGGTCACATGTTTTCCTATTTTGTTATAAAAAGCATCATATTTTGTGTTGATCAGGTGAATTTCAATGTGAAGTTGTTCAACGACCTCCCCGTGCATTTGACGAGCTCCCTTGTTGCGTTCGTTGGTGAGCACAAATGACATCTTCTCCCCCAGCATCCTTAAAATTTTTGTTCTAGTCCGATCTTCGTGCCGATGAAACTTGCTAGCTATAGGTGTCTTCCGTGCATTTGATCGGTATGCGTGACTACTATGTGTCTCCCATTCGAAAGGGTTACATCTATAAATATGCATTTATTAGCATATTTATAACCATGATTCTTTTGAATTGTCCAACGTTATCCATGGACAACCCGAGTATGTGTAGATTGGGTTCGTTTTCCCATATGCTCTGCTCCGGATCCGATACAGAATTTTGTTAGTGCCTCCCTGTTGTTCTCCGGGTACACATCCTCTCTGCTTATTGCCGAGACGTGTATCAGGAGAACAGCGGGGAGGTGCTACCGAAATTGTGCATTGGATCCGGAGCGAAGCATGGGAAAATGAACCCAATCTACACATACTCGGGTGGGATTAGGACCTATGTTTACCTACTAGCATCTAGGTTGCATCGACGTAATAAAACTGACAAACTCTATTAACTGATGAATATGGTTTGCTGAATTATGTATATATTTTGTGTGTGTCCAGTAGCTAGGCAAAATGAGTGATCGTGGGTGGATGTACACCGGTCACACTAGTCAGAAAGAGATGACCCGTGAATGGATAACAAAAACGAAGGAGTTTTTGAGAGTTGCATTTGCAAATGGATAGAAAATAACCTGGTGCCCTTGTGTCGATTGCGACAACTTTAAGAAGAAGTCAAGTTTGAAATGATCAAACACCTACAGAAGTGGGGTTTTACACCTAATTATACGGTCTGGACATTTCATGGCGAGTCTGCCCAACGTGCCAGAGCTGAGGTGGTTCGTCGTCGCACCGATGAGCATGGTACCGGGATCGAAGACATGGTGCAAGACTTTGATGATGCTCGGGATTCGGACGATGAGATGGAGGAATCTGCAAAGGCCTTTTATGAAATGTTGGAGTCCTCAAAACGTCCTCTCCACGAGCACACTGAGCTTTGTCAGCTGGATACCATCGCACAAGTAATGGCTCTGAAGGCTCAATTCATCCTGGGCAGAGAATGCTACGACGCGATGATTACAATATTTGGACGCTTTCTACCCAAAGGCCATGTATTGCCAGCAAACCTGTACCAGTCGGACAAAATCCTACGTGCGCATAAGATGCCCTATGAGAAGATAGATGCGTGTGAGAATGGATGTGCCTTATTTAGGCTTGAGTATGCGGGCTTGAACTATTGCCCCATTTGCAATGCTTCCAGGTATGTTCTCGTAGACAACGGTATGGGTGAGAAGAGTCAGACCAAAATCTCCATTAATGTTCTTCTATAGCTGCCAATCATACCAAGACTTCAACGTCTTTTCATGGTCGAAGAGACGGCCAGACAGATGACGTGGCATAAATTGGGCAAAAGAACATAACTAGATGTAGATGGGAATCTGATGTTGGGACACACTTCAGAAGCTTTTGCGTGGAAGCACTTCGATGCATTACAGAAGGATAAAGCAGCAGATCCAAGCCATCCTCGAGTTGCCATCTGCACGGATGGGTTTAGTGTGTATGGTATGATGGCATCACAATACAGTTGTTGACCTTTATTTTTCATTCCACTCAATCTCCCCCCGGAGAGATTATGAAAAGAAAGGACAGTTTCCTGACATTGATAATTCTAGAGCCCAAATATCCGGGGAAGAATATGAATGTGTACATGCAGCCGCTTAAGGATGAATTGCAAGAAGCCTGGGATAATGGTATCAAGACATACGATGCCGCTTCCAAAAAGAACTTCAAAATGCATGTGTGGTTCATGTACTCGTCGCATGACATGCTGGCGTATGCGCTATTCGTTGGCTGGTCTATGCATGGAAGGTTCTCGTGCCCACATGCAAGGTAGCTCTTGAGTTCCGTTGGCTGTAGGCGGGTCGCAAGTTTTCTTGCTTCGACATGCATAGACAGTTCCTTGATCCTAACCATAAGATCAGAAAAGAAAAGAAGAATTTCATCAAAGGTAGAGTTGTCAAAAACATTGCACCATCTGCGTTGACAGGCCAACAGATCTTGCATTAGATAAACGCTCTCGAGCCGGATCCAGATCGTCCAGGGTATTTCAAAGGATATAATATGGAACACGCCTGGACTCACAAGATAGGTTTATGGGATCTACCTTACTTTAAAGACCTCCTTTTCCCACACAACATCGACGTGATGCACATTGAAAAGAATATCGTGGAGGCCCTTTTTGGTACATTGTTCAGCATAGAGGGGAAGTCGAAGGATAATCCTAATGCTAGAGTCAATCAGGAGGCTCTATGTGATAGACCGTTACAAAACATATGACAACCGAAAGGCAAGAAGAACTAGAGGAAGCCAAAGGCATGGTTCAATCCTGGGAGGCCAGCAATGAGAGAAATGATCTTGTGGGTGAAAATGCAGTTGATGTTCCCCGATGGGTATGCAGCAAATCTAAAGAGGGGAGCAAGTCCTGACAAATTGAAAATATTTGGTCTCAAGAGTCATGATTGGCACATATGGCTTGAGCGGGTAATGCTAGTGATGTTGTGTGGCTTTATACCCGAGGATGAATGGCTAGTACTGGCAGAGCTGAGCTATTTCTTTTGTGCTGTTTGTGTGAAAGAACTATCGCCTGACGTGCTAGACAAAGTGGAAGCATTGGCGCCAGAGTTGATCTGCAAGTTAGAAAAGATCGTTCCACCGGGCTTCTTTAATCCAATGCAGCATTTGATATTGCATCTCCCGAACAAGGCAAGATTGGGGGGTCCCATGCAAAATCGTTGCTGCTTCACAACTGAGAGGATGCAGAAGACGCTTCGAGCAAAATGTAAAAATAAGCGTAGAGTTGAAGCATCGATGGCCGAGGCATTCATTACCGAGGAGGCGGCAAACTTCATGACATCACACTACAAAGCCAAGAATCGTCATTTGCATAATCTGAAGCCTCGATACAATGATGGCCACCGTGAAAAAGGTCGATCCAACCTCAGCCTATTCAAAGGGAAGCTCGCACCAGCCGGTGCTTCGAATGCAATAGCATTGGATGTCGTAGAATGGCGGACCATTTCGTTGTATATCTTCAACAACCAAACAGAAGTGCGGCCGTACAACAAGTAAGTTCTTGGTACATTGTTTCGCAACTTATAATTCCTTTGAAATGCCCTTATTCCCGGATATGTGATACAGTCGATACGTCGCCAAATTCTCGGATGGAGCGGTGGTCCAAAAGGATTCAATCGAACAGTATGAGCTTCTCGCAAAGCATGGAGGCGGCTATCCTGGTTTCGTCTCTTGGTTCAAGAAAATGGTAATTTCCATTAGACGATTTCATTTCTTCATCTAGTTTGCGGCTAATGCAACAATCCTTTCGTATTAAAGTTGTAGGTGAATGCAGAATCTATGGACTCCGAATTGAGACAAGTTGCTAATGGTTTTGACTATAAGGTCCTTTCATTTGACAAATACGACATCAACGGGTATTGTTGGGGATATAACCCCACGATATGACCCGCCCTGGAGGCTCCGAGTCATGTTGCTGGCTCGTGAGCCAGCCCAAGGGTGAGCCATAAGACTGGTGGCCCAGGAAGATAGGTGGCTCAAGATGTGGGCCGTATGACGGCCCGGACAGAGAAGACCCGGGCGTGTAAGCCGTCTCAAAGACAGCTTGGACAAGAAGATAGAGAGAAACTCAGACATACAGTAAGACTCGATTAGCAATTGTAACGACCTGGTGGTCCCGACCTCTTATATAAAGGCAGACCCGGGGCGACTTAGAGGACAGGTTATCGAGAACTAGGTCAAGCTTCTAGCTCCTTGTAATCGAGACACAAGCAATACAAACACAAGCAGGACGTAGGCTATTACCTCGACTTGAGGGGCCGAACCTGGGTAAATCCGTGTCTTTCGTCCCGATTAACCCCTTTGAGTCCACCCCGTTAGCGATGGCCTCGAATCCAAGTCCGTTCACCCGGACATCTGCCGTGATAAACCCACGATAGTTGGCGCCCACCGTGGGGCTAGCGCTTGGTGGTGTT
This sequence comes from Hordeum marinum, assembly GCA_022496015.1. NCBI lineage: Eukaryota > Viridiplantae > Streptophyta > Magnoliopsida > Poales > Poaceae > Hordeum > Hordeum marinum. The sequence continues at coordinate 456,707,942 of CM039676.1, read as the reverse complement.
GAGTTTTCAAAGGGCTCTCTCCCAGGGCTCGAGGGATACGTGGTTGGAAGGATGAGCAAGAGTCACCGCGGCCGGCTCTACATCAACGTCGCCGGATGGGGGCTTGATGCTGATTCTGTGGAGTATGGATTCCGGGTTCCGTTTGGTGGGATCCAGGTTTTCATTGGAAAGGCTGATGGATCTACACTCGGGCCGGACATATGCACCAACATCGTCGAGCCGGCTCGGCGTCTCCAATGTGCGAGTGGTGTGCGGCCTGCCCATGCCCATCCAGGTCAAAGGCATGTTCTCGTGGGCTTTACTCAAGGTATGGACCTGGAAGCGTTCGGGTCACGGGGAACTCTTCTCTGCTCAGAAGATGAGTCCTCTAGTGGGGAGACAGAGTCATTGTATCGGTTCAGTAACGGTGGCCTTGGGGGCTATAACGACCCCTATTTTGAGGTAGAGGGATTTGAGTCGGATGCTCCGAGACCCCCGGTTCATGCGGCGGTGTTCATGGCGGGATCGGCTCCAGCCGCCGGTGACACAGCTGTAGGAGCCGCCGCAGCGGGTGATAGCCTGCCGCCGCTGGCTCAGGTTCAAGTGGAATTGATGGATGAACTTACAGCTCTCATGGAAACGGAAGTAACACCATATAATCAAGCAGCCAGGAATCTAGAGGTGGCACAGATCAAGGGCCGAATGGCAGAGGAACGACAAAGGATGGCTGAGCTGAAGATCCAGATGGAGGAAGAAGCGGAGCGTATCAAGCCAGATGCTTTCCATCTGGAGGTGGAACAAAGGTCAGCAGCCGCGGTGCACCGGAGGAGGCATCAATCCCGTCTGCCAGAACGTTACGAAGCAAGGAACCTGTTTAATACCCCTGGTGCGGGGCGGGTTACGGGCGCGCCGGAAAGCCGCCTGATGGAACGCCCGGCAACTCATCCACCCCAGCATAACCAAATCTCACCTAGAGCTTTTCCAACACCGACGGGTCGTTACTCTATCCCGGCCGAGAACATGGTGGCGGCGGCCACCCGTCTTGAGACGATTCCCGTCCCAGATGAAGCAACCTTTGCGGAGGACATGCGAAACGCCATTGGATATTTACAGACGGCCATGGCCCAGCAAGAGAGATATGCTCGCAGCCGGAGCCGAGTTCACTGTACCCCCCTCCCAAGTCGAAGTTTCAGCCGGCGCTATGAGTCGCCGGCGTGTTCCAGCAGTCATCCACGTCGTGGACCACCGGAGGACGAGCAGGCGGCTCTAGATGCACAAGCCCTCGCAGACCAGGCGAGGAACAGGCGAGAGGCGGATATAGCGGCAACCCGTCCAGAGCCGGCACTTTCTGTCTCAATGGGAGTAGTTAGTAACAGAGCCGTAGGGGTGGCATGTTTAACTCCGGCTCTGAGAAGTGAATGGCTACCAAAAGATTTCAAGGGGCCTCGAAAGCTTCCGAATTACACAACTGATCTACCCCCTGAGGCGTGGGATGAGAGTTATGAGCTGGCCATGGAGATGCTGGACATCAGTGAGGCGGTATGTGCAAAATATTTCATCATGATGCTTGAGGGTCCGGCTCGCACATGCCTGAACGGTCTGCCGCCTAACACAATAAGTTCATGGGAGGAGCTGAGAGCGAAGTTTATTAAGAATTTTTAGAGGACCTATAAGCAGCCTATGACCATTGTAGACTTGGACCATTGTGTTCAACAGGAGAATGAGTCGGCCCATCATTGGGTCCGGCGGGTGTCGACCATTATTCACTCTTCGGAGTAGATCACGGCGGCTCTAGTGGTGGTTATTCTGCAAAAGAATTGTCATTTTGTTCCATTGAAACAGAAGCTCGGCCGGCTCAAGCGCATGTGTCAGGATATGGGAGAGCTCATGATGGCCCTAACAAAGTATGCCGACTCAGATAACACCAAGGATCCAGGCTCGGATGATGAGAAAGCCAATCAAGGGAAGAAGAACAATCAAGGAAAAGGCTTTGTGAACAATGGGAATCAGAATAAGTAGAAGAGCGTTGATGGCGGGTCAGAGCTAGTGGCAAACACCAACACAGGACAGAACCATCCCAAGGGGAACGGAAAATTCAGGCCGTTTCACCAAAGGAACAAAGGCCCTTTCAATTTAGAAGAAGCGCTTAGGAAGCCTTGTCTAGAGCACAGCACGCCTGACAAGCTGGCGTTACATGCGTGGGGTGATTGCTTTATCATGTAGAGATTCAAAAACCAGCATTCCCAACCGCGTAATAACCAGGGCGGTGGCCTGCCTGGTGGCTTAGGGCACGGCAGATCAGGGGCTGGATTTGGCGCCGGCGGTTCAGGAGCCGGGCATCCGGGTCAGAATAGCCAAGGGGGGCACCAACAACATCCTGGCAACAAAAGCAATAACAACAATCAGTAGCAGCACAATCAGTCCGGGTTTCAGAGTAACCCGAAGCAGCTCAGTTCTGGACGACCGGTCACAATAAATGAGACGAGAAGTTGCGGAGGCGAGCGGTTAATGTGGTTTCTCCGGCTCTCCCGCGGTACTTACCGTGGTCTCAGTATGACATAATGTGGAGCCGGGAGGATCACCCGCCGCGGGTAGATGACCCGGGACGGCTGGCTCTAGTTGTGGCCCCTCAGGTGAATGGTTATATGGTGAATAAAGTGCTCATGGACGGCGGTAGCAGCATCAACATCCTTTATTATGACACTTTCCGGTGGATGAAGTTGCTTGACAAAGATCTTAAACCTTCCTCCACCGTCTTTCATGGTGTGGTTCCGGGTAATTCGGCATACCCGGTGGGCCGGATTTCATTGGAAGTGGCTTTTGGCGATGAGTATAATTACAGGGTGGAGTCCTTGTGGTTCGAGGTGGTTAAAATCAAAAGTCCCTATAATGCGCTGTTTGGGAGGCTGGCTTATGCCAAATTTATGGCTAGGCCTTGCTATGTTTACTTACAACTCAAAATGCCCGGCTTAAATGGTACAATTCTCGGTCACGGTAATCGGAAAACGGCTCTCGAGTGTGAGGAAGGAGATGCGGCGTATGCAGAGCCTAGTTGTGCCCAGGAGGAGCTGAAGTTCTACAAGGAGAACGTTGACCCGAAGGATATGACCCTGCTGAAGAAGCCTACTATGGAAGTTGAGCCGCCACTCAAGTTTTCAGCGGATGATACCAAGGCAGTAGATTTCAATCGGGGCGACTCATCCAAGAAGTTCATCATTGGGGCTCACATGGATCCCAAATAGGAAATCGTGATCATCGAATTCATCCGTGAGAATTGGGACATCTTTGCATGGAAGCCTTCTGACATGCCGGGTGTACCGAGAGAGTTCTCTAAGCATAACCTTAATGTGGATCCAAAGTTTAAGCCGATCAAACAGTTTCTACGACGGTTCAACGAAGAGAGACATAAAGCTATTGGGGAGGAAGTTGCCCGGCTCTTGGCTGCTGGCTTTATAGTGGAAGTTTTTCACCCAGAATGGTTGGCTAACCCGGTGCTAGTGCTAAAAAAGAACGGCATCTGGCGTACGTGTATAGATTACATGCACCTTAACAAGGCTTGCCCGGCTGACCCTTTTGCACTCCCTCGTATTGATCAGATTATTGATGCTACAGCCAGATGTGAAAGTTTATACTTCCTGGATGCATATTCAGGTTATCATCAGATCAAGATGGCAACGAAAGATCAGGAGAAGACGGCGTTTATTACACCTTTTGGGGCGTTCTGCTACGTCCCCATGCCTTTCCGACTCAAGAGTGCCCAGGCGACTTACCAACGATGTGTGCAGAACTGCCTTCACAATCAGATTGGCCAAAATGTTCATGCTTACGTAGACGACATCGTGGTTAAATCCAGAAAGAAGGAAACTCTCCTAGAGGATCTGAAGGAAACCTTTGACAATCTCCGGGTCTACAAGATGATGCTTAACCTGACGAAGTGTGTTTTTGGTGTTCCAGCAGGAAAGCTTTTGGTTTTCTTGGTCTCTGAGCAGGGCATCGAGGCTAACCCAGATAAAATTAAGGCTATCACTTCTTTAGGAGAGCCGACGTGCATTAATGACATTCAACGCCTTGCAGGACGGATTGCTACGTTGAGCCAGTTCATAAGCCAGCTTGGGGAGAAGGCCATTCCCTTATACCAGATGATGAAGAAGACAGACAAGTTTAAGTGGAGCAAGGCAGCGGCTGAAGCACTTGAAGCTCTTAAAAAATAGTTGACTAAGCCGCCAGTGTTAGCCGCTCCGGTTGAAAAAGAGCTGTTGCTCCTTTATGTAGCGGCTAAGAACAGAGCGGTAAGTGTAGCAATTGTGGTTGAGCACAAGGAGGCAGGGAAGGAATATCCTATGCAAGGGCCGGTTTATTACATCAGTGAAGTTTTGGCAGAATCTAAGCAGAGGTATCTGCATTGGCAGAAGCTGGTATACGGAGTTTTCATGGCTAACCGCAAATTAAAACACTACTTTTTGGGGCACTAGATAACCGTGGTCAGTTCTGCCCCATTGGGAGATATCATTCAAAACAAAGAAGCCACAGGGAGGATTGCCAAGTGGGAATTAGAGCTGGGTCCTCTTAACATCAAATATGTTCCTCGTACGGCAATAAAGTCTCAAGCTTTGGTGGATTTCATAAATGATTGGACAGAATGTCAAGCTCCCGAAGAGAAGCCGGATAACACATATTGTACTATACACTTTGATGGGTCCAAGTAGTTAGAGGGGTCCGGTGCAGGGGTTGTTCTCACCTCCCCCAAGGGTGACAAGTTTTGTTATGTGCTCCGGTTAATGATTTCTTGTACTAATGATGCAGCTAAGTATGAGGCACTGCTCCATGGTCTTAGAGTCACTAAAGAGATGAACTTAAGCTGGGTCACATGTTTAGGCGACTCAGATCTTATGGCTCAGCAAGTTTCAGGTACGTGGGACTCCAAGGATCCGCGAATGGCGGCTTATCGACAGGCAGTTGATATCATTGCCAGTCACTTCAAGGGGTACCAGATGGATCATATTGATCGTTGGAGGAATGAGGCGGCTGATGACTTATCACGGTTAGGTTCTCAACAAAAGCCGGTACCACCTAATGTTTTTCTGGACGTATTGCATCATCCGACTGTCAAGATACCCTCTGAGGAGGATCTGGCTATTCCTGACCCGGAGCCAGAATTGGTGGCAGCTCTGCATGCTATCCCAGACTAGACTGTTCCTTATTTGGTGTATCTGACACACGGCGAGTTGCCTCAGGAGGAGGATCTGGCCAGGAAGATCACCCGGCATTCTAAGTCTATGATGATTATCAATGGTGAGTTACATAAGTCTAGTGTGACGGGTGTGTTTCAGCGCTGCGTCTCACCGGAGGAGCGCCGGCAGATCTTGAGTGAAATTCATGCTGGCGACTGTGGACATCATGCCGGCTCAAAATCTTTAGTGGCCAAGGCTTTTCGACATGGGTTTTTCTAGTTTATGGCTCACAACGATGCAGAAGACTTAGTCCGTAAGTGTGACGGCTGTCAGAAGTTTGGCCGGCGTGCTCACATTCTGGCTGAAGAGTTGAGGATGATACCAATCACTTGGCCGTTTGCGGTCTGGGTCTTGATATGGTAGGACCTTTCAAGAGATCTAAGGATAAGAAAACACACCTTCTGGTAGCGATTGATAAATTTACTAAGTGGGTAGAGGCAGAGCCGGTCAACAAATGTGACGCGGCTATAGCGGTTCAGTTTATTAAGAAGCTGATCTATCGCTTTGGTTACCCGCACAGTATCATTATGGACAACGGAACAAATCTATCCAAAGGAGCTATGAAAACATTCTGTGAGAAGGAGCATATCTGGCTTGATGTTTCAGCCGTGGCACATCCACAGTCTAATGGTCAGGCGGAGCGAGCCAATCAGGAAATTTTAAGAGGAGTCAAACCACGGCTCATGGTTCCTTTGAAGCGGACACCCGGATGTTGGGTTGAGGAGTTGCCTTCCGTCTTATGGAGCATCAGAACTACCCCTAACAGATCTACAGGTTCTACGCCTTTCTTCATGGTGTATGGTGCTGAGGCGGTTCTACCCAGCAATATCCGACACAACTCACCAAGGGTGGCAGCTTATGTTGAGACGGACAATGAGGTAGCATGCCAAGATGCATTGGACGCCTTGGATGAAGCACGAGAGTTAGCAACAGCCAGGTCGGCAATTTATCAACAAGACCTGCGACGCTATCATAGCCGCAGGGTGAAGACCCGGACGTTCCAGGAAGGTGACCTGGTGCTCCGGTTGAATCAAGACCAATCTGGAATGCATAAGTTATCTCCACCATGGGAGGGGCCTTTTGTGATCAGCAGAAACCTTAACAATGGGTCATATTACCTCATTGATATCCGAGATGAGTCAGAAACCACGGGTCAAGAGACGTTGCCGCCATGGAATATCGCACATCTGCGACCATACTTTACTTAGCAGGCATTGAAAGCCGCTATCATTGTATCTATCATGTTTACATGAGTAAAAGTTAGCATCCCTGCAAGGACTGGGGCCTCTGCTCTTATGTATGTCTTTATGCAATCAAGATGAAATTTTTCCGGCTAAATTTTTTGAGTTGAAGTGGTTTGTTCATCGTTAAAATGGTTGATCTATCATCCGGCTTTATGCCCTATCAAGCGCTGTTGCAGGGAGGCTTCTTGCCTTCGGGTATAGCTTACATCTCCCCTGCACAGTCTGCTTTTACGCTGTTGCAAGGAGGCTTCTTGCCTTCGGGTATAGCTTACATCTCCCTTGCACAGCCGACGTTATGCCCAATTAAGCACTGTTGCAAAGAGGCTTCTTGCCTTCAGGTATAGATTACATCTCCTTTGCACAGCCAACTGTCATCAAACTGTTGCAAGGAGGCTTCTTGCCTTTGGGTATAGCTTACATCTCCCTTGCACAGTTGGCCTTATGCCTAGTTTGGTTACATTAAGTGTTGTTGTTGATGGAGGCTTCTTACCTTTGGTATAGCTTAGATGAACCTAAGACAACGGCGTGTACACCAAATTCTTGTTGCTTATCAACTGCGGCCATCGAAGGTGGCTTCTTACCGACGGGTATCGCTTATCTCACCCTAATGGCCGGCTTTATGCCACTTCCGGTTACTTATTAACCGCGGTTATCGAAGGGGGCTTCTTACCGACGGGTTTGATTATCTCACCCTAACAACCGGCATTTACGCCAAACCTCAGTTGCTTATCAATTGTAGCTGTTGAAAGAGGCTTCTTACCTTCAAACAGCCGGCTTTATGCCGTCTCAGGCTAATTATTAGCCGCGATTGTCGATGGAGGCTTCTTGCCTTGGGGTATAGCTTACATCTCCCATCGACAGCCGATGTTCACACATACACAATTTGTTGTTAAAAGGAGGCTTATTACCATCAGGTATAGCTTACATTACCCTTCACACAACCGGCTTTAGGCCGCTTCCGGTTCATCAATAGCCGCAGTTGTCAATAGAGGCTTCTTACCATCAGGTATAGCTTACATTATCCTAAGACAACCGGCTCCTTAATGGATTCATCCGACAAGAGCCGGAGCCATGTTGCTCCGGTTGACAAAATTTGAGTTTTCAAAGATGTTATCCGACTCTAATCCTCTAGGAATGACGTCTTCAAAGACAAACACCCCTCATCAGAAAAGCACAAGGAATATTTATGCAAAGGAACGAGCAATCAATGGAGAGCTGGCAACACATCAAATTGAAACACGGAGAGAAGGAAAGTATACACAAAGAGATGAACATATATACAGCCGGCAATGGCAGGGTCATCCTTACTCTGTTACAAAAACTACTCTCAGAAGGAGCAAAAGGCATTAACAAGTTTCAACCGCTCACGGCGGGTCATTACATGAGTTGGTACATGAGTCTGTGCTCAGAAAGATTAAAAGAACAAATTTCAGTTTTGGCCGGCTCATCCCGCTCCAGTACTTCTGCTGGCTTTATTTGGAGATTTCCCAATTCCCAATTACAGTCAGCCAGAGTAGCGAAAGACCCTTCAAGGAAAGGGGACGCGTCAAGCTCACAAGGGAAGAGGTCCTTACTGCGGGCGGGTGTCAGATCCTTCCACTCGTAGAGAGGCCCGTGGATCCTCTTCTCCTCTACGTCGTAAGCCACCTGATAGGTGCTCAAGTCAGCTTCATCCGCCAGCACAGAGGCCAGATAACGCGACTCTTTGACACACCAGATGTAATCTTCTTCGGTGAACTCTGAGCCGTCATCTTTTTTGGACGGGTAACCATCCATCATTTCGGCCGGCGTTAGCTCGGGGGTGAAGGCCAGAGCCCGGCTCAATCCAGCGATGGCTCCTTGGCGGAATGCGGACTTCTTCAGCTCCTCTATTTGCTTGGGCATTGTGGAGAAGAGTTCCAAGACTCCTTTCAAAGTGGTGGGGATCTTCTCCTTGTATTGAACCATCTTAATCGTGAAAATAGCGCCGCAATAAAGCTGTTCTGCAAAGGTGTAAATAGCCTTCAGGGGTAAAAGGCTATCTGAAACCAATTGCCAGCTTCTGGGGTCTGTATAGGTCAAGCAAAGCAAGATGAGTCTCCATCACAACAGATAAATGAGAAATGCTGGAAACATGAAGTGAGTAAGAACTTACCAAAGAGAGCGGCTGCCATCTTGGTTATATGACACTTTAGGCCTTGAAGCTCATCCGCCACGGCAATCAGCCGCTGGTTGGCATCATCCGCTCGCTTGTTCAACGCAGCTTTCTCCAACTCAGTAGATTCTTTTAGAGAAGCAAGCTCCGCCTTAATATGGACCAGCTCTACAGATAGCAGCCGACACTTTTCGTCAGAGATGCTGCGGGCCTCTTGTTGAGCCCCTAGGTTTGCCTTCATATCAGACAATTGAGAGCCGGCGTCGTTTAAAGCTTCCTATAAATACATCAAAATACAGGATAAGTCTCCAAAATACAGGACGAGTATTAAAAGCAAATTTATGCAAGTCTCAAACAGATTGCAAGCAATATATTTGACACTTGGGGGCTAATGTATATTTGATCTTTCAGCATGCAGTGCAATTCCGTCTCATCTTCTTCGAAGTTAAACCGGAACTTGGGGGCTACACTATGGCTCTTCAATTTACTTCTAATAGAAGATCCGACTCAACTTCATCAAGCTTGAGCCAGCCCTTGGGGGCTATGACTGGCGGTTTAAGTTATCTAAAGGAAGATCCGACTCAATTTTGTCAAATTAAGCCGACCCTAGGGGACAATGACTATGAATTTGTTCTAACAGGAAGTTAAACAAAGACCCGGTTCAATGATTGAGTACATTAAACCGGCTCTTGGGGGATAAGTAAGGATATGGTAAGAAGGAAAGGTACCTCGTATTTTTTCTTCATTAAAGAGACCAGCCGAAGTTCCAGATCCTGGCTGGTGGTAACCCGGTTTATATACCCGGCGTGGAGCTCTTCGGCTGTCATCTTCTCGTACGAAGAGTCAAAGTTCAGCTTCTTCGAGGCCTCGGTCGACTATCTGTGCTTGGTCAACACATGAGCCGGAGGAGTTTGATGACCAGACCCGGTGATAACAACATCTGGAGTTTCAGGGGTCTTGGCAGGAGTCGCCGGTTTTGAAGGAGCCCTTGGAGGGATCTCCATGATGATATCGACAGCAGGTGGTTATGTGGAGGCAGCTGGTGGATTTTCTTCTGCTTCAGCTTCCTCCGGTTGTTCGGGCTCCGACTCTTGGATAACAGGGCCGGAGGAGGGCTTGTTGGTCTTGCGACGCTTAGCTTGAGCACTGCAAAATAGAAGGATCAGCAGTTGAAGATGTTGCTATCATATTAAGAGCCGGATGTCCGGATATCATATTAAGGAATGCTTACAGCAGATTGATCCTGGGCGGTGGTAGAATTGACGCCGAAGAGTCGCCAGAGGAAGGTGATTTCTAAAAAGAATAAAACAGAAAGATGAAGAAAGTGTCAAGTTTACAAAGGAAAGTCAAAGGAAAAGTAGAGACATAAACCTCTGCGGGGCGTTTCTTTGGAGCCGGAGAATTTGGTAACCCGGACACGAGCTCAGTAGAGGAGGTGCTTCGAGTCTGTCGACGCTCAGCCTGCTGTTGCTTTTTCAAGAGAAAATCGGGAGCCAGGTAAGCAAGAGGGTGAGAAAGAGGAACTTTTCTGATAACCCGCCACGGCTTTCGGGGGACGAAACATTCTGAGCCGGAAGAAACATAATTTACCTCAGGAGCATTGGCGTGGCTGGTTTCCACTTCATCCTGCGAGTAAAACAAGCATTAATAAAGCAGGAAGGTAAAAGATCAAACAAAGCAGTTAAAGTATTACCTCTGAGCTGGATGATGGTGGCGGGTCAAACAAATTCTCTTGCGGGGCATCTTTTTTAGCCCTCTTGGTCACGACCTTCTTCCTGGATTTCTTTGGAGGGGCAACATATTCCTTCTTCCAGAAGTCTGAGTCGGCCTATAGGAATGACCCGGAGAATGAATAAGAAATCAACAAAGTACAAGCAACATCTAAGAGATGGATTGGAAGAGATTAACTTACATCGGGAGCCGGATTATTGACGCAGAAAGGCGCCAGGCCGATGGCACTGCATGAGCCGGAGGCCTCGTGGACAAGGCTCCGGATGGTAGTGGTAATATCATCTTCTGTTAGTGTTGATTCGCTGAAGCACAATGAGCTATCATATTTGCCTTCATACTCGCACATAAGCCAACCTCTACGGCTTAAAGGCATGATCCACCAGGAAATCCAGCAACGGATCAAATCCAATCCTATTAAACCGTTGGCCAGGAGCGCTTTGATCTTGGCGTGGAACGGCTCGTATCTGGCACGCTCCGAGGCTGAGATCCGGCCGGGAAGCTCTGTGTCTGTCCTAAGACGGGAGGGCCGGTAACCCGCTAACGAGTGCTCTTTCTCAAGAGAGGTCTCTTGGCAGTAGAACCACATCTTATTCCAATCCTTTGGGTGACTTAGCATTGGAGTGGCACGAAAGATGATGTCTCGGCAGCGTTGAATAGAGATGCCACCCAGCTCCAGACTCAGACCACCCTTCATTTCCATTTGGCGGTTTGCATAGAAGAACTCTTGAAAGAACCCCACAGACGGCTTAGTTTGCAGATAAGCCTCGTAGACAACTTGGAAGTTGCAGATGTTTGAGACGGAGTTGGGTGCCAAGTCTTGAGGATGCAGCTTGTAGAATTGAAGAACATCCCGGAAAAACTTAGAGACGGGCGGCGTGAACCCTCGCTCGATGTGATCAGTGAAGACCACTATCTCTCCTTTCTGGGGAGAAGGCCAGGTCTCTTTACCCGGAACCCGCCAATTAAGGACCTCTTTGGGAGGGAGAGTACCTGCTTCAACATAACCTGCTAAGTACTCCTCCGTAACGCAAGAACCAACCCAGTTGCATGAGTTGGACGCACGAGACATATTGGCGGTTTAAATACTGTGCAAGGTCAAAGGCGTGATGAGTCAAAGCGCAAGCAAATATTTATGACAGCTTAAAGGTTTAAGGGTTCTACGGATAATGTGGAAAGACTCGGTTGATGAGAGCCGGAGAAGCTTAGCGACTCAATAGAGGAAAGAAAGATTGAAAATCGGCGAAGTCCTAAAAAACAAATTCTGTAAACTACTACTATGGCTATGGATCTACAAAAGCAGAGAAAAAGGATTTTAATCGTGACCGAGCGATGAACAGCGGAAGGAAAGAACATTGAGCGGAGCCATCACGGTCCGTGCATTACGCGCGGCCGGCCTACGCGCGGTGGCGAGGCGAGAGCGTAATCTAAAGGCGCCAACGGCGTCGAGATATACTAGCGGTGGCGGTGGCGGAGCCCGGCGGCGGCGGAGCCCCCGGTGAAATCCTACTACGGTGGTGGGCGATCTAAGAAGAAGGAGAACTCACCGGAGATGTTGCGGCGGCAGCGGAAGGTTTCTGGTACGAATGAGGGTGATGCAGCGGCCCGGTCGGTGTAGATGCGAAGACGGCGCCAGACGACGAGGACGCTGGAACGGCGGCGATAGGAAGAAGAAGAAGAGGCACGAGCGGGAGGATGAAAAGCTCCGACCCGCATGGGTCGTATTTAAAAAGGGAATAAGGAAGGCGCGAAAATCCAAGCGACGACACCGTTTGACCAAGGCGAACGCCTGGATTCTCGGGATGATAGTTAAGGAAAGATTTGATGGTACGTCAGCAGATCTCATGAAGTCACACCGGGTCATTTCCGGGCGACTCGCCAAAATCAGAAGAGAAGGATGAAGTGAGCAAGCTCAATTCAACCTGGGGCCTAATGTTGGGGATATAACCCCACGATATGACCCGCCCTAGAGGCTCCGGGTCATGTTGCTGGCTCGTGAGCCGGCCCAAGGGTGAGCCATAAGACTGGTGGCCCAGGAAGATAGGCGGCTCAAGATGTGGGTCGTGTGACGGCCCAGACAGAGAAGACCCGGGCGTGTAAACCGTCTCAAAGACAGCTTGGACAAGAAGATAGAGAGAGACTCGGACATACAGTAAGATTCGGTTAGCAATTGTAATGACCCGACGGTCCTGACCTCTTATATAAAGGCAGACTTGGGGCGACTTAGAGGACAGGTTATCGAGAACTAGGTCAAGCTTCTAGCTCCTTGTAATCGATACACAAGCAATACAAACACAAGGAGGACGTAGGCTATTACCTCGACTTGAGGGGCCAAACCTGGGTAAATCCGTGTCTTTCGTCCCGATTAACCCGTTTGAGTCCACCCCGTTAGCGATGGCCTCAAATCCAAGTCCGTTCACCCGGACATCTGCCGTGATAAACCCACGACAGGTATCGCTTTCATACTTTTGGCAAAGAGCTATCTATGGCGACCTAAAGTCTACAAATTGTTGTGTCTCCGCTATCAGCGAAGGAGGGGTCGAGTATTATGGAAGAGTTGAAGCAATTTATGAACTTACATTCTTTGGTGAAAACCCACCAAACGTCGTAGTCTTCAAATGTTATTGGTTCCAGCCGAAGGAGACTAGAAGGACTCATGAACATATAGGGCTAGTCGAAATCAAACAAAGCACCCATTTAGATGTTCCAGATGTCTATATTACGGCTCAATAGGGGACCCAAGTTTTCTATCTATCGTGGGCCTGCCAAACGGATCCAAATCTGAAAGGTTGGGATGTCGTCTATGATGTGACGCCACATTTTAGACCACCTCCCCTCAATGAAGATGATTATGAACCTCACATTAACCCAGACACATATGAAGGAGAATTCTTCCAAGAAACACGTGTTTCCAAAAACCGTTTCAAGAACCGCTCTACTTCACCCTAGAACATTGAGGTAGACAGCGACAGTGAATCCGACTTCACCCCTGAGCCGGAACAAGAAGAGACGGAAGAAGAAGAGGTTACTGCTGCGGATGACCTGTCAATGCTTGACCGATTACATAAAGGAGGCCTTCCACATGTTGATGCATTTATTGATGATGCTGATGAGCACATCATTACTGATAGTGATGATGATTATGCATTTATTGATCCCGGAGCATATATAGACGATGAAGATTAATATTAGTAATGTCAGGTATTCAATTACTATTATGTGCATATATATTACTAATTAGTTCATGTTATTAGTTATTCAATTTTTATGTCGAACTAATTTCGTTCACTCTTTGCCATTGCAGGTGTTGACAGATGGTGGGCGCGGGTCGAGAGCGCTCTGAGCCTCCTTCCTTGGCGCGTGCTGGGAGGGGTGCTATTATTCCACCCGAGCAACTCCGGAGAGCGCTGGTACACTATATGCAGCACCGGCGGGCGCTTCTTCTTCGACCGGGAGAGGTCAGGGGAAGACGAAGAGAGGTGGTAGAGGTAGGAAGGCTGTTGTGCCTTCCTCCCCGCCACCCGAGCCGATTCTCCCGACCACAGGAGTTCTCTGTCTCAGGTGGACCCATTTGACTTGGACCCATCTGGGACTCCGGTCGCCGAGCCTTGGGCCGACGAGCCTCGGGTCACCGAGCCTTCATCCCAGGAGACTCTGGTCCCAGAGTCTTCGTCCCGGGAGACTCCGGTCCCAGAGTCTTCGTCCCACGTGACTCCGGAGGTAGTGGCCATGTTGATGGTGGCGAGGACAACTTGTCTGAGGACACCTATAGCGAGGGCAAGCTGGTTGAGGAGGGCAAGAAGGTCTACCAACATGGTTGTACAAAGCTTCCGCCCGTGCCGACGACCTGCGATTAGAGGTGGTTGATTGAGCGTAATGCGGAGAAGTAAGTGAATTTACTCCTTTTTAACCTTTTGCCTTCATGTTTCTTGAAATTAATATCTAATGTGTTGGCCTTGTCATACTGCAGGGGTTGGAAACCCGAGCGTGGTGTCCGCAGGCCCAACCGGGTCCTTGTTGTGCTTCTCCGGCACCACTTCCCGGGGAAGGTCCAGTTGCCCGGTGAGGGTGACGTGCCACAGGTAGCACTGCCCTGGGAGCTGTACATGGCTGCCCCGGCCCCACCGGAGGAGAGGGTCGATGGTGTCTTGTGCGAGATGGTGGCTGACATTGTGATCCGTCGGTTTTGGCTAATTTCTCCTTTACGGAAATAAAAATGAACAACACCTAGTGATTGTACTAATCAGTGTTGTCTTGTTTGATTGCAGACCTTCTACAGGTGTCTTGAGGAACACGAGGCGAAAGCGGTTATTGTTCTCGTAGCTGAGTGCAAGCGCCTACCTCAGAACTTACGGCACGAGGCTCGGGTGCAGGCTATTCGAGACTACTACGCCTCGACTAACATTAAGAGGGCCAATAAGAAGTTTCGCAAAAATTATCCGAGTAAGGAGAATTTAATGAAGGTAATTATCTATTCTTAAGGCCTTGTACTTAGTTTCCTTGATTTGATTCGTAGGCATAGCATTGAAATTTCTCTTGTCTAACTTAGGTGCCCCCGAGATGGTGTGCGGATAGGATGGACTTTGGGAGGCATTGGTGAATGAGTGGTGCTCTCCCAAATGGCTAGATGACCACAACAAGGCCAAGGATAAGCGTGCCCAAATGAAAGGTCTGCCACACCATCAAGAGAGCTCCAACCTGTTTGAGTACGGGGATCACTGGGTATGTGGTTTCCTTCATGATTCATGAAATTTCATTCTTCATGCTAGCTTGAACCCTTAACTAATATTTTGTTCCTCTCTTTTAGGCGCGAGAAAACAAGAAGGACGTGCCACCACTATTCGACCTCTATGCCATGGCCCATACTGCCTCGTACAACAAGGCCAAGGCATTCTCTAAGGATGATCTCGATCATCCAGAGAGCTTCAGCAACATCTCCTCCCACAACAAGCTCGTGAGGTATAGAGATGAGTGGAAGGCAAGGAAAGGGGAGGACTTCAACCCGATCCCGAGTCCTTTTGATCCAGAGCTCGTGATGATATCTGGTGGCGGGAGGCCCCATGGCTCGATAGCCATTGGGGATGGACTGATACGTTGTACTAGAACTCTCCCAAAGATCAAGAAGCGCCAGACCAGCTTTGATCGTAATATAAGGCCTAATCCACGGCCAATGGAGCTCGCCATCAAGGCTAGGGCCCAGGAGCTTCTGGTGGAGGCAAACATGCAGGCGGCACAAAGGGGGAGGCACATGGAGGAGAGGACGGCTAGGCTGTTGGAGGAGGATAGGAACCGGAACAACGCGCCTCACCGGTCCCTATATGAGCTCCTCGTGGTAAGTTTCTCCTGCATATTAGCCAAATCATGCATGTAATGTTCGTTTCATCACTAACTAATATGACTGACTCGTGAAAATAAAATGTGCAGACCGTGTGCCAGAACAATGGTCAGACCCTCCGTCGATGCCCCATATTGCTATACCACCCACGGTGAGTGTCATTTGAATGGTCATTAGTTACTAGTATTCACATTTGAGTTGAATCATGCTAAGGAGACATTGGAAATGATCTTTGGTGCAGCGTGCCTCCCGACAAGCATCGACCGATCCTTCTGCGTCTACCGCAACCCCGACCGGTCCTTCTCCGCCTCACCCTAGCGCAAATCCAACTGGTCCTTCACCTCCGTGATGATGGTAAGTTTTCCCAAGTGTTTTGCTTAACAAATGCATACTTAGCTTAAGAAATGACCAATTTAGCTCCAAAATGACTTATACTTAGCTTCTTTAGTTCATTTATGACATACTAAGCATACTTAGGTAAAAAATGGCATGATAACCTTGGTTTAGCTCCAAAATGACATAGACTTAGCTTATTTTCCTCCAAAATGACAAAATAACCTTACCTACCTCCAAAATGACCGATTATAACTAGGATAGCTCTAAAATGATGTACACTTGCCATTTTTTCTTCCAAAATGAGTAAATATGATTAGTTAGCTTTGAAATGCCATAACTACCTAGGTTAGCTCAAAAATGACCTATACTTAGCTTAGCTAGTTCATTTATGACATACTTAGCATACTTAGGTAAGAAATGGCTTGATAACCTTGGTTTAGCTCCAAAATGACATAGACTTAGCTTATTTTCCTCCAAAATGACAAAATAACCTTACCTACCTCCAAAATGACCGATTATAACTAGGATAGCTCAAAAATGACATAATTAGCTTACTTAGGTAAAAAATGACATAATAACCTTACTAACCTCCAAAATGACCTATTTACCTAGCTTAGCTCTAAAATGACCTACACTTAGCATTTTTACCTAGCTTAGCTAAAAATGACATTTTTACCTACCTTAGTTAGAAGAAGAAGATAAAGAAGAGGAGAGGAGAAAAAGAAAGAGAAGAAAAATTATTCTTTTTCTTCTTCTAGCTAGTCTTCTTCTTCTAATCTTCTTCTTCTTCTTATTCTTCTTCTAGCTAGTCTTCTTCTTCTAGTCTTCTTCTTATTCTTCTTCTTCTAACTTTCTTCTTTCCCAATTTGCGGATTTGCTTTCGATGAGGAAGCTTGCATTGATGGAGTCTCCTCTTCTTCTTATGCTTCCTTTTTGTTTTCATTTTGTAGGATGAACAATGTGAAACTTGCTACCTATATATGTATGGATGGATGAAACCATTGTATGCTTGTTGTGGGATATGTTGGCTAGCTATATATGTTGCATATGGACTTTTCATTTGGTATGTACATATATATATGTGTGTGTGTGTTGGATGATTATATCCATATGGTAGGGATCTGATTTGGTATGTATATGATTTCAAATGTGTATATATGTATATATGTGATGTTGTATGAAATTGAATGAATTTAAGAAAAACAAAAAAATAGAGACTCTACAAGCTTTGCCGTCAGCCAGCAAACGACAAAGCTGCCACGTGGCAGCTACCTGGGTAACCTGGGCTGGCACTAGGCTGGCCTATGTGGTTTCTTTGTCGTCTGCTCGCAGACGGCAAAGAAGTTTGCATCGTTGCCGTCTGCCAGCGGACGACAAAGAAACTACGTAGGTCGGCAAAGAAACAATTGCTTTGCCGTCCGCTGGCCGATGGCAAAGAACTTTGCATCTTTGCCATCTGCCAGCCGACAGCAAAGCACGCCGTTAACCCCTTAACGGCCGTAAGCTGCCATGTGTACCATCCATAGTCTTTGCCGTCTGCTAGTAGATGGCAAAGACCTAAGAATATTTGCCATCTGCCAGTAGACGGCAAAGCGCCTTTTACCGTAGCTTATTCAGCCGAACGGTTAGCCGTCTGCTGGCAGACGGCAAAGCCTTTGCCGTCCGCCATGCATGCCTTTGCCGTCTGCTATGGCTGACGGCAAAGTAGCTGATTCCTGTAGTGATCCTGAGGGGACGATGCTAGAGTTCGTCATCAAGTTGTGCGGTCCCCTTCGGGGCCATATGCGCCTCCCTCACCCTTTTTCCAGGGTGATGGAGGTTGACAAGCCGCTGTGGGCGCATGGTTCTTGCAACGGAGCCACGCGGGTGGATGTTGAGTACCCAAAGTGTCGCGCCATGCTCCTCAGGCGCGGTTGGAAAACCTTCGCCCGCGCCCACAACCTCCTGGATAGGCATGTTCTCCACTTCAAGATGGTGGAGGCCGACCTTCTCTCCGGCAAGATTTATGGGCGTGTGGGTGCCCGCCTTAGCTGTTGCGAGGAAAGATCGAGTGGTGCCGAAATTTCGTCCTCGAGCAATAGTGACGAGAAGGACAGTGTCGGTGAAGACGATGACGACGAGTCCAATCTCCAGCCAATCAAGTTGAAGTACGACGACCTGGGCTCTCACTGATCGTCGGCCGCACCATCACCGTTATCTCACGCCCCTCCCCCTCCCAGCGGGGCAACCTTCCCGGGGCTCCTTGTCTCGAGCGCTACCTCATCTTCCAACGGGATCTCCCGGTAGGCCCATGGTCTTCGGCTTCGTCTTCCCTTCCAGAAGTTCCGCCCTCCGTGCAGTGCTAGTCCTGGAGGGGTCAGGCTGGGCTTCTGTCAGGGGTCTCTTCCTATTCTTTTTCTTCTTGTAACCTGTCCCTAGGGGAGAAAGTCAAATCAAATTTATTTAGGAAGAGACGCCATCTCGTGTAAATTTCATTCCCTTGAATGAATGCATGTTATTCCTCTTGTCTGATTTCTCTCTGTATGGTACATGCCCTACACTTTATCGGAAAACTTGCCAATGTAGGCAGCCCTGCCGCGAGTGCTTTGAGGAACGGATCCTTAGCAGCCTGCTAGAGGTGCCATTGCCGGCAAGATACCTTGACATTTTCAGTGCAGCCACTTAAGTTGTGGAGCAGACTCGAAACAGAGTAAGGGCGCAACCAATCATGACAAGGTTCCTTCGCATGCAGGTTTCTAATACAAAAGTTGAAATCATCCAAGGAAAATAACTTTATAGTAAAAAATACTTAGACTTTTGCAACTTAGCTTTTCGTTGTTGTACTCCTTTCCACAAGATGTCAACTTTGAACATCACCTGTCGGTGTCCATACCATCCCCCTGGCAAACATGCACGTGAGGGAACCTTCTATCCTTTAAGAAAAAGAAAGAAGAGAAAATAGAGATACCGAACCTTGGCGGTTCATCAGTACTGGCTAGAAATAAGAAAAATACAACATCTCAGATGAACATGCATATAAGTAAACATGGAAATCGACTAGAGTTGTAGAACACTTGATCTTATTCAACTAAGCACAGGGTTTGCGCCTAGCTTTGTACAAAGGATTACATGCCTCGTCGGCAAGACTTGTACAAAAGATGGTTGCCAGGGGACCCGGCAACCGCCCCTTATGGATAGAACTTCCGAAGATGTTTGATATTCTAGGAGTTGCTTACTCGAACGCCATTTTCGGTCTCCAGGCGGACTACGCCAGGCCTGGTGACTCGTACTACCCGATACGGGCCTTTCCACTTTCGCATCAACTTGTTGGAATTCTTGGCCGACTGAACACGCCGAAGAACAAGGTCGCCTTCCTCAAGAATTCGGGCATGAACTTTGCAGCTATGGTAGCGGCGCAAAGCTTGCTAGTAGCATGCAGTTCGCACAGCAACCTGAAGACGGTCTTCCTCACAAAGCGTAACGTCATCTTGCTGCAACTGCTCTTGCTCAAGCTCATCATAAGGGAGCACTCGAGGTGACCCATATATGAGTTTCGTGGGGAGAACTACTTCCGTCCTGTATACTAGGGAGAAGGGTGTCTGGCTAATGGTTCAATTTGGTGTCATTCTGATTGACCAAAGAACTGTCGGCAGCTCATCAATCTAGCCTCTTCCGCACTTACGCAACTTGTCGAAAGTTCTTGTCTTAAGACCTCGCAACACTTCAGCATTTTCCCTTTCCTCTTAGCCATTCCTCCTCAGATGAGCAAGAGAAGCAAAACAGATCTTGCTGCCAAAGTCTTGGACATATTGCTTGAAGGTGCAGTTTGTGAACTGTGTGCCGTTGTCAGTGATGATCCTATTTGGTACCCCAAAAATGGCAAACCAGTCCTTTGAACAACTTGACGGTTGATTGTGTTGTCACCTTCCTCACTGCTTCCACTTCTGGCCACTTTCTGAATTTGTCAATCGCAATGTACAATTACTCAAAGACCCCGGTGTCGGTGTCAAAACCGGCGGATCTCGGGTAGGGTGTCCCAAACTATGAGACTAGGATCGACGGTAACAGGAGACGAAGGGGACACGAGTTTACCCAGGTTCGGGCCCTCCTATGGAGGGAATACCCTACGTCCTGCTTGATTGTATTGATGGTGTAAGAGATTACAGAGTTGATCTACCTCGAGATCGTATGTCTAACCCTAGATGAGTTATCCTTCTTCTATGCCCTAAAACCCTCCGGCTTATATAGATGTCAAGGAGGCCTAGGGTTTACACATGGTCGGTTACATGCCGAAGAGATAAACAAGCCTATTTACTACATCAGACATGGAGCGCAAGCCATGGTCCCCGAAGCTTCCATCCTGGTAACTGGGCCTTCAGGTCATCCGGTGTTCGGCGAGTGGCCCATACAGTCTGGTCCGTACATGACAGGTCGGCTATCCGAGGACCCCCTAATATAGGACTCCCTCAGTAGCCCCCGAACTTGCCTCCAACGCAAGAGTCTTCAACTCCAATTGCTTCATGAAAAAAGTCTTCGGCTTGCGAGGTAAGTTCCTTCCGCCAAACCATAGTTCGGCCTCCAATGACAAACAGTTTTTCGCATTACGGCATGTCTGAATTCTGTGAGATGATTTGGGCTTTTTTTGAAGGCCGAGCGTCGGGAAAAAGGTAATGTTTCCCGACGATTTTTCTGACGAAAGGTCACAGCCCATCACGACCGATAGGCCAATGCCAGGTACTCGATGCGCGGCTCAAGGCTGTTCCGCCCACACGATCTCTCCACACTGATTGTGTGCCATTTTATATGGGATGTAGTTAATTATACGCTCACAACGGCTCATGTGTCTCGGGGAGTGGAGAGAATCACGGCGCGGCAAGGGGAGCCTGAATCGACAGACCTCATAAAAGGAGAAAGAAAACACTAGCGGCCTCTCATGCTCTCCATTTGACATTTGCACCTCCTCACATGCTCTTCCACCCCCGCCTCCGAGATCAACAATGGCGGGCTCCAATTGCCAGTCTGAAGTTTCCACAGTTAGCAACCAAGCCTTCCTCGACCTCAAGAAGGCCGACTACCTCCCCACCGATATCACTCATCGCGAGGCGGAGAAAGGACAAGCAATCCACACCCCCAAGCCAGGAGAGCGGGTGGTCTTCATCCCCCACTTCATCAGGGGGTTAAGCTTTCCACTCCACCCCTTTGTCAGGGGCCTCATGTTCTTCTACAGCCTCGACTTCCATGACCTTCCGCCGAACTCCATCATGCAACTTTATGCCTTCATCCTCCTCTATGAGGCATTACTGCATGTCGAGCACACTTCGGGCTCGGGCTGCAGGTTTTCAATATCAAGCCGAAGTGTGTCGGTGGCAAGCACGCCGACTGCATGGCACCGTCGACTGGCCGGCGGGCACTCTCATTGACAACATCAGGGGGTGTCAGAAGGAGTGGTTCTACATCACAGAGCCACCAGAACAAGGTCTGCACCCCGCCGCTGCATTGAGATCCGGTCCCTCGACCCGGGTAGCTTCATGGCTCGAAAAGGGCCTCAAGTGGGGGTCAAGCAAGGAGGTGGCTGATCAGCAAAAGCGGATCCGTTACTTGATCGAGGACGGCACCAAGCTGGCCGATGTGGTTCAGGTGATGTTCTGAAGAGGCGTCCTCCCCTGCCAGCACAGAGACACCCCACAATGGGCTCGGAAACTCGACGATGATCCCATAGTCCGGAAATTCTTCCACACTACGCAGGAGAAGCTGTGGAAGGCGTTCTTCAAATTGATGAAGAGATGGCCAGCCGAGGGGGAGACAAGGGCCTTCACGCCGCCAAGATGGACTCGGAGGTACACCACATCCAAGCTTATTCGGTTTTATTACTTAGAAGGTCCATAACCCGTTGTCCAACATGTCAATGTACAAATGGCTAAAGAAAGTCACCAATATCTACAGTCCGGCTCCTTAGCCCAAAGACGAGAGGGCCGGGCTGTTGGCCAAGATGCTCGTGGAGAAGCCTTACAAGCCTCCCACGAAGAAGGAGAAGAAGAAGAAACCAGGTCAGGCTGGTATCCGCATCAGGGATCAGCCTAGTGCTGCTTCCGGAGACACACCCGCCTCCTCAAACCATGAGCAAGCCGAAGGGGAGGAAGAAGAAGAAGAGGAGGAGGAGGAGGTCGGAGCGAGGGTGGAGATGATCATCCCCCCCCCGACGCCCAGAAGAGGGTGGTTTCTTCGGACGCCCCGGCGCAGGCAGCCTCTCCTGCCCCGAAAAGGGTGCGGCAAGCGCGGACGGTCCTGTCCGACAGCAACTCGGACTTGAGCTCCCCGTTCGAAGATGCTGAGGCGGTTCCTCGAAGGAGCCTCAGGGTCAAGGCCCCTCCATCCAGGTTAGGATCTGAAGACCCTTCTTTCTGTCGCTAGTAGGCTTAGAGTTTGCTGACACGCAAGTCGTTGATCCAACAACCCTCCTCGGGTTATCCCCACAGAGGTTATATCGAATGGGGAGACCCCGCCAGCTGAGCTAGCGGAGAGCGGGGACACCTCGTACCCCCCCAATCCAGGCACTACAAAGGACGCCGTGGAGGTGACATCCCATCGTACACCAATGGAGGTAGACACGGGGGGGGGGGGGGGCGCAGAGGACACCCCCGTGGCCGAGGCTAACACCTCGGCCACCGAATAATAGGGGACGATCCCCTGCCCGGCCACCGAGGAGGCCGGACGGGCGGGCCATCAGTCCCCCCAAGAACGTCTCTAGAGCGCGTGGTGCCTCCGGAGGCATCGGTCCAAACCCGAGTGGGTGATCGGGAAATCCGATCATCCCCGGCACCACCGACCACTGAGTGGTCCGCGATGGGGGAGGCTCTATCAAGCGCCTCCATCCCCGAAGACCACCACACCCTTATGGGTGCGGTGTTACAAAGCATCTAGTCCGTTGACAATGGACTGGAGGAGGTCTTCAAAGGTCGACTTGCAGGCTTTCAAGTATGTTGCCCGTTATTTGTGTTAAGATAATATTTAGTCATATTGCATACATGGCAGCCCCTGAGCCCTAGGTGAGTTGAAAAAACTCGCCTAGGGGTCATATCTATAGTTCGGAAAGTAAGTGCCGATGTGATACATATATTTTATGTGTAGGCCTCATCATCGGTGGCAGTCAAAAATGCCGCCGAACAGGACGAGATAAATCGGAAGATCAAGCGCTCTGAGGATGAGGTGGAAGCCCTCAATAAAAGGTTCGACGAGGTTTAGGGTAAGTTTGAATCAAATCTTAGTATTCTTTCTTGAATTCTATCAATGCAGTCCTTATAGATAAGTCC
Organism: Hordeum marinum; assembly: GCA_022496015.1. NCBI lineage: Eukaryota > Viridiplantae > Streptophyta > Magnoliopsida > Poales > Poaceae > Hordeum > Hordeum marinum. The sequence continues at coordinate 456,684,666 of CM039676.1, read as the reverse complement.
TTGTCATGTTGCAACTTCGCTGAAAGAGATGGAAAATCTCAAGGCCGAGCTTCTGCGCGTCAAAGCTGAACTGGTCGTAGAGAAGGCGACGGCCAAGGAAGCGGCCACCGCACTCTCCGCCCTGTGAGCCACCAATGATAAACATTAGGCTCGTGTGGCAAAGATACAAGATGAGCTCCACGACTCCAGCAACAAGTGCGATGCCTTGGAGCAAAACAACAAGGTGCTCTCGGCCGAGCTGTCCACTAGGAAATTCGATCTTCATCAAGAGCGGGTGGATAGAAGATTCTTTGAGGAACAAGTTTGCCAAGCCAAGGAGATAGCCGATGGTAAGCCGTACTCCCTACAGTGCGTATTCAGGGATAGCAGATTCGAATTGCTGACCCGAGTATGGCGATCCTCAGGCGTGGCTACCGATCTCCAGAAGAGTGTGGTGGAAGCCAACCAGCTGCTCGCCTCACGTGGAGAGGAAGACCAAGCTCGGATGTTCTAGGCGCAGTTCGGAGCCCCCGAGCATTCTCCTCTGCTGGTGGAACAGCTCAAACAGCTGATGGAGCTACATCAGCTGGCGGAGCTGGCCATGAGGGACCTTTCTGTCCGCTTATGGCCCGGCGAGCCACTCCTCGGCAGCTACTTCGGTCTGGTGCAGCGCATGATTGAAGTTGCACCCCACCTCGACACCGTCAAGCGCTCCTCCTCCATTGAAGGAGTCCGGATGGCCCTTGCCAAGGTCAAGGTGCACTGGCCCGGGCTCAATCCGATGAAGGTTGCCAATGACCCGCTGCCACCTGGAAAGTCGCATCGACGCCCCGAATTGTACTTTGATGGAGTTATAGAGAGTTCATGGGTGATTGCGTCATAATGTTCGATCGGGTGAAAGATTTTTTGAATGAAATTGTAATGTGTCCGAAGACTTGCGATAACTTTTAATGATAATAGTATCCGCTCTTATATATTTTTTGCCTTCCTTTATAACTCCTGTGTGGTTTCTTAATACTGAAAGATGTGAGTCGTCGGCTTTAGCCCCCATGTAGATACTACATGGGGTGTCTATGCCAAAGCACTATGTTACTTAGCCGTATTAACAGAACCCAAAGGCGGTTTGAGTGCAGCAGACTAGGTACTCGGACTATTATGCTTTATTACTTTCACTTAACCAAAGGGGCGTGAAAAGGACTGTGGGAGGCGCACAATGAGCCACCGATGTAGTTGCGGTGTTCGGGTAAACTGGGGTCGAAGCCGACATCATATCATTTGCATAAAGGGCAAATTCCTCGCGTAATGTGGGATAGCCTCGTCTCGCGCATAGATCGTCTTGGTTTGAAGTGTAATACTTCTAACTTGAGTTCATAGATCGTCTCGCGCATACTATGACAGTTCGTTATCGGCTTTCTCCCCTGAGGCACTTGACCGGGTTATCCGGAAGCACAATCGCGGGGGTGCTCCATTGGCCCCTTTATCTGAACGAGCAGAACATAAAGGGGCAAGCACAGGAGCCGGGCAACTCAACTTAATGACCGAAGACATAGTTCAGAACTGATGCACATAGAGAGAACGCCAAGATGCCAAGAACACAATGGTTAAGGTAGTTTGAGTTTGAAGTCGAGCCCCCGGTCTAATAGCCGGTGACTTCAAGCCATACCGAACAGATTCACGAGAAGAGGGAGGGAAAAAATTGGTATGTGCCAAAAACAAAACAATTGAGGCATACTTGCGCCAAGCAACTTCATATTTCCTCAACCAACTCTTATAACTCGGATTGCGGAAGCAACTGTTTACACATATGTGAAAAAATATAAAATAGAAAGGTCTATAGGAGCAGTTGCACTAGGGGTCTTCAATTGTTGACTAAACGTCTTCGATATACCCTATTGCTTGGTAACTCCTGCCTTTGGATATACCTTGATGGGTGATAGTGTTCGGTGAATGGACCTTGCGAACTAGGTCTTGAAAAGTCCCTGATTATGTAGATGGGCTTTACACCGTGGGTAGGATCTTTTAGGAGCATCTGCGTGTGGTCTGAAGACGTGTTGATGGTTATAGTTCGGAGCAACTGAACACCCATCGGAAGTTCCCCACCGCCACCCATGGAATTTTAAGTGTGAAGTTGTGCCTCTTCAGCACGTGCTTTGTTGGTCCTGAGGTTGTGTGGTGGGGGGCGAGTCCGTATTGAGGGGAGGAAGGAGGGTCAGAGTTTTCGGTCTGAATCCGAACTTGCTTCCCAGCCTTTCGTGCCTTTATGGTGAATGCCGAAGCGTGCCGATTCTCTTTATAGCTAAATTCACCCGCCAGTGCTAGTGCATGTTCCTCTGTTCTAAGGGACCTCTGTGTATTGCCATTGACAGTAATGACCCCCTTAGGGCCCGGCATCTTGAGCTTGAGGTATGCGTAATGCGGGACTGCGTTGAACCAAGCAAACGCGGTTCGACTGAGAAGCACATGATAGCCGCTGAGGAAGGGCACAATGTTGAAGATCAAGTATTCGCTGCGGAAGTTATCGGTCAAACCGAACACGACTTCCAGGGTTACAGAGCCCGTGGATCGGGCCTCAACCCTTGGGATCACTCCCTTGAAGGTAGTGCTACTGGGCTTCACTACTAGGGAAAACACTAGTAGTAGCGCTCGAAATATGCATAGTAGTAGCGTTGGGTCCAGCGCTACTGCTATCGCGCTATAGCTAAGTTTTATCAGTAGCGCTAGCCTGGCAAGCGCTACTGCTATGTGTTGTTAAGAGTAGCGCTTTCCTGGAAAGCGCTACTGCTAACTATCTGTAGCGCTAGGACGAACGAAGCGTTGCTGCTAATCCAGCGCTGCTATTAGATGATTACCAGTGCTACTGCTAGTATTCTTGCTTTCGCATTTACACCCTCTATGTATTTGTGATGTATTTATACAGGATCTATACAGTAGTTTCATCAGATCATCATAATACATCATTGTCATATAAAAACTCCTCATCATCATCATTTTCGTCAATGAGACATCATATAACAAGTTGGTCACTAGTCATAATTACAATTCCTCCTCATCATCATCATCAACTCTAACACATTGTAGCACATAATAACACATTGTACCTAGGACCTAGTCCTCTCTCATAGTAATAGTAGAAAAACATAGTAATAACTTTGTAGTTAGCAATGTAGTTTAGTTTTAGAAGAATTTATGCAAAAGATGCACGGATGTCGTAATAGTAGAAAATATTACCATGCAATCTCCATGGATGTCACCTTAGTTCACCACGTGCACTAGTGGCACGTATTGAGCATAATGTGGAGGGGTTTGATAATAGCTATTGTAATTCTCAAGATGACTAAGAAATGCGGTAAGATGATCTTTCTCCTTATAAGTTAATTCTGCTTCATCACTGTAGTAGTAGGTTCTGTTTACCATCTTCCGTACATTTTGTGAAGAATGAAAATAAGCTGTCAATGAAAATTAGTTGTCAACTATTTTTAAATAAACAATATAAATTACTTAATAAATATGGTTGAGAAACTCACATAATGGTAGAACTGGAGGCGTGTGCACATTTGAATGAAATTTGGACTAGATTCAGGTCCATAGTCCAAATATTTTTTATAGATAAATTGCTAATCTTTTTTCCTAAATGCTAAAAAATGCCTACTGCCCTAAACAAATCTAGGGTTCATATGAACACCTAGGGTTCATATGAACATCATCACAGCAGAGAGAGAGAGGAGGGCAGGGGAGAGGAGAGGGAGAGCCTTACGGTTGGCGGCGAGGGCAGGCTTAGGCTTGGGCGGCGGTGGTCCTAGGCGGGCTCGGGCAGCGGCCGTGAGGTCGAGGGCGGCTGTGGTGAGGTCGAGGGCGGCCTCGGGCGGCGGCGGTGAGATCGGGCAAGGCGATTGACGGCGGCGATAGAGGAGTTGGGGGAGAGGGGTTAAAGGACTTAGCAAAAAATTGAGCCCGCGCGGGGTTAAGTAGAAATAGCAGTAGCGCTTGTGAGGAAAACGCGCTACTACTATTTTCTTAGTAGTAGCGCTTCCTTCCACCCAGCGCTATTACTATAAATAGTGTCAGCGGGGTCGTCCGGGCCACCTTATCAGTAGTGCAGGAATACAGTGCTACTAGTAATTAGCAGCAGCAGTTTGATTTTTCTAGCGCTACTAGTACGCTCCTATCTATAAGGTATTCCCTAGTAGTGCTTGATCCTTGACGGATCTATACCCATCTTCTTCTCCGTGTCTAAGTAAATCAGATTGAGTCTACTTCCTCCGTCCATTAGGACTTTGGTGAGGTGATACCCATCTATAATGGGGTCTAGGACGAGGGCAGCCGAGCCCCCATGATGGATACTGGTCGGATGGTCGTGCCGGTCGAAGGTGATCGGGTAAGCCGACCATGGGTTATATTTTGGACTATGAGCTCCACGGTGTAGACCTCCCGCAGGGCCCGCTTTCTCTCTTTCTAGGTATGTGGGTGGCGTATATCATGGTCACCATTTTCACTTCAGGAGGGAATTTCTTCTAACCGCCACCCATTGGGCTCCGAGGTTCGCCTTCGTCCTCGCTGTGCGGACTCTTGCCCTGGTCTTCGAGTTGTATCTTGCCGGACTGTTTGAACACCCAGTAGTTGCGGTGTGTGTGATTGGCTAGCTTTTCTGGAGTCCCATGAATTTGGAAAGCCATGTCCATGATCTTCTCCAGCTTAGTGGGTCCGCCACGATTGCCTTTAGGGGGCTTCTTCCGCCGTCCGGGTTGGGAGTTGCGGAATCCGGCATTGACCGCCATGTCATTAGCATCGTTACCATGATGCCAACGCTTGTTCTTATTACATTTAGGCTTTGAGTTGCTGTCCTGGTCTTCAGGTGCCGCTGAATCCTCAGAATTGTGGTTGCGTCTAGCCAGCCAATTATCTTCGCCCGCACAAAAGCGGGTCGTGAGGGATTTAAAGGCGGACATAGTCCAAGATTTATCCTAACCTAGCTGGCGGGCAAGCCATTCATCCCGAATATTGTGCCGGAAAGAGGCAATAGCCTCGGCATCTGGATAGTCGATGATTTGGTTCTTCTTAGTCAAGAACCAATTCCACAATTTTCGGGCGGATCGCCGGGCTTCTAGACGATGTTGCTGAGGTCAGAAGAGTCCGGCGGGCGGACATAGGTCCCCTGGAAGTTAGAGCAAAACGTGTCCTCCAGGTCTTCCCAGCATCCTATGGAGTTTTCGGGGAGGTTGTTTAACCAGTGTCGAGCTGGCCCCTTAAGCTTGAGAGGTAGGTATTTAATGGCGTGGAGATCATCTCCACGTGCCATGTGGATATGGAGGAGGAAGTCCTCAATCCATACGGTTGGGTCAGTGGTCCCGTCATATTGTTCTATATTGACGGGTTGAACCCTTCGGGGAACTGATGCCACATTACCTCATCCGTGAAGCACAATGGGTGAGCAGCACCCCTGACCCAAGCTATGTCTCGCCTGTAGTCGACATCTGTATGGAGCCGGCTGTGCTTCCGGGATCTGTGGTTTTGGTCGAACCATGGTCTATACTCTCCCCGTCTACCCGATGAGTAATCCATCGATCCATAGATGGATCTAGTATGGCCTGCTCTATGATCTAAGTCATCACGCAGGTCGAACCTGTCAGTGGGTTCGGATGGCTCCTTAACCCATCTTCGGGACATCTCCGGTATGTGATCGGCGTCATTGGCCGCTTTGTCATGCCCATGAGGAGGGCGGTCCGGCTGGTCATATGGGGTATGATGCGGAGATGGAATGTCAGTGACCTCATCGTCAAATTGTGGCAGCAGCCTTCTCCGAGGGTAGCTTTTGGGCTGGTATGACAGACTAGTGCCATATATCTCCTCGGCTGAGAGGACTTTCGTCAATCGATCAGTAAGGTCGGCCTGTTCAGCCTTTAGTTTCCGCTCTTTGGCCTTCAGGCTGCGAGCCGTTGCGATGAGCTGCTGCCTGATTTCTTCCTGATCTTCGAGGTTATCAAGGATGTATAAGTCATCGGCTTCCGATATGTCTTCCTCCTCGATGAGGGAAAGGTGATCGTCGCCACCGAGGTCATTGGCGGTATCGGGTTCGTCCTGATCCTCGGGCTCATCCGGACCCTCAAACGGGTTCTCGGGGAGGTTGGGATTGGCCTGATCGATGGGGGCATTATTTGTTGAAAATATGCCCTAGAGGCAATAATAAATTAGTTATTATCATATTTCCTTGTTCATGATAATCGTTTATTGTCCATGCTATAATTGTGTTGATCGGAAACTCAGATACATGTGTGGATACATAGACAACACCATGTCCCTAGTATGCCTCTAATAGACTAGCTCGTTGATCAAATATGGCTATGGTTTCCTAGTCATGGACATGAGATGTCATTTGGTAACGGGATCACATCATTAGGAGAATGATGTGGTGAACAAGACCCAAAATACAAATGTAGCATATGATCGTGTCAGTTTATTGCTACTGTTTTCTGCATGTCAAGTATATGTTCCTATGACCATGAGATCATGCAACTCACAGACATCGGAGGAGTACCTTGTGTGTATCAAACGTCGCAACGTAACTGGGTGACTATAAAGGTGCTCTACAGGTATATCCGAGGGTGTCTGTTGGGTTGGCATGGATCAAGACTGGGATTTGTTACTCCGTGTGACGGAAAGGTATCTCAGGGCCCACTCGGTAATACAACATCACAATAAGCCTTGCAAGCAATGTGACTAAGTGTTAGTCACGGGATCTTGTATTACAGAACGAGTAAAGAGACTTGCCGGTAACGAGGTTGAACTAGGTATGGAGATACCGACGATCGAATCTCGGGCAAGTAACATACCGAAGAACAAAGGGAACATCATACAAATTAACTGAATCCTTGACATAGATGTTCGAACCAATATGGGCATCACGGTCCCGCTATTGGTTATTGACCGTAGAGGTGTCTCGGTCATGTCTACATAGTTCTCGAACCCGTAGGGTCTGCACACTTAAGGTTTGGTGACGTTTCAGTAGTATAGAGTTATGTATGGTGGTGACCGAAGGTTGTTCAGAGTACCGAATGAGATCCCAGATGTCACGAGGAGCTCCAGAATGGTCCGGAGCTCCAGAATAGGAAGTCCTATTTTGGTCGCCGGAAAAGTTTTGGGCTCATTGGTAGTGTAACGGGAGTGCCAGTAGTGTACCGGGAGACCATCGGGAGGGGTATTTCGACCCAAGAGGCTACATGGGCTGTGGGAGGGTGAATACCATCCCTTAGTGGGCTGGTGGAAGTCCACACAAGGCCCATGCGGCTGGGAGAGAAAACCCAAAGAGATAAGGTGGAAAAAGGCAAAATAGGGAGGAATCGTAGGCCTATTAGGATTGGACGAGGATTCCTCCTCTCCCACTTGGTTCGGCCGAACCAAGGGCTGTCCGCTTGAGTGCCAGGCCTCATCCTCTCTTCCTCCTATATATACTGGAGGTTTTAGGGTTTTTGGCACCAGATTTTCAGCCACGTGCTACCCATTCCTCTAGTGCATAGTTTCTCCTCTAGATCGGATTTCTACAGTGCTTAGGCGAAGCCCTATCGGAATAGCTCCACCACCATCACCGGAGCGCCGTCACGCTGCCGGAGAAATCTTCTTCCTCTCTGCTCCCTCTTGCTGGATCAAGACGGCGGAGATCGTCATCAAGCTGTATGTGTGCAGAACGCGGAAGTGTCGTTCATTCGGCGCTAGATCGGAAGGACCGTGATCAAGATCGCGAGACAGATCGTGATGAGATTGCGGGACGGATCGTGATGAGTTCGCGGGACGGATCATGATTGGATCGCGGGATGGATCATGATGAGATCATGGGATGCTCTGCGATTTGGATCGCGAAGACGTTCGACTACACCAACCGCGTTTCTTAACGCTTCCCGCTTAGCGATCTACAAGGGTATGTAGATCCACTCTCCCTCTCGTAGATGCTCATCACCATGGATAGATCTTGCGTGTGCGTAGGAAATTTTTTGTTTCCCATGCAACGTTCCCCAACATTATCTTCCCCATTGCTGATAATGGCCCTCCTTCCCTTTTTTCTCTTGGGCCGCTTATGCGATTTCCGGCGCCTGGATGGTGGGTCACCCGATCTGTTGCCCTCATTGTGAGGCGTACTGTCGTTGTTAGGGGCGGGAGTATCCACCATATAGACGTCATATCTGGAAGTGGTGGCCCAACTCCTGGTATTAACGGGGGTGGGAGCATGATCCTCTTCATCCATGTATTCTGCCTCATCAAATGATAGTCTAGCACGTTGGTTAAGTCTTCGACGGTAGCTATTAAGTGGATGGTGGGTGAGTTGAAAAATCCATCCCTGTCCAGACTATAGTCGGGCAAGGCATAGGTCGGGGCTGGATCGCCGGTGATCCATATTGACGAGAATCGTTCCAAGGCTTCGTCAACCGCTGAGGGTCCGTCCAAATCCAGCTGCTCAGGACTCACGGAGTTAACCCCCATGAGGCATGCCCGTGGGAAGTGTTCGGCAAGAACACATGTCCGGTCACATGACTTAATGGCCGGACCGGGGTGAGAGATCAGATTGCCACCATGGGATACCCCACGGGCGTGTCCGAAGGAAGGGCTCAAGGTTAAGGCCTCTGAGCCCTTGGGGGTCACAGGCGAAGCCATGAGCCCCAGAAGTGATAGATCGCCCTGAGAGTCGATGGAGAACTCTAAGTTTCCGAACCTGACCTCTTGATCAGGGGCGAAGCTCTCAACACGGCCTAGATGGCCAGTGGAATCCGCATGTAGCATGACGCTGCCGAAGGCAGAGATCTTCCCGGGAACAAAGATGTCCGTGTTCTGAACTTCTTCGCCGATGAAGAGACGAGGCATCGATTCCATATTGTTCACAGAGGAACTCTCAATGAAAGCACCAATGTCGGTGACAAAACCGGCGGATCTCGGGTAGGGGGTCCCAAACTGTGAGACTAGGATCAATGGTAAAAGGAGACGAAGGGTACACGAGTTTACCCAGGTTCGGGCCCTCCAATAGAGGTAATACCCTACGTCCTTCTTGATTGTATTGATGGTGTAAGAGGTTACAGAGTTGATCTACCTCAAGATCGTATTTCTAACCCTAGATGAGTTGTCCTTTTTCTATACCCTAAAACCCTCCAGCTTATATAGATGCAGAGGAGGCCTAGGGTTTACACATGGTCAGTTACATGCTGAAGAGATAAACATGCCTATTTATGACATCAGACGTGGAGCGCAAGCCATGGTCCTCGAAGCTTCCATCCTGGTAACTGGGCCTTCAGGTCATGTGGTGTTTGGCGAGTGTCCCATACAGTCTGGCCCGTACACGACAGGTCGGCTATTCGAGGACCGCCTAATACAGGACTCCCTCACCCGTTAGTATGGGGGAAAAGGGCCCAAGATGTCGAGCCCCCAAACCGAAAATGGAGAGGAAAGAGGGATTTTCTAAAGAGCCTGAGCTTGTTGATGTAGTTTCTTTGCATGGAACTGGCACACTTCACACTTGGTTACTAGTGCAGTTGCATCCTGGAGAGGAGTGGGCCAAAAGAAACCTTGCGGGAATGCCTTACCAAAAAGAGCCCTTGATCCTATGTGGGAGCCACATATGCCTCCATGTATCTCTCCCAATAGCTCCAGTCCATCCTCCCGAGGAATGCACTTCAATTTCACACTGTTCAGTCTCTTTACGTATAGGAAATTGTCCACAAACTTGTACATATTATACTCACGGGCTACTTTCTCCGCTTCTTCCTGTACTTCGGGGAGTTCTCCTGTTTGAAGGAATTGAACAATGTGCTATGCCCATGCTGGAGCCTAGGGTTCGACAGCAAGGACTAAAGGTATGTCTTCTGCCGTGGGAGCATTTGTCTCTACGGCAAGGGCTCGAGGCCCTGCCGGAGCCTATTTCCCTTGACAAGCTTGGCGTTGTTCCCGACAACTTCCTTGTCGGCAGCTTCTGGGAGATCTGCGGGAAAGTACTGGCCGAAATTCAACTTCCTTCTCTTATTTTGCCTTGCTGATGGTGCTACGGATGGCTGAGTCAATTGGAGCACAAAAGTCCCTGGTTCCATAGGTAACTTGAGGGCAGCACGCTTTGACGGGTCGTCGGCAATGCTGTTCTCTACTCATGAAACTTCCTCACTTCATCTACGTAAGCTTGCATCAACGGGCTTTGATAATCTTTGTTTACTTGCGTGATGACAAGTTGTGAATCACCTCTGACGATGAGCTTTTGAATTCTAAGGTCTGCCGCGATTCTGAGACCGGCAAGCAGCCCTTCATATTCTGCACTGTTGTTTGTCAAATTCTCCTGGGTACAGTGCATCTGAATTACATATTTGAGGTGCTCTCTGGTGGGTGTGACAAGCAGCACGCCAGCACTGGCGCCTTGCAGGGAGAAAGCCCCATCAAAATACATAACCCATTCTTGATTCGTCTCCTTGCCGGGGAGAGTTGTTTCTTGGATCTCTTCGTCTGGCGTTGGGGTCCATTCTGCAATGAACTCTGCCAATGCTCTGCTCTAAATAGTTGAAGTACTTTCAAATCCGAGACCAAAGCTTGACAATTCCAAAGCCCACTCCACAATCCTACTGGTCGCATCTTGATTTCGTAAAATCCGTTGCAATGGAAAGCGAGTGACGACGGTGATCTCATGTGCTTGGAAATAATGACACAACTTCCTCGAGGCCATAAGGAGGCTGAAGAGCAACTTTTGCATGCCCGAGTATCTTGATCTAGCCCCCTGCAAAAGGGAACTAACAAAATGAACTGGATGCTACACCATCTTCTTCCTCTGCATTACTTCATTTATCTGTGCAGATCCTGCCCTGTTGGCACCAGACTCTGTCGGGGAAGATCCTGGCTCATCGCTTGGCAGTCCTGCCTTTGTTGTTGTTTCTTCGTCGACTTCTCTCTGCGCCACTAACGCGACACTAACCACTTGATTTGTTGCCGCTAGGTATATCAACAACGGCTCTTGTGGTTTAGGTGCAACTAGTATTGGCGGGCAGGAGAGATACCTCTTCAAATCCTGCAGTGTTGCCTCCAGTTCTGGAGTCCACTACATTGGACCTGCGTTTTTCCAGATTTTGAAAAAGGGTAGGCCTCACTCAGCAGATCAAGAGATGAACCTACTCACAGCCGCAAAGCAGCCGGCAAGACGACGCACATCTTTGACGCGTCTTGGTGCTTCAATCTGCTCAATTGCCTTGATCTTGTTGGGATTGTCCTCGATCCCGCACTGGGACACAAAGAATCCAAGAAGCTTGTTGGATGGAACGCCAAACACACACTTCTCAGGATTGAGCTTCAAATTGATCTTGCACGGATTTGCAAATGTCTCTTCTAGATCTTGTACGAGCGTTGCTTTGTCCTTGGTTTTAACCACTATGTCGTCCATATAAGCTTCCATATTTCTATGTAGTCGGGGCTCAAAACCGATCTGGAGTGCTCTTGCAAATGTTGAACCAACACTTTTCAACCCGAAAGGCATACCTATGAAGCAATACGTACCACAGGGGTGATAAATGTGGTCTTCTCTTCGTATTCCTTAGCCATGAAGATCTGATGATATCCTGAATAAGCGTCAAGAAATGTCAGCAAATTGCAGCCGGCAGTGGAGTCCACAATTTGGTCGATACGAGGAAAGGGAAAGGATCTTTTGGACAGGCTTTATTGAGATTTGTATAGTCAATACACACCCTCCATTTTCCATTCGCCTTGCGCACTACAACTGGATTGGCCAACCATGTTGGATGGAGCACTCCTTTTGACCAAACACGTCGCTTCCAACTTCCTAGTTTGCTTGGCAATAAATTCTTTCTGCTCCAAGGCTTGCTTCCTAACTTTCTGCTTGACGGGCCGTGCATGAGGACAGACAACAAGATGGTTCTCAATTACCTCCCTGGGAACATCAGGGATATCAGATGGTTGTCATGCAAACACATCGACATTCGCCCGAAAGAAGGCAATGAGCGTGCTTTCCTATTTGTCGTCGAGGGTGGAACTTATGGTGAGAGTTCCTCCCATACCATCGTCCTTGATGGGCACCTTCTTAGTTTCTGGTGGAGCTGCCTTGGATTTCTTGCTCTTGTCGGTGGAGCTCTCTGGCACATCCTCAATAGGAGCGCAGCACTCCAAGGAGGTGCGATTGTTGGAGTGTGTACCAGAGGTCTTGCCGGTCTTCTTCCCCCCGGGAGCTTCAGCGGCAGGAGCAAGTGCCTTGGCGGCAGGTGCTGCAACTGCCTCCCAATAAAGTTGGTTGGCGCAGATAAGCGCATCCTTCTTGTCGGAGTTGATGGTGATGACACTCATCGGCCCGGGCATCTTCAATGCATTATAAGCATAGTGTGATGTCGCCATGAACTTGGCCAGCGCTGGACAGCCAAGGATCCCATTATATGGCAATGGAATCTTGGCGACGTCAAAAACAGTCTTCTCTGTCCTGAAGTTCAGGTCACTACCAAATGTTACCAGTAGTGTGATCTTGCCCTTCGGCTGGCTCCTCCCTGAATTGATCCCCTGAAATGTGCCCGTTTTCTCGAGATCTTCATCAGAAATTTTCAACCTTTTGATAACATAAGGTGAGATCAAGTTCAATCCGGACCCACCATCAACTAACATTTTCGTCACCTTGAGGCTGCGAATTGTTGGCGAAACCGACAATGGCAGACACCCGACCGCAGTTGTGTGATCAGCGTGATCCTCGGCGTAAAAAATAATAGGCGTGTTTGACCATTTCAATGGTTTCCGAGCATCGATAGATGGCTCTGTCGCATTTATCTCGCGCGCCCACTGTTTAAGTTGGCGATGAGAAGAATGCAACGAGGCACCCACGTCAATGCACATGATCTCCATACCTTTTTGAAATTCATGCTCGTTGGACTCGTCGTCCTCCTCGTTGCCATCGTCATCCCCCTCTTCCTTGTCGCGGCCTCGAGCGGGCCTCTCCTTCTATTGCTTGGCCTTGCCGCGGTGACCTTCTTGGCCATCGTGTTTCTTGCCGGACTCCTCTGCACCATCTTGGGCCTTCTCCTTATCTCGCCTCACATACTCAGCTATCTGCCTCTCGACAAGCTGCTCAACTTGCCGGCAGTTTTGGAGATCGTGGTCCTTGGTGCGATGGATCTTGTAGTATTGCTTGTTGGAGCCCTCCGGCTTGTCGGAAACCGCCAAGGCCTGATAGGAGATGCATCCGGTAACCTCCTTGTCGGGGCCGTCAACCTTAGTCTGGAAACGCGCTCATAATAGCAGCAAGATGAACATCTGGAATGTTGTGATGTATATGGCTGAATCTCTGAATGTACTTGTGCAAGGTTTTGCCTTCTTTCTGGGGAATGAGATGCAAATTACTTTCCTAGCCAGGAGCTTGGTGGCCTCTGGTAAAGGTGCCAACAAACTCATCACACAGACCTGCCTATGAAGAAATGGAATTCTCCAGCAGATGCATCAACCACGACCTGACGTTGGGCTTGAGTACCAATGGGAAGTAGTTGGTGAGTATCTTGTCATCGCAATACCCGTTAGCCTGCACCGCAATGGTGTAGATGCTTAAGAACTCCGACGGGTGAGTCTTGTCATCGTATTTCCACCGGACTTCCGGTTTGAACGTTCGGGAATTAGGCCACTGGAGTCGTCGCAGCTCACGGGTAAAACTGGACAACCCACCTCATAAGGTAGGTCAACAGGATACCCTGGCGTAGTCTTGTCTACAGTGGTTCCTGAGCACCTATCGGATTGATGGCATGCTTCCCGCCGCTGCTCGATGGTAGTCTGAGCGTCTTCTTTGCTTCGCTCCCGAAGAACTTGACGTTGATCGCGGTGAGTTTGTGGATCAAACGATGATGTTGAATCGTCACCACAGGCGTCGATCTGTCGAGTTGGCGACTATTGTTGCAGCCGCGGAGGAGAGTGCGCCGTGGCTGTCCCACCTCCAGCCTTTTCGCCATCGGTGCGTGCTGACTCGATGGACTACCGCCACGAAGGCTCCACCCGCTGCGGCCCATCTCTATCAGCGAAGCTAATGAGGCTCTGGATAGTAGCTCTCCACTCTTCAAGCTTCTCTACAGTAGGAGAAAAATTCAGGAGCAGCTTGGCTCGCGCCAACGCTTCTGCCAATGTAGCCGACGGAGAAAGGTGTGAAGAATGTGAGGTGCTTTGACTCCTAACCGTGTTAGAAGGAGCTCCATTACGGTCCCGCGACCGTGCACCACTTCCACCAGCATTTTGGTGTGCATGCTGGTCCCCGTATCTCGGGAGTGATGCTCAGGAGTCTTTCCATGGGGGCGCTTAGAACCACCAACATCACGGCGCTGTTCATCGCGCGCGCCCTGAGAAGGCCGTGGCACATGCGTTGGCGTGGGTGTCTTAGAAGGCACCGTTCCGTCCCTAGAATTCACTATGCCACCCGTAGCAGCACAGCTCCGTCCCGAGATCTAGCGGCGCGTGGGTTGCCTTCGCCGCTATGGACGTCACCGCTCTCTTGGCCTTGATCACTAGAGCATCGTGGAAGCTCAAGATCTTCACCTCCTCCGCCTGCATCCACACCATCGCCCGTGCGAGTGGCTACAGGCACACCGGACGTGGATGGATCGACCGTCGTAAATCCCTTCATCTTGGGGGCCATGGCGATGAAGATGATGAAGAAACTGGCGCGCTGATCGCTAGATCAGGTTCATGCAACCAATCCCCCTACCTGGTGCACCAAAGATGTCGGGAACGACACCTATGGGATCGTGTGGATCCCTTTACGATTCGGCGGGGAGAAGGTGTGCACAAAGAGCAGATCTAACGAGCAACGCGAGGGATATTACCCAGGTTCGGGCCGCTGAGAAGCGTCAAACCCTACTCTTGCTTTAGTGTATTATGAGTTTTGTGTTCTGGCCAGGAGCGCTATGTGGTGAACAGTACACAGCTGCTACGCATGCATCTGAGCCAGAAGGTCCTCCCCGTAGATACGCCTTGGGCCTCCTTTTATATGTCTAAGGGGTCTCCAACAGTGGCGCACAGTACATACACGGGGTGTACAGTTGCTACAGTGTTATCATACCTAATACTGATGGCATAGGACAAGCGCATTAAATGCTCTATTTAGGTGCCCCTAGCTTTCTTGGGGACGGAAAAAGAGGTTGTCCCATCAGCACCGCTTAACCCCATCATCAATAATGCCTTGACATGTACTCAGGATGATAAGGCCTGTCTGACAGGCTGGTCACTACGCTCGAGCGGTGACAGGCTGGCGAGGTTTTGCCGGGTGTGAGTCCTGCCAAGGCTCTGTGAGCCATCCCGGAAAGATCTTGCCGGGGTCCCAGCTCTTGTTCTTCGGTCTTCTAATTATTGACTTGATGCCTTCTTGACATTCCTGCACTTGCATTCAGCTGTCCTCCGGCAGGCCTTGCCGCTGGTGTGGCTACAACCGTCCGTGCACAAGTATGGGGTACTAAAAGACCCAAACTTTAGTACACCGACAAATTTATATTTGTTTAGTGAGAGGGGTGTGTTCTAGTGAGTTCAACCTGACGGATTTCTATATCCCAATGACAAAGTAGGGGACAAGATACGTCTTTGTGTTGTTGTCACTAAGGATAAATCGATGGGGATAATTCATATTGATTGGATTCTCTTTGTTTACATCATGTCATTGTTCTCCAAGTATTACTCTGTTTTACTGGACAGCAATCAATAGGTGGAACAATAGTGATAGGTGCAGGCAGGAGTCGACCTATTTGATGATGGACATGATGTCTATATATACATGATCATTGTCGTGAATAAAGATTGCATAACTATGTGCTTTTCTATCAACTGTCCAATAGTAATTTGTTTACCCACCGTATGCTTACTACATGAGAGATGCCACTAGCGAACACTATGGCCCCTAGGTCTATTCATCCATATATTTACAAAAGCTTTCAATACCTTGCTGCAATTTATTTCCCTCTATTTTTATTTTGCAATTTACATTATTCAACTTTCATCAACATATCTCACTAGCTTGCAAATGACGAGTCCAAGGGGATTGACAACCCTCTTGCTCGCGTTGGGTGTAAGTGTTTGCTCTTTTGTGTGCAGTCGCTGAAGATGAGGGTTGAGTGTTACTCCTATTGGTTCGATACAAACCTTGATTCTCTATAGAGGGAAATACTTATCTATACCATGCTGCATCACCCGTTCCTCTTCATGGAAAACCCAATGCAGATCACAAGTATCAGATAGTAGCAATTTCCCCTCAAGTGAATGATCTAAGGTTTATCAATCCATGGGAGGTGTAGGATGGTCTCTCTCAAACAACCCTGCAATCAAATACAAGAAATCTCTTGTGTCCCCAACACACCCAATACAATGGTAAATTATATAGGTGCACTAGTTCGGCGAAGAGATGGTGATACAAGCACAATATGGATGGTAGACATAGGTTTTTTTAATCTGAAAAATATAAAAATAGTGTGGCAATAAGTAGTAAACAACGAGCAAAACAGTATAACAATGCTTGGAAATATGGCCTAAGGTTCATACTTTCACAAGTGCAATCTCTCAACAATGCTAAAATAATAGAATCATATCATCATCCCTCAAAGTGCGACAAACAGTCACTCCAAAGTTCATATCTAGCGGTGAACATAAGATGAAATTGTTGTAGGTAGTAGAACCACCTCAAAGTCATTCTTTCCAATCAATATTTTGAGCTATTTCTATAAGCGTCACAACAGCCCTAGAGTTCGTACTAGAATAACACCATATGATACGCATCAATCAACTCTAATGTCACCTAGATACTCCAATGTCACCACAAGTATTCATTAGTCAACTATATGATATGCATAAAACAATTTTAGATTCATCATATTCAATCCATGCAAAATTACTTAAAAGAGTACCCCAAGATTTCTATCGGAGAAAGTAGGACAAGAACATCTATCAACCCATATGCATAGATTACCCCATTGTCACCACTGGAATCTGCAAGTTGAGGACCAAAACATATCTCAAGTGAATCAATAGAACACCTAATTGTCACCACGGGTATCCACATGCAAGACATACATAAAGTGATCTCAAATCCAATATTCAATCCGACATAAAAAATCTCAAAGGGAAAGATTCAATTCATCACATCAAGATAGCAAGGGAAGAACACCATATGATCCAACTATATTAATAAAGCTCATGATACATCAAGATTGTGATATCTCAAGAACATGAGAGAGTGAGATCAATCACATAGCTACTAGTACATACCCTCAACCCCGAGGGTGAACTACTCCCTCCTCATCATGGAAACTGTTGGGATGATGAAGATGGCCTCCGGTGCTGATCGCTCCCTCCGACAGGGTGTCGGAATAGGGATCTATATGATTTTTCTTCGGTACAGAGGCTTGCAGCAAAGGAGCAAAAGTTGTTTATTTCTGAGGGTTTGTATATATATAAGATTTTTCGGCATTGGAATGACGATAACCAGAGCCATGAGGGGCCCACACGCTATCAGGGTGTACCCAGGGAGGTGGGCATGCCGTGTTGGCTTGTGGCCAGCAGGTGCCCCCTCCGGTGGTTCTTCGCTCCGATATTTCTCATATTGTTTGGGAAAAAACCGTCAAAAAGTTTTGGGCGATACAGAGAACTTTTATTTTCTGCATAAAAACAACACCACATTAATTTTGTTAAAAAAATCATCAGTCCGAGTTAGTTCTAACTAAATCATATAAAATGCATCAAAACCATATACAAGTAGGGAAATACTTACATTCAGCCGGCACATCACTCGCGCGTGATCCATCACCTCCTCTGTGCAACGCATTTCGTTGCATCTTTCTTCCTATAACATCGAATGTATTGCAAAATTGCTCTTCGCAACAACACCCATGTTGCAAAAAATGAAGAAAAACTGCAAATATTTTCTGCAACATTGTGTGTGTTTTATTTTTGAAACAACATGCATGTTGCAAAAAAAATCGTAACACAGTCTATGTTGCAAAAAAAATTCCTCTACACAATCTTTGTTGCTTATATTTCTTGCAACACAATCTCTATTATAAATGTTTTTGCAACAAAGTCCTTGTTACAAAGTAGGAAAATATGCATCCCAGTGGATCCGACGGCTCGCGAGGCGATGGATCTTTTAAAAAGATCCGCCGACCGACGCGTAGCAGTCCCCATAAAAGTATTGTAAACATACGTAAATATGGCATGAATACTTTAAAAATTATCGATGTGTTGGATACGTTTCACACCATAGGATAACAGCAAAATAAAACATACCACTCAAACCAATCACGAACATCAATCAACCCATAGGACAAAAGAAATCTACTCAAACATCATAGGATAGCCACACATCATTGGGTAATAATATATATCATTAAGCACCATGTTTAACTAGATATTATAGTGGGGACAAGAGGTGTTACACCGCTGCATAGAGGGGCAGAGAGTTGGTGGTGACATCGGCAAAGTTGTTGTTGTAGATCGCTGTCACGGTCGTTGCCCTAGTGGCGTTCCGGCGCCATCGGGAGAGGGGGGAGAGAGATCACATCCTTCTTCCTTGGTATCCCCCGAGATGAGAGGAGAGTTTACCCTCTATTCCATGGCCGTCGTGGCTCCCGAAGGGCAGGAGCCCCTCCGAGATTGGATCTCTCTCTATTATTCTTCTGTTTTGGGACTATTTTCTGACCCTTCGCCATTTCTTAAATATCCAGAGATCTGTAATTCTGATTGGGCTGAAATTTTGAAGGGGTTTTTCTTGGGAAATTATATTTCTTGCGGCAAGAGAAAGGACCGAACCGACTTGTGAGGTGGTCCCAAGCCATCAAGGACCTGTTGGATTGGGAGCACCTCGGGCAATGTCTTGCGCTGGTTCTTCCTCCCAAAATTCACATATATTCCAAAATAAATCTCCATAAAATTTTATCGTGTTTGGACTCAGTTGGATTTTTTGCAAAACATCCAAAAAGAATAGGAACTGGCACTGGGCACTAGATCAAGGAAGCTAATATCTGGATAAAATACCCTCAAAATTTCAGCCCAATCGGAGTTATGGTTCTTCGGGAATTTAAGAAATGGCGAAACACCAGAAAATAGGAAAGTGAAACAGAAATGAAACACAAAGAGAGATCCGACCTTGGAGGAGTTCCTCCCCTTCGGGAGCCATGGTGGCCAAGGACCAGAGAGGAAACCTCCTCCCATCTAGGGGGAGGTCAAGGAAGAATAAGAAGGAGGGGTTCTCTCCCCCTCTCTCCTGGTGACGTCGGAGTGCTTCCGGGAGAATCATCATGACGACGATCTACACCAACAACTCTGTCGTTTTCCTCAACACCAACATCACCTTCCCTCATCTATTTATAGCAGTACACTCTCCTGCAACCCACTGTACCCCCTACTTGAACATGGCGCTTTATGCTTCATATTATTATCCAATGTTGTGTTGCCACTAGTACAAAACAGGGCATTGGTTGAGGCAATGATAAGGGCAATAATCCTGATTCACTTACGAACCGGGACCAAAGGGGCCATCAGTCCCGTTTCATGAGGCCAGGGCGCCAGCAGGGCCTCGGAGGCCATTGGTCCCGGTTCTTCTAACACTTTTGGTCTCGGTTCCAGCCACAAACCGGGACCAATGGGCCTCGCTCCTGGCCTAGCACCTTTAGTCCTGGATGGTAGCTGGAACCAACACCAAAAGTCGATCTTCTGTCCCGGTTCTAGCCAACAACCGAGACTAAAGTGTGATAGCCCAAGTTATGTCCCTACCTTTTATGGCATGTAATCTATTGTATGAACCTTGTGGCATGAGCTTAATGTATGATTTGCACCTTGTCTTCCATGCCTTGTTATTGCATTCATGCATCATGCATCATAGCATCCATCATGCCATGTCCTTGCTTGTTGTGGTTGAGTGTGTCTTGTGTTGTGTTGGGGTGATGTGACCTTGTGTGATGTGATTGGAGCTATGTGTGCAATCTCCTTCTTCTTCCCCTCTTTTTTTCTTTCCACAAAACCCCAACTAATGCCGTTATTCCCATGGTATTTTATAATCAGAATTAAGTTCATATTTAAATTATTTAAAAATGTGCAAGTGCTAGCCTAATATGTTTTAAGCTTGTGAGTGTGGTTCTTTTGTTGATTTGAGCTTTATGCATTTGGGGTATTTAAATAACAGGGGGACGCCTATTTTAAAAATATTAAAATTACTTGCCCTAAAATCAACTTAATATTTTTGTTAAATAGTGCATATTATTTTATTTACAAAAGTATTTTTGTTGCACCAAAATTCCTTTTATTTTACTCTCGGGGTTTTATCTTGTGGTGTGGTGTTTTAAAAAGGGAAAAACCTTCTCTGATTTATTTGTTTGAGAGGGAGAGTCAGAGTGGGCTTGCCTTCCCCGCGGCCTAGCCTGCTCGTGTAACATCCCAACATTCCATTTTGGAATGTTATGAAATATAGCTATGCATCATCATCACTTTGTTTGAATGTAATGATTTGTTGAAGTGTTTCTTTTGTAATTCTGAAAGGCCAATTCTATTTTTTCATCTATCTATTTCATCTATTTGAAAACCTTGGAAATGTTCAAAGAAAGAGAGGAGTAACATGACACTCCACACCAGGGGTATCTTGGTGAGATATTTGAGCAATTAAACCAAGGGGTTATTTGAAATTTTTTCTCCAAAAGGATTTAAAATCAATTAGGCATTTTCTGAAAATAAATTTTTAAAAGTTATTCAATATGACAGAGGAAAAATGTTCATTAAATAGCATTAATTCTACTGATCATTTTGGTATACATAATTCCTATATTTTGAAATGATTTGAATGTTTTAAAGGAGTTTTAAATGCTCTAGAAATAGAAAGGAAGCGAATTAATTTGAAACGGGTCGGCCCACCTGCGTTTAAGTCCCGAAATCGCTCCGATCCGACCGACCGACGTGCTGACGCTGCCCACTCTCTCTCTCTGACACCCCGTCCCCACCACCCGATCCCGAAAACGCCGCGGTCATCTCCCTCCTCCCGCTCCTCTCTTCATGCCGGCGAGATCATCGCGTCGGATCTCCCTCCCCTTGCCATCTGAGCACTCCTGACCCCTCCTATAAAAGCCCCGGCGTCCCCGCACCCCGTTCCGCCCGTTTCCTCCTCGTTCGACCCCATCCCCTCACCGGAATCCCACGTCGGAGCTCCACCCCCCATCTGAAGCTCCAGGAGCTCGAGGAGCTCGCCTCTGTCGTCCCTAGCCCCAACCGTAGCCACCAACGGACGCCAGAGGTCCGCCGTCGTCGACAGGATCCCCCGGACGTCGTCCCCAACCACCGGAGTGCCGCCCCCGTCGACTCGCCGCCTCGGCCTCGCCGGAGAAACTCCACCGCCGGTGACCCTCCCTTTGTGAGCCCCTCTCCCCCTCCCTAGACCGTCCGATCTAAATCCAACGCCTAGGATTAGATCACTTAAAAGCCCGAACCGGTATCCTCTATAGCTTGGACATCCGCTCGAATCGTCAAATCTCACACACCCTGTAACCAATCAGAGAATGCCATGTCACCCTGTCCATTCGATCAGTTTTTCTTTTCTTTTCTTTTCTGTTTTAGAAAACAGAATGCATCCTGATTTTGTTTTTATCATATCTTTTAAAATATTTAGTGTTTTTAGTTGACTCTTTATGCATTAGTTCACAAATTTGATTTAGTTTATGTCTGTCTGCTTAGATTTCAAATTTGAACTTTAAATTTTGAATCTAATCAAATTTGTTTAAATTACTAAAATCTGTATAACTAGAGTTTAAAAATATATTTTTGAGTGAATCTTTTTGCCACTGTTTGGTATTAGTTAAGCCTATCATTCTACATAATTTGAGAAATTTTTAGAATGAATGTAGCTACTGTTTTTAACAAAAACAGAATCTGTCTAGTTCTTAATAGGTTTTAACTAAATTGATTTTTATTCAATTTGAACCTAAATTAGTTTAACTTTTGTTTTTAGATTTCATTAGGTTCTGTTGATTCAAATTTAGGTGTATCTTTTTCTATTAATAAAATATGTTTTTCAAATTGTTTTGTGCTCTAGTTGAATAGGTTCATCTTGTTTTCACCATGAAAATTGTTTAGAAGAAATTTTGTAATACTTCTTTTAGCACAAAACTTTTATAATGAAATACTTTCTGTTTTCAAATAAAATTTTATATTTAATTTATTTTCTGTTATCTAAATACCTAGTTGTTCAAAACAAATATTTTGACTTGTATGTCTTAGTAGGGATTTTGACACCAAACTTTTATAGTCTTATAATTTAAGTGATTCTTCTCTTAATTGTGCTTTTGTTTTGTTGAAGCATTGGTTTACCTTGCTGTTGAATGAATTGTATTGTGTTTATGCTTATGGTGTGCTCTTGTTTGATTCGTTAGATCATCCGGAGTGCAAACCTTGTTATCTAGAGTCACTTGATTACGAGGATCGTTAGCAAGGCAAGTCACTTTGACCATGTATACCTATGTTTTATTGCATTAGTTCTTCCATCTCCCCAATTGCATGCAAAGTAGGTAAACTGGAAACTTGGTTAGTTGTTGTAGTATCATGTGGTAGGTACCCCTCAACCCTTTGACACATTTGGCCCCGGGGTACGTTGTTTTACATTTTGCTATGCTATTAGTAGACGGGGTTGGTTGTGTGATGAGAGTTGTGAGTTAATAAATTCAAGACCTACATGATGATCAAGTCTTCAAGACTCCAAGTTCTTCAACTTACCTCTGGGTGGATGATGGTTGAACGGCGCCCTGGAGAAACCAGTGGTTAGCCTAGATGATGCTGGAGAAGTGCCAGTATTCATGCGAAAAGGTCCACCCAGGCACAAAGAGATGGATGGATACTTCAAGACCCAAGGCTTACCTGCATAGCCACAAGCCATTATGGGCTCTGGCTTGGTTGGATATCGTGGCGACCCTAGACAGGCGGTGCTACGAGATGTAGAAGAACGGTAGGAAAGGATGGGCACCGACAGAGTCTCGGGGAAACCCTTTTGAGGACCATGTTTTGGTCATCCGTTTCTCAAACACCATGAAGTGCGAGAAGTCCAACAGAGGCGATCAAATCTTGTGGGGAACATGTGCAAAACTCTGCAGAGTACCCAAACCTAATCGATTAGCCGTGTCCACGGTCATAGACAATTTGAGCCAAAGGAACTGAAATTATCTGGAACTCTCAACACAATTAATTATAATGATGTGGGTTATTAATGTCAACTTGGGTATGAGAATTGGTTGGTGGAACCATCTCATTAATCAACCAACATTGTAGTAATTATGCCTTTGCCCTCTCTTGTTGTAGGAAAATTTTGGCTTTATGCAAAACTTACTACCCCACCTGCCATATTTGCATATAGAGTAGATGATTACTTTACCCCTCTCTTGTGACTTTGCCAGCATATTCAATATGCTGACCTACACGGCTGCAATGTATCATGTTGCAGAGTACTTTTCCGACCAGGAGTGAGGATACGCTCTACGCTCGGTGAGATGCCCTTGGAGTCAGATGGACTCAACTACCTTTGAAGCTTCCGCAAGTTTAGTTATTCTCATGAGTTGGCCTTCAGCCACTTTATTGTAATTCTTATTGTAATAAAGGACTAGATATGAGATTTTGATTAATTAATGTTGTGTGATTTCCCTTTGATATATACATTGATGTACCGTGTGTGTACCAGCATGATCTTGGGATGGTATAGAAACACCGGAGATTCGACCTTTCAGGTCGGGTCGCTACAGCTCGGGGAATGGTCACCTGCTCCCGTTCCCCTTCGTCAGGCTTCAGTGAGAGAGAGAGCCGCTCCGCCGTTGCCTTTTCCGTCGCCCATCGTCGTCAGCCCGTGGCTATATAGCCCCCCCTCGGCATGCGTGCCCCCTCGGCTAGGGTTCCTCTCCTCCCTGCCACCGCCACCGCAGCTCCCATCTCCCCCTCCATCTCTCTCCCTCCTCTCTTCTTCCTCCCTGCCAGGTAAGAAATTCAGAGAGTTCAAAGAGTGTCGCTGGTCGTCGTCGCCGACATTGCCGTGTCTCCGGTGGTTCCCCTCCGCGTCCAAGATGGCGTGGCGAACGCGGCTCGTCCCCGCATTCCATTCCCAGTGTTAGATCACCGTGGGAGGCTCCAAGGCGTCGTCTTCTTCCTCCTCGCCGCGGGTCATTGTCGTTACTACTTCCCCTTCGTCACTGGCGTCGTCTCCGCCTCTTCTTCCTCTTCGCGCGTCCGGGTCACCGTCGTCCTCCCCTAGGTGAGCAATCGCCGCACAGCCTCCTCCCCTTGTAACTAGTGCCATCGCCGTCGTGTTCGTGTCGCCACCGATCAGTAAGGTGCGTGCTTGAGGTCGCCTCCATCCCCCTCGTCGCAAGATGAGCGGAGGGATGGGTTCCCCGTAGTGTCCGTAGTCCCCGCGGTAGCTCCCCCTCACCGGAGAGACCGTAGTCACCGGCAATCGTCGTCGTTGCGCTGTCTGTCGATGCTGTCATGTAGGTTCAGTTTCGTTAGATTCATATGTGTGTGTGTATTAGAGGGCCAGTGCTCCTCCTTTGTTAACAATCGCGTGTGTAGCAGAGTGGTAGGCACCAGGGGAAATGACCAGGAGGTCATGGGCTCGAGCACCAGCCACCCCATTTTTGTTTTCTTTTCTTTCTTTTGTTTTTCTTTTGTTTTTCCCTCTTGCTAAGATGTATGTATGTATGTATGTGTAGGGACTTGTTTTCTTTTTTTTCCTGTTGTATAGAGTGTGTGTATGTGTATGTGCATGTGAGTGTGTGTGCTTCATGCATACACACTTGTGTAGTGGTGTGGTGGTTCATGTGAGCTTGTATAGGCATATATGCACTTGTGCATATGTGTGTGTGCATATGTTTGTGGATACACACCCACACACACATGAGCATGAGTCTATGTGAGTGTATGTGCCTAGTGCACTTGTAGTGTGTGTAGGGTGTATGGGGGGGACTAGTGGGTTTCCCCACTTGATATACCCCTTTGTTGTATATATATGCATGTTTGTGATTGTTATCTCTTTTCCATCTCTAAGTAATCTACCAATCTGGTTATGTCCATTTATGCTCATGTTCAAGTTAGAGTTATGTATCACTTATGAGAATAGGTGGTAGTTTTGCTATCTTATTTGTGCCATGTTGTTTCACATGAACATATGAGTATGACACATGTTTTTGGGGTAGAAAGAGCCAATGAATCCATTGGTGCTTTCAGATTTCACTTTTGAGCAAGTTCATAAAACTGTCATTTTCAGCTGTGATGCTACTTTGTCATTTTTGCATGATTTAATCCATGCTTGCTTTGGGGCATGTTCCAACTAGGAAGTGCTAGTGTTTTGTATCTATTATGCCATGGTATTTTTTTTTAACCTGATAATCACACATATAAGTGGGAAACATGCTGCAAAGTAGCCAACTTAATGTTTCTGTTTCAGCATGCTAAAAATTGCCAAGTCTGAGAATCTGCTGTTATTTTTATGCCATGAAGAGTGGGTGACATCTAGTTATATGTTGAGAATTTGCTCATGCTCAGTGCTAGTAATTTGGAGTAGATGTTGTCTACTACCATCCTGTTAATTTTCATGCCAAGAGGTGCTAACATATTTAACTACTGCTGTCAACTTGCTACTTTATTAACTCAGATTCCAGAAAACTGTAATTTTCACCAAGTCCCAGAAAACTGTTTCATCATGTCAACTTGATAGCTTCATGCTTATTTATGTTTGCCTCCTATGCAGATTGTGTAGTTGGATAAGTTGATGTATATATTATGTAGTTTCTGTAAATATCTTGTTTGTGTCTGTAGAATTCCTGTAGCTCAAGTTGTGGGCTGTGTAAGTTGCTATGTTGCTATTTGTGGCAGTTTGTTTGTTTTAGTGTTTTGTGACTTGTGGGAGCTATACTCCATGGAATTGATTGATATCTGAGTCTATTGTAGTTGGTTTTTCATTTCCTAACCAGTGGCTACCTTGGAATGCCAAGAATTAGCCCATGGCTTGTTGTCTTGTGTTTTGCCTTCGTACCTTGTCGTGAGCGTATCGTGAGAACCGTAACTCTGTTTCTTGCGTTCTTTATATGCATTTCTATCGATTTTGCATGATATATCCATATTTGGCATGTTAATGCATGTTTAAATAACTTAACATGAGGTTCTGTCCAAATTCATTAATAAACAAACTTTGCATGTGAAGCATGACTAGTTTTGGAGTGCCATGTTAAATTCCTCATAAATAAATCATGCATCATCTTGTTGGGAGACGTAGTAGTAAATCAAAAAATTTCCTACGCGTTCACCAAGATCCATCTATGGAGAAACCAGCAACGAGCAAGGGGAGAGTGAATCTTCATACCTTTGAAGATCGCTAAGCGGAAGCGTTACAAGAACGCGGTTGATGGAGTCGTACTCGCAGCGATTCAGATCGCGGTAGATCTGATCAAGTGCCGAACGGACGGCACCTCCGCGTTCAACACACGTGCAGCCCGGTGACGTCTCCAACACCTTGATCCAGCAAGGAGGAAGGAGAGGTTGGGGAAGGGCTCCAACAGCAGCACGACGGTGTGGTGGTGGTGGAGTAGCAAGGTATTCCGACAGGGCTTCGCCTAAGCGCTGCGGAGGAGGAAGAAGAGAGGTAGGGCTTCGCCGTGAGAGAGAGAGATCAAATCCTGTCTCAAAACATCCAAAACCTCAAGTATATATAGGAGGAGGGACGTGGAGGGCTGGCTTGGCCTCTACTCCAAAGAGGAGATGGCCGGCCGAATTAAAGGGAGAGTCCACCTCCCACAAGGGAGGTGGATCTCCTCCTTTTAAATCCTTTTTGCCTTATCTCCTTATCTCCAGCCACATGGGCCTTTAGCAAAAGTATTTCCCAGCCCAATAAGGGCTGACACACTTTATCTAACAGCCCATGAAGTCCTCTGGTCGTCACACCCCTCCCGGGGTCCTCCGGCACCCTCCCGGCACTCCCGGTACACTACCGATGAGCCCGAAAACTTTCCGGTGACCAAAACTGGACTTCCTATATATCAATCTTTACCTCCGGACCATTCCGGAGCTCCTCGTGACGTCCGGGATCTCATCCGGGACTCCGAACAACCTTCGGTAATCACGTATACCTTTTCCCTATAACCCTAGCGTCATCGAACCTTAAGTGTGTAGACCCTACGGGTTCGGGAGACACGTAGACATGACCGAGACACCTCTCCGGCCAATAACCAACAGCGGGATCTGGATACCCATGTTGGCTCCCACGTACTCCACGATGATCTCATCGGATGAACCACGATGTCAGGGATTCAATCAATCCCGTATACAATTCCCTTTGTCTATCGGTATGGTACTTGCCCGAGATTCGATCGTCGGTATCGCCATACCTTGTTCAATCTCGTTACCGGCAAGTCTCTTTACTCGTTCCGTAACACATCATCCCGTGGCTAACTCCTTAGTCACATTGAGCTCATTATGATGATGTCTTACCGAGTGGGCCCAGAGATACCTCTCCGTCACACGGAGTGACAAATCCCAGTCTTGATTCGTGTCAACCCAACAGACACTTTCGGAGATACCCGTAGCGTACCTTTATAGCCACCCAGTTACGTTGTGACGTTTGGCACACCCAAAGCATTCCTACGGTATCCGGGAGTTACACAATCTCATGGTCTAAGGAAATGATACTTGACATTGAAAAGCTTTAGCAAACGAACTACACGATCTTGTGCTATGCTTAGGATTGGGTCTTGTCCATCACATCATTCTCCTAATGATGTGATCCCGTTATCAACGACATCCAATGTCCATGGTCATGAAACCGTGACCATCTATTGATCAACGAGCTAGCCAACTAGAGGCTCACTAGGGACATGTGATGGTCTATGTATTCACACATGTATTACGGTTTCTGGTTAACACAATTGTAGCATGAATAATAGACAATTATCATGAACTAGGAAATACAATAATAACCATTTTATTATTGCCTCTAGGGCATATTTCCAACAGTCTCCCACTTGCACTAGAGTCAATAATCTAGTTCACATCACCATGTGATTAACACTTACATCACCATGTGATCATATCATCATGTGATTAACACCCAATAAGTTCTGGGGTTTGTTCATGTTCTGCTCGTGAAAGAGGTTTTTAGTCAGCGGGTCTGCGACATTCAGATCCGTGTGTACCTTTGCAAACTTTCCATTTCATATTTGTAGATACTGCTCCCACGCTCCACTTGGAGCTATTCCAAATGGCTGCTCCACTATACGTAGCTGGATTTCTACTAAGAGTCATCCGGATTGGAGTTAAAGCTTGCATGATCGTAACCCTTTACGATGAACTCTTTATCACCTCCATAATCGAGAATATTTCCTTAGTTCTCAAGTTACTAAGGATAACTTTGACCGCTGTCCAGTGACCCACTCTTGGATTACTCTTGTACCCCTTGACAGACTCATGGCAAGGCACACACAGGTGCGGTACACAGCATGGCATACTATATAGAGCCTATGGCTAAAGCATAGGAGATGACACTCATCTTTTCTTTATCTTCTGCCGTGGTCGAGTATTGAGTCTTACTCAATTTCACACCTTACAATACAGTCAAGAACTCCTTCTTGACCCATCTATTTTGAACTCCTTCAAAAACTTGTCAAGGTATGTCTTCGTCGAAAAAACTTATCAAGCGAATAGATCTATCCCTATAGATCTTGATGCTCAATAAAATAGTAGCTTTATCTGGGTCTTCCTTTGAAAAAAAAACTTTTCAAACAACCCTTCATGCTCTTCCAGAAATTCTACATCATTTCCGATCAATAATATGTCAACTACATATTCTTATAAGAAATTCCATAGTGCTCCCACTCACTTTCTTGCAAATACAAGTTTCTCATAAACTTTGTATAAACTTAAACACTTTGATCACCTCATCAAAGCATATATTCCAACTCCGAGATGCTTGCTCCAGTCCATAGAAGGATCGCTGGAGTTTGCATATTATTAGCATCCTTAGGATTGACAAAACCTTCTGGTTGTATCACATACAACTCTTCCTCACACAAACCATTACGGAAACCTTGTTTTGTCATCCATCTGCCAGATTTCATAATCGAAAAATGCAGCAACTGCTAACAAAATTTTAATAGACTTTTAGCATCGCTATAGATGAGACAATCTCATCGCAGTCAACTCCTTGAACTTGGCGGAAACTTCTTTGCGACAAGTCGAGCTTTATAAACGGTGACATTTCACCATTAGCGTCTATGTTTATTTCAAAGGTCCATTTGTACTCAATGACCCGCCATTCAACAGGCAAGTCTACCAAAGTCCATACTTGGTTTTCATACATGGATCCTTTCTCGGATTTCATGGCTCCTAGCCATTTGTTGGAATCCGGGCCCACCATCGCTTCTCCATAGTTCGTAGGTTCATCGTTGTCCAACAACATGATTTCCAAGACAGGGTTGTCGTACTACTCAGGAGCAGTACGCGTCCTTGTCGACCTACGAGGTTCGATAGTGACTTGATCCGAAGCTTCATGATCATCATCATTAACTTCCTTTTCAACTGAGTAGGCTCTACAGAAACATCTTTCTGTGTTGCGCTATTCTCTGGTTGAAACAAAGGTTCAACAACCTTATCAAGTTCTATCTTCCTCCCACTCAATTCTTTCGAGAGAAACTCTTTCTCAAGAAAGGACCCGTTCTTAGCAACAAACACCTTTTGCGCTTGGATCTGAGATAGAAGGTATACCCAATGTCTCATTAGGGTATTCTATGAAGATGCATTTGTCTGCTTTGAGTTCGAGCTCGCTAGGTGAAAAACCCATTTTCACATAAGCGTCGCAGCCCCAAACATTAAGAAATGACAGCTTAGGCTTCTGTCAAACCATAATTCTCACCGTGTCATCTCAACAGACTTAGATGGTGCCCTATTAAAGTGAATGGATTTGTCTTTAATGCATAACCCCATAACGATAGTGGCAAAATGATAAGAGACATCATAGTACTCACTATATCCAATAGAGCACGACTACGACGTTCGAACACACCATCACACTATGGTGTTCCAGGAGGCGTGAGCTGTGAAACAATTTCCACATTGTCTAAAATTGCATACCAAACTCGTAACTTAGATATTCACCTCCATGATCGTATCATAGACATTTATCTTCTTGTCACGATGATCTTTAACTTCACTCTGAAACTCCTTGAACCTTTCAAACATTTCAGATTCGTGTTTCATTAAGTAAATATCCCCATATTTACTCAAATCATCAGTGAAGGTAAAGAAAAACAACGATATCCACTGTGTGTTTTAACACTCATTGGACCACATACATCAACATGTATTAATTCCAATAAGCCACTTGCCCGCTCCATCATATTGGATGACGGGGTCTCAGTCATCTTGCCCAAGAGGCATGGCTCGCATGTCTCAACCGATTCGAAATCGAGTGAGTCAAAAAATCCATCATCATGGAGTTTCTTCATGCGATTTATACCAATATGACATTACGTGGCAGTGCCACAAGCATGTGGTACTATCATTATTAACTTTGTATCTTTTGGTACCAATGTTATGAATATGTGTACTACTACGATCATGATTTGATAAACCATTTCGAGTGGGTGCATGACCATTGAAGGCATTATCCATGTAAACAGAATAACCATTATTCTCTAACTTATATGAATAACCGTATCGCACTAATCATGATCTAATCACGTTCATGCTCAACGCAAACACCAAATAACATTTATTTAGGTTTATCACAAATCCTGAAGGTAGAGAGAGCGTGCGATGGTGATCACATCAATCTTGGAAATACTTCCAACACACATCGTCACCTTTCACCTAGCTAGTCTCCATTTACTCCGTAGCTTTTATTTCAAGTTGCTAACACTTAGTAACCGAACCGGTATCCAATACCCAGGTGCTACTAGGAGTACCAGCAAGGTACACATCACTAACACGTATATCAAATATACTTCCATTGACATTACCAGCCTTCTTATCTACCAAGCATCTAGGGGTTTTCCGCTTCAGCGAACATTCTCCTCATAACAGAAGCACTTAGTCTCGGGTTCGGGCTCAACCTTGGGTTTCTTCACTAGAGCAACAACTGGCTTGCCATTCCTGAAGTTTTCCGTTCTTGCCCTTGCCTCTTTTGAAACTAGTGGTTTCACTTAACCATCAACACTTGATGCTCCTTCTTGATTTCTACCTTCGTGGTGTCAAACATCACGAACAACTCAGGGATCATCTTATCCATCCCTGGCATGTTATAGTTCATCACGAAGCTCTAGTAGCTTGGTGGCAGTGACTTGGAGAACTGCATTAATCACTATCTCATCTGGAAGATTAACTCCCACTTGATTCAAGTGATTGTAGCACCCAGACAATCTGAGCACACGCTCAGCGATTGAGCTATTCTCCTTTATCTTGCAGACAAAGAATCTTGTTGGAGGTCTCATACCTCTCAACATAGGCACGAGCCTGAGATCACAATCTCAGCTCCTAGAACATCTCATATGTTCTGTGACGTTCAAAACGTTTTGGAGCCTCAATTCTAAGCCGTAATGCATGATGCATTGAACTATCACGTAGTCACCAAAAAGTGTCTGTCATATGTTCACAACATCTACAGACAACGCTTGAGGGAGTGATGCAGCTAGCGGTACATAAAAAAATATAAGCTTTCTGTGCAGCAATGAGGACAATCCTCAGATCACGGACCCAGTCCGCATTATTGCTACCATCAACTTTCAACTTACTTTTCTCTAGGATTGTATCAATAAAACTGTGGAGCTACAGCGCGAGCTATCTACGACATAATTTGCAAGGACATTTTAGACTAAGTTCATGATAATTAAGTTCATTTAATCAAATTATTAATGAACTCCCACTTAGATAGACATCTCTCTAGTCTTCCAAGTGATACATGATCCATGTCAACTAGCCCGTGTCCGATCATCACGTGAGACGGACTAGTCATCCATGGTGAACATCTCTATGTTGATCGTATCTTCTATACGACTCATGTTCGACCTTTCGGTCTTCCGTGTTCCGAGGCCATGTCTGTACATGCTAGGCTCGTCAAGTCAACCTAAGTGTTTCGCATGTGTAAATCTGGCTTACACCCGTTGTATGCGAACGTTAGAACCTATCACACCCGATCATCACGTGGTGCTTCGGAACGACGATCCTTAGCAACGGTGCACAGTTAGGGTGAACACCTTTCTTGAAATTTTATTGAGAGATCATCTTATTTACTACCGTCGTTCTATGCAAATAAGATGTAAACATGATAAACATCACATGCAATCAATATAGTGACATGATATGGCCAATATCATCTTGCTCCTTTGATCTCCATCTTCGGGGCACCATGATCATCACTGTCACCGGCACGACACCATGATCTCCATCATCATGATCTCCATCATTGTGTCTTCATGAAGTTGTCTCGCCAACTATTACTTCTACTACTACAGCTAACGTTTAGCAATAAAGTAAAGTAATTACATGGCGTTTATGATTGACACGCAGGTCATACAATAATATAAGACAACTCCTATGGCTCCTGCCGGTTGTCATAGTCATCGACATGCAAGTCGTGAACCCTATTACAAGAACATGATCAATCTCATACATCACAATGCATCACATCACATCCTTTTGGCCATATCACATCACACGGCATATGCTGCAAAAACAAGTTAGACGTCCTCTAATTTGTAGTTGCAAGTTTTTACGTGGTTGCTATAGGTTTCTAGCAAGAACGTTTCTTACCTACGTCAAAACCACAACGTGATATGCCAATTGCTATTTACCCTTCATAAGGACCCTTTTCATCGAATCCAATCCAACTAAGGTGGGAGAGACAGACACCCGCTAGCCACCTTATGCAACTAGTGCATGTCAGGCGGTGGAACCGGTCTCACGTAAGCGTACGTGTAAGGTTGGTCCGGGCCGCTTCATCCCACAATACCGTCGAATCAAGATAAGACTAGTAACGGCAAGCATATTAACAAAATCGACGCCCACAACTGCTTTGTGTTCTACTCGTGCATAGATTCTACGCATAGACCTAGCTCATGATGCCACTGTTGGGAGACGTAGTAGTAAATCAAAAAATTTCCTACGCGTTCACCAAGATCCATCTATGGAGAAACCAGCAACGAGCAAGGGGAGAGTGAATCTTCATACCTTTGAAGATCGCTAAGCGGAAGCGTTACAAGAACGCGGTTGATGGAGTCGTACTCGCAGCGATTCAGATCGCGGTAGATCTGATCAAGTGCCGAACGGACGGCACCTCCGCGTTCAACACACGTGCAGCCCGGTGACGTCTCCAACACCTTGATCCAGCAAGGAGGAAGGAGAGGTTGGGGAAGGGCTCCAACAGCAGCACGACGGTGTGGTGGTGGTGGAGTAGCAAGGTATTCCGACAGGGCTTCGCCTAAGCGCTGCGGAGGAGGAAGAAGAGAGGTAGGGCTTCGCCGTGAGAGAGAGAGAGATCAAATCCTGTCTCAAAACATCCAAAACCTCAAGTATATATAGGAGGAGGGACGTGGAGGGCTGGCTTGGCCTCTACTCCAAAGAGGAGATGGCCGGCCGAATTAAAGGGAGAGTCCACCTCCCACAAGGGAGGTGGATCTCCTCCTTTTAAATCCTTTTTGCCTTATCTCCTTATCTCCAGCCACATGGGCCTTTAGCAAAAGTATTTCCCAGCCCAATAAGGGCTGACACACTTTATCTAACAGCCCATGAAGTCCTCTGGTCGTCACACCCCTCCCGGGGTCCTCCGGCACCCTCCCGGCACTCCCGGTACACTACCGATGAGCCCGAAAACTTTCCGGTGACCAAAACTGGACTTCCTATATATCAATCTTTACCTCCGGACCATTCCGGAGCTCCTCGTGACGTCCGGGATCTCATCTGGGACTCCGAACAACCTTCGGTAATCACGTATACCTTTTCCCTATAACCCTAGCGTCATCGAACCTTAAGTGTGTAGACCCTACGGGTTCGGGAGACACGTAGACATGACCGAGACACCTCTCCGGCCAATAACCAACAGCGGGATCTGGATACCCATGTTGGCTCCCACGTACTCCACGATGATCTCATCGGATGAACCACGATGTCAGGGATTCAATCAATCCCGTATACAATTCCCTTTGTCTATCGGTATGGTACCTGCCCGAGATTCGATCGTCGGTATCGCCATACCTTGTTCAATCTCGTTACCGGCAAGTCTCTTTACTCATTCCGTAACACATCATCCCGTGGCTAACTCCTTAGTCACATTGAGCTCATTATGATGATGTCTTACCGAGTGGGCCCAGAGATACCTCTCCGTCACACGGAGTGACAAATCCCAGTCTTGATTCGTGTCAACCCAATAGACACTTTCGGAGATACCCGTAGCGTACCTTTATAGCCACCCAGTTACGTTGTGACGTTTGGCACACCCAAAGCATTCCTACGGTATCCGGGAGTTACACAATCTCATGGTCTAAGGAAATGATACTTGACATTGAAAAGCTTTAGCAAACGAACTACACGATCTTGTGCTATGCTTAGGATTGGGTCTTGTCCATCACATCATTCTCCTAATGATGTGATCCCGTTATCGACGACATCCAATGTCCATGGTCATGAAACCGTGACCATCTATTGATCAACGAGCTAGCCAACTAGAGGCTCACTAGGGACATGTGATGGTCTATGTATTCACACATGTATTACGGTTTCTGGTTAACACAATTGTAGCATGAATAATAGACAATTATCATGAACTAGGAAATACAATAATAACCATTTTATTATTGCCTCTAGGGCATATTTCCAACACATCTTGGTTGTGCATTGCACCTTGGTTGGATATTTATTGTTGATGTTTCTCTTGGGTAGACGCGAGTGTTGATTCTGAGTACGAGGAGCCATGAGAGTACCACTACGAGGATCCCGCTACTTGTTTTGCTGAAGAACCAACAGGCAAGATGATCGTACCCGGATCCCGATACTATTTTTGCTTGCTAGTTTCTCGCTCTTATCATTACAATTGCGCTACCTACCACTTGCATGTCAGCCTCCTAATTTCCATGACAACCTCTAATCCTCCACATCCTAGCAAACCTTTGATTGGCTAAGTTAGCACTGCTCAGCCCCTCTTATAGCGTTCTTAGTTGCAGGTGCAGGTTGTTCCATGTGATAACATGGTTTTGGATATCACAATATTATCAGTTATTTAATTAAATGCACATATATATCTTGGTATTGCTGGAAGTCTTGGCCTTTTGCTAAGTGTTTTGTTCCACTGTTACTGTCATAGTTCTTGTTACCGGTGTTATGGTTTCTATATTTTGCGCTCCTAACACGCTCGGGGTTGTTATGGGGACCCCCTTGTTTATTCGGCTGAGATTAGAACTTGTCTGGCAAGATCCAACATTGGTACTACATTTGCTTAATAACTTAATAAATTTGCATAGGGCTTTGCAAACCCGTGGATAACTAATCAACCGCCGGGCCAGTGCTCCTCATGAGTGTTGGTCCAAACTAGAGCACTGTGCGGGGCCAACCTAGGGCAACTTGGGAGATTCCTATCAGGCCCCCGTACGCGTCGCTCATCTGTCGTGTCCTGAGAACGAGATATGTGGCTCTTATCGGGTTCGTCGACACGTCGGGTGGTCTTGCTAGATTTGTTTTACCTTTATCGAGTGTCTTGCGTGTGGACTCTGACTTTCTTCGGGTTTTCTCGAGGTGTTGGAATTCCTTTGGAATTACCTATGATGACCACGAGATCCATGGTCGAGGCTATTCCCGCGGAGTGTGGTTAATTTGTGATGGACTAGTTGGAGCACCCCTGCGGGGTTAAATCTTTTCGAGAAGCCGTGCCCGCGGTTATGTGGCAACTTGGATATTTGTTTAACACCCGGTTATAGTGAACTTGAAGTAAAATCTAAATAAAATACACCAACTGTGTGAGTAACCGTGATCGTCTCTGCTCATGAACATGATCTGAGAGAGAACACGGTGGGGTTATGATTGACGTAAGTAAGTGTTCAGGATCTCATAGAGATCATACTAGATTCGATCGTTCATCATAGGCCACTAATATTTATTTTCATGTTACGTAAGTTAGACACCATAAATGCTTAGTGTTGCTGCAAACTAAACACATACCCCATCCCAACCTTTAAGCTTGAATAGTCTTGGTACCTGGGCGCTTGATTGCTGAGTCCTTGTGGCTCACAGATTACTACAACCCTCTAGGTACAGGAACAGATGAGTACGTGCAGGATGATCTTACCCAGCTCAAGTGGGAATATGATGAGGAAAGAGGTAGGATGTACGTGACTTACCCGGATGAGTAGAGAACCATGGTCGTGATCTTTGGGATAGCGAGATAGTTTCATTTGCATCTGTTTTATCGTTTGATTTCGTCTGTAGTCGGACCTTGTCTTCATCTTGATGATTTGAACTCTATGTGGAATTGTAATTTAGCATGTGGTGAGTGTAAGACAACTTGTATACTCATCTCTTCTGTAATGTATGATGCAATGATTCTATACTTGCGAATGGAAAGATGTGCCTCAATCCCTTGCAAGGCCCTCGTGTCTTAAAATGGATAGGCGCGCATCTTGGGCGTGACATAAAGATATAAGCCTATATATATCCCCACCCCACCCTTGCCCACTCACTCTGTTTTTTGGACGCCAGCGTGTACAGGGTGTGTGTTGCTCTAGCTCTCACCTCCTATGCATATGAGGTGTTTGATGAAATGCCCGAGCTACACTTAAGCTTTCTCATCTCCAAGCTCGACCTCCAAGCTCCATTTTCCTCAAGATTTGTCTAGGTTTGGTGGTCCGTCCTGTCCCATCCCCGTCCTCACCTCCCTCGATCGCCCGTGCCGATCTCATCGCCGGCACCACCATGGTGAGCCTCTTGTTCTTATCTTCTTTGTAAAAGAAAAAATTCTTACTTGTATGATTTAGATAGATGCTTTTACAATTTTCTTACTTTTATTATTGTTTGTTATTATATATAGTGACATGGTTTTGGTATCCACCCCGTCGGCCCTCGTCCTGTCTATGATTTGGATGTGGTATATTATCTTTTATAACTATTTGTTTCATTTAGTTTTTATGAAAATTATGCCGACCAACGTGACATAAATGTTTTTATCTAGCAGTTATGTGAACCAAAAATTCCAACCGACATAGAAATTCTTGTCGAGAAGTTAAATTTGGTTGAAAAAGAAAACAATTACTTGAAAGAAAAATTAAAAAGAGTTGAAGAGGAGAAGATGAAATTGGAGTTGCATGTTGCTGATGTCATCAACGATCACAAGATCAAGATGGATGCAATGCGCTTGAAGATTAGAAAGATTAGAAAATATGCCATTCATACTGAGGCTTGGTATCATTATGCTGTTGGATCAATTGGTACCTTAGTTGTGGTTAAGATCACATTTGTTGTTGCATTTAAATTTTTTACATAGTTTCAATGTATGTTTTAATTAGATGCTCTAGAGAGTTATATGTTGTTCAATGAGAACTATGTATGAACATTATGTATTTATTTTGGTCAGGTCACTATTGTACTTTGGCTTTAATGTGATGATGGATTTATATTAATTTGGTCACTTCTCTATTCATGATGTTTTGTAATGGTTTTTGATACACTTAATTATATAATGCATGAAGATGAACCGGCAATGGATGTATGGTGACCGACGCACCTCCGAGTATATATTAAGGGCCTGCATAATTTTCTCGAAGCGGCTGAGGCAAACAATCAGAATGGTTTTATGCATTGTCCATGTACTGTCTATGGGAATACGAAGGATTACTCCAACTCTAAAACCCTTCACTTCCACCTGCTTGAGAAGGGTTTCATGCCACACTATATTGTTTGGACCAAGCACAGAGAAAGAGGGGTTATGATGGAAGACAATGAAGAAGAAGAGGATGATGACAACTACCCGCCCCCTGAATAGTGTGATGCTGCAATGGGGAAAGCTGAAGATCAAGAGGAACCAGACGATGTGCCCGATGATTATCTTCACCGGGTCATTGTTGATGCACAAAGAGAATGCGAAAGTGACAGGGAGAAGTTGAAGTCGATCGCATGTTAGAGGATCACAAAAAAGTGTTGTACCCAAATTGCGAAGATGACAACACAAAGCTCAGTACCACACTGGAATTGCTACAATGGAAGGCAGACAATGGTGTATTTGGCAAGGGCTTTGGTTTGCTAATGAAAATAATGAAGAAGAAGCTTCCAAAGGATAACGAATTGCTCGGCAGTACGTATGAAGCAAACAAGGTTCTATGCCCTCTAGGATTGGAGGTGCAGAAGATACATGCATGCCCTAATGACTGCATCCTCTACCGTGGTGCGCACGGGGTTTTGAACACATGCCCGGTATGCGGTGCATTGCGGTATAAGATCAGACGAGATGACCTTGGTGATGTTGAGGGCCAGCACATCGGGAAGAGGGTTCCTGCCAAGGTGATGTGGTATGCTCCTATAATACCACGGTTGAAACGTCTGTTCAAAAACAAGAAGCATGCCGAGTTGATGCAATGTCACATAAAAGACCGTAAGAAAGACGGGAAGTTGAGAGCACCCGCTGATGGGTCGCGGTGGAGAAAGATCAAGAGAAAGTGGAGCAACTTTACAGGTGACCCAAGGAACGTATGGTTTGGTTTAAGTGCAGATGGCGTTAATCCTTTTGGGGAACAGAGCAGCAAGCATAGCACATGGCATGTGACTCTATGTATGTATAACCTTCCTCCTTGGTTGTGCATGAAGCAGAAGTTCATTATGACGCCAGTGCTCATCCAAGGCCCTAAGCAACCCGACAATGACATTGATGTGTACCTAAGGCCATTAGTTGATGAACTTTTATAGCTATGGAATGGAAAAGGTGTACGTGTGTGGGATGAGAACGAACAGGAGTAATTTGACCTACATGCGTTGTTGTTTGTAACCATGAATGATTGTCCTACTCCAAGTAACCTTTCAGGACAGACAAACAAGGGATTCCACCCTTGCACGCATTGTTTAGATGACACCAAAAGAATATATTTGGACAAATGTAGGAAGAATGTGTACCTGGGGCATCGTCGATTTCTTCCGACCAACCATCAATGTCGAAAGAAAGAAAAGTATTTCAAAGGTGAGGTAGATCACTGGAAGAAGCCCGCCCTCCGTACTAGTGATCACATACTTGATATGGTCAATGATTTACAAGTAATCTTTGGAAAGGGTCGTGGTGGACTATCACTTCTGACTGACGATGAGGGAAGCGCACCCATGTGGAAGAAGAAATCTATATTTTGGGACCTACCCTATTGGAAATACCTAGAGGTCCGCTCTGCAATCGACGTGATGCACGTGACGAAGAATCTTTGCGTGAACCTCCTAGGCTTCTTGGGAGTGTATGGGAAGACAAAAGATACACCAGAGGCACGGGAGGACCAGCAACGTGTGCATGAAAATGACGGCATGCATCCAAAGCAGTATGAAGGTCCTGCCAGCTATGCTCTTACCAAAGAAGAGAAGGAAATCTTCTTTGAATGCCTGCTCAGTATGAAGTTCTCATTTGGCTTCTCGTCGAATATAAAGGGAATAATAAATATGGCAGAGAAAAAGTTCCACAACCTAAAGTCTCATGACTGCCACGTGATATATGACGCAACTGCTTCCAGTTGCATTGAGGGGGCTTCTACCGGAAAACGTTCGATTAGCCATTTTAAAGCTATGTGCATTCCTCAATGCAATCTCTTAGAAGGTAATCTATCTAGAAATCCTACCAAGGTTAAAGAGTGATTTGGTGCAATGTATTGTTAGTTTCGAGCTAGTGTTCCCACCATCCTTCTTCAATATCATGACGCACGTCCTAGTTCATCTAGTCGACGAGATTGGCATTCTGGGCCATGTATTTCTACACAATATGTTCCCCTTTGAGAGGTTCGTGGGAGTCTTAAAGAAATATGTTCGTAACCGTGCTAGGCCAGAAGGAAGCATCTCCACGGGCCATCAAACAGAGGAGGTCATTGGGTTTTGTGTTGACTTCTTTCTTGACCTTAAGCCGATTTGTCTCCCTTAATCGCGGTATGAGGGGAGACTGACTGGAAAAGGCACGCTAGGACCGGACTCAATAATATGTAGGGACGGGCATTCTTGGTCTCAAGCACACTACATAGTTCTACCGAATTCTACCTTGGTGACCCCATATGTCAATGAACACAAGAATATTATGCGCTCCAAACACCCGGAGCAGTGTGACGACTGGATTACACGTGAACACATCAGGACTTTCGGCAGTTGGTTGCAAACACATCTCATGGGTAACACCACTGTTGCAGATGAGTTGTACTCGTTGGCTAGGGGACCATCTTCGACTGACTTACAAAGGGTACGAGATAAATGGGAATACATTTTACACGAGCACCCAAGATTAGAAGAGCACCAACCAAAATAGTGGTGTCCGCTTTGATGCAGCAACCAACAAGGGAAAGGACACATATTATGGTTACATAGTGGACATATGGGAACTTGACTATGGACATGATTTTAAGGTCCCTTTGTTTCGGTGCAAATGGGTCAATCTGTCAAGAGCCGGGGTATAGGTAGCCCGCAGTACGAAATGACAACAGTGGATCTGTACAATCTTGGGTACATAGACGAACCCATCGTCCTAGCCAATGATGTGGCGCGGGTTTTCTATGTGAAGGACATGTCTACCAAACCGATAAAAAGAAAAGATAAGGAAGTGAATACATCATACGATGAGCCAAAGCACCACATAGTTCTTTTAGGCAAAAGAGACATCGTGGGAGTAGAGGGCAAGACAGACATGTCTGTAGATTATGAAAAGTTTCATGAAATTCCTCCCTTCAAAGTGAAGGTTGTCCCAAGCACCATGTTGAACGATGAAGATTATCCATGGTTACGGCGCAAAAAGCAAGGGACACACACGAAGAAAAAGTGAAGACTTTCTCTCCACAACTATTCTGATGATGGATTTGATCTAGAATACCACTGCAGTTACATGTCAAGAAATTAAATGCCTATTGTAACAGACGTGTATTCGTCTGAAACCCTGATACTTCGAAAGAGATTGTCCATTTTGTACACGAAGTGCATCCAGTTTTTGTCGTAACCCTCTCAACTTTTTAGCACATGCTATGTGGGTGAAATGATGATACCATGCTAGGTTTCAACCATTTCAGAGTTCATTTGCAGTGCTTTTCAATTCAGGGTCATTTTAGCTTAAAATAAAGGGTTTTTACATATGTGCCACTGGTTCCTTAGCTCTACTCATCATCCCCGCGTTGTTAACTTTTGCTCAATTTTCCCCACTCCCTTGCCAGAAACCCTCAAAACTGGTCACAACGGACGTTGTCGTCGGGTCAAAGGCTTGACCGTTAACTCTGATGAGTGGGGCCGCACTGGACTATGTCGTCTGTTGGACCTGACAAGTGGGGCCGCATTGGGTGGTGCCGCTGTTCGACCGTTGGGCCGTGCTTTCGTTGGGTCGTCCCTTGCATTAAAGCGCGCCGCCAAGACAGAAGCCTGCTATGCATGCACCCAGCAAAGCCTGCCTGCATGCGTCGATCGAGCCTGCATGTGCTGATGCCACAATGCCACGATGCGCCGACCGAGCCTACATGCGCCGATGCGTCCGCCACGATGCACTAATCGAGCAGCTTTCTTGCACGCCAGCCGCCACGGATGCAGCAACGGTCACTGCCGCTGGTTCCTCTCTTCTAACTAGGTGGCTACATATTTGTGGCTTGTGTAAAAAAAGAGAAGTGTTCGTTGTGGCTGCATGCACTAGGTGGTTACTCACAAGGGAACCCATACTAACAAAGCGAGCTCTCTAAGAAAACAATCAACAAATATGTAGTCCCAATATGTAGATAGGGCCAACAAGCCCATAGCATGATCACATAGTTCAAACTAGGAAGAACTTAATAATAGAATAGATAGAAAACTTAATAATAGAACTTAACAAAAGGGCCAACAAGCCCATAACAACTCCAACATAGTTCGATTACAACTTAACATAACATAGACTAAAAAAAGATAGAGGGTTTAGAACCCTAGCCGCCGCCTTCTCCACCTCGCTCCTCCTCCAGGCGCCCTTTTCACTGCTCCTCCAGGGCGTTGTCGATTGGGTACTGAAGAGTGTGCATGTGCGTCACGGTGGGGAAGATGTTGGTGTAACCCGTGAACCTGTTATGGGTGGTGAAAGCGATGAACTCGCAGCCACACCAAAACACCCGGCCGAGGAGGTAGAATGCGTCGATTGTGTCGGTGAAGTGGGCAAGGAGAGCAACGACCACCCCATTTTTATGACCTCCTCAACGCGGAACATCGTTAGAGATCCCCACGGGAGGTGTTTGTAGCTGGCGCCGAGGAAGAACTCGGTGAAGTTCCTTGCGGTCCTCCACCTTGATATCGCCCACACATGTAGTGTGGGCTCAACGTACACGCCGGTAGGGTAGAGCCTCTCCAGAACGGTGGGTGGGAAGTGGTAGGTTGGTCCGGTGTACTACGTGGCTCAGGGATGTGCAGAAGAAGGAGAAGGGGCGAAGACCAAGAAGGGCAGATGGCAGAGGATGGGGGATGGATGAGGGATGGCAGATGCAGAGGGTGGCTTAAATACACCCGTAGTGCTATGTGTTATTCGGTCGTGGCAATAACGGGGTCAAATGTGAAGTAGAACATTTTCAAACCCACCGCAGCATCGGGAGTGTACACGCGTGGGAAACGGTGGTTTGAAAAGAAGAACAAAAAGAAGCTAATTGCACGCGTGGGAATCTGTGGTCATATATATTATATGAACAAATACGTCAAAAAATCCCCAAAAAATACACTATATGAACAAAAAGAGACAATTTTTGAATAGTTTGTGGCCATTTTGCATGATAAAAATAAATTTGGCCCTTATAAATTTGGTCATTTTGCATTTGTATAGAACAAAAAGAACTAAATTTTATATGCAATGTCAATTGTTGTGTAATGTCAAACGATGCAACCAAGAAACAGAGCCAACACGTTCACAAAAAACAGAGCAAACGATGCAAAAAAATGACGTAATTCGACGGCCCAACCAGAGCTTGGTTTCCTTTTGGGCCCAATAACAATTTGATGGACAAGATCCATTTTTTTCGCAGAGTCAGTGGTGGGCATGGAGCCTGCACGCGGATTGCCCCCCGATCCAACGATGCGGAGCCGTCCTTGTGATCCAACGGCATGGAGCCTGCACGCAGCCTCCTGCACGCAGCCTGCCTTCTAGAAGACCACATCTGAGGGCTGTCGCT
Organism: Hordeum marinum; assembly: GCA_022496015.1. Lineage (NCBI taxonomy): Eukaryota > Viridiplantae > Streptophyta > Magnoliopsida > Poales > Poaceae > Hordeum > Hordeum marinum. The sequence goes on along the minus strand of CM039676.1, from coordinate 456,641,368 downwards.
TGGCGCTAGGGTATGATCGGACGGCTGACGTTCGGAGCTAGGGTTAGGTGAAACCCCGCGGGGTTTAGAGGGGTTTTGAGCTGGTCAACGGGGTTTGAAGGCTTTGACTGAGCATAACTAATTAAAAAAATCGAAAAAATATGAAACCTTTGCTGTTCGTTGTTTTATAAGACACACTAACAAGGAAAAATACTAAACATGGTCTATGGTCATTTTCATGAAAAAAACCTAGCTGGCACGATCGAGGTCAAATGAGCACCATTAATTAAAAAATCAAAAAATATAAAACCTGCACACAATATTGTCTTATGTGACATGTTACCAATCAAAAATCTTAAACTTGTCTATGGTCATTTTCATGAAAAACCTTCACACATATGAGCTACCACGTACAAGATGTCATAGAGTTCAAGGAGAGGAGGTAGGGTTACCTACAGGGTCTGAAAATTTTAAAAAAATCACCAAAGCTTTATTTCAAAGTGAATAAGAAGGATCTCAACTTAGTTTTCCATTTTCATATTTTAAACGTGTTTTAATAGTATTTATATTAAAGCATATTTTTTGAAAAGAAAATGTAAAAATATGAAGATTAATTCAAAAAATAGTGAGACTTGAAATCTACACTACATATATTGAACAGGTGTTAATAAAAACATTTGGCTCATTTAGAGTAGGTCAAAAAAAACTTGATTACAAATGGGCTGTTTACCCTAGCCTGAGAGCTCATTTGGAGCACATTTCTCAAATTCAAATTTCTTTGACCTCCTCTAAATCACCTCAAATTTTGCACACATGATCTCCTACACAAACATAGATAGTTTGCCAAGGTTTTTTTGCATTTTCTTGAATTTATACTGTCCTGTCAAATGTAAGTTCAAAACATCAGATAATGAGACATGCTGGTGGGAAAAAGCATGCATTTGATTATAAAACATGAGACAAATTATTTTTGTACTCTTTTATTACAAAAATCATTACGTCTTCATTAAAATGTTGTTTTTTGCTCTGTTATTGGAATATTTGATAAATGATGGACTATTTGCTTTTTTTTCTTATTCTTTGCAGCATGTCTGATCAGTGAAGCAACATTGAAACAACATGTGTGATCATTGCAGTACCTAAACTTTGAAAATAAACATTGAAACAAACTGTAGCAGACAAATTTAAAAACACACAAATAAGCAATATAGATAGCCACATGCATATATAGAAGACCACATAGTACCATACCATCCATAGAACACATCCAGTTCACAAACAAAGTTCCCAAACAACCAAACACATCCACATGCATATATATAAGACCACATAGTACCATACCATCCATACCATCCATAGAACACATCCAGACCACATAGTACCATACCATACCATGCTCTATTAGTTGGGAATGGGAGTCAGGACTTTCGTGAGGGCAGCATGCTGGCCCCTGATCTTGTAGTCCTTGTCGTGGATGGCTACATCTTCTGCATGAGCTAGAAGGTGAATGAAGCGGCCGTACTTTGGCTTTGCGTTGGTGGTGTAGTAGGGGCAGCGCCAAATTTTGGTCCCGCTCTTATAGTAGTAATCATCTCCCTTGGCCCTGATCTTCTCCTCTTCCTTCGCTTTGAAGGACGCGAAGTTGCCCTCGTCCACATCCACATCTTCTCCAGAGATGTACTGCACACACGAATGAATTTAGACATATACATTATAGTTTCATATACACCATGTCAAAGGAACTAGGGTAAATGAGCAATCCAAATTTCAAGCAGGCTTACCTCACACTCTTCATCGATCTGGCTTCCTCTTTTTCCCCAACCATCATCCTCCTGAAAAGACAATTACATCCCATTGAAAATTTAGATATGCATTTTACATTGATCATAGGGCTAATATACTATGATCCTATTTGCATCTTCCATTGTCATGCACACACATTAAACAACAGAGCTAATATAAGTACATATTGTGGACAAATTTATATACTAATGAATCAAATAACCTCTTAAGCAATGGATTCCATTTGGGCATATGACATTCAAAACCCCAATCTGAGTAGCATTCAAAAACAAATCTAATAGAGACCCAATATAATAAGCATACATGTCTGTAGCATTAAAAAACCCAATCTGTGAGCATTAAAAACAAAATCTAATAAGCATACATCTGTGTAGCATTGATGCACAGAGATCCCTATCTCTCATACAGATCTATCTAGCATTTTTGCAACGAATTTATCCAACAAACCCTATTACAAAACCCCCATCCCCCTAATACAGAAAACCCCGGCCCATCTGTCAAACCAACTACTCTAACCATCTGAACTACCTTATGAATCACAATCTAACCAATGCAACTAACTCTACAAGCTAATATCCTAAAGCAAGTGCAAATACCACCTGCTCCTCGCCAGGCTGCGCATCGGGGGTATCGGGATGGACTACGCCGCTCGATGTCGTTACCTTCCGCAGCACTGAGGCGGAGCCCGCCACCTCCTTCTCCACATCTGCAGCTGTTGCGAGTTTTCCCACACCGCCGTGGACGCCGCCAACGTCCTTCACTTCATCCGCGGTCACCGCGCCCTTCAACTCCACTACATCTCCGGCCGCTGCACCGGCGTCGCCACGAGCTTCCGCCATCGGACAGATGGAGGCGGTGAAGGTGAGGAAGAGGATGTAGTGGGGGAGAGTGAGATGGTGCGGTGGAGGCAGTGGAGGAGAGCAAGACGACACCGGTGGGGGAGAGGAAGACGATGTGGCAGGGAGGGGATTTGGGGGGAAACTGGTAGGGGCGATGGAGGTGGTTGCCCCTCTTTATACGATGTGACGTTTCGGGCAATGTCCCAAGGACACGTGCTACCCCACGACCCCGGTCAGTTGCGTGCGTCCACGTATACGAATACCATTGTACGGTCAGCATACGAAACCACTATACGGGTAAATGGTCAAAGGTGGACTCGGTCCTACGCGACCCCACTCGTCAGAGTTAACGGTCAAAGGCATTGACCCGACGGCAACGTCTGTTGTAACCTGTTGTGAGGGTTTCGGGCAAGGGAGTAGGGAAAAGTGAGGAAAAGTTAAGATCGTGGGGATGAATGAGTACAACTAACGAACCAGGGGCATAGAAATAAAAATCCGTAAAAAATGATGAAACGCATGAAAAATAGCAAATGAAGTAAAAAAAAGGGTTGAAAAGGGATGATGTGGCTTTGAATGGTGCATATTGAATGCAGAAAAAGTCTTGCGTTCAAACATGTTCAAAAAATTGAAATCCTTCTGTAACAGACGTGTTTTCGTCCGAAACCTTGATACTTCGAAAGAGATTGTCCATTTTGTACACGAAGTGCATTCAGTTTTTTGTCGTAACCCTCTCAACTTTTTAGCACATGCTATGTGGGTGAAATGATGGTACCATGCCAAGTTTCAACCATTTCAGATTTCATTTGTAGTGCTTTTCAATTTAGGGTCATTTTAGCTTAATATAAATGATGAAATGCATGAAAAAATAGCAAATGAAGTCAGAAAAGGGTTGAAAAGGGATGATGTCGCTTCAAATGGTGCATATTGAATGCAGAAAAAATCTTGAATTCAAATATGTTTAAAAAATTGAAATCCTTTTGTAACAGACATGTTTTCGTTCGATAAAAGTTATATAACTAAACTTGATATTATATAAAATTTATGCAACTAAAATTATCAAAGTTTTTTTTGTTAAAAACTTTAATAGAAAAATGAATATTCATAAAATATTTTTTGTTAAGAACTTTTAATATGCAAAAAAAATAACATAAAAAGGAGCAAAAGTGAAAATAGATGCGCTTAGAGCATCTCTAGTGGCTTGTCGAAATTTGGTAGTCTATATCTTCATATAGACAATGGTGTAAAAAAATTATTTTTAGACAACCTCGGTTTTCCAGCGGATTGTCTAGATTTGGTAGTCTGTATTTCCAACGGCTCTATTTTCAACGGCCGTGGTTATCTGTATTTAATAGCAAACAAAAAAATGCCGCCTACTCGACAACCACGGCCTGCATACGACTAGAAACCCATCTCAACATCGGCCAGGACGCAGGCCCACGGGCCCAGCATGCCCAACGTGGCAAAGGCAGAGTTTAGGCATATATATAGCCTGCTTTGGAGAGGAGCTCGATAGGTCATGCTCAGCGTGGCTTATGAACCGGTGTGGTCGCCCCTGGACTAGCGAGGTGATAAACATTCGACACCGCTGCGCCAGGCCTTTGGTTCCGGTTGGTGGCAGCAACCGGGACTAAAGGCACCCCTTTAATCCCGGTTGCTGCCACCAACCGGGACCAAAAGCCTCTACTTCCCGCCCTTTGGGCTTCCGAAATTGGCCTTTCAGTCCCGGTTGGTGGCTCCAACCAGGACTAATGCTCCCCTTTAGTCCCGGTTGGAGCCAAACCGGGACTAAAGGTCTTTGTATATAAGCGGGAGTTACGAAAATTTGCAGATTGTACCTGTAGTTGCCCCGACGATGCCAAGCACATCGACGCACCAGGCTGACCGAGCTCGTTGTCGATGCCCCAACCCAACATCGTGGCCCTCGCCTCCGCCGTCGCTCTCCCCATCACCGCTCTCCCCATCGTGCCACTCTCTCCGCGCGCCCTCTGCCCTATCGACGCCCCGCGACCCGACGCCGCCGCCCTTGCCGCCCTCGACGCCCCGCGACCCGACGTCGTCGCCTTCGCCATCGTTGCCGCTCTCAACGCTCTCCCCGTCTCGCTGCGCCCTCGACGCTCTCGCCGCCCTCTACCTCATCGCCGCCCTGACCCGACGTCGTCGCCGCTCGTCACCATCGCCACTCTCCCCGTCACCGCTCTCCTCGCCGTGGCACTCTCCTCGTCAAGCCCCGATGAGCTCCCCAACGATCGTTTTAGTTGTTTTATGTTTTAGTTAATTTAATTGGTTTAGTTGTTTAGTGTTTTAGTTGTTTTAGTTGTTTAGTTTTTTATGTTTTATTTGTTTTAGTTAATTAAGTGTTCATATTGTTTTAGTTAGTTTAGTTGTTTTATGTTTTAGTTGTTTTAGCTGTTTTAGTTGTTTAGTTGTTTTATCGGTGACGCGATATCGAGGAGTCCCCGACGATTGTCGGCGAGGGAGAGTCCCCGACGATTGACGGTGAGGGATCGAGAGTCCCCGACGATATTGGCGATTTTATATTAGGTAGATATATGATGTTTAAATGTTTAAATGTTTAGTTGCATAGCGTAGTCATTGATTCGACGATGCCCGGCCAGCATCCTCGTCGTCAACTCGATGGCAACCACCTGCTTGAGACTATTGATTAATGCCTTGTATTGATTTACATATCTCATGTTTGTATATTGCCATGTCGTAATATTTGCAGAAACTATGGATCACAGCGACATAGAACAAGAAGACTTGTTGGGGATATAATTCGTGTCGGGTATAATCCCTTGGCGTATCTCAACGACACCGATGGTCGAGAAGGAGAGGATGGCTCCGGTGATCCAACAATGGAGGAGGCAAGAGATAATGATGGCTCCGGTGACCGAATGGTGGAGGAAGGAGATAATGATCACGGCTCCGGTGACCGAATGGTGGAGGAAAGAGATCATGATCACGGCTCCGGTGAACGACCGGAGGAGGGATCCTCAACTGTTGCAAAGTCCAGCGAGGTAAGGAGATGAGGCCGAAGAAAAGGTTGTGCCGGGATGAAAGGTTCACGATCACAAAAGTTGCGAACGATGGCTAACCGATTGCTCCCAAGCGGACCAAGGACGCATTTATACATCAGTGTGGAGTTGTTGTTAGGGACTATGTCTCGATTAGCACCCAGCAATGGAATAAGAATAATAAGGACCTCAAAGTTTCTTTTGTCCAAGATAGACTAAAAGATGATCTTTGGACCGAGCTGATGAGAAATTTCAGCCTACCGCAAGAGGATGATCCGAATAACCCAGTTATAGAGCGAAAGGTCAAGTCGTGGGCTCTTAAGAAGATGGCAGAACTATTCGGGAACTAGAAGAAAGAGTTGAACACAAAGTTTGTCGAGAAAGATGAGACTCCGGTATTCAAAGGTCGATATGAGAAGATAAGAGATCAATGGCCCGAATTTGTGGCCTACAAGAAATCGGAGAAGATTAAGAGATTGTCACTGACAAGCAAGAAAAATGCTGCAGCGAGGCAGTATCACCATCACACGGGGTCAGGTGGCTACTACAAAGCCCGGCCGTTGGGGGACAAAGCTGAGCAAGACCTGCTTTCTAAGAATGTCCATCCAGAGACATTGCACTGCCCATATAGTTCAAGGACTTGGTTCTTCGGGGTTGGGGGAACTTTGGACCCAGAAATAGGGAAGTGTGTCTGGGCGAAAGCTCAACTTGCAATACCCATCACAAAGCTTCAGTCAGCAATCAAGGTAGCGCAGGAAGGGACGTTCATTCCCGATAGAGATAAGGACGAGCTGATAGAGGCCCTCGAGAATCCTGAACACCCTAGACGAACACGAGGTACATACGGCTCCATTCCTTGGAAGCATGGGTTTCCCAATAGCGGTGGTTATAGAAGCCGAGAGAGAAAGAGGAAACTAGAAGCAATCGAAATGCAGAAGCTCAGTGCAAGATTAGGAAAACTAGAGGAACTTGAGAGCCAACGAGCTACCGACCAACCATTTGAGCGGCACAAAGATCCTTCCTTCGATGTCGCCCCAGAAGCTACCCCACCATCTCAGCAGAGAAGTAGTGTGGCTTCCACAGAGCTCGTTCAGCTTGATTTCACGGATCCTCGCTACCCCATGGATAGTATCACGGAGGCTCAACATTGTGAGCTAATGACGAGATGCCAGAACCTGACCTTCAAGGCGGCGAAGCAGTATCACCATCACACGGGGTCAGGTGGCTACTACAAAGCCCGGCCGTTGTGGGACAAAGCTGAGCAAGACCTGCTTTCTAAGAATGACCATCCAGAGACATTGCACTACCCAGATTGTTCAAGGACTTGGTTCTTCGGGGTTGGGGGTACTTTAGACCCAGAAACAGGGAAGTGTGTCTAGGCGAAAGCTCAACTTGCAATACCCATCACAAAGCTTCAGTCAGCAATCAAGGTAGCACAGCAAGGGACGTTCATTCCCGATAGAGATAAGGACGAGCTGATAGAGGCCCTCGGGAATCCTAAACACCCTGGACGAACACGAGGTACATCAGGCTCCATTCTGTGGAAGCATGGGTTTCCCAATAGCGGTGGTTATAGAAGCCGAGAGAGAAAGAGGAAACTGGAAGCAATCGAAATGCAGAAGCTCGGTGTAAGATTAGGAAAACTAGAGGAACTTGTGAGCCAATGAGCTACCGGCCAACCATCTGAGCGACACAAGGATCCTTCCTTCGATGTCGCCCTAGAAGCTACCCCACCATCTCAGCAGAGAAGCAGTGTGGCTTCCACGGAGCTCGTTCAGCTTGATTTCAAGGCTCCGCGCTACCCCGTGGATAGTATCACAGAGGCTCAACATTGTGAGATAATGACGAGATGCCAGAACCTGACCTTCAAGGCGGCGTTCGGCTCTGTTCTACCTCCTCAAGCTGAGGGAACTTTCCATTGACGTCTGATTCCATATGGCTATGTTGTTGTGATGGTGGATGACATAATGGATGGATATGAGGGGCTGGAGCTTGACAACCCTACACATGAAGAGGATATTATTCTTCTAGAAAATGCTGAGAGGAGTACCTGTCTATGGATAAAGGAGTACATCAAGCTTCCAAACTGGAAGCTTCAGTAGACTCAGCCTCCTTCGGAGCGTCAGGGCACTCCGCCTCCTCCTCCTCCTCCTTCACCTCCTCCAGTGCGTGAGGCCACTCCGCCTCCTCCTCCGCCTCCTCCTTCGCCTCCTCTGGAGCATGAGACCACTCCGCCTCCTCTGGTGCATGAGGCCACTCTGCCTCCTCCATCGCATCAAGCCACTCAGCCTCCTCTGGCGCGTCAGGCCACTCCGCCTCCTCCTCCTCATCCTCCGGCGCATCAGGCCACTCTGCCTCCTCTAACGCGTCAGCCATGATGGAAGAGAGACGTTGCTGCTCCGACGGCTAGCAGTACAATAGGAGGGAAGAAATTCAAATCTGGTCCAAGCCTCAAGCCTCTTCCAAAGTTACCATATGAGAGGACTGACAAAGAAAATGATGACATCAATAGAACCGAAGTGAAGGCCCATTTTGCACGGAAACATCCACCTCCGAAGGAAATGGTAGATCCGGTGAAAGCGAAGCGCACTGTGGATGCCCTGAAGGGACCATCACCGCATCCACTGCCATCAAACTATGACCGGTGTATGGTAAAGACATATAATGAAGCGCAGCGGTCGGGAAGTACTTCCAGTGTGGAAGAGTCAAAGAACAAAGAAGTGGGAAAACAATTCCCCAGCTCGGCGAACATGGGAATCAATCGTGCCCCCCGCTCAAGGTGTCTAGCGATATCGCTAATCATCCGGTGCTACTGCCCGGTACCAATCCTGGTGATTACTTGGGGGATGATGTATATTTTGAAATGACTGAGGTAACAATACAAGAATTTAGATATGTGCACGGGAAGCCTCTTGTCAAACCTGATCATTCTCATCTCACGACGATGATGTACAAATTGCATGAGTTGTACATGAAAACCTGTTGGGAGTCTGGGAAAGAAACTATGTATGTCAGAGTTAAAAAAGAGAACGAATTCATTGGACTCGACCTGATGCCTATTGAATTTCTGGAGTTATTTCAGTTATACAATCAACAGGCCCTCGACAAACAACTCATGACTTGCTACTGTTTGTAAGTATTACTTCTATAGTTAAGTCTCTAGCTCAGCTCGTTCATTGCATGTATATATAATTATCCTCGCTATATTATGCAGATTGAAGATCATTGAATGCAAAAAACAAGAATCTTCGATTTTGGGTTCATTAGTCCAGATGTCATAAATGAATTTACGGTACGAAACAGAGTCAAAGAAACCAAGGAGAGCTTGCTAAATTCGGTCCTTATACATGAAAACAAAAGGGAAATACTCTTTCCTTACAACTTCAAGTGAGTGTTACTGGCTTCTGTAATGTATTGATGAGTTATATATGTGTGCACAGTTACCACTTTATTCTGCTATCCATTAAGCTTGATGGGGCATTAGTAATTGTCTTAGACTCGAGACGTAAAGATCCCGAGGATTATGCGGACATGACTGCAATGCTCAGGAAGTAAGTTCAATCGATACCGGGACCATATCGGCAAATTTCGTTCATTTCCTGATATCAAGTAATCATTTTCTTTGCATGGCAGGGTTTGGAAAAAGTTCACCCGAAAGGTGATTTACACACCCCAAAGTAAGTAGTACTAGCTAGTTCCGTGCACCTCTAATTGATTCAAATTTTCATCAATATAACATTACCATGCTTGCTTGTCAGTTTGATTGAACTGTATTCTCGTATAGTGCTTGTATCAGGAATTCAGGACTGTTTTATGTGGATACTACGTATGCGAGCTCATTCGCCACTCGACCTCTAAGTGGGGCTTCTCTGACAAACAATTTGAAGTACGTAAATAATATTCACAATTTTATTTTATATATTACCATCAATTGTGTTGAGTTTCATTCATATACATGCATGTATTGACCTCCTTCTTTAAATTAGATCTAGCAGATGCGGGATGAACTCCTACCACATGATCGCATACGAGCAATTCAAGAGGAATGGGCGGGATTCTTTCTTGACCACGTTATACCTAAAGACGAATAATACCATGTGGTTTTTCGATTGGATCTTAGGTAGATGATGTTAGGGATTGTAAAATATGTTATATTGTATACATGTAGTAGCATCGGATAGATATACGAAAACTTGTTGTTCGACCAAGCACGGAGAAAGAGATGTCACTTCTCTCTATATATGTTCAACATGATGATCTTGTGTAATTAATGGTTTCCTTCATTTTCTTATTAGCTAGCGTCAAGTTGTCTCTATATGTATAGTAGCTAGCATCGACCAAGCACGGAGAAAGAGAGGTCACTTCTCTCTATTAGCTAGCTAACGCAATATGAAACCCCTAAATTAACCCTCCAAAACCCCTATACCCCCTTCAAAACAAAACAAAAAACCCAGCGCCTAATGCGTGTTTGCGTTTTGGTCCCGGTTGGTGTTACCAACCGGTCCTCCTGCCTGGGCGCCCCACAGCAGCCACGTGGAGACCCTTTGGTCCCGGTTCGTAAGCGAACCGGGACTAAAGGTTTTGGGTATTAGTCCCGCTTGTTTTGTCTTAGTTCCAGAACCGGGACTAAAGGCCCTATGGAACTGGGACTAGTTCCCTATTTTCTACTAGTGTGTCATCCTATGATGTTTGAGTAGATTTCTTTTGTTCTATGGGTTGATTGATGATCTTGATTGGTTTGAGTCATGTGTTTTATTTTGGTGTTGTCCTATGATGCCTTCCCTGCCGCCCACACATGGTGTATTCCAGCTGTAGGATGTTGCAATACGTTCATGATTCGCTTATAGTGGGTAGAGAAAGTGGCAGAATCTTATGCCTTAGTAAGTGGGTTGTCGCATATGGGAGTAAATGGGGCTTGTTACTTAATGCTATGGTTGGGTTTTACCTTAATGATATTTTGTAGTTGCGAATGCTTGCTAGAGTTCCAATCATATGTTCATATGATCCAAGTAAGGAAAATATGTTAGCTCATGCCTCCCCATCATATAAAATTTCAATAATGATTACTGATCTAGTTATCAATTGCCTAGGACAATCTCGCAAAACCTACCACGACTTTTCCACACTCACTATATTAACTTAATTGTTCTTTTATTAAAACAACACCTAACTTTTATTTCCATGTTCTTTATTATCTTGCAAAACTATCTTCTTACACCTACAAAGTATTTCTAGTTTTATTTCCGAAAAATAGTTTATTTCTTGTACTAGGTAAAATGAACATTTTTGTGCGTAGAGTTGTATCGGTGGTTGATAGAACTTGAAAGAATATTAATTCTACCATTATTTCCTCATTGGGATCAACACACTTACTTATCAAAAAAGTCTATAAAGAATCACCTATGCTTGGGGGTTATTAATTATCACTTTAAATACATGATTTCACTACCATTTACTGGGGTCTTCTCCATATTATGTTAATTGATTCAAAATGCGTTACCCGAGGATTATCAACAAAAAGAGGTGCGCAAACACAGTAAAACTCCACAAAGCCTACATTGTAGGCATAAAATACTTGGTAATTATCACATAAATTGAACTCGTCTTCAATCGATGTTGCATGCCCTATGTTTAGGGTCACATGATAGGCCAAAAATTGGGATCACTACTTGCAGGAGTGGAGCCATAAAATTTTGTCAATGGGTAATTCATTCATTAACTCATTGTAATGATTTGGTACACATTAATCAAGTGTATGGTCGAATTTGAAACTATCTTACAACAAGCGTACAACAACAAGAGTACAACACTCAAAGACTGTGTACAAAATAAAATATGTTATTGATTATCACATATATTGATTAAATATAAAACCAAAGAGTGTAAAACATACTAGTTGGACCAAATTATAAAATCACTTATTATCATTTATAAATATGGTAGTACCAAAATGACTTAATAGCTTCAAGTGCACCTTCCCATGTTGTGGGAAATATGCCCTAGAGGCAATAAATAAAGTGTTTATTATTGTATTTCCTTGTTCATGATAATCTTTTATTATTCATGCCATAATTGTATTAATTGTAAACCTGGATACATGTGTGGATACATAGACAAACACACTGTCCCTAGTATGCCTCTAGTGAACTAGCTCGTTGATCGAAAGATGGTTAAGGTTTCCTAGCCATGGACATGAGATGTCATTTTATAACGGGATCACATCATTAGGAGAATGATGTGATGGACAAGACCCAAACTACAAACATAGCTTATGATCTTGTCAGTTTATTGCTACTGTTTTCTGCATGTCAAGTATATGTTCCTATGACCATGAGATCATGCAACTCACAGATATCGGAGGAGTACCTTGTGTGTATCAAACGTCGTAACGTAACTGGGTGACTATCAAGGTGCTCTATAGGTGTCTCCGAGGGTGTCTGTTGAGTTGGCATGGATCAAGACTGGGATTTGTTACTCCGTGTGACCGAGAGGTATCTCAGGGCCCACTCGGTAATACAACATCACAATAAGCCTTGCAAGCAATGTGACTAAGTGTTACTTGCGAAATCTTGTATTACGGAACGAGTGAAGAGACTTTCCAGTAACGAGGTTGAACTAGGTATGGAGATACCGACGATCGAATCTCGGGCAAGTAACATACCGAAGAACAACGGGAACATCATAAGGGATTAACTGAATCCTTGACATAGAGGTTCGACCGATAAAGATCTTCATAGAATATGTAGGAACCAATGTGGACATCCAGGTCCCGCCATTGGTTATTGACCGTAGAGGTGTCTCGGTCATGTCTACATAGTTCTCGAACCCGCAGGGTCTGCACACTTAAGGTTTGGTGACGTTTCGGTAGTATAGAGTTATGTATGGTGGTGACCGAAGGTTTTTCGGAGTCCCAGATGAGATCCCAGATGTCACGAGGAGCTCCAGAATGGTCCAGAGGTAAAGATTCATATATAGTAACTCCCGTTTTGGTCGCCGGAAAAGTTTCGAGCTTATCGGTAGTGTACCGGGAGTGCCGGTAGTGTACCAGGAGACCTCCGGGAGGGGTATTTCGACCCAAGAGGCTACATGGGCTGTGGGAGAGTGGAAACCAGCCCTTAGTGGGCTGGTGGAACAACCACAAGAGGCCCATGCGGCTGGAAGAAAAAAGCCCAAGAGAAAAAGGTGGAAAAAAGGCAAAATAGGTGAATCCTAGTCCTACTAGGATTGGAGGTGGACTCCACCTCCTCCACCTCCTTTCGGCCGAAACCCTTGGCTTGGGAAGCCAAGGATGCCTCCTCTCCTCTCTTCCTCCTATATATACTGGTGGTATAGAGGGTTTTTGCACTAGAATTTCAGCCACGTGCTAACCGTTCCTCCGGTGCATAGTTTCTCCTCTAGATCGGATTTCTGTAGTGCTTAGGTGAAGCCCTGCCGGAATTGCTCCACCACCATCACTGGAGCGCCATCAGGCTGCCGGAGAACTCTTCTTCCTCTCCACTCCCTCTTGCTGGATCAAGACGGTGGAGATCGTCATCAAGCTGTACGTGTGCTGAACATGGAGGTCCCGTTCGTTCGGTGCTAGATCGGAAGGATCGTGATCAAGTTCGTGGGACGGATCGTGATCAAGTTCGTGGGACGGATCGTGATCAAGTTCGCAGGATGGATCGTGATCGGATTGCGAGACGGATCGTGATTAGATCGCGGGACGGATCGTGATTGGATCGTGGGACGCATGGCGATTTGGATCGCGAAGACATTCGACTACACCAACCGCGTTTCATAACGCTTCCCGCTTAGCGATCTACAAGGGTATGTAGATCCACTCTCCCTATCGTAGATGCTCATCACCATGGATAGATCTGCGTGTGCATAGGAAAAATTTTGTTTCCCATGCAACGTTCCCCAACACATGTTGCGGAAAACATTCGAAAAATGACAAGTTTAAAGTAAGGAGGTGCTAATCAAGTGTACCTCGATGAAAAGTTTCGACTGGAAGCCAAGTTCCTTTTTCTTAACACAGTAGACAAGCATACGCTCATACATGCACACATATACTTAGTTTTATGAATGCATGCACACACATTCTACTTTTATGAACACATTTAAAAGACTAAACCAACATATCATCTTGAGATTAATGAAGTCGTCATAAATGCCTTTGTAGCCAATGGAAATGTCTCGTCCCATTGAGCGCCCATCACCAGAAGGCCTAAGATAAAATTAAAATAAATCAAGCATCAATATCAAGTCTAGGACTTGAATTATAGTGGGTTGAGGATACCACTATCCTCCAAAGTGTTGGAAATATGCCCTAGAGGCAATAATAAATTAGTTATTATCATATTTCCTTGTTCATGATAATCGTTTATTATCCATGCTATAATTGTATTGATCGGAGACTTAGATGCATGTGTGGATACATAGACAAAACCATCTCCCTAGTATGCCTCTAATAGACTAGCTCGTTGATCAAACATGGTTAAGGTTTCCTAGCCATGGACATGAGATGTCATTTGATAACGGGATCACATCATTAGGTGAATGGTGTGATGGACAAGACCCAAACTACAAACGTAGCATATGACCGTGTCAGTTTATTGCCATTGTTTCCTGCATGTCAAGTATATCTCTTCCTATGACCATGAGATCATGCAACTCACTGAAACCGAAGGAGTACCTTGTGTCCATCAAACGTCACAACATAACTAGGTGACTATAAAGGTGCTCTAAAGGTATCTCCGAGGGTGTCTGTTGGGTTGGCATGGATCAAGACTGGGATTTGTTACTCCGTGTGACAGAGAGGTATCTCAGGGCCCACTCAGTAATACAACATCACTATAAGCCTTGCAAACAATGTGACTAAGTGTTAGTCGCGGGATCTTGGATTACGGAACGAGTAAAGAGACTAGCCGGTAACGAGGTTAAACTAGGTATGGAGATACCAACGATCGAATCTCGGGCAAGTAACATACCGAAGAACAAAAGGAACATCATACGGGATTAACTGAATCCTTGACATAGAGGTTCGACCGATAAAGATCTTCGTAGAATATGTAGGAACCAATATGGGCATCCAGGTCCGCTATTGGTTATTGACCGTAGAGGTGTCTCGGTCATGTCTACATAGTTCTCGAACCCGTAGGGTCTGCACACTTAAGGTTTGGTGACGTTTCGGTAGTATAGAGTTATGCATGGTGTTGACCGAAGGTTGTTCGGAGTCCCGGATGAGATCTGGACGTCACGAGGAGCTCCGGAATGGTCCGTAGGTAAATATTGATATATAGGAAGTCCTATTTTGGTCGCCGGAAAAGTTTCGGGCTCATCGGTAGAGTACCGGGAGTGCCGGTAGTGTACCGGGAGGCCATCGGGAGGGGTATTTCGACCCAAGAGGCTACATGGGCTGTGGGAGAGTGAATACCAGCCCTTATTGGGCTGGTGGAAGTCCCACATAAGGCCCATGTGGCTAGAAAGAAAATCCCAAAGAGAAAAAGGTGGAAAAAGGCAAAAAGACCAAAATAAGGAGGAGTCCTAGTCCTACTAGGATTGGAGGAGGAATCCTCCTCTCCTCCTTGGTTCGGCCGAAGCCTAGATGGCTTGGACCTTGGGCCAAGCCTCCTCCTCTCTTCCTCTTATATATACTAGAGGTTTTAGGGTTTTTGGCACTTGATTTTTAGCCACGTGCTACCCTCTCCTCTAGTGCATAGTTTCTCCTCTAGATCGGTTTTCTGCAATGCTTAGGCGAAGCCCTGCCGGAATAGCTCCACCACCATCACCGCAATGCCGTTGCGCTACCGAAGAACTCTTCTACCTCTCCACTCCCTCTTGTTGGATCAAGAAGGCGGAGATCGTCATCGAGCTATACGTGTGCTGAACACAGAGTTGTCGTCCGTTCGGCACTAGATTGGAAGGACCGTGATCAAGATCGTGAGACGGATCGTGATGAGATCGCGGGACGGATCGTGATGAGTTCGTGGAATGGATCATGATGAGATCGCGGGACGCTCGGCGATTTGGATCGCGAAGACGTTCGACTAGACCAACCGTGTTTCTTAATGCATCCCGCTTAGCGATCTACAAGGGTATGTAGATCCACTCTCCCTCTCGTAGATGCTCATCACCATGGATAGATCTTGAGTGTGCATAGGAAATTTTTTGTTTCCGATGAAACGTTCCCCAACAGTGGCATCATGAGCTAGGTCTATGTGTAGATGAGATCTCGAGTAGAACACAAAGAGTTTGTGGGCGTTGATGCTTAGATTGCCTCCTCCCTTGGTCGTGTTTTGGTTCAGAGGTATTGTGGGATGAAGCGGCCCGGACCAAGCTTACTCGTACGCTTATGAGAGACCGGTTCCATCAACTGACGTGTAACCTCGTTGCACAAAGATGGCTGGCGGGTGCCTGTTTCTCCTACTTTAGTTGGATCGGATTCGACAAAGGCGGTCCTTGAGAAGGTTGAAAAGCAACTTATATATCACCATTGTGGTTTATGCGTAGGTGAGAATAGTTCTTGCTAGATACCCGTAGCAGCCACGTAAAACATGCAACAACAATTAGAGGACGTCTAACTTGTTTTTGCAGGGTATGTTGTGATGTGATATGGCCAATTACATGATGTGATATATGTGATGTATGAGATGATCATGAGTTGTATAGAATATCACGACTTGCATGTCGATGAGTACGGCAACTGGCAGGATCCATAGGGTTGTCTTTAATTATTGTATGACCTGCGTGTCAATCATTAAGCGCTATGTAATGCTTTACTTTATCGCTAAACGGTAGCAATAGTAGTACAAGCATGATGGGCGCGACAACCCCGATGGCGACATGTTGATGGAGATCAAGATGATGGAGATCATGGTGTCGTGTCGGTGACGATGGAGATCATGTCAGTGCTTTCAAGATGGAGATCAAAAGCACAAGTTCATGGCCATATCATGTCACTTATGATTTGCATGTGATGTTAATCCTTTAATGCACCTTGTTTTGCTTAGGACGACGATAGCATTATAAGGTGATCCCTCACTTAATTTCAAGATAAATTTGTGTTCTCCCCGAGTGTGCACCTTTGCGAAAGTTCGTCGTGTCGAGACACCATGTGATGATCGGGTGTGATAGACTCTATGTTCACATACAATGGGTGCAAGCTAGTGTTGCACATGCAGAACACTCGGGTTAAACTTGACGAGCCTAGCATGTACAGACATGGCCTCGGAACACAAGAGACCAAAAGGTCGAACATGAGTCATATAGTAGATATGATCAACATGATGATGTTGACCATTGAAACCACCTCAACTCATGTGATGATCGGACTTGAGTTGGTGAATTTGGATCATGTATTACTCGAATGACCGGAGGGATGTCAATTTGAGTGGGAGTTCTTCAGTAATATGATTAACTGAACTCATTATCATGAACATAGTCAGTAGTGTCTTTGCAAATTATGTTGTAGATTACTTGCTCGCGCTGTAGATCCCTTGAATTTTTATATGTTCCTAGAGAAATAGAGTTGAAAGATGATGGTAGCAATATTGCGGACTGGGTCCATGATCTGAGGATTGTCCTCATTGTTGCACAGAAGGCGTATGTACTTAATGCACCGCTCGGTGCGCCAACCCCTCTAGCATCGTCTATAGATGTTGTGAACATCCGATAGGCACGTTCTGATGACTACTTGATAGTTTAGTGTGTCATGCATTACGGCTTAGAATTGAGGCTCCGAAACGTTTTGAACGTCACGGAACATATGAGATGTTCTAAGAGCTGAAATTAGGATCTCAGGCTCGTGCCCGTGTTGCGAGATATGAGATCTCCAACAAGATTCTTTGCCTGCAAGATGAAAGAGAATAGCTTAATCATTGAGCATGTGCTCAGATTGTCTGGGTCTTACAATCGCTTGAATCGAGTGGGAGTTGATCTTCCAGATAAGATATTGATTGATATAGTTCTCCAAGTCACTGTCACTAAGCTACTAGAACTTGGTGATGAACTATAAAATGCCAGGGATAGAAATAATGATCCCTGAGTTGTTCGCGATGTTTGACACCGCAAAGGTAGAAATCAAGAAGGAGCATCAAGTGTTGATGGTTAGTCAAACCACTAGTTTTGAGAAGGGCAAGAGCAAGGAGGGAAACTTCACGGATAGCAAGTCAGTTGCTGCTCCAGTGAAGCAACCCAAAGTTGAACCCAAACCCGAGACTAAGTGCTTCGATTATGAGGAGAGCGGTCGCTGAAGCGGAACAACCCCAGATACTTGGTAGATAAGAAGGCTGGCAACGTCGATAGAAGTATATTTTATATATGTGTTAATGATGTGTGCCTTGCGAGTACTCCTAGTAGCACCTGGGTATTGGATACCGGTTCGGTTGCTAAATGTTAGTAACTCGAAATAAAAGCTACGGAATAAATGGAGAACTAGCTAAGGGTGAGGTGACGATGTGTGTTGGAAATGTTTCCAAGGTTGATGTGATCAACATCGCATGCTCTCTCTACCTTTGGGATTAGTGACAAACCTAAATAAATGTTATTTGGTGTTTTGCGTTGAGCATGAACATGATTAGATCATGTTTATTGCAACACGGTTATTCATTTAAGTTAGAGAATAATGGTTATTCTGTTTACATGAATGATACCTTCAATGGTCATGCACCCAGTGAGAATGGTTGTTGAATCTTGATCATAGTAATACACATGTTCATAACATTGATGCCAAAAGATACAAAGTTAATAATGATAGTACCACATACTTGTGGCACTGCCACTAAATGCCATATTAGTATAAGGAGCATGAAGAAACTCCATGCTGATGGATCTTTGGACTCATTCGATTTCGAATCGGTTGAGACATGCGAACCATGCCTCTTAGGCAAGATGACTAAGGACCCCGTTTTCCGGATTGATGGAGCGGGCAACTGATTTATTGGAAATCATACATGTTGATGTATGCAATCCAATGAGTCTTGTAGCGTGCGGTGGATATCATTATTTACTTACCTTCACTGATGATTTGAGTAGATATAGTGTATATTTACTTAATGAAACACAAGTCTGAATTGTTTGAAAGGTTCAAGCAAATTCAGAGTGAAGTTTAAAGATCATCGTGACAAGAAGATAAAAATGTCTGCGATATGATCGTGGAGGTGAATATCTGAGTTACGAGTTTGGCATACAACTTTAGACAATGTGAAAGTTGTTTCACAACTCACGCCACCTGGAACACCATAGTGTGATGGTGTGTCTGAATGTCATAGTCATTCTCTATTGGATATGGTGCGTGCTATGATGTCTCTTATCGTTTTGCTACTATAATTTTGGGGTTATGCATTAGAGACAACTACATTCACTTTAAATAGGGAACCATCTAAATCCGT
Organism: Hordeum marinum; assembly: GCA_022496015.1. NCBI lineage: Eukaryota > Viridiplantae > Streptophyta > Magnoliopsida > Poales > Poaceae > Hordeum > Hordeum marinum. The sequence goes on along the minus strand of CM039676.1, from coordinate 456,622,360 downwards.
TGAGATGACACCGTGTGAATTATGGTTTGATAGAAACCTAAGCTGTCATTTCTTAATGTTTGGGGCCGTGACACTTGTGTGGAAAATGTTTTCACCTAATGAGGTCGAACCCAAAGCAGACAAATGCATCTTCATAAAATACCCTAAGAACAGTTGGGTGAACCTTCTATCTCAGATCCAAACATAAAATGTTTGTTGCTAAAACTGGGTCCTTTCTCGAGAAAAGTTTCTCTCGAAAGAATTGAGTGGGAGGAAGATAGAACTTGATGAGGTTATTGAACCTTTGTTCAACCAGAGAGTAGCATAGCGCAGGAAGATGTTTCTGTGAAGCCTACGTTAGTTGAAGAGGAAGTTAATGATGATGATCATGAAGCTTCGGATCAAGTTACTATCGAACCTCGTAGGTCGACAAGGACGTGTACTGCTCCTGAGTGGTACGACAACCTTGTCTTAGAGGTCATGTTGTTGGACAACAATGAACCTACGAGCTATGGAGAAGCGATGATGGGCCCGGATTCCGCCAAATGGTTAGAGGCCATGAAATCCGAGAAAGGGTCCATCTATGAAAACCAAGTATAGACTTTGGTAGACTTGCTCGTTGGACGGCAGGTCGTCGAGTACAAATGGACCTTTGAGATGAAGACAAACGCTGATGGTAAATGTTACCATTTATGAAGCTCGACTTGTCACAAAGAAGTTTCCGATAAGTTCAAAGAGTTGATTGCGATGAGACTTTCTCACTCGTAGCAATGCTAAAGTCTGTTGGAATTATGTTAGCACTTGCTGCATTTTTCAATTATGAAATCTGGCAGATGGATGACAAAACATTGTTTCCTTAACAGTTTACTTGAGGAAAGGTTGTATGTGATACAACCAGAAGGTTTTGTCAGTCCTAAGGATGCTAAAAGGTGTGCGAGCTCCAGCAATCCATCTAAGGGCTGGAGCAAGCATCTCGGAGTTGGAATACACACTTTGATGAGGTGATCAAAGTTTTGTAGTTTATACAAAGTTTATGAGAAACTTTTATTTACAATAAAGTTAGTGGGAGCACTATAGCATTTCTGATAAGTATATGTGGATGACATATTGTTGATCGGAAATAATGTAGAATTTCTGGAAAGCATGAACGGTTGTTTGAAAAGTGATTTTCAAAGGAAGACATGGATAAAGCTACCTGATTGTTGAGCATCAAGATCTATAGAGATAGATCAAGATGTTTGATGAGACTTTCAGTGAGTACATACCTTGACAAGATTTTGAAAGAGTTCAAAATGGATCAGTCAGAGAAAGAGTTCTTGCCCGATTTGTAAGGTGTGAAGTTGAGTGAGACTCAAAGCTCGACCACGACAGAAGAAAGAGAAAAGGACGAATGTCGTCCCCTATGCCTTAGCCACAGGCTCTATATAGTATGTCATGCTGTGTACCGCACCTGTGTGTGCCTTGTCATGAGACCGTCAAGGGGTACAAGAGTTATCCAGGAGTGGATCACTGGACAGCGGTCAAGATCATCCTTAGTAACTAAAAGACTAAGGAAATGCTTCTCGATTATGGAGGTGATAAAGGGTTCATCGTAAAGAGTTACGTCGATACAAGCTTTAACACTAATCCGGATGACTCTTATTAGCAATCCGGATGCGTATAGTGGAGCAGCCATTTGGAATAGTACCAAGTGGAGTGTGGTAGGAGTGTTTACAGTTTGACATAGAGATTTGCAAAGTACACACAGATCTGAATGTCGCAGACCCGTTGACTATAAGACCTCTCCCACATGCAAAGCATGATCGAGCCCCAGAATTCATTGGGTGTTAGATTCATAACAATGTGAATCGCACGGTGATGTGAACTAGATTATTGACTCTAGTGCAAGTGGGATACTGTTAGAAATATGCCCTAGAGGCAATAATAAACTAGTTATTATCATATTTCCTTGTTCATGATAATCGTTTATTATCCATGCTATAATTGTATTGATCGGAGACTTAGATGCATGTGTGGATACATAGACAAAACCATGTCCCTAGTATGACTCTAATAGACTAGCTCGTTGATCAAAGATGGTTAAGGTTTCCTAGCCATGGACATGAGATGTCATTTGATAACGGGATCACATCATTAGGAGAATGGTGTGATGGACAAGACCCAAACTACAAACGTAGCATATGATCGTGTCAGTTTATTGCTATTGTTTTCTGCATGTCAAGTATCTGTTCCTATGACCATGAGATCATGCAACTCACTGACACCGGAGGAGTGCCTTGTGTGTATCAAACATCGCAATGTAACTGGGTGACTATAAAGTTACTCTACAGGTATCTCCGAGGGTGTTTGTTGGGTTGGCATGGATCAAGACTGAGATTTGTTACTCCGTGTGACGGAGAGGTATCTCAGGGCCCACTCGGTAATACAACATCACAACAAGCCATGCAAGCAATGTGACTAAGTGTTAGTCACGGGATCTTGTATTACGGAACGAGTAAAGAGACTTGCCGGTAACGAGTTTGAACTAGGTATGGAGATACTGACGATCGAATCTCGGGCAAGTAACATACCGAAGAACAAAAGGAACATCATACGGGATTAACTGAATCCTTGACATAGAGGTTCGACTGATAAAGATCTTCATAGAATATGTAGGAACCAATATGGGCATCCAAGTCCCGCTATTGGTTATTGACCGTAGAGGTATCTCGGTCATGTCTACATAGTTCTCAAACCCGTAGGGTCTGCACACTTAATGTTTGGTGACGTTTTGATAGTATAGAGTTATGCATGATGGTGACCAAAGGTTGTTCGGAGTCCCGGATGAGATCCGGACGTCACGAGGAGCTCCGGAATGGTCCGTAGGTAAATATTGATATATAGGAAGTCCTATTTTGGTCGCCGGAAAAGTTTCAGGCTCATCGGTAGAGTACCGGGAGTGCCGGTAGTGTACCGGGAGGCCATCGGGAGGGGTATTTCGACCCAAGAGGCTACATGGGCTGTGGGAGAGTGAATACCAGCCCTTATTGGGCTGGTGGAAGTCCCACATAAGGCCCATGTGGCTAGAAAGAAAAGCCCAAAGAGAAAAAGGTGGAAAAAGGCAAAAAGACCAAAATAAGGAGGAGTCCTAGTCCTACTAGGATTGGAGGAGGAATCCTCCTCTCCTCCTTGGTTCGGCCGAAGCCTAGATGACTTGGCCCTTGGGCCAAGCCTCCTCCTCTCTTCCTCTTATATATACTAGAGGTTTTAGGGTTTTTGGCACTTGATTTTTAGCCACGTGCTACCCTCTCCTCTAGTGCATAGTTTCTCCTCTAGATCGGTTTTCTGCAATGCTTAGGCGAAGCCCTGCCGGAATAGCTCCACCACCATCACCGCAACGCCGTTGCGCTGCCGGAGAACTCTTCTACCTCTCCACTCCCTCTTGTTGGATCAAGAAGGTGGAGATCGTCATCGAGCTATACGTGTGCTGAACGCGGAGGTGCCGTCCGTTCGGCACTAGATCGGAAGGACCGTGATCAAGATCGCGAGACGGATTGTGATGATATCGCAGGATGGATTGTGATGAGTTCGCGGGACGGATCGTGGTGAGATCGCGGGACGCTCGGCGATTTGGATCGCGAAGACGTTCGACTACACCAACCGCGTTTCTTAACGCTTCCCGCTTAGCGATCTACAAGGGTATGTAGATCCACTCTCCCTCTCGTAGATGCTCGTCATCATGGATAGATCTTGTGTGTGCGTAGGAAAATTTTTGTTTCCCATGCAACGTTCCCCAACACTAAGAGCATCTACAACCACGTATGACAAATATGACCCCTCAAAAGCCTGCGGACGCGCCCGACGCGTCCGCGGGGAGTGACCAGGCACGCTCGAATTAGCACAACTGCATCAGGATACCTCATACTAGATTCTTAAATCCATACAAAAGCATGCAAAAATGAAAAAAAAACATACTATGTAGCTACTCCTCGTCGGAGATGTGGACTATCTTTGTGCCCTCTGAAGGGTACAAGCACGACAGCTGCAACTCTGCCCCCTCTGACTGCTCCTCTCCAGTCTCCTCCTCCTCTATCCTCATGTCGAGTTCGTCGAAGAGCGCGTCCACATCCGCCTGCTTCTGCTGGAGGAACTTTCGGTTGGCCTTCACATAGATATCATCCTGGATGCAAGGATGACCTGCTGCTCCGCCATCTCCTTGGCTTGGGTGACGGCGAATTCTGCGTCTGCCTTCACCATGTTCAACCCCGGAGCAGGCTGATCTGCCTCCTCCTCCTCTGGATCCGCCACGTCCGTCGGCTCCGGTAGCTGCTCTCCCTCCTCCTCCTCCGGCTGCTGCTCATCCTCCTCCTTCGACTCCGGCAAGTCTGGAGGCAGCCCGATTGTGATGCGGGCGGCGCGCCTAGCCTGGATGTCCGCCTCGATCCGCATCCGATGCTTCGGCGTGAGCATCACGTAGGTGGTGATCTTCCGTCGGAGCATGACGACATCGGAGAGCGTGGAAGAGGAGGCGGACGGGCTCGGGTGACGGCGCAGAGAGGGAGGAGGTGGATGTGCTAGGGCTGGGGGACGTCGGCTGGCTTAAATAGCCAAATTTAGCCTTGGGCGGTGAGCCGGAGCGACGGGATGCGGCGTTCACACCGCGGCGACAGAGGAGGCGGCTGTCAGACCGCTGGGTTTCCAAACAAGTCTGCGTGAGACCCCATCGTCAGTCCTACATGGCGGGCGCGCCCGAGCGTACCCGAGCGTCCACATATCCGCTTCATATTTAGCTGGATATGAGGGATGTCGGTTAGTCCAGACGTTTCAGACCCGTTCGAGACGTCCGACTGAATTGAAATTTCATGACCGGTCAGTGACCGAACGATCTGCCCGGACGTTTAAGAAAGGTATGAGGCGTCTGGTTGTAGATGCTCTAACCATTCAGGTTGGTCCGCAGGAGGCCAATTTCTGTTGAAACATTGGAATAGGAAAAACCGTCCCCGATTAATATACAACATCCTTTGAACAAATTTCATTTTGGGCTAGGCAACAGTTTGGCAAACCAAGAAATTGGCTAGCAATTGAATAGCCACCAACCTATACTTTTCTCATCTCACAAAACTTGTCAAAAGAAGGCAAGTTATGGAGTTGCCGAATGTTGGCTGGCCAACTTCTTGGCTACGGACCAATCATGCCCTTAATTACGTAGCAGGAAAGGAGTTAACATAAATGATGGTTTTATTAGGCCATGAATGTGGTTGTGCTAAACACAGATCTAGGAGTATAACTTGTCATTGAAAGATAGCCACGCAATCAGGGAATTTAATTATAAACAAAACAAAAACATATAGGTAGAAACATATATTTTTAACACGTTATAATCACACACAGATGCTTGCATGCACAAACATACATTCACTCCTACTTGGCACACATATTCCATCTCTACGAGCAACTTCGAGATGTCGGGCCGACGCAACATTTAAAAAAAAACGAGCAGCGGTGCTGACTGTAGAATTTTTATACCGGATGACCATTTCGCAAAAGAAGAAAAAAGAAAAGGGAATGATCGTGACCAGCTTTTATTTTATACCGAAAGTAGGCTTTGCCTTTGAGGGGGTCTTCACGTTTTCGTTTTCGTTGGTTCACCCAGGTACGCGTACGTACGTAGCCATCCTTCCACGCTGGCGCTGCGGCCCAACCAACCCAACCCCCTGGCGATGATGATGAGCGGCATCCATCCGTCCGTCCATGATGGCAGCACCGCCGACGGCGACCGAGCGAGCGGTGCCGGCTGCCGAGTCAAACGACGAGAAATAGTCGCCCGCGCGTGGCCCCGTAGGCCGGGCCCTCCTACTCTCCGTCACCGGCTCCGGGTTGGAGTTCGATTCCATCGGCTCGCGCCCGCCTCGAAACAGCCGCACCGCTCTACCCATCTAGTATATCCATCCGTCCGGATCGATCACGTACGCAGATGTGTGTGCTCCACGCCCCCACCCGACGACGACGACGAACCTGGGGATTGGGATTGGGATTGGGATTGGGATTGGGATTGGGATGCCCTGAACAGGGTTCAACAGCCCTGCCTGTTTTCCGTCTCTCCGCACGCGCGCATTGACCTTTGGCTTTACTTGCTACGTACCGCTAGCTCTTCGCGTAAAAGCAAAACGCGGGATGGGATGTGATTTGACCCCTACGCTTTTGGCCTCTTTGCTTGATCCCACCTTAAAAAATCACCTCTACCGTGATCCCCTTTTTCATACGCCGAGTTTCGGCATCAAAATAGGTTGACCGAGGAAAAGAGAACTAGCTAGGCCGCCCAGTGGTCATCTCGGTCCAATGTTGGTAAACGCATAAGAAACCGCTTTGCGCAAATGTCTATTTATGAAAGCCGCTTTTAAATTCTCAGCTAAAGAAACCACTTTGCCCAAATGTCTACTTATGAAAACCGCTTTTAAATTCGCCGCTAATAAGAATCTGCTGTTAAATTACTTCAGCTTTCGGACCCCCTCTGGGTTTACCTCGTTTCACTCTCGCCACTCCCATGTCACGGAATACAAACGCATGATTTTTCCTCATTCCATTTTTTTTTCTTTGTCCTCACCATCACCAACGGTTTGTGTACCTTCTTTTCGGACGACATCGGGATACTTAACCAAACTTTGGTCACCACCTTCCCTGACCTCTTCTTCCACTCTATCAAACCTATAACCCTAGTCTTTCAGATCATGCTTTACAGTTTACTGTCTAACTCGAGGAACCATTTAATAAGGGGTGCCTTCGGTAGAATTTAATGTTGCTTGCTCTTTTTTGCGTGATTTTGGCATAAACAACTCAAGCGATGATCGCTTCCCACCCATGGGGCCACTTTCTCCACCAAAACACCTACTGGATCGAAAGACTATCACATCAATATTTGCATAAAATTTAAGAGTGCCACAAGCAATTAAAATGGAATATTTAGGCGGCAAAAAAATCTATGCATAAAAGCACTTTCATAACATCAACAATAATAAAAGCAAACCCGAACAGGAAAGTAGAGGAAGTTTTCCAAGGGACGCCTCATTGCCTTGCGCTTGGTGGATGGTTGGGATTGCAATGTAAAGTCCATATCTTTGTTGAATATCATTAAGGTTGTGGTGATAGGTTGGGGATGGGATGAATGTGTCACCCCTCGTCGGTGTAGAGACATGAATGAGTGATAGCGGTGTTCAATAAGAGATAAGGATGAGGAAGTGTGGTGCTCAAAAAACGTCATTTTGTGAGTGATGACTTGATTAGATAGTAGAATCGTTACTCAAACACATGTATATTGGACTCGTAGTTTTCAAACTCATATGGAAATAGAAGTATTTACTGCAAAATTCTTGTAAAAACTAGACACCATCTTTACATTTTTTTTCTATGTGCTCTTTATTAGCATCTTGAAAACAAAATGAGCAGTATAACATGAAACTATATACTTTTCGTCCAACTATTATAAAACACAAAAAGTCCATAAAATACACTTTTTAAACAAATGCCAAATATGACTTTCCTTTTTCTTGTATAAAAAAAACCTACGCGAAGGGGAAACTAAAAAAAGTCGTCGAAGGGGACCTCCTTGGCCGAGGGGCTGGGATTACAAGGTAAACTCTACATCTGTGTTGGAGATCGCCGAGGGTATGGCGATAGTTTGGAGACGGAGGTGAACGCTTCACTCCTCTTCGGTGCATAGACATGCATGAGCAAGAGAGCGAGAGTGGTGCTCAAGAAGAGACAAAGCTGGACAAAGTGCGGTGCTCACAAAGCGAGGGCGACAACTCGAAAATACAATGGAGTCGTCATTCAAAGTATGTGTAAAAATGTTGGGAAAAAACAATATACAGTTGTATTTTGATTGATATTGTCGCCTTTTCATGTGGTCCTTATCAGCAACTCCACAACAAAATGAGTAATGTAACACAAGCTATACACTTTTTATCAAATTAAATTACAGGACGCAAAAGAAATCCACAAAACCATTTTTTAAACAAATACTAGTACTACATAATAGTATATTTTTCTTTGACATTTCATGGTTTATGACATGTTGGGCCCACCTGCAAGCCCAACCAGCAAAGCATCCAACGCCGTGTGATGTAATCTTCCCCGGGCGAAGAGGAGAGTGAGACGATCCACTCGCCAGAGGATAGGCAGCATTGCTCGACGGCCATGTCGTCCTCGCCTCTGACCGCCACGCCCACCCCTCTCCTTCCCGCCAAATCCAAGACCCCGCCGTCGCACCACCCGCTCCTCCCCCACCTCCCGCACTGCACGAGCCTCCGGGCGCTCGCCCAGCTCCACGCCGCCGCCGTCAAGTCCGGCCTGGGCGCGCACCCTGCCCTCGTCACCCGGCTCCTCACGCTCTGCACCGAGCAGGGCGCGGCCCCGGCGCACCTCGCGTACGCCCGCCAGGTGTTTGACAGAATCCCCAGCCCGGGGGACGTCGTCTGGTACAACACGCTGCTGCGCGGGTACGCGCGCTCGGCCGGCGCCGCCCCGCACGCCGAGGCGGCGCGGGTGTTCGCGCGGATGCTGGAGGAGGGCGTGGCGCCGGACACGTACACGTTCGTGTCGCTGCTCAAGGCGTGCGCGGCGGCGCGGGCCGGGGAGGAGGGCCGGCAGGCGCACGGGGTGGCCGTCAAGACCGGCGCCGCGGATCACGAGTACGTCCTGCCCACGCTGATCAACATGTATGCCGAGTGCGGGGACGCGCGGTCCGCGCGCGCCATGTTCGGCAGGGTGCCCGACGGGGACTGCGTGATCTCGTACAACGCGATGATCACCGCCGCCGTGAGGAGCAGCCGGCCCGGGGAGGCGCTGGTGCTGTTCCGGGAGATGCAGGCCAAGGGGCTCAAGCCGACGTCCGTGACGCTGACCAGCGTGCTCTCGGCGTGCGCACTGCTGGGAGCGCTCGAGCTGGGGAGGTGGATCCATGAGTATGTGAGGAAGGCAGGCCTTGGCTCCCTCGTGAAGGTCAACACCGCGCTGATCGACATGTATGGGAAGTGTGGGAGCTTGGAGGATGCCATTGCTGTGTTCCAGGGTATGGATCAATCAAGAGATAGGCAAGCTTGGTCTGTGATGATCGTGGCGTATGCCAACCACAGCTACGGCAGAGAGGCAATTTCGCTGTTTGAAGAGATGAAGAAGCAAGGGATAAAGCCTGATGCTGTTACATTCCTAGCTGTGCTCTATGCATGTAGCCATTCTGGCATGGTGAGCGAAGGGCTACAATACTTCGACAGCATGAGAGAGTATGGTATCGTTCCTGGGATAAAGCACTACGGTTGTGTGACTGATTTGCTAGCCCGATCAGGTCAGCTTGAAAAGGCTTACAAGTTCATTGATGAACTGCCAATAAAGCCCACCGCCATCTTATGGAGGACGTTACTTTCTGCCTGTGGAAGCCATGGAGCTTTTGATCTTGGAAAACGTGTCTTTGAGAGGATTCTTGAGCTGGATGATACTCATGGTGGCGACTATGTAATATTCTCGAATTTGTGCGCTAACACTGGGAAATGGGAAGAGATGAACCGAGTAAGGAAGCTGATGAATGAAAAGGGGGTGGTAAAGGTGCCTGGCTGTAGCTCAATTGAGATAGATAACAGGGTTCATGAGTTCTTCGCAGGAGATGGAAGACACCCACAATCACAAGATGCGCGCCGAATGGTTGATGAAGTGATTGAGCAGCTCAAACTTGTTGGTTATGTCCCTAATACGTCTCAGGTCTTCCATGTTGAAATGGGTGAGGAGGAGAAGGCCACAAGCCTAAGATACCATAGTGAGAAACTGGCAATTTCTTTCGGGCTTTTAAATACATCTCCAGGAACTACTCTCCGTGTTGTCAAGAACCTTCGTGTATGTCCAGATTGTCATTCGATGGCAAAGCTTGTCTCTATGCTCTTTAATAGGCGGATCATACTCAGAGATCTAAATCGTTTCCACCACTTTGAGGATGGGGTCTGCTCTTGTGGAGACTACTGGTAGATTTTAGGAACACAATCTTTGTTTCACTATGCTCTATCCTTGTTGTGTCTTTCAGGTATGGTCAACTTGTATATGCATGCGAAACTAACTGATAATTGAAGACTTTTTTCAATTACTGATGGACCTGAACAATAATAACTAACCCAAGTTTGTTACTGTTTCTGTACCGTTTAGTCATACCAGTAGGCAAATACCATAATTTCCTGACTGCCTGGATCACATGTTTTACCATGATCCTTGCAGAGCATTACTATCTGTTATAGGTACTGCATTAGTGTGCGCAAATGACCTCCTACGTTATTGCCAAGATTCTGAAAAAAGGAACTCTATAATGTAATTGATCCATGAGTACTGCTTCTTAGCATGAATGTAATTGATAGCTAACATGGGAGTCTCTATGCAGTTTATAGTCCTTGAAGAGCTGTAACAATCCCTGCTATATATTTTCTTCCCTCTTTGTTCCTGTTTCGATGGCGCTTTAAACTTGGTTGTACCCGACTGTTTATTTCCTCTTTACAATGGAAAGATGTACACCCTCAGATCCGAATTAAGTAACGCAGCCTCTATACAATGTCTATTGTACATTGTATAGAGGCAGCATCAATTAATTTGGATCGGAGGGAGTACAACATTTGTGGTGTTGAGAAAAAAGGAGTTTCTTAGTTGTGATTTTAACTTGCTAAATCATGTAGCCTATAAAAGCTGTTTAGTTAATTTGACAATCATACTATGGTCACCTTATTTATTGTTCATTGAACGCAATTCCAGCTTTCTTGAATTAAATGCATTTCTTTGATAGTTTGAAGTCTTGCTGCAAATGCAGTTCATACTAGTCATGGTATGGGGTTTGGGTTCCGGGACACCTTTTCGCCTAATTCTGTAGAGCTTGTGAAGATGTGAACTCAATGCATTTTGTGCAGCAAACTTGTCAGTTAATGGATATCCCACTCATTTTTACCATTTTTACATCCCCACTTGATGATGCACAACAGCAATTTAAAATATTTTCCTGCCATCTTATTTCTTATTACTAACATATTATGCCAAACCCATAAGCCCAAATAGGTGGTTTTGATGATGTTAGATTGTTTTCACTCAGTTTCCCAAAGTTCATATTTTCCTGATGTATAATGATAAAACCATGCCATCTGGACCTTAAAATGTTACGAATCTTATTTTGTTGTTAGCACTATCACTCTTGCCTATGTAAGGAGAGGAAAGGCACCTCAAAAGAATGAAAAGACAGATGTTTTGTCACTTTATTTTTATGAATAATAGGCATTCTACAGATTAGCTCGATGATTTGCTCCAACTGACCAGATCCATGCTAGCAATGCAGATCAGCACCATGCCTTGCTGTGGAGTTAGATCATATCTTACATGGGACATTTATCAGATTATAGAAGTAGTCATAACTCATAAGTTAAAATGTTTCCAAGTAATGGAAGACACTAGTTTTTTGGTACACAACTCTACCCCTAGGAAGTTCATCTGCCTGACACAAGCTATATGAAGTCTTGTGAGTAAGTAGTCATTTCATTGTCTGTACAATGTGGTTGAGCCTTTGATTCTTGATAGCCCAATTGTTAGAGAAATGTGGGTAGTGCAGATAAGCTGTATAGAGCAGAGTCACGCAGACTGTTCGGTCTACGGAAGATGGTGTCATGTCACCGAAAACACATATAAATGTGTCTAGTCAATAGTGCCTTAGTTAATTGGCAATGAAAGTTGAAATAGACTGGCTGCTCCATTATAGCGCTGGAGGTTAAAGTGTTGCAAAATTCTGACTGCAATGCAGATTCAGCAAATTTTGATGACATATCTAGGAGGACCATTGGACAATCTGCATATCTTTATCTCTATATGATGCTAGATTATTTGAAACCTGATTTTATAGTCAACATTTGCTATGTAAGTTACTAAGTTGGTATTGCATAAGTTGATTGGTTCCCCTTGTACCATTCAGGTGAAACTGGAGCATGTTCTATAGTCTACTTGTGTAGTACCACTGTTACACTCACATCCCATGGTTGAATTCATTGCGTTTGTAACATTTCTGGCAAGGCGATTTTGTGATTATTTTTTGTGCTCACTGGAACTCATAGGAGATTAAGATATATGCAGAACTTTTTGGTAAACCTAATCTTCTACTGAATGAAATCAACACTTCATCATATACTGTGCCTTTAAGGTTCAGTTTGGTCATATATCTCTTTCTTGCATGTGCTGTCGTAATAAAACTCGTGGTATCGCCTACCAGTACATGTCTAAGAATAGTCATAACTGAATTAGATCTCAGACCCCATGTTCCTTCTACCAGCATAGAATAGTGTATCAGTTCGGCTTCATCATTTCTATGTTATGTCATAAATAGGGTAGCAAACCACGTTGTTTAGATGACTGGAATGAATGCTTGCCAAATCAGCCACCATTTATGCATCCTGAAATATGTTTAGATTGCCGTGCTTCATTTAACTTGGTAGACTGACCTTGCCGTATGAACATGACAATGCATTAGGTTACCTGCTATCTTAGGGGATTTGATTATCACATAACTTTGTCTGCACCTTCATGAGTGGTTACTTAGATAACGAGGTAAGACCGCCATCAGCTCTCTATATCAATTATTCTATGGCAAGTTGCATGTTTTACTTGGTCCAACAGCTGGTTTAGTCATATCCATAGCCACATTTTTTTCCTCTTCCATTATCTGCAAATATGTTCAGTATTTGCCTCGTTAACATAGGCCAGCTTGTCATTAACTCAACTCATCAACCATGAAAAGGTCAGTTATGCCATGCTTCATGACCACTAAGTTTCATGTGTTTTATTTCGATTTCTTGTAGCTATGTTCTCCAGTCGTAGCATACATGTTCTTGCTGCCATACATACAGTTCCCGTCGCTGTTGCCCGTCTCTGAAAATTAGTTGACATACTGTATTATATAGTACGTACTTGATAGACTTTGAAACAGTACACCGTAATCTTTCAGTTATCTGAGCTTAGTGGGCTGCTGTGTGTGACAAGGTCTAGGTGCAAAGTTCACATGGATCTGGTGAAACCATGAAGCCGTCTTGTTCGAGTGGATTGCGGAAAGGAGCCCGGGCCTGCCTGGAGCCAGCAAAGAGGAGGGGTAGAAGAAGCTTCTTGCCCTTTGAGTTGATCAACCAACGAGTAAAAGAAACCCCTCTTTGCAGCTGGAACCCATGAACGGTACTCGCTTTTTATTAATTCCTCTCCGACCAATCGTTATCAAATGCGTTTGTGCCATTACTGTTCATAGTTTGGTGGCTAAGAATCTTGGCTTACTTTATTGTCTACGTTTTCCATTACTTGCTCCGTCCTCTGTTTTTGTAGCTTCCTTTTTCCGACAAGGACATCCATATCCTTTTGAAATGGAGCTCTTTGGCAGTGTTTGATATCTGAGCTGCCAGATGGCATGATATTATGTGCTTTTTATAAATCCCCAGGGTTCATATGTTTTAACACTTTAGGTTAATTAATTTTGCCGAGCAGTCGTCTTTTAAACCTTTACAGAGAAAAACAGTGATGCACTCCCTCTTTTCCCACTTTTAGCAGTGGTCCTAAGTCCTAACAACTAATCCTGAACTGAATTCTGACATATCATGGCCCCTCAACTAACTGCATCCCAGATCGATCCAACTAATAACTACACCACGCATTTGCAGAAGTTGCCACACTGCTAAATTAGTTAGTACTCCCTTTGATCCCAGCGACAATTAATATGGATAGGAGGGCGTACTACATTATTTCCATATGATTATGGAACACTAGATTGTTAAATAGAAATTTCTTTCTTGAAATGAGGAAGGAGCAGGTACAGAACACTGAAACGATTCTTTGCCTCCAGTTCAGTTGAGTTCTACATAGAAAATCTACCAATCCATTATTGTTGCTTTTGTTTTGAAAAATAAATGTTACAGTATATACCATGTGTGTGCAATTTTACCCTTTCTCATCACGGCACGAAGGCAGCAAACAGTTATAAATTGCAGTATTGCCGTCTGCCACGTATCAGTACATCGGCGGTGGAGGCGCATACATCGGCGGTGGCGACGATTGGCCGTGCGCGGCACACTGTGCCGGCGGCCGGTGGAGGAACTCGATGCACTGCTCGCCAGGCCGCTGGTCGGGGCGTCCGGCGATGCAGTTCTGCCGGTCATCGATGTGGGGCAGCTCCAGGCACCGGTGCGGCTCGCCGCAGAAGAAGTTGTGGGAGTAGGTGAAGTTCTTGAGGTTTGGCAGCGCGCAGATGCTCTCGGGGATCTCGCCGGCGAGCATGTTGTTGGCGACGTTGAGCTGCTCGAGGGCGTGCATGTTGCCGATGGTGTCCGGCAGCTTGCCGACGATGCCGTTGGAGCTGAGGTCGAGCACGGTGAGCTTGTCCAGCTTGCCGATCTCCGGCGGGATGCAGGAGGAGATGCCGCTGTTGAGGAGGATGAGCTCGTTGAGCGTCCCGGCCATGTCGCCGATGCTGCTGGGCAGGCACCCCCCGACCCGCGGCAGGTTGGCCAGCACGATCACCGACGCCGTGGAGCTGCTGAAGTTGGCCGGCAGCGTGAACTCGAAGTTGTTGTTGTTGATGAAGAGCGCGTCGATCTTCTTCTCGAAGATGGCCGCCGGCACCTCGCCGCAGAAGTTGTTAAACCTTGAGAGACGCCATGGACAGCCAGCCAGTGAGTTGTTAAACCTCTGACCTCTGTGCGGTGCAGGGCTGCAGGCGCAGGACGATGATGACGTACCTGATGTCGACGTACTGGACGTTGGGGAGGCAGAGGAGCTGGGAGGGGAAGTTGCCGGTGAGCTGGTTGTTGCTGACGTCGATCTCGTGGAGGAGGTGGAGGGAGCGGAGCGCGTCCGGGAGCTTTCCGCAGAAGCGGTTGGAGTTGAGGTGGAAGACGGCGAGGTCGGAGAGGAGGCCCAGCTCCTCCGGCAGCGTGCCGGCGAGGTCGCCGTGGTTGAGGTCGACCGACGCCACGGTGCGCGCGCACGGGTCGTCGGGCGCCGTCGCGCAGTAGACGCCGTGGTAGCTGCACACGTCGGGGCCGCACCAGTTCTTGGTCATGTTCTTGGGGTCGTCCGTGATGGCCCGCTTCAGCGCCTGCAGCGCCACGTACGCCTTCTCCAGCCTCGAGTTGTTGGTCGCCGCGGCTGGCGCCCCCATCGGCTGCGACGTGGCCAGCAGCAGCGGCGACGCCACCACCGCCAGCGCCAGGAGCACCGCCGCCGTCGACCTCATCATCGTCGTCGTAGGTATGGAATGTTGTTGGCTGCTTCTTTCCTTGGGATTTGTGTTGTAGCATATGTCCTGCCGTGCGTTCAATTCGGCTTATATAGCCGGCCGGCGCCTTTCTCCGCCTATTATTCCTTGGGTGTTCGTTGGTGGCGAGTGCATCGTTTGTTCATGTCCTCTATCTTTTTTTTTCTCTCCCTCTCTTTGTTTAATGATGATGTCTGGGTATCATTGGCGGGCATCCATGCAAATGCAAAAACAAAATCAAAATCTCGGTTGACCGCTTCATTTTCGTTTTCGCGACGCGATTTTGTTCATACTGCAATGATTTCGGGAGTGGGTGCAGATTGATCCGCCTGTTTTTTCCTGCCCAGCAAATTGACTTTGGCTGTCGTGTGCCTTTGTACCTGACTCCTTGGCCCTGAGGTGGACGGACAACGGTCAAACGACCGACGCCTGCACTCAGTGACAAAATCCCACTCACCGTGTTCTTCAGGGTTAGTGGCGCCAACAGAGCACACACATAAAAACTATCCTGCATTTTGTTATTTGTCATTGATGGAATGCACGTTGGTAAGATGCCTTATTGCTCATAAAACTCCTTGTCTGCTATTGCTTAGCTTCATTCATTTTGCAGAATACCTTGGCTTCATTCATTAATTCCTCTCGCTTCTGGACCATCATGTTTGTTAATGGAGATCTCACCAATTCACAAAACCTCATTTCCTTGCAATGATGTTGATATATCTATCTATCTATCTACCTATCGTGCCGGTCTTGATTACACACGCTAATCATCTTCTCTCAGTGCTGAAATCAAATGATGGCCCCACCCTAAGGCAAAGTACTACGATGCATGATCCGTTCCTTTAACTTAGGAGAAAGAGGGAGAATTATTCGCCGTGTTTGTCGGCCTTCCTTGGCTTTTTTGTGCTTGTGTATATGCTTTGGATCGCCACCCAATCAGCGCAAAACCACCGGAATTATATGTGTGGCCTGCACGAATGTTAGACAAGGGGGGCTTCATCGATCTTTCATTCCTGTCTTTGGAATAGTGCAGAGGCGCAACTTGTCTGGCCTTTTCGTCTTGCCTTCACTATTCGGTGCCGGTGGTCTTCATTTTTAGCTACTGTTAGGAGTCTACTCCTTCTGGTGGGCATACAATATCTGTTATCCTAACCTTTTTCCTATGAAAATAAGTACTATCTTTTATTCCACCCTGTAGGAACAATTCTTCCATTGACATATGGGTTCCTCATAGTCAAAAAGACATATGGGTTCTAGCTGTCGTTCGAAAACGAATATCGGTAACCAAATTCGACGGGATTTGAGGATGGTTGACTATGCAAGATTATCTGTGTTCGGTTTCGGCGTAATGTTCAAACCCTTATCAAGAATGGCCGGATACCCCTCTTTTCTTTCATCACAAGAAACTAGTGAACATTAGACCATACATGAAAGTCTACCAAGTAAGAGAGTAGGAACCGCAGTTGTTGTACTGAAGCTATGGGAATTATCATAGTTTAGTGGTGAGGTCACGTCAGGCCCGTCTGCAGTTCTCTAACACCACGAACTGAAAACCATCGTCCGGTAGCTGTCACGCTCGATCAAACCGTAAACAAAGAATCACCAGAAAATTAGAATAGAAACCCAAACAAATTAAGAGAATATCTACTGGCAGGAACCATAAATCACAGGGAATATATAATGGCTGAAAAAATAGCACTCTTGTCTGGATTTTTTTTCAAAAGTACTACCTAATTTGTATCAAATTCGAAAAGCATATGTCCAAATTGAAAAAAAATCAAAAATAGCACCCCGTCGGCTTCCGGGGGGTGTAGAGGGGGCTGTCGGCCCCCGGGGGGCCGAAAAGGGGCCCGTCGGCCTCCGGGGGGCCGAAGAGGGACCCGGCGGCCTCGTGGAGGCCGAAGAGTGTCAGTGGCACAAAACATAATTAAGATGGTTCCAAATAAAAAAGTTGTCAACACGAAAAATCTCCGTCTCGTCAAATCGGTTGATTTTGATATAAAAATCGTCTTAATCCGAGGTCGTATGCAACCTGTAGAGTCAAAACAAGATCAGGAGCAGGAGAGTGTCTGGGGCACAAAACGTAATTAAGATGGCCTGAAATAAAAAAGTTATCATCTTAATCCGATTTGAGGCCATCTTTTTCGTTTGAGCCAAATGTAATTAAGAGCCAAATGTAATTAAGAGCCAAACAAGAAATATATAATGTCTGAAAAAATAGCACTCTTGTCTGTTGATGCAGGGTAGCATATACATATACTAGTAGATGCGGCCTGCATGAGAATCTCTCTTCTAGATGGCGACTGATGTCGTAATGCAACCATCTCCATTAGTTAATCGCATCCTAATTGTGTTTTCGCTCTTCGATCGCTGCGATTTGCTCTTAGTCTCGCATGATTCTGCGGTTTCGTGTGCAGTGGGAACCTCGACGGCACCACCCGGTTCCGCACCGGATTCTGACGTGACCGGCGGCTGGCTGCCTGCTGCTGCTAGTCGTCGCCGGCCGGCAGAGGCATCAGGTGGCACGTCGGGGTCCCTGGATCGGCCGTTGGTGAGGTGAGATGAGATGCTAAGTTGCTAACTCGTTTTCCCTAATGATTTGTGATGCATTGTATATCACTCTGCCTATGATTTATGATCACTTTAACTATTATATTTTGGAAAAGGTCCACGGGGGGCTTAAGCTCACCTTACCACTTTGATTATATGCAGTGTCTTCAACTACATGTCGTAATCCAGTACCGGTTCCTGATCGGTTGAACATCCTTAATTTGCCGGGCTTGATTAACACAAGAAACCTGTGTATCTTCTAATATGATACTATAAGTTTTATTTTGTTCAATTTGCCCTTTATTTATCGTTTAAGCAATTGCATGTTAAGTGTTTGACATGATCATTTCAGCTAATTTGCTCCCTGTTTTCAATTGATGTTTTCTCTTCTCATGTCTGCTGCATGTTTTTTTGACCAAATAATACTCACAACGCTTAATTATTCAAAGGGGTGCCACTATCATTGGGGATGATTCTCTTCATGGGAACTTGGCAACTATAGCTATGGCATGTGGTTGTTTAACCCAAATGTTGTTGGGTGATGGGTCATTAGATTCTGAGATGTATATGCTCCTTTGCTCATTTAATATGTATAATATCACATTTCACATGTATGTCAGGACAAGAAAAATGTGAAATTTATAGTTGTACAAAATGCAATACCTAGTTCCCCGCTTTATCATGTATAAAATTAAGCTTAAATACTCATTCATACACGGAGCTATGTTTTTTGATATTTTTTTCAAAACTACGACCGATTTTGTACCAAATTCCGATTTTGTACCAAATTAGAAACCGTATGTCCAAATTGAAAAAAATTCACAAATGGTACCCCGTCGGCCTCTGGTGGGCCGAAGAGGGGTCTGTCGGCCACTGGCAGGCCGAAGAGGGGCCCGTCGGCCACCCCCAAGCCGAAGAGAGGCCCGTCGGCCTCTACCAGGCCGAAGAGTGGCATGTCGGCCTCTGGCTGGCCGAAGAGCCCTGGTAGGCCTCTAGGCGGCCGATGGGCCCCTGGATAAGGCCGACCACTCCTTTCTTCCTCCTCTGACCACTCCTTTCACCCTCCCCCGGCTTCCAGGCTTCCCAGCTCCACCTCCCACTCCCATTGCTCTCTGGTGCTTCCACCCCCGCATCAATCTCTTCGCTCGTCCACCCATTTTCCTATCCAACCCGCGTAAACAATAGATCAGGGCTCTCTCCACAGGCCTACGGTATTTTTTTTTTTTGCTTCCAACACAATCAAATGTCAACTTTCAACTCGGTTGTGGATTCAGTTCTTATTGGTCACCGTTTCTTTGCAGGTAATGGCTTGCCCCTTTTGTCGAGCTCCAGGTGGCCCTTGTTCTTCCTTTGATTCTGGTGCGTCTGTATTCATTGTGGTGCTGGATCGTCAATGTTCAAGGCGTGTTGTAAGATTCTATATCTTGTTTATCTGATTGTGGCATATGGTTTATGTTGTTTTGGTTGGAATGTATTCTAATGCCTTTGTTTATATGATTATGATGTTTGCTTCCATTCTTGTTGTAGTATGTTCCGTGCAGTGTTAGATCATATCTTATTCGGTACATTGAGGAGTGCAGAGCTTTAGCTATTCGGAGAGGTGACACAGATATTGATCTTGCTCTTCACAACAACGAGGGTAACTTATACCATGTTATGTTTAGACATGGTTGGATGAGCAGTAAATTCCATGGTTCTTCCTGGGAGGAACTTGTGAATGATTATGGTCTCTGTCATCATGACATGATGACTGTTAGGCTTGAGCACTATAGAACTATGATTGGTGTCGATTTTCATCGGGATGGTGTTATGTTGTTTCCTTTACCCTGTGTTGGTAAGTTTTTGTTTGACTGATTTTCAGTTTTGTTTCAGCTTATACGTTTCGCCTGTTCTGCTCAGTTTATGAAATTATTTTTTGTAGCTCTTGAGGAGCTGAGTGAAACTCACAGGGAACTTGTTGACATCTGTTTTTATAGTCGTAGTGTCACTTTGAATTATCATCAAATGTATGTCATGTCGCGACAGCTCTTTGATGACAACTACATATTGTGTACTCCTTTTGTTCATAGGATTGATTCCATGAATGTTATTTCTCAACATATGGTGAGCTTTAGTTTCGGGTATTGTTTATTTATTTGTTCTTTGCTCTAGCATACTGTTTTAAATTTGTAAGCTGAATATCATATAACTTGATGTTTTTTGTCAGGTTATTCCAAGCATGGTTGTGAGGAGTTTGAAGGATTTTGTGTCAATTCCTAGGACTGGTTTTTAACTCTTGAAATTACTTTGGATTCTGAAGATGATGATATATCTGTGAGCTTCCTTGTTCCTACTTTATTGGCTTGGGTGATAGAATGGTGTTGAAGAAGGAAGGTTTCGGTAATTTTCTTCGGGCATCGTCTATAGAAGTCAACAATTTGGTGCTCATAACCTTCAAAGAGCGTGATCAGGAGCTAGTTGTTGTTTTCATCCATCTGCCACAGTGATCGTACTATCTCGCCCTACTATCCCCCCATTTTCTTTTCCCGCCCTACTATCCCGCCATTTTCTTTCCCGTCATACTCTGCCGCCACTTTCTTTCCCGTCATTCTCTCCCGCCATTTTCTTTCCCGCCTTTCTCTCTCTGCCATTTTCTTTCCCGCCATCTTCTCTTGTGAACCTATATAACC
The DNA here is from genome assembly GCA_022496015.1 of Hordeum marinum. NCBI lineage: Eukaryota > Viridiplantae > Streptophyta > Magnoliopsida > Poales > Poaceae > Hordeum > Hordeum marinum. The sequence goes on along the minus strand of CM039676.1, from coordinate 456,601,891 downwards.
ACATCCACAGTAAGGTGGGTGAGCAGGCCCTTCTTTCCCCCCTTTCTCTCACTCCTTTCGCTCCCTCCATCCTTTCGTGGAGATGTCTCATCCTTATTATCCTTTTGATCGTAGTTTTCACTCTGGTATGTCTGGTCATCTTCTCCGTCTAGCCGTCAATTTCAAGATGGATGATAGAGTAGTTCCATGGGAGGAACTCATCAGTAGTGACACCATAATGAATGAGTTGGCTCACTCATTAGCTAGGAGTGGGTGGCCTCCCAAGACTTTTGAGGAGACACGAAAAGAACTTCTCAGGTTGCATGGTAGATGGCAGAAGCAACTGCAAAAGGGTGAAGCTTACCTCGAGATTGCTATGAATAATTCATATTTATGGTCAGGAGATAGTAAGGACGAAGACGACCTCTTCATGCCGAGCACCAAGGTCAAGACTACCGCATCGTCGAAGGGCAAGAGTTCAACATCGATGAAGGGCAAGAGATCTGCATCGATGGAGGACGAAGAGGACGTCTTCATGCCGAGCACCAAGGTCAAGAATACCGCATCGTCGAAGGGCAATAGTTCTGCATCGACAAAGGGCAAGAGATCTGCATAGACGGAGGAGGAGGAGGATGCATTCATGTAGTACTGTTTAATTTCAGTTGTACTATTTAAGCCAGTAGTCATGTTTAATTCGATTGTACTGTTTAATTCAGTTGTGCTGTTTAATTCAGTTGGATGCATTTAGTTTGCAGTACAAGTGTTATCTCTCTAAACCAAATGACCACTGCAATAGAACATGAATATGTCTCATACATAATTAGATAGTAATCTGTTCCATAGATAAAATAGACATATGTCTCATACATAATTAGATAGTCATGTCTCATACATAGATAACCATATCACTGCTGGGGACAGCGACGAACCTTGGGCTTCCTCAGACGAGGACCGGAAGGCGATATGCGCTCAGCCGGTGGACGAGTCTTGCGATGACCACGACCATAGACCACCTCGTCCGTCAGTGTTTGTGTCTCCTGCGTCCATGGTGGTGGTGGAGTGACAAGAACTGTCTCCGAGAAATCATAGGTGTTTGCAGATCGGTCATCATCATCGCCGTCGCCGTCTAAGAACGAACCAGTACCAGTAAACATCGATGACTGGACTGAAGTCATGAACGGTTGCGACTGGCTGCCGACTACGGTAAAGTAAAATATGTAAAATGGATTTACGAGCCTACAATTTTTAAAAGAATGTACAAAGTAGTGTTACCTAGGTCCATCTGATTAAGCAAGGAAGAGCCCTCGGGTTGTGAAGGAGGTGGATGGTGGTAGAAATAGCTTCCTGGTTATGAAGGAGGTGTCTGCTGCCAGGAGGAGCTCCCTGGTTGTGAAGGAGGTGTGTGCTGTCAGGAAGAGCTCCCTGGTTGTGAAGGTAGAGGGTCCGAACACTGCACAAAGGGTCGAGGTTCCAAACGGTGCACAAAGGTTCGAGGTTCTGAACGCTGCAGAGAGGGGCATGGCAAACGATGTGTTGCACGAGTGTTAGCAACATCTGAAGATCGTCTACATGTAAGAGCTGTGTAAATCCCACGTAGCTTCCCTTGAAGACCCTTCAACCATGTGATGTGCTCTCGCGGTGGGTTATTATCTCCTCTCTCAAAGCGTTGCATTAAAGCGGAAACCTCCTCTAGCGCCTCAAATTTCAATTCACCATGTACACGGAGAGTTAACCAATTGTATATGTTCAGCCAATTGTATATATTCAAGTTAAGGAAAAACTTGACATGTGAGAACCATAGCACATATCGCGTGGTGTCTGGTTCCCACAACTGAGGCAGTTGGAAACAGATCACTGGTGAGAGGAGCTTCGATATGATCAGGAGCTGATGATGGAACCAAGTAGATCCTCGTGCTATGCCGGTAATGCTGCAGATACAACCCGAATTGTCCCAGTCAAAGGCCCGAACTTCATCCCAGATATTTTTCGGCACAGTAGTCCATTCGTCAACGTAAGGGATAATGTCATGAAGCCAAGAAACCTAGGACTTGTTTCCTCCTACACGACTGTACCTGAGATTGAAATGCACGTTACATGATTAGTTATATTCTGAATGCAGACATGAGAACTATAGTAGTACTACTTACTTGTGCACGTGATCTAGTAAGTGTGGAATAACAGGAATGTCAGGCTCTTGGTATTGACCGAACTGTCTCATCGCCCTATGAAGAGCCATCTCCTCAACCATCACGTCGAATACCAACTTGGCCTTGGTCATTCAATAATGCCGATCTCTAGTGCACAATCCAGAAATCTTAACAACACACCTGGAGGAAATAGCATGGTCATAGTATGGCTCCCAGATAACTTGATCCTCGTGCAAACTATCAAACTGCGTCGTGAAGGAGGGGTAGCAGCCCCTCACCTGGCTATGCGCAAACTATCTCTGTGCATGACAATAAACATTAGTAATACTATTGTAGCAAGAAATAAACATTAGTAATTCATATTTTTACTAATTATGAAAATACCTCTCTCCGTGCCCAAACAGATCCCATAGTAGGCAAGTCGCTGATAGAAGGCACATAAGTCCCAGCCATGTCCTCATAACCAAAAGGTTTTTCAACGTTGACATAGGATCGACCAATAAGGAATCTCTCATATGACCAGAGCTGCAACAATAGTGGACATACAACAAGACCTACTTTTCTAGACTTCAACTGGCAAGCTTTGCACAGGCCTCTATACGTAGCCGCTAACACATCAGAACCAAAACTCCTCTGCACAATGTCCCACGGGCAACATGCGTCAGCTATCTCTCGTGCAATATCGATGAGTCGTGCATCGACAGTGGTCACGTGGTTCTCCGTGAACATCGTCTTGTCAAACAACCACATAATATATGCATCTAGGGATCGGTCAATCTATGCCTCTAACAACTGAACATTGGGATATCCTAAGGAGACAATCTGAAACTGGCTCAACCACCTAAAAAGAGGCCGGTGACGATCGTTGTCTAGCACCGTAGTAGTTGGCACCGCAGCCAGAAAACGGGCATGCATAGATGCTATCCAACCAAATTCTGCCTCTAAAGGACCTATGGCATCACCGGCCAGAGGTAATCCCAACAAGTAAGACACATCCTCTAAGTAGGCGCCACTTCTCCTCAGGGAAAGTGAAATGTATGTGTCTCTGGTCTTCATCTATCTACTAAGAAGGTAAGGAGTGACATCTCATGAGAGAAACGTGTGACTTGCCTCTTGTGTAACTACATTGGTTCACCTGCCTCATCCAATTTCGGATGATTAACCCACTCATCCAACGTACACTCAACCAGCCGTGCCAAGGGTAGAAGTCCAGCCTAACTTAACCTACAAAATAAATAAAATGTAGCATACAGTTAGCGGCTATCAAAAAGATGTCAAACATAGTAAGTCATTATACCGACACATACCTATCAACCCATAAAGGGTGTATCATCCGGTTAGACTTTGGGGTGCGAGTATGAACACGTCTAAGTTCTTGCCCGCTTCCATAAGTGCGCCCTGGTGATCTCTATCGATATTACCATTAAGCAACGAATACGAAGCCATATCTGCCATTATAACATAGTCCAGACATATTACAAAATAAAACATAGTCCGACATATTACACATTATAACATAGTGCAGACATATTACAAAATATAACATAGTCCGACATATTATAAATTAAAACATAGTTCAGACATATTACAAAATATAACATAGTCTATACATATTACATATTAAAACATAGTCCGACATATTACACATTATAACATAGTCCAGACATATTACATAATGAAACATAGTCTGACATATTACATATTATAACATAGGCCAGCACATTATATAGCTTGTTAGTTATTTATTCCTCGTCTGCCCCTTCGGCCTCGACTGCTAGGACCACCATGACTGCCACGACCACGTCCGCCTCTTGTTACTTTTTTCGCACTCGTCGATGTGGAAGCACCGTCTTTGTTCGGGTCCGGACAATATTTCATCATATGCCCATAAGCTGCGCATAGCAAACATTGTCTGGTTGCTCCTCCAACTTCTAATTCGTCCATATTGTTTTAGATGCGCTTTACCTTACGTCTGCCCCTACTTGTTCGCTGAAGTCCTGGATCCAGGATGTACACTTTGTCCCCATCGTTTACCTTATTAAAATTGCCGACGACTCTAAACCCTGTCATCTCACCTATCCAGACATTGAGTACTGCCTCTTTTGAATAGTATGGGGACACGAAGGAGATAGCGTCCAACTCAATCTGGCCATAGGCAGCCAAGACATGTGAGCAAGGCAGGTGCAATAACTTCGCTTTGTTGCATGTACACTCACAAGTTGGATAAAATTCTGTCCCAATTTTAACCTTGTGCGTCTTCACCTCATTTGGAGAACCAAAACCATTAGTAGGAAGCTGAACCTCATACCTCCTTTCCTGATTATCTATCAGTGTAACAGTGTGCTTTTTTGCTTTCTTTATCTTCCGAGCCATGTACTCCATGACACGACTACAATAAGGTGTGTTCTGATTACCTGCAATATGCTTCTTTGCTAACTCATGTCTTTCTCTGAAATATCTCAAAGTGCCATGAAATGTACCCTCCATAGTAGCTGTCATTGGCAATGCTCTATTCCCTCTAAGTACAAAGTTATACACCTCTGCAAGATTGGTTGTCATGTGGCCATACCTAGATCCATGCGTGTCATGCAGCAAAGATCAATTCACTGGAGGCTCTTTCTCTATCCACTCAGAAAAATTCTGTATTGCCTTGCCCTTATTTCTCTTGGTATTAGGAGGGCGAATTGTTGGCAAGTCACAAAGACCTACTGGCTCCTCTAGCTCCGCGATGAGTGATACTAATTTAACCTGGTCTTTTTTCTATTTTCTTCCTTGCAAGGACTTGCTTCTTAGTAAACTCATCTAGTTTTGACCAAATAAATTTGTATTTGCGTTGCTGGTTCTGCTTGCATAATTTTTTGAACAAGTTCATCAACCATTTGTTCTTGAATCGTGAGAAGTAATTTGCACTAAGATGACGCATGCACCACCTGCTTTGCAAGTCCTTCCAAGGTGTTGGTTCGTCAGCTGTTGGATTACTTAGTGTCTTCACGGCCTTCAATATACCAACATGTCTATCATGAATGACACACACGTTTGGTCGGTCCTTCACAATCGCAGTTTTAACTTGCCGGAAGAATCATACCCAGCTTGGAAATTTCTCACCCTCCACAAATGCCATGGCTAGTGGGATGATTTGATTGTTCCCGTTCACACCAACAGCAGTCAAGATTTGCCCTTTGTACTGACCAGTCAAGAATGTACCATCAAAAACATAAGAGGAGGACAATACCAGAAAGCTTCGATGCACATACCAAAAGAGAAGAATACTCGTTTCAACACCTTGTAATCTGGTATAATCTCCAACCTCGTGTGTTGTATGTTAACATAAGTGTCGGGATTCCTCTCCTTCAGTATGTCAAGTAGACGAACAACATTATCATATGAGTCGAAGAATGTCCCAAACCTTTCCTCCATAGCCTTGTACTTAGCCCTCCAAGCCTTCCCATATGGAATGTCATAATTTCATCTGACCTTCACTGCTTTCTAGATGTGTTTTGCTTCCATATCTTTCTTCTCCACTATCTCAGTATACATGAGTTGCACGATGAGAGTTGAAGTCAGGTTTGGATGACAAACCAACATATTTTTCCTCACATAATTACGCGGGACCACATTGGTGACAACCCAGTGGATGTTATACTTCGGCACGTGCCCATGCACCTTCACAGGACAACCTGTTTCAACACACTTCACGGTATATTTTGTTGGACTCGATATATGTGTCCGGAAAATCCTCTGCGTAGACATAGCCCACTTTATCACCACATACTTCGATTTTTCTTTGTGTCAAACACAGCTGTAAGAGCACATTTTTCCATGTGTGGTTTTGGTAATTGATGACACCCCTATGGACTAATGGTTGCCTTGAGTTATATTCGAAGGATTTGTCCATAGGCACTTCTTGAAGTCCATCTGTTGGGTTTCAAGGAGTTTATATGATGACCAAGGTGGTATTCAAGGTTTATCCTAAGTTTGGTCATGTGAGAGTTGAGCTTATTGCAATCATGTCTTGAAGAAGAAGATAGTGTGAGCATTCATGATTACCTTCAAGAAATCATCTTTATGAAGAGAGAAGATAAGATACAAGGTTGATCAAGACTAAGTCAAAGAGTGAATCAAGTGATCAACACACAAAGCGTACAAGATGTACCGAGAGGGATCAAGTGATCCCATGGTATGGTAAGCATTGTCCATTACGCTTTGTGTACTAACCCATTTCCTTGTGAGAGTTCCTTGTGGGGTTAGGCATATTTCCATGGGATTGCATCAAGAGGAAGATCCCATACAACCAATGGAAGATGACATCAAGCGGTGATCATTATCAAGGTTGCGGTGTGCAAGTTCAAGTGAAGCATCACAGAGAGATCAAACTTGAAGCTTGCCGTCCATTGTGGTGACAATGGACTTGTGAAGATGTGCCGCATAGTAGCTCACCCATAGTGGAGTATGGGGGAGCAATCATCTAGTCTTCATCAAGCCAACACAATCAAGAAAGGTGGTCCATCTTGAGGAAGTCAGGATCGTCATCATCTAGATCAAGTGGACTATGCGCAAGGCTAAGGTTTGACCTTGATAGGGTTTTCTATTTTACCGGTCTCATAGTGGTAGTTGGGAGACTGGGTTATAGGGTAGGTAACCGTGCTATCAAGGGGGCTCTCAAGTGAGTAGCTTGATCGTATCGTTCGTTGAGAGCTCAGACCATTGCATTCTTGGCATCATCATCTTTCTTGGTTCTTGGTTGGTTTTTCTCTTTGAGGTTTCTTGAGCTTATGGTCAACTTCATGACTAGCTCAAGTTCATCGAAAATGGAGTCCATATGCATATTCTTCAATGTTTTTTATGTTGGAGTTATTGCCGATTCTTCATTGTAAGAGGTTTCGCTGTTGGATAGCTCTTGTCAGCCTGAATCCAACAAGCTTGAGTTTGCTCAATTCGAAGCTCGCTTGCAGAAGTTGTGATAGTTCTGGTGTTGCTGTTCTGAGGTTTGCGGTAGTACTGCTCCCCCGAGCGGTAGTACCGCAAGTGGCACGGAAGTAATTTTTTACTTCCGCCCCGAGGGCGGTAGTACCGCATGTTGCACGGATGTAATTTTTTACATCCGCCCTGCTGCGGTAGTACCGTGATTCCTGCACGGTACTACCGTGCGGACTTTTTTCGCACAGTTTCCTATGCAGAGGTTGGCACGGAAGTAATTTTTTACTTCCGTGCGCCTCCAGTACCTGCCTCTGCCGAGCCGTGCGGTAGTACCGCACGGGCTCGCGGTAGTACCGCTGTGGCGGTCCTACCGCTAGCGCTGTGGTGCTATTTGGCCAGAGCCAGGTACTTCCACACAAGCGGTAGTACCGCACTGCCCTGCGGTAGTACCGTAAGCCATCACGGTAGTACCGTAATGTGCGGGGCTGGCAAGTGGGTAACGGTTGGATTTTGCCCCACCTATAAAAGGGGGTCTTCTTCCCCATTGAACCTTATCCTTGGAGCTCGTGTTCTTTCCCCATTATTGACCTTCTTTGAGCTTGCTATCTCTCAATCCCTCCAATGATTCTTGCTCCTTTTTGAGGGAAAAGAGAGAGGAGATCTAGATCCACATTTCCACCAATCACTTTCTCCTCTAAGTGAGGGGAACCCCTTGGATCTAGATCTTGGAGTTCTTCGTGTTCTTCTTCGTTCTTCCTCTCATTTCCTCCCTAGCATTAGTTGCTTTGTTAGGATTTGGGAGAGAAGGACTTGGGCACTTCGTGTTCCCTTGCCATTGCATTTGGTGCATAGGTTTGAGTTCTCCACAGTGATACGTGGAAGTGAGAAGTTGAGAAGCTATTACTCTTGGGTGTTTGTGCACCCCAGAGCTTGTTCCTCTTGGGTGCTTTGGCGCCCTAGACGGTTGGTGGTGCCTTGGAGCTCAATCATTATGGTGCAAAGCTCCGGGCAAGCTTCGGGGTCTCCAATTAGGTTGTGGAGATTGCCTCGAGCATTTGAGGTCACCTCGGAGCCACATTCCATTGTGGTGAAGCTTCGTGGTGTCGTTGGGAGCCTCCAATCAAGTTGTGGAGATTGCCCCAACCTTGTTTGTACGGGTTCGGTGACCACCCTCAAGGGTCCCTTAGTGGAATCACGGCATCTTGCATTGTGCGAGGGCGTGAAGAGATTACGGTGGCCCTAGTGGCTTCTTGGGGAGCATTGTGCCTCCACACCGCTCCGAACGGAGATTAGCATCCGCAAGGGTGTGAACTTCGGGATACATCGTCGTCTCCGCGTGCCTCGGTTATCTCTTACCCGAGCCCCTTTACTTATGCACTTTACTTTGTGATAGCCACATTGTTTATGTTATATATCTTGCTATCACCTAGTTGTATACCTTGCTTAGCATAAGTTGTTGGTGCACATAGGTGAGCCTAGTTGTTTTAGGTTTTGTGCTTGACTAATTAAACGAAAGTTTTATTCCGCATTTGTTCAAGCCTAAACCGTAATTATTTTAAAGCACCTATTCACCCCCCCCCTCTAGGCGACATCCACATCCTTTCAGTAGCCCCTATCTGGACTTGGTTCAGATTATATTGCCATGGAGTCTCATGGCCATCATTGGCAGTAATGCCGGTGGATATGTCCTGATCCCATGCAGAAGGAATCGGTACATCCACTTCATCCTCCAAATTTCCAGAATCTAGATCCTCGGCAAAGCCATCCTCGTCCTCTTCCTCCATCACCCTCTGCATTTCATCGCCTTCCTCATCCCCATCAGCAATACCAGAACCAGCTAATATTATCGACTGAATACTCTGCCTAGTATCATGACCAAAAACATTATGTGGCACATAGTCTGACTCTTTCTTGGCTTGGCTAGCATCCACATCCGGTGGCTGTGATCCGGATACATAAATTTCGTTAGCCACTTGACTACCCTAGCCTGGTTCATACCCCACATTGAGTTGTACGATATTCTCCTCCTTCGCCACTGGTTGCACTAGGGCATATGGGTGGATTCTTTGGTCTTGGCAACGACTTAACAGGGTCAACATGTTGGCTCCTATCTATCGGCATCAACTCCCACTTGACATTTTTACAGGATTTGGTCCACAATGCATGAATACTGACGGAACATACTTGAGGATCCAAGCAAAGACTAGTAGTCAACCAGTGCTTCAACTGTCTAATGTCCAGTCTGTCCGGGTCTGAAAGTGTCATGACGCCTTTTTTAAACTCGCTAAGATCAACCACCAACTCATTATATCGAACATTACCAGGACCGTAATAAACAGTTAAATTTACTGATTCGGACATTTTCACCTGTCAGACATTGCCACCTTCTTATTAATCGCAACGAACAAAATTATTCCCAGGGCTACGTACACTAAATAAACCTACACTAAATAAACGCACACTAAAATGACTACACTAAATAAACTTAATAAACGTACACTATAAAGACATACACTAAAATGACTACACTAAATAAACTAAATTAACGTACAATAAAAAAACTAAACTAAGCTAAATAAATTCGGTATACCTTCGACGTGTGTGTCTCCTTCTTTTTCGTCTCCATCACACCACCTCCTCACCAGCCACACCTCCACCACCCCATCATGGCTCCTCCAAACGCACAAAAAACTATCCCATGGCACCAAAAGAGACCGTAGGCCGGTGAAGATGGGTAGGATCTGTTGTTTCTGCGGATTGGATAGGAAAATGGGTGGAGGATGGAGGAGATCGGAAGGGGTGAAAAATGGAAGAAAAAGAGAGAGAGAGAGAGAGAGAGAGAGAGGAGCCAACAACCTGAGGAGGAAGAAGGTCCCGGTCGGCCTTATCTAGGGGCTCTTCGGCCTACTGGAGGCCGACGGACCCTCTTCGGCCGCCCGCAAGCCGACGGGTGTCTTTTCGGCCACCAGCGGGCCGACGGGCCCTCTTCGGCTGCCCGCAAGACGACCGGTCCCCCTTCGGCCTCCCGCCGGCCGACAGGCCCCTCTTCGACCCACCAAAGGCCGACGGGGTATCATTTATGATTTTTTTTTAATTTGGGCATACGGTTTTCGAATTTGATACAAAATCAGTCGTACTTTTGAAAAAAAAATCATGTTTTTTTCCTTAGAATAGGAGATTGAAACTTCTGCCTTTGCATCATTGCGATGCACACATCTATATTTATTTAAAATGCAAGTAACATCATGCAATATTCAGTATAACACAAACACACCAACGAGAAAAAACACAACCAGCATAAAGCGGGAATATATTTGTACACACAGAGTAAATTATTTGATTGTCATCCAAACAGTTGAATTATCCCGTGCGACGTCTGCTATTGGTTGCATCCAAATGCTATAGGCTTTTGCACGTTCACACTTTAAAGTAAGGACCACACACAGATTCATCATGTATCTCGGATATATAGGTTTTGTGTTGTAGGGAGCATGATTTAGACTTACTCCCCCTTTGAACCAATGGCGACTCCAGGTTATAAGCCTGTCAGAGCGGAATATATCTAGTGCACCCATCCATGTAGTGCCACCTATGCACTATGACGTGGCAAATTTTAAAATGTTTGACAAAAAACAGGAAAGAAAATCCAGCACATTAACACAATATCAATTGTCACAAAATTTCATGTCAAAGTTTGAAACATTGACCGAGATATGTTTCAAATATGTGCACCAGCACACATTGATGTTGTGTGAATGCGCTAAGTTTTTTCAGGAATTTTAGAACATTCAAAAATGTGCTACGGTAGTATGATGCACCACCAAATATTCTCCCAACAGTTGGTGCCTTAAAAAGGGTTTTAGCTTAGGAGAGAATAAGTTTTTGTTGTAATAGATGCTCTAACATTGTTGTCCTAAAATCGAAACTTCAACTAAAAACACATAAATTCATTGCCCATTTTAAAATCTAGTATGAAAGGTTGCACAATAAACATGAAGCAGGAAAGTTAAACACTATCACTCTCATAGATCCCTAGCAAGACATTACGATAAACCTAACTCTACAATAGTCGTCAAAGTCATTGTGGGATGAGATGTCCACCACCCTGGTGCCGAAGGGGCCGGCCTCGTGGTCATTAGCGGTACATGGCTTCAGCTCCTCGTCGAAGAGCGAGCTCCATCTCGAGTTGTTCGAACAACTCATCGACCTCGACTTCGATGCTGCGATCCTCATCCATGTCTTGTAATTTCTTGTGTTGTGCCTCCTCCTTGAAGTATGCAATGTTCTACGCGAGGAGCTCCGGACCGTTTCGACGAGCTTCACTATGTAGAGCACATCGTCGACCTCGGCTTGGTGGTGCTCCTTCGCCTCCTCACGGGACACTGATCGAAATGGAAGCGATGAGGAATTCCACGTACTGAGCCTTCTCGGGGCAGTTGAGCACCGCCTAGTTCTGGCCGTACCAGAGCGTGGTCGCGTCGTAGGCCCACGCGGCCAGCTCCGCCGTGTCAAAGGTGCATACCAACACTATACATGGTTTCTACCGCGGCGTCGTTCATCATTGCTTTGAGATTCTTGCTATATTTCAAAAAATGTATGATGCATATGATTGGAAGCAGAAGCGAGTGTAAAATTTCTCTCTCTCTCTCTCTAAAAAGAATATTGTTTTGGTACGATGCATGCATGCACATTCACGCGTGTTGGAGGATAAGACGTAGTCTCTGCAGCTCCACGGCCAAGAAGACTGTAAAACGCGTGCACATTGCAACTTGCGCATTGTATATGAAAACTTGCGCAAACTGCTCTGTGCCTCCGTTGCAACTTGCAGGAGATGAGAAGCTTCTTTTTCCCTCTGAAGTTCGTTTGTTTGTCTTTGGTTTGCGTGCAATCAGTCGTTGGTAGGATTGAAAAAAAGTGGGATGGACTCGACCATTTCCGTGACCTGAAGATTTGGTTGACGTACGTGTGCTCAACCACTGCATGCTCACCAACTACTGCACTAGTACTACTGCATGAGAGAGACGGACCAAGGTGGTCATTACATCCATGCATTTGTTTTTTACTACAACCATTTTACCCACTGCAACTTGCAGATTGTGTTTATTCTTTTCCCTGAGGAGTTTTGCACATATGTTTGACAGTTACTGCTCGCCTGAGATGCAGAGTGCAGACTCCACCTGAGAGCGCTGGCTTCATGCCGGCGGCAGCACGGCGGATGCGTTGACCGGCGCCGACAAAGAATAGTTCTGGCGAGAACGAACGCATAGCCTCGCATGCTGTAGTTCTTAGCCCCGCTTTATATATAAAATAACAATCCAAGAAAGACCACGCCGAATGAGACGGTAAGGTCGTCCTCTTATAAAGTCGATCCCGAAATAATCGGATCACACATAAAGCATCAGCCTACTCTACCAACTGAGAACATAGGAAGATCTAAGCACACCGTCACGCTACAACCTATAACACTTAAACTCCACGACAATGCCCTCAAGAGGAAGAACGGTGCCGAGCGTCGCCCCTGTTAAGTCCACAACGGACAAAGGTCTTCACCCGGAGCCCAGGCACGAAGAGAAGAACCACGACAACGTCTTCAAGTGGAGTGTGGCACCCATGGGTGTCGCCGTCGTCGACGCCGAGAGCGCGGAGCTTTCGCTCGTCAACTCGCCCGCACCACCACGAGGCCGTTAGGACGAGCGCGGCGAGGTTAAACCCTTAGATCCGGATCAGGATAACACCCTAGAGGAGAGTGCGCCCGAGCCTCCCATCGCTATACCTCCCGTCACCCACACAACTGTGAAGGAGAGCCACCACCGCTGTACTGGTGCATGCCGACAAGCAAACCATGCAGACAGCCATCCGGGGCCGCCGCCCCAAAATCCCTGTCGCGAGAAACCGTCCACTGCTCACTTCACAACACACTCAACCATGATAGGAAGAGCAGAGCTACACACCCTACTCCTAGACCGACATCAGTCATCGAGTTTGGGTAGGCGCCCCCATCGTAGGAGGCACCCACACCTGCGTCCCCAGCCAATCCCGGTGGGTTAGGGCGAGGAGGGGGGACACGACTCTGTGACTACCGACGTCCATCGGCGAGAAGCCCAGGCCCTGGCCCAAGCTAACACGCACGACACCATGTCGACCGAACTTTCCTCGACGCCGACCGAACTTTCCTCGACGCCACGCCCTAACGGTGACGAGGAGGAGAGGTGGGAGGGGAGGCACGGCCTGATGGCGTTAGGGTCCCCCCCTCCCCCTCGGTCACCCGTGGGACCGACGGGAGGGGCGACTCCAGAGCACTCGACAACACCCCAGCTAGAGAGTCGTGAGGCCGAACCGTGTGACCCCTGTAGTTAGTCAGATGTTTGGAAAATAGACCGTGTACTCATTGTTGTACGACGAGCCTGGTGTGCAGCCACGTTCGATCCTTTTGAGTCTTTTGTTTAGCTCTGTTAGTGAAAAGTGAAATGATGAAAGTATCCTTGGCTCTGCTCTTAGGCTGGCCATCCGGTAGGCACAAACGCAGATTAAGGTCAAATCATTCCCAGCTTCTTGTGTCGCTGTGGAGATCTAGAGAGGAAACAGAGCAAGTACTACTCCTGTGCCAAACATAGTGTTAAACTTAGCATGGGCTTCTTGTCTCCATCATTAATCACAGATTCACAGTACAAATTTATATGACAGCTCATATGACGGCAAAATCTGCGTCTCTCACTAATCCAGTGTGTGTCTGTCTAGACAAGGTCCCGGGTTTTCTCGATGGAGGGTGAAATTTATTGACTCAAAATAAAATATTAAAAAGATACAAACATAATGGACACACAACGGGTATATGCATAATTCGGATGCACACAACAAATACTAACGTGTGCGCACACATAAAAAACACGCTAACAAATAGTAAAGTCCTATAAGACCACACTATGCCAAGGTGAGGAAAAAGAAAAAGAAAACGAAGCGATCAAATCCGTGACCGACAAACTACAACTATGTCTATATTCACATCAACCATCTCATGACACCACAAGAACGATGAGACTTTTCAACAGCAATGCCTTCAAGAAGGAAGGTGACGCTCAAGCGTCGCCGTTACCGGATTCAACCATCAAAGGACATAATCTAGTTTTTCACCTTGAAGAACCAGACCGAGCATATCCAAGCAATGCCGTCAACAAGATGACGACATAAAATATTGACATTGTCAGGTATAACCAACATGGGTGAGAGCTAGGTTTTCACTCCGGAACTCGTCGAAGTCAAATGAGTGTTGTCACCACCGCTTTTCCACAATCCAGTAGTTACATGCGATGCCTAAAAAACAACAGCCGCCGATGCACAACCGTACTCTCCACGCAAAGCCATCGTTCATAGATTGCATCACAAAGGAAACCACCAGATCCGAAGAGAGGAACCCTCACAAAAACTTTCGATGGCCACCACAGTCCGCAAGGGTGTCGCGCCGCAGTCCGGCATCACAAAGACCCTTTGGTTGCCACCACGATCCACAACTCAACTGGCTGGCCGGTGTCGCCTCGGACCCCGGTTAGGTATGTCCTTCAATTCCCTGGTCGCTCGCACCTTGGGTGACCTTGGCCATGGCGGTGATGACTGCTACGATGCAATGGCATTCCCACAATCCTGGCCGGGACAGACCAAAGGAGCCACATGGACCGGGAACACCTGCGCCCTGCCCATTTGATAGGGATACCTACAACACTCACCATAGCAACCAACCGTTGGAGGAGCCGCGGCTCTTCAGGGCTTCCGGTCGGGGTGAAGACGCCAGATCAAGCAGCATAAGGGCATGTATAATGGTTGATAAGGTAATTTTATTTTAAGCATTACATGTAATTTAGAGATGACAAAAAAACATGTCTATAATGGCTCATCTCTTAGCCCTATCTTGAAAAACTAGTTATTCCTAAAAACGTAATGAGACATATTATGCTAAGATATCATCTCTTAAATAGGAGAAGACAAGACTTATCTTATGATTTTTCTCTCTTTTATCTCAATATTTATCCTATGTGACATTCTTATGATAGCATCATTGTACATGCCACTATGCACTCTAGTGCGGTATGCCACTACTAGGCATGAGCGGCTGGAGTGCAGCCTCCCGTGCAGTGCACGCGCACGGGAACAAGGAGATGTTGCGAGCCACCTGCAACATGAATTGCCCAGCTTGGTTGTTGCCGCCTATTTGAATCGATTTGCATTTGAACGATGGATAGCAACCTGTAGCAGTTGTCGTCCGAAGATCCGACGATCGCCGCCAATCGCCACCGTGATCCACCATCCATTGCCTCGATGCTACATGCGCCACTAGCCGCTGCACAAGGAGCCGACATCCGCCATCTCGCCATCAAAACAGAGAGACCCCACTGTCGCTCCCACTGCACAGGCTCTGCCCAGCGATGGCCTTCGACGGGGGCGAGGAGAAGGAGCAGACAACAAGAGTTGGAGTTGGTGGAGATTGGATCGCCACCATTGTCGCCCGTGGTTAGGTGACGCGGGGGCCTGTCCCCGTCGCGGTGTGTGAGAGGTAATCGGAGAGGGCCATCCTAGTGCATTTGCCAAACGACTACCATTTTAACCCAGAAAGGGTTCCATGGCCGAACGTTTTGGCCTCCGATCGCACACGGGCGATGGAGATCCGCCATTGTCGGGACATACTTCCTAATGACCTCGTCCACGACTTGGCTTTCATTGAGGACCCCCTACTGGGACACGTGGTTCGATGACGAGCATGGCCTGTTGGAAATATTCCCTACAGGCAAAAATAAAGTGATTATTATATTTCCTTGTTCATGATAATTGTCTATTGTTCATGCTATAATTGTATTAACCAGAAATCGCAATACATGTGTGAATACATAGACCACAACATGTCCCTAGTGAGCCTCTAGTTGGCTAGATCATTGATCAATAGATGGTCACGGTTTCATGACCATGGACATTGGATGTCGTTGATAACGGGATCACATCATTAGGAGAATGATGTGATGGACAAGACCCAATCCTAAGCATAGCACGAGATTGTGTAGTTCGTCTACTAAAGCTTTTCTAATGTCAAGTATCATTTCCTTAGACCATGATATTGTGCAACTCCCGGATACCATAGGAATACTTTGGGTGTGCCAAACGTCACAACATAACTGGGTGGCTATAAAGGTACACTACGGGTATCCCCGAAAGTATCTGTTGGGTTGGCACAAATCGAGACTGGGATTTGTCACTCCGTGTGATGGAGAGGTATCTCTCGGCCCACTCGATAATACATCATCATAATGAGCTCAATGTGACTAAGGAGTTAGTCACGTGATCATGTGTTATGGAACGAGTAAAGGGACTTGCCGGTAACGAGATTGAACAAGGTATAGGGATACAGACGATCGAATCTCGGGCAAGTAACATACCGATGGACAAAGGGAATTGCACACGAGATTGATTGAATCCCCGACATCGTGGTTCATCCAATGAGATCATCGTGGAGCATGTGGGAGCCAACATGGGTATCCAGATCCCGCTGTTGGTTATTGACCGAAGAGGTGTCTCGGTCATGTCTACATGCCTCCCGAACCCGTAGGGTCTACACACTTAAGGTTCGATGACGCTAGGGTTATATGGGAATAGTGTACGTGGTTACCGAAGGTTGTTTGGAGTCCCAGATGAGATCCCGGACATCATGAGGAGTTCCGAAATGGTCCAGAGGTAAAGATTCATATATAGGAAGTGAGGATTTGGTCACCGAAAGTGTTTCGGGCATCACCGGTAATGTACCGGGACCACCGGAAGGGTTCCGGGGGTCCACCGGCCCCGGAAGGCTACATGGGCCAAGAGTGGGAGGGAACCAGCCCCTAGGTGGGCTGGTGCGCCTCCCACCTCAGCGCAAGGCGCAGCTAGGAGGAGAGGGGCAAACCCTAGGCACAGATGGGCCCTAGGCCCACCCTACTGCGCGCCCTCCTCTCTTCCTCTCTTGGCCGCCAGCCATCCCCATCTAGGGCTGCCGCACCCCCTAGGGTGGAAACCCTAGAGGGGGCGCACCCTCCTCCCCTCCTCCTATATATAGTGAGGGTTTTTAGGCTAGCAACACAGAACTCTCTCTCTCTCTCTCTCTCTCTCTCGGTGCAGCCCTACCTCTCCACCTCCTTGTCCTCCGTAGTGCTTGGCGAAGCCCTGTCGGAGTACCAAGCTTCTCCACCACCACCATGCCGTTGTGCTGCTGTTGGAGTTGTCTTCCCCAAACTCTCCCTCCTCCTTGCTGGATCAAGGCGCGGGAGACGTCACCGGGCTGCACGTGTGCTGAACACGGAGGTGCCGTTGTTCGGCGCTTAGATCGGAATCGACCGCAATCTGAATCGCTGCGAGTATGACTCCACCAACCGCGTTCTTGTAACGCTTCCGCTTTGCAATCTTCAAAGGTATGAAGATGCATTCCCCTTTTCTCGTTGTTGGTTTCTCCATAGATTGATCTTGGTGACACGTAGGAAAATTTTGGATTTACTACTACGATCCCCAACAGTGGCATCATGACCTAGTTCTATGCGTAGATTCTATGCACGAGTAGAACACAAGTAGTTATGAGCGATGATTTGGTCAATTTGCTTGCTGTTACTGGTCTTATCTTGATTCGGCGGCATTGTGGGATGAAGCGGCCCGGACCGACTTTACACGTACGCTTACGTGAGACTGGTTCCATCGCCTGACTTGCACTTGTTGCATAAGGTGGCTAGCGGGTGTCTGTCTTTCCCACTTTAGTCAGATCGGATTCGATGAAGAGGGTCCTTATGAAGGGTAAATAGCAATTGGCATATCACGTTGTGGTTTTTGCATAGGTAAGAAACGTTCTTGCTAGAAACCTATAGTAGCCACGTAAAAACTTGCAACAACAATTAGAGGACGTCTAACTTGTTTTTGCAGCATATGCCGTGTGATGTGATATGGCCAAAGGATGTGATGTGATATATGTGATGTATGAGATTGATCATGTTCTTGTAATAGGATTCACGACTTGCATGTCGATGAGTATGACAACCGGCAGGAGCCATAGGAGTTGTCTTAATTTACTGTATGACCTGCGTGTCAATCAAAAACGCCATGTAATTACTTTACTTTATTACTAACTGTTATCCATAGTAGTAAAAGTAATAGTTGGCGAGACAACTTCATGAAGACACGATGATGGAGATCATGATGATGGAGATCATGTGTCGTGCCGGTGACAATGATGATCATGGTGCCCTGAAGATGGAGATCAAAGGAGAAAGATGATATTGGCCATATCATGTCACTATATGATTGCATGTGATGTTTATCATGTTTTACATCTTATTTGCTTTGCACGACGGTAGCTTAAATAATATGATCTCTCACTAAAATTTCAAGAAATGTGTTCACCCTAACTATGCACTGTTGCTAAGATTCGTTGTTCCGAAGCACCATGTGATGATCGGGTGTGATAGGTTCTAACGTTTGCATACAACGGGTGTAAGCCAGATTTACACACGCAATACACTTAGGTTGAGTTGACGAGCCTAGCATGTACAGACAGGGCCTCGGAACACGGGAGACCGAAAGGTCGAATATGAGTCGTATAGAAGATATGATCAACATGGAGATGTTCACCATTGATGACTAGTCCGTCTCACGTGATGATCAGATATGGGCTAGTTGACGTGGATCATGTGTCACTTGGATGACTAGAGAGATGTCTATCTAAGTGGGAGTTCATTAAATAATTTGATTATGTGAACTTAATTATCATGAACTTAGTCTAAAATGTCTTTACAATCTATATTGTAGATCCAATGGCCCATCCTAATGTTGCCCTCAACTTCAACGCATTCCTAGAGAATACCAAGCTGAAACACGATGGAAGCAACTGTTGGAAATATGCCCTAGAGGCAATAATAAATTAGTTATTATCATATTTCCTTGTTCATGATAATTGTTTATTATCCATGCTATAATTGTATTGATCGAAAACTCAGATACATGTGTGGATACATAGACAAGACCATGTCCCTAGTATGCCTCTAATAGACTAGCTCGTTGATGAAAGATGGCTATGGTTTCCTAGTCATGGACATGAGATGTCATTTGATAACAGGATCACGTCATTAGGAGAATGATGTGATGGACAAGACCCAAACTACAAACGTAGCATATGATCGTGTCAGTTTATTATTGTTGTTTTCCGCATGTGCAGTATCTGTTCCTATGACCATGAGATCATGCAACTCACTGACACTGGAAGAGTGCCTTGTGTGTATCAAACGTTGCAGCGTGACTAGGTGACTATAAAGGTGCTCTATAGGTATCTTCGACGGTGTCTGTTGGGTTGGCATGGATCAAGACTGGGATTTGTTACTCCGTGTGACGGAGAGGTATCTTAGGGCCCACTCGGTAATACAACATCACAATAAGCCTTGCAAGCAATGTGACTAAGTGTTAGTCACGGGATCTTGTATTACGGAACGAGTAAAGAGACTTGCCAGTAACAAGGTTGAACTAGGTATGGAGATACCGACGATCGAATCTCAGGCAAGTAACATACCGAAGAACAAAGGGAACATCATACGGGATTAACTGAATCCTTGACATAGAGGTTCGACCGATAAAGATCTTCATATAATATGTAGGAGCCAATATGGACATCTAGGTCCCGCTATTGTTTATTGACCGTAGAGGTGTCTCGGTCATGTCTACATAGTTCTCGAACCCGCAGGGTCTGCATACTTAAGGTTTGGTGACGTTTCGGTAGTATAGAGTTATGTATGGTGGTGACCGAAGGTTGTTCGGAGTCCCGGATGAGATCCCCGATGTCATGAGGAGCTCCAGAATGGTCCGTAGGTAAATAATGATATATAGGAAGTCCTATTTTGGTCGCCGGAAAAGTTTCGGGTTCATCGGTAGTGTACCGAGACTTTCGGTAGTGTATCGGGAGACCATCGGGAGGGGTATTTCGACCCAAGAGGCTACATGGGCTGTGAGAGGATGAATACCATCCCAAAAGGCCCATGCAGCTGGGAAGGAAATCCCAAAAGGAAAAAGGTGGAAAAAGGCAAAAGGGCTAAGATAAGGAAGGAGTCCTAATCCTACTAGGAGTGGAGGAGGAGGACTCCTCCCTCCTGGTTCGGCCGAAGCCTAGGGCTGGTTCCTTGAGGGCCAGGCCTCCTCCTCTCCTCCTATATATACTAGAGGTTTTTAGGGTTTTGGCACGAGATTTTCAGCCACGTGCTACCCATTCCTCTAGTGCATAGTTTCTCCTCTAGATCGGATTTCTGAAGTGCTGAGGCGAAGCCCTGCCGGAATAGCTCCAGCACCATCGCCGTAGCGCCGTCATGCTGCCGGAGAACTCTTCTACCTCTCCGCTCCCTCTTGCTGTATCAAGAAGGAGGAGATCGTCATCAAGCTGTACGTGTGCTGAACGCGGAGGTGCCGTCCGTTCGGCGCTAGATCGGAAGGACCGCGATCAATCGCGAGACGGATCATGATGAGATCGCGGGACGGATCGTGATGAGTTCGCGAGACGGATCGCGATTGGATCGCGAGACGGATCGTGATGAGATCGCGAGACGCTTGGTGATTTGGATCGTGAAGACATTCGACTACACCAACCGCGTTTCTTAACGCTTCCTGCTTAGCGATCTACAAGGGTATGTAGATCCACTCTCCCTCTTGTAGATGCTCATCACCATGGATAGATCTTGCATGTGCGTAGGAAATTTTTTGTTTCCCATGCCACGTTCCCCAACAGCAACTATACGAACTGGGTCCGTAACTTGAGGATCATCCTCATAGCTTCCAAGAAATTATATGTCCTTGAAGCACCGCTAGGTGACACACCCGTTTTCCCAGGAACTCAACACGTTATGAACGCCTAGCAGTCGTGTAGTGATGATTACTCCCTGGTTCAATGCGGCATGCTTTAACACTTAGAACCGGAGCTCCAAAAGCGTTTTGAGCAACACGGGGCATATGAGATGTTCCAAGAGCTGAGAATGGTTTTCCAAGATCATGCCCGGGTCGAGAGATATGAAGTCTCCGACAAGTTCTTCAATTGTAAGATGGAGGAAAATAGTTTTGTCAGCAAGCACATACTCAAAATGTCTGGGTTGCACAACCGCTTGTCTCAGCTGGGAGTTAATCTTCCGGATGACTCGGTTATTGACAGAATCCTCTAGTCGCTTCCACCTAGCTACAAGAGCTTTGTGATGAACTACAATATGCAAGGGATGGAGAAGTCCATTCCTGAGTTATATTCGATGCTGAAATCAGCGGAGGTGGAAATCAAAAAGGAACATCAAGTGTTGATGGTTAATAAGACCACTAGTTTCAAGAAAGGCAAGGGTAAGAAGTGTTGGAAATATGCCCTAGAGGCAATAATAAAATGGTTATTATTGTATTTCCTTGTTCATGATAATTGTCTATTGTTCATGCTATAATTGTGTTAACCGGAAACCATAATACATGTGTGAATACATAGACCACAACATGTCCCTAGTGAGCCTCTAGTTGACTAGCTCGTTCAATAGATGGCCACGGTTTCATGACCATGGACATTGGATGTCATTGATAACGGGATCACATCATTAGGAGAATGATGTGATGGACAAGACCCAATCCTAAGCATAGCACTAGATCGTGTAGTTCGTTTGCTAAAGCTTTTCAATGTCAAGTATCGTTTCCTTAGACCATGAGATTGTGCAACTCCCGGATACCTTAGGAATGCTTTGGGTGTGCCAAACGTCACAACGTAACTGGGTGGCTATAAAGGTGCACTACCGGTATCTCCGAAAGTGTCTGTTGGGTTGGCATGAATCGAGACTGGGATTTGTCACTCCGTGTGACGGAGAGGTATCTCTGGGCCCACTCGATAAGACATCATCATAATGAGCTCAATGTGACCAAGGAGTTAGTCACGAGATGATGTATTACGGAACGAGTAAAGAGACTTGCCGGTAACAAGATTGAACAAGGTATAGAGATACCGACGATCGAATCTCAGGCAAGTATCATACCGATAGACAAAGGGAATTGTATACGGGATTGATTGAATCCCTGACATTGTGATTCATCTGATGAGATCATCGTGGAGCATGTGGGAGCCAACATGGGTATCCAGATCCCGCTGTTGGTTATTGACCAGAGAGATGTCTCGGTCATGTCTACATGTCTCCCGAACCCGTAGGGTCTACACACTTAAGGTTCGATGACGCTAGGGTTATAGGGAAATGGTATATGTGATTACCGAAAGTTGTTCGGAGTCCTGGATGAGATCCTGGACATCATGAGGAGCTCCGGAATGGTCCGGAGGTAAATATTGATATATAGGAAGTCCAGTTTTGGTTACCGGAAAGTTTTCAGGCTCGTCGGTATTGTACCGGGAGTGCCGGGAGGGTGCCGGAGGACCCCCGGGAGGGGTGTGACGACCATAGGACTTTGTGGTCCCTTAGAGGAGGTGTGCCAGCCCTTATTGGGCTGGCCAAGACCTTCTAGAAAGGCCCATGCGGCTGGAGGAGTAGAGATAAGGGCAAAGGAGTTTGAAAAGGAGGAGATCCACCTCCCTTGTGGGAGGTGGACTCTCCCTTTGATTCGGCCAAAGCTCTCCTCCTTGGAGGAGAGTCCAATCCAGCCCTCCCTCTCCCTGCTCCTATATATACTTGAGGTTTTGGCCTTTTGAGAACAGTTCTGAACTCTCTCTCTCACGGCAAAGCCCTACCTCTCTTCTTCCTCCTCCGCAGCGCTTAGGCAAATCCCTGCCGGAATACCTTGCTACTCCACCACCACCACGCCGTCGTGCTGCTATTGGATCCCTTCCCCAACCTCTCCTTCCTCCTTGCTGGATCAAGGCATAGGAGACGTCACTGGGCTGCACGTGTGTTGAATGCGGAGGCGCCGTTGTTCGGCGCTTAGATCGGAATCCACCTCGATCTGAATTGCTGCGAGTACGACTCCATCAACCGCGTTCTTGTAACGCTTCTGCTTAGAGATCTTCAAAGGTATGAAGATGCAATCTCTCCCCACTCGTTGCTGGTTTCTCCATAGATAGATCTTGGTGACACGTAGGAAAATTTTGATTTACTAATACGTCTCCCAACAGTGGCATCATGAGCTAGGTCTAGGCGTAGAATCTATGCACGTGTAGAACACAAAGCAGTCGTGGGCGTCGATTTTGTTAATTTGCTTACCACTACTAGTCTTATCTTGAGTCGGCGGTATTGTGGGATGAAGCGGCCCGGACCAACTTTACACGTACGCTTACGTGAGACTGGTTCCACCGCCTGACATGCACTTGTTGCATAAGGTGGCTAGCGGGTGTCTGTCTCTCCCACCTTAGTCGGATTGGATTCGATGAAAAGGCTCCTTATGAAGGGTAAATAGCAATTGGCATATCACGTTACGGTTTTGGCGTAGGTAAGAAACGTTCTTGCTAGTAACCTATAGCAGCCACGTAAAAACTTGCAACTACAAATTAGAGAACGTCTAACTTGTTTTTGCAGCATATGCCTTGTGATGTGATATGGCCAAAGGATGTGATGTGATGCATTGTGATGTATGAGATTGATCATGTTCTTGTAATAGGATTCATGACTTGCATGTCGATGAGTATGACAATCGGCAGGAGCCATAGGAGTTGTCTTATTTTATTGTATGACCTGCGTGTCAATCATAAACGCCATGTAATTACTTTACTTTATTGCTAAACGTTAGCCATAGTGGTAGAAGTAATAGTTGGAGAGACAACTTCATGAAGACACAATGATGGAGATCATGATGATGGAGATCATGATGATGGAGATCATGGTGTCGTGCCGGTGACAGTGATGATCATGGTGCCTCGAAGATGGAGATCAAAGGAGCAAGATGATGTTGGCCATATCATGTCACTATATTGATTGCATGTGATGTTTATCATGTTTACATCTTATTTGCTTAGAACGACGGTAGTAAATAAGATGATCTCTCAATAAAACTTCAAGAAAAGTGTTCACCCTAACTGTGCACCATTGCTAAGGATCGTTGTTCCGAAGCACCACGTGATGATCGGGTGTGATAGGTTCTAACGGATAAGAAGGACGACAACATTAAAGGTATATGTAATATACTTGTTATTGATGTGTACCTAACCAGCGCTCGTAGTAGCTCCTGGGTATTTGATACCGGTGCAGTTGCTCACATTTGTAACTCCAAGCAGGAGCTGCGGAATAAGCGGAGGCTGGCAAAGGACGAGGTGACGATGCGCGTCGGGAATGGTTCCAAGGTCGATGTGATCACCGTCGGCACGCTACCTCTACATCTACCTTCGGGATTAGTGTTAAACCTTAATAATTGTTATTTAGTATCATCTTTGAGCATGAACATTGTATCTAGATCTCGCTTGATGCGAGATGGTACTCATTTAAATCTGAGAATAATGGTTGTTCTATTTATATGAGAGAAATGTTTTATGGTCATGCCCCGCTGGTCAATGGTTTATTTTTGATAAATCTCGAACGTGATGTTACACATGTCCATAGTGTGAGTACCAAAAAGTGTAAGGTTGATAAAGATAGTCCCACTTACATGTGGCACTGCCGCCTTGGTCATATTGGTGTCAAACTTATGAAGAAGCTCCATACTGATGGACTTTTGGAGTCTCTTGATTTCGAATCATTTGACACATGCGAACCATGCCTCATGGGCAAGATGACCAAGACTCCGTTCTCCGGAACAATGGAGCGAGCAACTGACTTGTTGGAAATAATACATACCGATGTATGCGATCCAATGAGTGTCGAGGCTCGTGGTGTCTACCGTTATGTTCTCACCCTCACGGATGACTTGAGTAGATATGGGTATGTCTACTTAATGAAACATAAGTCTGAAACTTTTGAAAGGTTCAAGGAATTTCAGAGTGAGGTAGAGAATCAACGTGACAGGAAAATAAAGTGCCTACGATCTGATCATGGCAGAGAATATTTAAGTCACGAGTTTGGCATGCACCTAAGGAAATGTGGAATTGTTTCACAACTCACACTGCCTGGCACACCTCAGCGAAATGGTGTGTCTGAACGTCGTAATCGCACTCTATTAGATATGGTACGATCTATGATGTCTCTTACCGACTTACCGCTATCATTTTGGGGATATGCATTAGAGACTGCCGCATTCACTTTAAATAGGGCACCGTCAAAATCCGTTGAGACGACACCGTATGAATTATGGTTTGGAAAGAAACCTAAGCTGTCGTTTCTAAAAGTTTGGGGATGCAATGCTTATGTGAAGAAACGTCAACCTGAGAAGCTCAAACCCAAAGCGGAAAAGTGCGTCTTCATAGGATATCCCAAAGAGACTATTGGGTATACCTTCTACCTACGATCCGAGGGCAAAGTCTTTGTTGCCAAGAATGGATCCTTTCTCGAGAAAGAGTTTCTATCGAAAGAAGTAAGTGGGAGGAAAATAGAACTTGATGAGGTAATTGTACCTCCACTCGAACTGGAAAGTATCGCAGCATAGGAAGTTGTTTCTATGGAGCCTACACCGGCTGGAGAGGAAGTTAATGATGATGATCATGAAACTTCAGATCAAGTTACTATTGAACGTCAAAGGTCCACTAGGACACGTTCCGCACTAGAGTGGTACGGCAACCCTGTCCTAGAGATCATGTTGTTAGACAACGGTGAACCTTCAAACTATGAAGAAGCAATGGCGGGCCCGGATTCCAACAAATGGCTTGAAGCCAAGAAATCCGAGATAGGATCCATGTATGAGAACAAAGTATGGACTTTGGTGGGCTTGCCTAATGATAAGCGAGCCATTGAAAATAAATGGATCTTTAAGAAGAAGACTCACGCGGATGGTAATGTGACTGTCTATAAGGCTCGGCTTGTCGCTAAGGGTTATCGACAAGTTCAAGGAGTTGACTACGATGAGACTTTCTCACCCGTAGCGATGCTGAAGTCTGTCCGAATCATGTTAGCAATTGCCGCATTTTATGATTATGAGATCTGGCAAATGGACGTCAAAACGGTATTCCTTAATGGCTTCCTCAAGGAAGAACTATATATGATGCAGCCGGAAGGTTTTGTCGATCCTAAAGATGCTAACAAGGTATGCAAGCTCCAGCGCTCCATCTATGGGCTGGTGCAAGCATCTCGGAGTTGGAACATTCGCTTTAATGAAGTGATTAAAGCGTTTGGGTTTGTACAGGTTTATGGAGAACCCTGTATTTACAAGAAAGTGAGTGGGAGATCTATAGCATTTCTCGTATTATATGTGGATGACATACTGATAATGGGAAATGATATAGAACTCTTGGAAAGTGTAAAGGCCTACTTGAATAAGTGTTTTTCAATGAAGGACCTTGGAGAAGCTGCTTACATATTAGGTATTAAGATCTATAGAGATAGATCGAGACACCTCATAGGTCTTTCACAAAGCACATACCTTGAAAAGATATTGAAGAAGTTCAATATGGATCAGTCCAAGAAGGGGTTCTTGCCTGTGTTACAAGGTGTGAGATTGAGTACGACTCAATGCCCGACCACGACAAAGGATAGAGAGGAGATGAGTATTATCCCCTATGCTTCAGCCATAGGCTCTATTATGTATGCCATGCTGTGTACCAGACCTGATGTGAACCTTACCATAAGTTTGGTAGGGAGGTACCAAAGTGATCCCGGAGCGGAACACTGGACAACGGTCAAGAACATCTTGAAGTACCTGAAAAGGACAAAGGACATGTTTCTCGTATATGGAGGTGCCGAAGAGCTCGTCGTAAAGGGTTACATCGATGCTAGCTTCGACACGGATCCGGACGACTCCAAGTCGCAAACCGGATATGTGTATATTTTGAACGGAGGGGCAGTCAGCTGGTGCAGCAGCAAGCAAAGCATCGTGGCGGCATCTACATGTGAAGCGGAGTACATCACCGACCTAGGAGTAATTCCAAGTGCATCGGGACCGATGACTCTATTCTGTGACAACACTGGAGCTATTGCCCTTGCAAAGGAGCCCAGGTTTCACAAGAACACAAGACACATCAACCGCCGCTTCAACTCCATCCGTGATTACATTCAGGAGGGAGATATAGATATTTGTAAAGTGCATACGGATCTGAATGTCATAGATCCGTTGACTAATTCTCTCTCACGAGCAAAACATGATCAACACCAGAATGCTATGGGTGTACGATTCATCACAATGTAACTAGATTATTGACTCTAGTGCAAGTGGGATACTATTGGAAATATGCCCTAGAGGCAATAATAAAATGGTTATTATTGTATTTCCTTGTTCATGATAATTGTCTATTGTTCATGCTATAATTGTGTTAACCAGAAACCATAATACATGTGTGAATACATAGACCACAACATGTCCCTAGTGAGCCTCTAGTTGACTAGCTCGTTGATCAATAGATGGTCACGGTTTCATGACCATGGACATTGGATGTCGTTGATAACGGGATCACATCATTAGGAGAATGATGTGATGGACAAGACCCAATCCTAAGCATAGCACTAGATCGTGTAGTTCGTTTGCTAAAGCTTTTCAATGTCAAGTATCGTTTCCTTAGACCATGAGATTGTGAAACTCCCGGATACCGTAGGAATGCTTTGGGTGTGCCAAACGTCAGAACGTAACTGGGTGGCTATAAAGGTGCGCTATGGGTATCTCCGAAAGTGTCTGTTGGGTTGGCATGAATCGAGACTGGGATTTGTCACTCCGTGTGACGGAGAGGTATCTCTGGGCCCACTCGGTAAGACATCATCATAATGAGCTCAATGTGACCAAGGAGTTAGTCACGGGATGATGTATTACGGAATGAGTAAAGAGACTTGCCGGTAACAAGATTGAACAAGGTATAGAGATACCGACGATCGAATCTCGGGCAAGTATCATACCGATAGACAAAGGGAATTGTATATGGGATTGATTGAATCCCCGACATTGTGGTTCATCCGATGAGATCATCGTGGAGCATGTGGGAGCCAACATGGGTATCTAGATCCCGCTGATGGTTATTGACCGGAGAGGTGTCTCAGTCATGTCTACATGTATCCCGAACCCGTAGGGTCTACACACTTAAGGTTCGATGACGCTAGGGTTATAGGGAAATGGTATACGTGATTACCGAAAGTTTTTCGGAGTCCCGGATGAGATCCCGGACATCACGAGGAGCTCCGTAATGGTCCGGAGGTAAAGATTGATATATAGGAAGTCTAGTTTTGGTCACCGGAAAGTTTTTGGGCTCATCGGTATTGTACCGGGAGTGCCGGGATGGTGCCGGAGGACCCCCGAGAGGGGTGTGACGACCATAGAACTTTGTGGGCCCTGAGAGGAGGTGTGCCAGCCCTTATCGGGCTGGACAAGTCTTTCTAGAAAGGCC
The DNA here is from genome assembly GCA_022496015.1 of Hordeum marinum. Taxonomy (NCBI): domain Eukaryota; kingdom Viridiplantae; phylum Streptophyta; class Magnoliopsida; order Poales; family Poaceae; genus Hordeum; species Hordeum marinum. Next base: position 456,573,469 of record CM039676.1, on the reverse strand, counting down.
CATGCGGCTGGAGGAGTAGAGATAAGGGCAAGGGAGTTTGAAAAGGAGGAGATCCACCTCCCTTGTGGGAGGTGGACTCTCCCTTTGATTCGGCCGAAGCTCTCCTCCTTGGAGGAGAGTCCAAGCCAGCCCTCCCTCTCCCTCCTCCTATATATACTTGAGGTTTTGGCCTTTTGAGAACAGTTCTGAACTCTCTCTCTCACGGCAAAGCTCTACCTCTCTTCTTCCTCCTCTGCAGCGCTTAGGCGAAGCCCTGTCGGAATACCTTGCTACTCCACCACCACCACGCTGTCGTGTTGCTGTTGGAGCCCTTCCCCAACCTCTCCTTCCTCCTTGCTGGATCAAGGTGTAGGAGACGTCACAGGGCTGCACGTGTGTTGAACGCGGAGGCGCCGTTGTTCGACGCTTAGATCGGAATCCACCGCGATCTGAATCGCTGCGAGTACGACTCCATCAACCGCGTTCTTGTAACGCTTCCGCTTAGCGATCTTCAAAGGTATGAAGATGCAATCTCTCCCCACTCGTTGCTGGTTTCTCCATAGATAGATCTTGGTGACACATAGGAAAATTTTGATTTACTACTACGTCTCCCAACTAGAAGAACTTCAAGAAGGACAGCAAAGCAGTTGCCGCGCCCGGTAAGCGAGTTACCGAGAAGAAGAACAATAATGGACCCAAGCCTGAGACTGAGTGCTTTTATTGCAAGGGTACCAGTCACTGGAAGCGGAACTGCCCCAAGTACTTAGCGGATAAGAAGGCCAGCAACGTCAAAGGTATATGTGATATACTTGTTATTGATGTGTACCTTACCAGCGCTCGTAGTAGCTCCTGGGTACTTGATACCGGTGCAGTTGCTCACACTTGTAACTCCAAGCAGGAGCTGCGGAATAAGCGGAGACTCTGAAGGGACGTGGATGTCGCCTAGAGGGGGGGTGAATAGGCGCTTCAAAATAATTACGATTTAGGCTTGAACAAATGCGGAATGAAACTATCATTTAATTAGTCAAGCACAAAGCCTAAAACAACTAGGCTCACCTATGTGGACCAACAACTTATGCTAAGCAAGAAATACAACTAGCTGATAGCAAGATATATATCAAGAAACAATATGGCTATCACAAAGTAAAGTGCATAAGTAAAGGGACTCGGGTAAGAGATAACCGAGGCACATGGAGACGATGATGTATCCCGAAGTTCACACCCTTGCGAATGCTAATCTCCGTTCGGAGCGGTGTGGAGGCACAATGCTCCCCAAAAAGCCACTAGGGACACCGTAATCTCCTCCCGCCCTCGCAAAATGCAAGATGTCATGATTCCACTAAGGGACCCTTGAGGGCTGTCACCGAACCCATACAAACTAGGTTGGGGAGATCTCCACAACTTAATTGGAGGCTCCCAATGACACCACGAAGATTCACCACAACGGACTGTGGCTCCAAGGTGACCTCAAATGCTCGGGGCAATCTCCACAACCTAATTGGAGACCCCCGACGCTTGACCGGAGCTTTGCACCACAATGATTGAGCTCCGAGGCACCACCAACCGTCTAGGGCGCCACAACACCCAAGAGGAACAAGCTCTAGGGTTCTCAAACACCCAAGAGTAATAAGCTTCTCAACTTCTCACTTCCACGTATCACCGTGGAGAACGCAAACCTATGCACCAAATGCAATGGCAATGGCACACGGAGTGCCCAAGTCCTTCTCTCCCAAATCTTACCAAAGCAAATAATTCTAGGGAGGAAATGAGAGGAAGAACAAAGGAGAACACGAAGAACTCCAAGATCTAGATCCAAGGGGTTCCCCTCACTTAGAGGAGAAAGTGATTGGTGGAAATGTGGATCTAGATCTCCTCTCTCTTTTCCCTCAAGAACTAGCAAGAATCATTGGAGGGATTGAGAGTTGGCAAGCTCGAAGAAGTCCAACAATGGGGGAAGAACACGAGCTCAAAGGATAAGATTCAATGCGGAAGAAGACCCCCTTTTATAGGTGGGAAAAAATCCAACCGTTATGCTCACAGCCCGCATAGAGCGGTACTACCGCTCCAAGGAGTGGTACTACTGCTAGGGCGGTAGTAGCCATATGAAAAACAACAGTGAGGAGGCAAAAGGCCAGTAGAACCGCCGGAGCGGTACTACCGCTCGTCCTCACGGTACTACTGCTAGGGATAGTCGTACTACCGCAAAGGGTAGCGGTACTACTGCTTGCGAGCGGTACTAAAAAAATACATCAGTGCCTACCACCGGTGAACAAATACGAGATTTTGGTCCGGAGTGGTAGTACCGCTCTTGGAGCCACGGTAGTACTGCTCCGGAGCGGTAGTAAAAAATTACATTCGCTCTAGCCGCGGTAGTACCGCTGCAGTCTTTTAAGAACATCAAAACTGCCACAACTTTTGCAAACGGACTCCGAATTCAATGAAACAAAGTTTGTTGGAAAGCTAATGACATGGGCTAACACAATCTTGATTGAAATATAAATAAGAAGCAAATTATAAAATGGCCATAAGAAAATGGTGAGAACCCTTCCTCGAATAAGATCGGTAAAACCCCCAACACCGAAAACGCAATAGACGAAGCATATGAAATCCGTTTTCGATGTACTAGAGCTTGTCACGAAGATAAAAACAATCTCAAGAACCCACATAAAGAAAAACCAACCAAGAACCAAGAAATATGATGATGCCAAGAATGCAATGGTTTGAGATCTCAACGAATGATACGATCAAGCTACTCACTTGAGATCCCCCCTTGATAGTACGACAATCGATACTATAACCCGGTCTCTCAACTACCACCATGAGACTGGTAAAAGAGAAAACCATATCAAGGTGAAACCTTAGCTTTGCGCATAGTCCACTTGAGCTAGATGATGACGATCTTGACTTTCTCAAGATGGACCACCTTTCTTGATTGCGTTGGCTTGATGAAGACTAGATGATTGCTCCCCCCATACTCCACTATGGGTGAGCCACTCTTTGGCACGTGTTCACAAGTACATTGTCACCACAATGAACGGCGAGCCTCAAGCATGATCTCTCCGTGATGCTTCACTTGAGCTTGCACATCGCAACCTTGATGACGATCTCCACTTGATGCCATCTTCCATGGGATGTATGGGATCTACCTCTTGATGCAAGCCCATGGAAATATACCTAACTCCACAAAGAACTCTCACGTAGACCATGGGTTAGCACACAAAGCGTAATGGACAATGCTTACCACAACATGGAATCACTTGATCCCTCTCGATACATCTTGTACGCTTTGTGTGTTGATCAACTTGATTCACTTTTTGACTTAGTCTTGATCAATGTTGTATCTTAGCTTCTCTCTTCATAAAGATGAAGTCTTGAAGGTAAACATGAATGCTTACACAATCTTCTTATTCAAGACATGCTTGCAATAAGCTCAACTTCCACATGACCAATCTTTGGATAAACCTTGAATACCACCTTGGTCACCATATAAACTCCTTGAAACCAACAGATGGACTCCAAGAAGTACCTATGGAAAAATCCTTCGAATATAACTCAAGGAAACCATTAGTCCATACGGATTGTCATCAATTACCCAAAACCACACATGAATAAATGTGCTCTTACAATCTCCCCCATTTTGGTAATTGATGACAACCACTTTCAAGAGAGTTTATATAAGGAAATAAGCACAACCAAGCACACACAAATGCAATGCATGAATGTGAGATGCAAATGCTTAAACAACAAAAGCAAAACCCTCAAAGCATTCCAAAATAAACTCTCTAAAGTTCTCCCCCATTGGCATCAATTGCCAAAATGGACGAAAAGTTTAGAAAGCCAATATAATAGGTGTTCCTCCAAAAAGTTTGTATATCTCAAAAATACGTGTGCAAAGAAATCCACATATCCAATGATAAGTAGTTATAGGAAGACAAACTATATTGAGAACCCAAAGATTGCACAAAGAATCATATGGCAGAAAGACATACACCGGAGTGAAGCAAGCAACAAAAAGATACTAATTGGACCAATCAATCACATGGATCTAGGAGCCACATGAATAAAAGATATTATGATATAGGCAAAAGAGTGTTCATAAAGAAACTAGAGGAGCTCCCCATGATTTGTGCACAAATAAGAATTTGTTTTTTTGTATTTGAATACAAGTGCACAAAATAGGATCATGACTCCCCCAAAATCAATATAAACACACAACATGTCACATCCCTAGCTAGATGTCATAGGACAGCATGTGTGTGCATCATGTTTCAATTTTGCATCAACATGAAATGGGGAATAAAAGAAACCCCAAGCTCACATTGGAATCAAATTAATTAAAAGTTTGTGAAAACTCAACAAACTCAATATGCTAATACAAAATGTTCCCTATGTCTGATAAATATGGACATGAATATATCAGGGGTTTTAAATATTTGAACAAATATAGCAATTTAAAAATAAATAACAAAGCCTCTGAAAATGCCAAATAAAGCATTATCAATACTTTATATTTCAAAATATCCTGAAACTTTTTATTGGATTTTGAAATATTTAAACTTGATATTATAAAATATTTGGGATTTTTTATCAAAGCATTTGTACCTGAAAAATAAATAAAACAAATGTCAAAAATAGAAAAACAGAAAGAAAAGAAAAGAAAGAGGAAGAAGCCCAGGGGGAACCGGCCCATCTGGCCCGTGCCAGTCATCCCTGTCCTCTCGCCCGGGGGACAGGGGCGTGCGCTCGCCGCGTGAGGGCACACGCCGGCCACCTCCTCCCTGCCTGGCTGTTGGCCTGGAGGGCTCGGAGAGCGCCAGCGCGAGGCCTCCTTGCCGTGGCCTCTTCTCCTCCCCTCTCTCCCCTGTGCTCTCCCTCTCTCGCGCTGTCTCCTCCCCCTCCTCTCCTCTGTTCTTCCCTCGCCGGACTGAAGACGCCGCTGATTCGCCGTCTCCCGTGCGTCCTCGACCACGCCAAGGCGCTAGAAGACCCTCCGGTGAGGCCCCGGATCGTTTCCCCCTAGCCCCGACGCCGTTCCCCTCCGCTAGCCCCCGCCTTTCGCCAAAGCTGAGAGGAGCTCGCCGCCGGTCATGGCGTAGCCGTGGCCACAGCGGCCACAGCTCGCACATACGGGCTCGTGCTCGTGGTGCGTCCAGGGGCCATAGCCGCCTCTAGCTCCTCCTACCGTGCCCTTTAGCACCATAGCCGGTCCTCCCCGAGCCACCGCCGTCGCTGAGCTCGTCGCCTACGTCGATCCCGACCACCCCAGCCTCTGGCTTGGGGCTAGATCGACACGTGCTCGAGCGTAGGCCCTCCCAGTGCCCTCCGCCATCCTTTTGGTCGCCGGAGAAGGGGATTCGACCCCCTTTGCCGTCCCTGACATCGACGGCGGCTCAACGTCGGCGAGTCAACCGGCGCTGACCACGGGGTTTGACCCCAGGTCAACTGGCAAGTGGGGCCCGCCCCCTTTCTAATTAGAATTAGTTTAAAATAACCTCTAGATCGGATTTTTGCAGTGCTTAGGCGAAGCCCTACTGGAATAGCTCCACCACCATCGCCGGAGTGCCGTCATGCTGCCAGAGAACTCTTCTACCTCTCCGCTACCTCTTGCTTGATCAAGAAGGCGGGGATCGTCATCAAGCTGTACGTGTGTTGAACGCGGAGGTGTCGTCCGTTCGGCGCTGGATTGGAAGGACCGTGATCAAGATCGTGAGACGGATCGTGATGAGATCGCGGGACGGATCGAGATAAGTTCGCGGGACGGATCGTGATGAGATCGTGGGACGGATCGTGATGAGTTCGCGGGACGGATCGTTATTGGATCGTGGGACGGATCATGATGAGATCACGGGATGCTCGGCGATTTGGATCGCAAAGATGTTCGACCACACCAACCGCGTTTCTTAACGCTTCCCGCTTAGCGATCTACAAGGGTATGTAGATCCACTCTCCCTCTGATAGATGCTCATCACCATGGATAGATCTTGTGTGTGCGTAGGAAATTTTTTGTTTCCCATGCATCGTTCCCCATCAGTGGTATCAGAGCTAGGTTTATGTGTAGATGAGATCTCAAGTAGAACACAAAGAGTTTGTTGGCGTTGATTCTTAGATTGCTTCCTCCCTTGGTCGTGTTTTGTTTCAGTGGTATTGTGAGATGAAGCGGCCCGGACCAACATTACTCGTACGCTTACGAGAGACTGGTTCCCTCAACCGCAACTTGTTGCATAGATGGCTTGCGGGTGCCAGTTTCTCTCACTTTAGTTGGATCGGATTCGACAAAGGCGGTCCTTGAGAAGGTTGAAAAGCAACTAGTGTATCACCGTTGTGGTTTTTTCGTAGATGAGAATTGTTCTTGCTAGATACTCGTAGCAGCCATGTAAAACATGCAACAACAATTAGAGGACGTCTAACTTGTTTTTGCAGGGTGTGTTGTGATGTGATATGGCCAATTACATGATGTGATATATGAGATGTATGAGATGATCATGTGATGTATAGATTATCACGACTTGCATGTCGATGAGTACGACAACCGGCAGGAGCCATAGGGTTGTCTTTAATTATTGTATGACCTGCGTGTCAATCATTAAGCGCTATGTAATGCTTTACTTTATCGCTAAATGGTAGCAATAGTAGTAGAAGCATGTTGGGCGTGACAACCCTGTTGGCGACACGTTGATGGAGATCAAGATGATGGAGATCATGGTGTCGTGCCGGTGATGATGGAGATCATGCCGGTGCTTTCAAGATGGAGATCAAAAGCACAAGTTCATTGCCATATCATGTCACTTATGATTTTCATGTGAAGTTAATCCTTTTATGCACCTTGTTTTTCTTAGGACGACGGTAGCATTATAAGGTGATCCCTCACTTAAATTTAAAGATGAATTGTGTTCTCCCTGAGTGTGCACCGTTGCGAAAGTTCGTCGTGTTGAGACACCACATGATGATCAGGTGTGATAGATTCTACGTTCACATACAACGGGTGCAAGCCAGTGTTGCACATGCAGAACACTCGGGTTAAACTTGATAAGCCTAGCATGTACAGACATGGCCTCGGAACACAAGAGACCGAAAGGTCGAACATGAGTCATATAGCAGATATGATCAACATGATGATGTTCACCATTGAAACCACCTTAACTCACGTGATGATCTGACTTGAGTTGGTGAATTTGGATCATGTATCACTAACATGACCGGAGGGATGTCAATTTGAGTGGGAGTTCTTAAGTAATATGATTAATTGAACTCGTTATCATGAACATAGTCAGTAGTGTCTTTGCAAACTGTGTTGTAGATTACTAGCTCACGCTGTAGCTCCCTTGAATTTTTATAGGTTCCTAGAGAAATAGAGTTGAAAGATGATTGTAGCAATATTGCGGACTGGCTCCATGATCTGAGGATTGTCCTCGTTGCTGCACAGAAGGATTATGTCCTTAATGCACCGCTCGGTGCGCCAACCCCTCTAGCATCATCTATAGATGTTGTGAACATCTGACAGGCACGTTCTCATGACTACTTGATATTTTAGTGCGTCATGCATTATGGCTTAGAATTGAGGCTCCGAAACATTTTGAACATCATGGAACATATGAGATGTTCTAAGAGCTGAAATTAGGATCTCAGGCTCGTGCCCGTGTTGCGAGATATGAGATCTCCAACAAGATTCTTTGCCTGCAAGATGAAAGAGAATAGCTCAATCGTTGAGCATGTGCTCAGATTGTCTGGGTGCTACAATCGGTTGAATCGAGTGGGAGTTGATCTTCTAGATAAGATAGTGATTGATATAGTTCTCCAAGTCGATGTCACTAAAGCTACTAGAACTTTCTGATGAACTATAAAATGCCAAGGATAGAAATAATGATCCCTGAGCTATTCGCGATGTTTGACACCGCGAAGGTAGAAATAAAGAAGGAGCGTCAAGTGTTGATGGTTAGTCAAACCACTAGTTTCGAGAAGGGAAAGAGCAAGGAGGGAAACTTCATGGATGGCAAGTCAGTTGCTACTCCAGTGAGGCAACCCAAAGTTGAACCCAAACCCAAGACTAAGTGCTTTGATTATGAGGAGAGCGATTGCTGAAGTGGAACAACCCTAGATACTTGGTAGATAAAGAAGGCTGGCAACGTCGACGGAAGTATATTTTATATACATGTTATTAATGTGTACCTTGCTAGTACTCCTAGTAGCACCTGGGTATTGGATACCGGTTCGGTTGCTAAATGTTAGTAACTCGAAATAAAAGCTACGAAATAAACGGAGAACTAGCTAATGTTGGAAATATGCCCTAGAGGCAATAATAAATTAGTTATTATCATATTTCCTTGTTCATGATAATCTTTTATTATCCATGCTATAATTGTATTGATCGGAGACTTAGATGCATGTGTGGATACATAGACAAAACCATGTCCCTAGTATGCCTCTAATAGACTAGCTCGTTGCTCAAAGATGGTTAAGGTTTCCTAGCCATGGAAATGAGATGTCATTTTATAACGGGACCACATCATTAGGAGAATGGTGTGATGGACAAGACCCAAACTACAAACGTCGCATATGATCGTGTCAGTTTATTGCTACTGTTTTCTGCATGTCAAGTATATGTGCTTATGACCATGATATCATGCAACTCACTGACACCGGAGGAGTGCCTTGTATGTATCAAATGTCGCAACGTGACTGGGCGACTATAAAGGTACTCTAAAGGTATCTTCGAGGGTGTCTGTTGAGTTGGCATGGATCAAGACTGGGATTTGTTACTCCGTGTGTCGGAGAGGTATCTCAGGGCCCACTCGGTAATACAACATCAAAACAAGCCTTGCAAGCAATGTGACTAAATGTTAGTCACGGGATCTTGTTTTACGGAACGAGTAAAGAGACTCACGGGTAACGAGGTTGAACTAGGTATGGAGATACCGACGATCGAATCTCGGGCAAGTAACATACCGAAGAACAAAGGGAACATCATACGGGATTAACTGAATCCTTGACATAGAGGTTCGACCGATAAGGATCTTCATAGAATATGTAGGAACCAATATGGGCATCCAGGTCCTGCTATTGGTTATTGACCGTAGAGGTGTCTCGGTCATGTCTACATAGTTCTCGAACCCGCAGGGTCTGCACACTTAAGGTTTGGTGATGTTTCGATAGTATAGAGTTATGTATGGTGGTGACCGAAGGTTGTTCGGAGTCCCAAATGAGATCCCGGACATCATGAGGAGCTCCGGAATGGTCCGGAGGTAAAGATTCATATATAGGAAGTCCTGTTTTGGTCGCCGGAAAAGTTTTGGGCTCATCGGTAGTGTACCGGGAGTGCCGGTAGTGTACCGGGAGACCATCGGGAGGGGTATTTCGACCCAAGAGGCTCCATGGGCTGTGGGAGAGTGTTTACCAGCCTTTTTGGGCTGGTGTAAGTCCCACACAAGGCCCATGCGGTTTGGGAAAAAAGACCCAAAGAGAAAAAGTGGAAAAAGACAAAAATAGGGTGAATCCTAGTCCTACTAGGATTGGACGTGGAGTCCACCTCCTCCACCTGGTTCGGCCGACTTCTTGGAGGCTTGGCCCTTGTGCCAAGACTCCTCCTCTCTTCCTCTTATATATACTGGAGGTTTTAGGGTTTTTGCACAGATTTTTTCAGCCATGTGCTGCCCTTTCCTCCAGTGCATAGTTTCTCCTATAGATCGGATTTCTACAGTGCTTAGGCGAAGCCCTGCCGGAATAGCTCCACCAACATCTCCGGAGCACCGTCACGCTGCTAGAGAACTCTTCTACCTCTTCGCTCCCTCTTACTGGATCAAGAAGGCAGAGATCGTCATCGAGCTGTACGTGTGCTGAACGCGGAGGTGCCGTCCGTTCGGCGCTAGATCCGAAGGACCGTGATCAAGATCGCGAGACGGATCGTGATGAGTTCGTGGGACGGATCGTGATGAGTTCATGGGACGGATCATGATTGGATCGCGGGATGGATCGTGATGAGATCGCGGGACGCTCGGCGATTTGGATCGCAAAGACGTTCGACTACACCAACCGCATTTCTTAACGCTTCCCGCTTAGCGATCTACAAGGGTTCGTAGATCCACTCTCCCTCTCGTAAATGCTCATCACCATGGATAGATCTGCATGTGTGTAGGAAATTTTTTGTTGCCCATGCAACGTTCCCCAACAGTGGCATCATGAGCTAGGTCTATGTGTAGATGAGATCTCGAGTAGAACACAAAAGGTTTGTGGGCATTGATGCTTAGATTGCTTCCTCCCTTGGTCGGATTTTGGTTCAGCGGTATTGTTAGATGAAGCGGCCCGGACCAACATTACTCGTACGCTTACGAGAGACCGGTTCCCTCGACCGCAACTTGTTGCATAGATGGCTTGCGGGTGCCAGTTTCTCTCACTTTAGTTGGATCAGATTCGACAAAGGCGGTCCTTGAGAAGGTTGAAAAGCAACTAGTGTATCACCGTTGTGGTTTTTGCGTAGATGAGAATTGTTCTTGCTAGATACCCCAAGCAGCCACGTGAAACATGCAACAACAATTAGAGGACGTCTAACTTGTTTTTGCAGGGTTTGTTGTGATATCATATGACCAATTACATGATGTGATATATGTGATGTATTAAATGATCATGTGATGTATAGATTATCACGACTTGCATGTCGATGAGTACGGCAACCGGCAAGAGCCATAGGGTTGTCTTTAATTATTGTATGACCTACGTGTCAATCACTAAGCGCTATGTAATGCTTTACTTTATCGCTAAACGGTGGCAATATTAGTAGAAGCATGTTGGGCGCGACAACCCCGATGGCAACACGTTGATGAAGATCAAGATGATGGAGATCATGGTGTCTTGCCGATGATGATGGAGATCATGCCGGTGCTTTCAAGATGGAGATCAAAAGCACAAGTTCGTGGCCGTATCATGTCACTTATGATTTGCATGTGATGTTAATCCTTTTATGCACCTTGTTTTGCTTAGGACGAAGGTAGCATTATAAGGTGATCCCTCACTTAAATTTCAAGATGAATTGTCTTCTCCCCGAGTCTGCACCGTTGCGAAAGTTCGTCGTGTTGAGACACCACGTGATGATCGGGTTTGATAGACTCTACGTTCACATACAACGGGTGCAAGCCAGTGGTTCACATGCAGAACACTCGGGTTAAACTTGACGAGCCTAGCATGTACAGACATGGCCTCGGAGCACAAGAGACCGAAAGGTCGAACATGAGTCATATAGTAGATATGATCAACATGATGATGTTCACCATTGAAACCACCTCGACTCACGTGATGATCGGACTTGAGTTGGTAAATTTGGATCCTGTATCCCTCGAATGACTGGAGGGATGTCAATTTGAGTGGGAATTCTTAAGTAATATGATTAATTGAACTCATTATCATGAACATAGTCAGTAGTGTCTTTGCAAACTATGTCGTAGATTACTATCTCATGCTGTAGCTCCCTTGAATTTTTATATGTTCCTATAGAAATAGAGTTGAAAGATGATGGTAGCAATATTGTGGACTGGCTCCGTGATCTGAGGATTGTCCTCATTCCTGCACAGAAGACTTGTGTCCTTAATGCACCACTCGGTGCGCCAACCCCTCTAGCGTTGTTTGTAGATGTTGTGAACATCTGACAGGCACGTTTTGATGACTACTTGATAGTTTAGTGCGTCGTGCATTACGGCTTAGAATTGAGGCTCCAAAACGTTTTGAACGTCACAGAACATATTAGATGTTCTAAGAGCTGAAATTAGGATCTCAGGCTCATGCCCGTGTTGCGAGATATGAGATCTCCAACAAGATTCTTTGCCTGCAAGATGAAGGAGAATAGCTCAATCATTGAGCATGTTCTCAGATTGTATGGGTGCTAGAATCGCTTGAATCGAGTGGGAGTTGATCTTCCAGATAGGATAGTGATTGATATAGTTCTCCAAGTCACTGTCACTAAGCTACTAGAAGTTGGTGATGAACTATAAAACGCCAGGGATAGAAATAATGATCCCTGAGCTGTTCGCGATGTTTGACACCGCGAAGGTAGAAATCAAGAAGGAGCGTCAAGTGTTGATGGTTAGTCAAACCACTATTTTCGAGAAGGGCAGGAGCAAGGAGGGAAAACTTCATGGATAGAAAGTCAGTTGCTGCTCCAGTGAAGCAACCCAAAGTTGAACCCAAACCCGAGACTAAGTGCTTCAATTATGAGGAGAGCGGTCGCTGAAGCGGAACAACCCTATATACTTGGTAGATAAGAAGGCTGGCAATGTCGACAGAAGTATATTTGATATACGTGTTATTTATGTGTACCTTGCTAGTACTCCTAGTAGCACCTGGGTATTGGATACCGGTTCGGTTGCTAAATGTCAGTAACTCGAAATAAAAGCTACGGAATATAGGGAGCACTAGCTAAGGGTGAGGTGACGATGTGTGTTGGAAATGTTTCCAAAGTTGATGTGATCAACATCACATGCTCTCTCTACCTTCGGGATTAGTGATGAACCTAAATAAATGTTATTTGGTGTTTTGCGTTGAGCATGAACGTGATTAGATCATGTTTATTGCAACACGGTTATTCATTTAAGTTAGAGAATAATGGTTATTCTCTTTACATGAATAATACCTTCAATGGTCATGCACCCAGTGAGAATGGTTTGTTGAATCTTGATCGTAGTAATACACATGTTCATAACATTGATGCCAAAAGATACAAAGTTAATAATGATAGTACCACATACTTGTGGCACTGCCGCTAAATGTCATATTGGTATAAAACGCATGAAGAAACTCCATGCTGATGGATCTTTGGACTCATTCGATTTCGAATCGGTTGAGACATGCGAACCGTGCAAGTGAAGATGACTAAGGACCCCATTTTCTGTTTTGATGTCTTATTGGTATAAAACGCATGAAGATGACTAAGGACCCCATTTTCTGTTTTGATGAAACGTGCAAGTGATTTATTGGAAATGATACATGTTGATGTATGCAATCCAATGAGTCTTGTAGCGTGCGGTGGATATCATTATTTTCTTACCTTGACTGATGATTTGAGTAGATATAGTGTATATTTACTTAATTAAACACTCTGAATCATTTGAAAGGTTCAAGCAAATTCAGAGTGAAGTTTAAGATCATCGTGACAAGAAGATAAAAATGTTTGCGATATGATCGTGGAGGTGAATATTTGAGTTACGAGTTTGGCATACAATTTTAGACAATGTGAAAGTAGTTTCACAACTCATGCCACCTGGAACACCATAGTGTGATGGTGTGTCCGAACGTCATAGTCGTGCTCTATTGGATATGGTGCATGCTATGATGTCTATTATCGTTTTGTTACTATAATTTTGGGGTTATGCATTAGAGACAACTACATTCACTTTAAATAGGGCACCAAATCCGTTGAGATGACACCGTGTGAATTATGGTTTGATAGAAACCTAAGCTGTCATTTCTTAATGTTTGGGGCTGCGACGCTTGTGTGGAAAATGTTTTCACCTAATGAGCTCGAACCCAAAGCGGACAAATGCATCTTCATAGAATACCCTAAGAAAAGTTGGGTGAACCTTCTATCTCAGATCCAAGCATAAAATATTTATTGCTAAAACTGGGTCCTTTCTCGAGGAAAAGTTTCTCTTGAAAGAATTGAGTGAAAGGAAGATAGAACTTGATGAGGTTATTGAACCTCTGTTTCAACCAGAGAGTAGCGCAGCGCAGGAAGTTGTTTCTGTGAAGCCTACGTTAGTTGAAGAGGAAGTTAATGATGATGATCATGAAGCTTTGGATCAAGTTACTATCGAACTTCGTAGGTCGACAAGGACGTGTACTGCTCCTGAGTGGTGCGGCAACCCTGTCTTAGAGGTCATGTTGTTGGACAATGATGAACCTACGAACTATGAAGAAGTGATGATGGGCCCGAAAACCAACAAATGGTTAGAGGCCATGATATCCGAGAAAGGATCCATGTATGAAAACCAAGTATAGACTTTGGTGGACTTGCTCGTTGGACGGCAGGTCGCTAAGTACAAATGGATCTTTAAAATGAAGATAGACACTTATGGTAAATGCCACCATTTGTAAAGCTCGACTTGTTGCAAAGAAGTTTATGACAAGTTCAAGGAGTTGACTGCGATGAGACTTTCTCACTCATAGCGATGCTAAAGTCTGTTGAAATTATGTTAGTAGTTACTGCACTTTCAATTATGAAATCTAGGAGATGGATGTCAAAACATCGTTTCCTTAATGGTTTACTTGAGGAAAGGTTGTATGTGTTACAACCAGAAGGTTTTGTTAGTCCTAAGGATGCTAAAAAGTGTGCAAGCTTCAGTGATTCTTCTATGAACTGAAGCAAGCATCTCAGAGTTGGAATATACACTTTGATGAGGTGATCAAAGTTTTTGAGTCTATACAAAGTTTATGAGAAACTTGTATTTACAATAAAGTGAGTGGGAGCACTACAGAGTTTCTGATAAGTATATGTGGATGACATATTGCTATTCAGAAATGATGTAGAATTTTTGGAAAGCATAAACGGTTGTTTGAAAATATTTTTTCAAAGGAAGACCTGGATAAAGCTACCTAATTGTTGAACATCAAGATCTATAGAGATAGATCAAGATGCTAGATGAGACTTTCAATGAGTACATACCTTGACAAGATTTTGGTAGAATTCAAAATGGATTAGTCAGAGAAAGAGTTCTCGCCTGATTAGTAAGGTGTGAAGTTGAGTGAGACTCAAAGCTCGACCATGGCAGAAGAAAGAGAAATGACGAATGTCGTGTTGGGAGACGTAGTAGTAAATCAAAAAATTTCCTATGATCACCAAGATCTATCCATGGAGAAACCAGCAATGAGTGGGGAGAGATTGCATCTTCATACCTTTGAAGATCGCTAAGCGGAAGCGTTACAAGAACGCGGTTGGTGGAGTCGTACTCGCAGCGATTTAGATCGTGGTGGATTCCGATCTCAGCGCCGAACAACGATGCCTCCGCGTTCAACACACGTGCAGCCCGATGACGTCTCCTATGCCTTGATCTAGCAAGGAGGAAGGAGATGTTGAGGGAGAGCTCCGACAACACGACGGCGTGGTAACGGTGGAGCTACGTGAACTCCGGCAGGGCTTCGCCAAGCGCTATAGAGAACGAGGAAGAGGAAGGGTAGGGCTGCGCCGAGAGAGAGAGAGAAGTCGTGTCTCAAATCAGCCCAAACCCTTGCATATATAGGAGGAGGGAGAGGGAGGGCTGCCTTGGCCTCTCGTCCAAGGACGAGAGGTTCGGCCGAACTAGGGATAGAGTCCACCTCCCACAAGGGAGGTGGATCTCATCTTTTAAAACCCTTTTGCCCTTTATCTCTTGATCCCAGCCACATGGGACTTTCTAGAAGGTCTTGGCCAGCCCAATAAGGGCTGGTACACCTCCTATAAAGTCACACGAAGTCCTATGGTCGTCACACCCCTCCCGGGGGTCCAACGGCATCCTCTCGGCACTCCCGGTACACTACCGATGAGCCCAAAAACTTTTCGGTGACCAAAACTGGACTTCCTATATATCAATCTTTACCTCCGGACCATTCTGGAGCTCCTCGTGATGTCCGGGATCTCATCCGGGACTCCAAACAACCTTCGGTAACCATGTATACCATTTCCCTATAACCCTAGCGTCATCGAACCTTAAGTGTGTAGACCCTACGGGTTCGGGAGACATGTAGACATGACCGAGACACCTCTCCGGTCAATAACCAACAGTGGGATCTGGATACCCATGTTGGCTCCCACATGCTCCACAATGATCTCATCGGGTGAACCACGATGTCGGGGATTCAATCAATCCCGTATACAATTCCCTTTGTCTATCGGTATGATACTTGCCTGAGATTCGATCGTCTGTATCTCTATACCTTGTTCAATCTCGTTACCGGCAAGTCTCTTTACTCGTTCCGTAATACATCATCTCGTGGCTAACTACTTAGTCACATTGAGCTCATTATGGTGATGTCTTACCGAGTGGGCCCAGAGATACCTCTCCGTCACATGGAGTGACAAATCCCAATCTCGATTCGTGCCAACCCAACAGACGCTTTCGGAGATACTCGTAGTGCACCTTTATAGCCACCCAGTTACGTTGTGACGTTTGGCACACCCAAAGCATTCCTACGGTATCTGGGAGTTGCACAATCTCATGGTCTAAGGAAACGATACTTGAGATTGAAAAGCTTTAGCAGACAAACTACACGACCTTGTGCTATGCTTAGGATTGGGTCTTGTCCATCACATCATTCTCCTAATGATGTGATCCCGTTATCAACGACATCCAATGTCCGTGGCCATGAAACTGTGACCATCTATTGATCAACGAGCTAGCCAACTAGAGGCTTACTAGGGACATGTTGTGGTCTATGTATTCACACATGTATTACGGTTTCCGGTTAAAACAATTATAGCATGAACAATAGACAATTATCATGAACCAGGAAATACAATAATAACCATTTTATTATTGCCTCAAGGGCATATTTCCAACATTCTCCCACTTGCACTAGAGTCAATAATCTAGTTACATTGTGATGAATCGAACACCCATAGCATTTTGGTGTTGATCATGTTTTGCTCGTGAGAGAGGTTTAGTCAAGGGATCTGTGACATTCAGATCCGTATGCACTTTACAAATATCTATATCTCCCTCCTGAATGTAATCACGGATGGAGTTGAAGAGGCGCTTGATGTGTCTTGTCTTCTTGTGAAACCTGGGCTCCTTGCAAGGGCAATAGCTCCAGTGTTGTCACAGAATAGAGTCATCGGGCCCGACGAGCTTGGAATTACTCCTAGGTCGGTGATGAACTCCTTCATCCATACTCCTTCCTTTGCTGCTTCCGAAGCAGCTATGTACTCCGCTTCACATGTACATGCCGCCACAATGCTTTGCTTGCTGCTGCACTAGCTGACTGCCCCTCCGTTCAAAATATACACGTATCCGGTTTGTGACTTGGAATCGTCCGGATCTGTGTCGAAGCTAGCATCGACGTAACCCTTTACGACAAGCTCTTCGGCCCCTCCATATACGAGAAACATGTCCTTTGTCCTTTTCAGGTACTTTAGGATATTCTTGACCGCTGTCTAGTGTTCCGTTCCGGGATCACTTTGGTACCTCCCTACCAAACTTATGGCAAGGTTCACATCAGGTCTGGTACACAGCATGGCATACATAATAGAGCCTATGGGTAAAGCATAGGGGATGACACTCATCTCTTCTCTATCCTTTGCCGTGGTCGGGCATTGAGTCATACTCAATCTCACACCCTGTAACACAGGCAAGAACCCCTTCTTGGACTGATCCATATTGAACTTCTTCAATATCTTTTCAAGGTATGTGCTTTGTGAAAGACCTATGAGGCGTCTCGATCTATCTCTATAGATCTTAATACCTAATATGTAAGCAGCTTTTCCAAGGTCCTTCATCGAAAAACACTTATTCAAGTAGGCCTTTATACTTTCCAAGAGTTCTATACCATTTCCCATTATCAATATGTCATCCACATATAATATGAGAAATGCTACAGAGCTCCCACTCACTTTCTTGTAAATACAGGGTTCTCCATAAACCTGTACAAATCCAAACACTTTAATCACTTCATTAAAGCGAATGTTCCAACTCCGAGATGCTTGCACCAGCCCATAGATGGAGCGCTGGAGCTTGCATACCTTGTTAGCATCTTTAGGATCGACAAATCCTTCCGGCTGCATCATATACAGCTCTTCCTTGAGGAAGCCATAAAGGAATGCCGTTTTGACATCCATTTGCCAGATCACATAATCATAAAATGCGGCAATTTCTAACATGATTCGGACAGACTTCAGCATAGCTACGGGTGAGAAAGTCTCATCGTAGTCAACTCCTTGAACTTGTCGATAACCCTTAGCGACAAGCCGAGCCTTATCGACGGTCACATTACCATCCGTGTCACTCTTCTTCTTCAAGATCCATTTATTTTCAATGGCTTGCTTATCATCAGGCAAGTCTACCAAAGTCCATACTTTGTTCTCATACATGGATCCTATCTCGGATTTCATGGCTTCAAGCCATTTGTTGGAATCCGGGCCCACCGTCGCTTCTTCATAGTTCGAAGGTTCACCGTTGTTTAACAACATGATCTCCAGGACAGGGTTTCCGTTCCACTCTGGTGCGGAACGTGTCCTAGTGGACCTTCGACGTTCAATAGTAACTTGATCTGAAGTTTCATGATCATCATCATTAACTTCCTCTCCAGCCGGTGTAGGTTTCACAGAAACAACTTCCTGTGCTGCGCTACTCTTCGGTTCGAGTGGAGATACAATTACCTCATCAAGTTCTATTTTCCTCCCACTTACTTCTTTCGAGAGAAACTCTTTCTCGAGAAAGGATCCATTCTTGGCAACAAAGACTTTTCCTTCGGATCTGAGGTAGAAGGTATACCCAATAGTCTCTTTGGGATATCCTATGAAGACGCACTTTTCTGCTTTGGGTTCGAGCTTCTCAGGTTGAAGTTTCTTCACATAAGCATCGCATCCCCAAACTTTTAGAAATGATAGCTTAGGTTTCTTTCCAAACCATAATTCATATGGTGTCGTCTCAACGGATTTTGACGGTGCCCTATTTAAAGTGAATGCGACAGTCTCTAATGCATATCCCTAGAATGATAGCGGTAAGTTGGTAAGAGACATCATAGATCGTACCATATCTAATAGAGTGTGATTACGACGTTCAGACACACCATTTCACTGAGGTCTGCCAGGCGGCGTGAGTTGTGAAACAATTCCACATTTCCTTAGGTGTGTGCCAAACTCGTGACTTAAATATTCTCCGCCACGATCAGATCGTAGGCACTTTATTTTCCTGTCACGTTGATTCTCTACCTCACTCTGAAATTCCTTGAACCTTTCAAAAGTTTCAGACTTATGTTTCATTAAGTAGACATACCCATATCTACTAAAGTCATCAGTGAGGGTGAGAACATAACAGTAGCCACCACGAGCCTCGACACTCATTGGACCGCATACATCAGTATGTATTATTTCCAACAAGTCAGTTGCTCGCTCCATTGTTCCGGAGAACAACGTCTTTGTCATCTTGCCCATGAGGCATGGTTCGCACGTGTCAAATGATTTGAAATCAAGAGACTCCAAAAGTCCATCAGTATGGAGCTTCTTCATGCGTTTGACACCAATATGACCAAGGCGGCAGTGCCACATGTAAGTGGGACTATCGTTATCAACCTTACACTTTTTGGCACTCACACTATGGACATGTGTAACATCACGTTCGAGATTCATCAAAAATAAACCATTGACCAGCGGGGCATGACCATAAAACATTTCTCTCATATAAATAGAACGACCATTATTCTCAGATTTAAATGAGTAGCCATCTTGCATCAAGTGAGATCCAGATACAATGTTCATGCTCAAAGTTGGTATTAAATAACAATTATTAAGGTTTAACACTAATCCCGAAGGTAGATGTAGAGGTAGCGTGCCGACGGCGATCACATCGACCTTGGAACCATTCCCGACGCACATCTTCACCTCGTCTTTCGCTAGCCTTCGCTTATTCCATAGCTCCTGCTTGGAGTTACAAATGTGAGCAACTGCACCGGTATCAAATACCCAAGAGGTACTACGAGCGCTGGTTAGGTACACATCAATAACAAGTATATCACATATACCTTTAATGTTGTTGTCCTTCTTATCCGCTAAGTACTTGGGGCAGTTCCGCTTCCAGTGACTGGTACCCTTGCAGTAAAAACACTCAGTCTCAGGCTTGGGTCCATTCTTGTTCTTCTTATTCCCGAAAACTTGCTTATCGGGCGCGGCAACAGCTTTGTCGTCCTTCTTGAAGCTCTTCTTACCCTTGCCTTTCTTGAAACTAGTGGTCTTATTCACCATCAACACTTGATGTTCCTTTTTGATCTCGACCTCCGCTGATTTCAGCATCGAGTACAACTCAGGAATGGACTTCTCCATCCCTTACATGTTGTAGTTCATCACAAAGCTCTTGTAGCTAGGTGGAAGCGACTAGAGGATTCTGTCAATGACCGAGTCATCCGGGAGATTAACTCCCAGCTGAGTCAAGCGGTTGTGTAGCCCAGACATCTTGAGGATGTGCTCACTGACAGAACTATTCTCCTCCATCTTACAGCTGAAGAACTTGTCGGAGACGTCATATCTTTCGACCCGGGCATGAGCTTGGAAAACCAGTTTCAGCTCTTGGAACATCTCATATGCTCCATGTTGCTCAAAACGCTTTTGGAGCCCTGGTTCTAAACTGTAAAGCATGCCGCACGGAACAAGGGAGTAATCATTGCAGCGAGAATGCCAAGCGTTTGCAACGTCTTGCTCTGCTAGGAGAAGGGGTGGGTCACCTAGTGGTGCATCAAGGACATACAATTTCTTGGAAGCTATGAGGATGATCCTCAAGCCACGGACCCAGTCTGCATAGTTGCTTCCATCATCTTTCAGCTTGGTTTTCTCTAGGAACGCGTTGACATTGAGGGTGACATTCGCGTTGGCCATTGGATCTACACTATAGATTGTAAAGATTATTTTAGACTAAGTTCATGATAATTAAGTTCACATAATCAAATTATTTAATGAACTCCCACTTAGATAGACATCTCTCTAGTCATCCAAGTGACACATGATCCATGTCAACTAGCCCGTGTCCGATCATCACGCGAGAAGGACTAGTCATCCATGGTGAACATATCCATGTTGATCATATCTTCTATACGACTCATGTTCGAGCTTTCGGTCTTCCGTGTTCCAAGGCCATGTCTATACATGCTAGGCTCATCAAGTCAACCTAAGTGTATCGCGTGTGTAAATCTGGCTTACACCCGTTGTATTCAAACGTTAGAACCTATCACACCCGATCATCACGTGGTGCTTCGGAACAACAATCCTTAGCAATGGTGCACAGTTAGGGTGAACACTTTCCTTGAAATTTTATTGAGAGATCGTCTTATTTACTACCGTCATTCTAAGCAAATAAGATGTAAACATGATAAACATCACATGCAATAAATATAGTGACATGATATGGCCAATATCATCTTGCTCCTTTGATCTCCATCTTCGGGGCACCATGATCATCACTGTCACCGGCACGACATCATGATCTCCATCATTGTGTCTTCATGAAGTCGTCTCGCCAACTATTACTTCTACTACTATGGCTAACATTTAGCAATAAAGTAAAGTAATTACATGGCGTTTATGATTGACACGCAGGTCATACAATAAAATAAGACATCACAATGCATCACATCACATTCTTTGGCCATATCACATCACAAGTCATATGCTGCAAAAACAAGTTAGACGTCCTCTAATTTGTAGTTGCAAGTTTTATGTGGCTGCTATAGTTTTCTAGCAAGAACGTTTCTTACCTACGCCAAAACCACAACGTGATATGCCAATTGCTATTTACCCTTCATAAGGACCCTTTTCATCGAATCCAATCCGACTAAGGTGGGAGAGACAGACACCCGCTAGCCACCTTATGCAACAAGTGCATGTCAGGCGGTGGAACCAGTCTCACGTAAGAGTACATGTAAAGTTGGTCCGGGCCGCTTCATCCCACAATACTACCAAATAAAGATAAGACTAGTAGTGGTAAGCATGTTAACAAAATCAACTCCCACAACAACTTGTGTTCTACTCGTGCATAGATTCTATGCATAGACCTAGCTCATGATGCCAATGTTGGTAGACTTAGTAGTAAATCAAAAAAATTCCTACGATCACCAAGATCTATCCATGGAGAAACCAGCAACGAGTGGGGAGAGATTGCATCTTCATACCTTTGAAGATCGCTAAGCGGAAGCGTTACAAGAACGCGGTTGGTGGAGTCGTACTCGCAGCGATTCAGATCGCGGTGGATTCCGATCTCAGCGCCGAACAATGGCGCCTCCGCGTTCAACACACGTGCAGCCCGATGATGCCTCCGACGCCTTGATCCAGCAAGGAGGAAGGATAGGTTGAGGGAGAGCTCCGGCAACACGACGGCGTGGTGACGGTGGAGCTACGTGAACTCCGGCAGGGCTTCGCCAAGCGCTACAGAGAACGAGGAAGAGGAAGGGTAGGGCTGCATCGAGAGAGAGAGAGAGAGAAGTCGTGTCTCAAATCATCCCAACCCTTGCATATATATAGGAGGAGGGAGAGGGAGGGCTGCCTTGGCCTCTCCTCCAAGGAGGAGAGGTTCGGCCGAACTAGGGAAAGAGTCCACCTCCCACAAGGGAGGTGGATCTCCTCTTTTAAAACCCTTTTGCCCTTTATCTCTTGATCCCAGCCACATGGGCCTAGGTCTTGGCCATCCCAATAAGGGCAGGTAATCCTCCTCTAAAGGCCTACGAAGTCCTATGGTCGTCACACCCCTCCCGGGGGTCCTCCGGCACCCTCCCGACACTCCCGGTACACTACTGATGAGCCCGAAAACTTTCCGGTGACCAAAACTAGACTTCCTATATATCAATATTTACCACCAGACCATTCCGGAGCTCCTCGTGATGTCTGGGATCTCATCCGGGACTCTGAACAACCTTTGGTAACCACGTATACCATTTCCCTATAACCCTAGCGTCATCGAACCTTAAGTGTGTAGACCATACGGGTTCGGGAGACATGTAGACATGACCGAGACACCTCTCCGCTCAATAACCAACAGTGGGATCTGGATACCCATGTTGTCTCCCACATGCTCCACGATGATCTCATCGGATGAACCATGATGTCGGGGATTCAATCAATCCCGTATACAATTCCCTTTGTCTATCGGTATGATACTTGCCCGAGATTCGATCGTCGGTATCTCTATACCTTGTTCAATCTCGTTAACGACAAGTCTCTTTACTCGTTCCGTAATACATCATCCTGTGGCTAACTACTTAGTCACATTGAGCTCATTATGATGATGTCTTACCGAGTGGGCCCAGAGATACCTGTCCGTCACACGGAGTGACAAATCCCAGTCTTGATTCGTGCCAACCCAACAGACGCTTTTGGAGATACCCGTAGTGCACCTTTATAGCCACCCAGTTACGTTGTGACATTTGGCACACCCAAAGAATTCCTACGGTATCCAGGAGTTGCACAATCTCATGGTCTAAGGAAACGATACTTGAGATTGAAAAGCTTTAGCAGACGAACTACACGTACTTCTGCTATGCTTAGGAATGGGTCTTGTCCATCACATCATTCTCCTAATGATGTGATACCGTTATCAATGACATCCAATGTCCATGGCCATGAAATCGTGACCATCTATTGATCAACGAGCTAGCCAACTAGAGGCTTACTAGGGACATGTTGTGGTCTATGTATTCACACATGTATTACGGTTTCTGGTTAACACAATTATAGCATGAACAATAGACAATTATCATGAACTAGGAAATACAATAATAACCATTTTATTATAGCCTCTAGGGCATATTTCCAACATGTCGTCCCCTATGCCTTAGCCATAGGCTCTGTATAGTATGCCATGCTGTGTACCGCACCTATGTGTGCCTGGCCATGAGTTCGTCAAGGGGTACAAAAGTGATCCAAGAGTGGATCACTGGACATCAGTTAAGATTATCCTTCGTGACTAAAAGACTAAGGAGATGTTTCTCGATTATGGAGGTGATAAAGAGTTTGTCGTAAAGAGTTACGTTGATGCAAGCTTTAACACCATTCCAGATGACTCGTAGTAGCAATCTGGATACGTATGGTGGAGCAGCCATTTGGAATAGTACCAAGTGGAGTGTGCTAGCAGTGTTTACGATTTGACATAGAGATTTTCAAAGTACACTCGGATTTGAATGTCGTAGACCCGTTGACTATAAGACCTCTATCGCATGCAAAGCATGATCGAGCCCCAGAACTCATTGGGTGTTAGATTCATAACAATGCGTATCACATGGTGATGTGAACTAGATTATTGACTCTTGTGCAAGTAGCAGACTGTTGGAAATATGCCCTAGAGGCAATAATAAATTAGTTATTATCATATTTCCTTGTTCATGATAATCGTTTATTATCCATGCTATAATTCTATTGATCGGAGACTTAGATGCATGTGTGGATACATAGGTAAAACCATGTCCCTAGTATGCCTCTAATAGACTAGCTCGTTGGTCAAAGATGGTTAAGGTTTCCTAGCCATGGACATGAGATGTCATTTGATAACGGGATCACATCATTAGGAGAATGGTGTGATGGACAAGACCCAAACTACAAACGTAGCATATGATCGTGTCAGTTTATTGCTACTATTTTCTGCATGTCAAGTATATGTTCCTATGACCATGAGATCATGCAACTCACTGACACCGGAGGAGTGCCTTGTGTGTATCAAACGTCGCAACGTTACTAGGTGACTATAAAGGTACTCTACAGGTATCTCCGAGGGTGTCTGTTGAGTTGGCATGGATCAAGACTGGGATTTGTTACTCCGTGTGACGGAGAGGTATCTCAGGGCCCACTCGGTAATACAACATCACAAAAAGCCTTGCAAGAAATGTGACTAAATGTTTTCACGGGATCTTGTATTACGGAACGAGTAAAGAGACTTGCCGGTAACGAGGTTGAACTAGGTATGGACATACCGACGATCGAATCTCGGGCAAGTAACATATCGTAGAACAGAGGGAACACCATTCGGGATTAACTGAATCCTTGACATAGAGGTTTGACCGATAAAGATCTTCATAGAATATGTAGGAACCAATATGGGCATCCAGGTCCCACTATTGGTTATTGACTGTAGAGGTGTCTCGGTCATGTCTACATAGTTCTCGAACCCGCAGGGTCTGCAAACTTAAGGTTTGGTGACGTTTCGGTAGTATAGAGTTATGTATGGTGGTGACCAAAGGTTGTTCGGAGTCCCGGATGAGATCCCAGACGTCACTAGGAGCTCCGGAATGGTCCGGAGGTAAATATTCATATATGGGAAGTCCTATTTTGGTCGCCGAAAAAGTTTCGGGCTCATCGGTAGTGTACCGGGAGTGCCGGTAGTGTACCGGGAGACCATCGGGAGGGGTATTTCGACCCAAGAGGCTCCATGGGCTGTGGGAGAATGTTTACCAGCCCTTTGTGGGCTGGTGTAAGTCCCACACAAGGCCCATCCGGTTTGCGAAAAAGGCCCAAAGAGAAAAAGTGGAAAAAGGCAAAAATAGGGTGAATCCTAGTCTGACTAGGATTGGAGGTGTAATGGGTAAACACAAGGCACTCCTTCGGTATCCGTGAGTTGCATGATCTCATGGTCATAGGAGCATATACTTGACATGTAGAAAACAGTAGCAATAAACTGACACAATCATATGCTACGTTTGTAGTTTGGGTCTTGTCCATCACACCATTCTCTTAATGATGTGATCCCGTTTATCAAATGACATCTCATGTCCATGGCTAGGAAACCTTAACCATCATTGATCAACGAGCTAGTCTATTAGAGTCATAATAGGGACATGGTTTTTTCTATGTATCCACACATGCATCTAAGTCTCCGATCAATACAATTATAGCATGGATAATAAACTATTATCATGAACAAGGAAATATGATAATAACTAATTTATTATTGCCTCTAGGGCGTATTTCCAACAATAGTTTCCTTAACGGTTTACTTGAGGAAAGGTTGTATGTGATACAACCAGAAGGTTTTGTTAGTCCTAAGGATGCTAAAAGGTGTGCAAGCTTCAGTGATTCTTCTATGAACTGAAGCAAGCATCTCGGATTTGGAATATACACTTGGATGAGGTGATCAAAGTTTTTGAGTCTATACAAAGTTTACGAGAAAATTGTATTTACAATAAAGTGAGTGGGAGCACTATAGAATTTCTGATAAGTATATGTGGATGACATATTGTTGATCGGAAATGATGTAGAATTTCTGGAAAGCATAAACGGTTGTTTCAAAAGAGTTTTTCAAAGGAAGACCTAGATAAAGCTACCTAATTGTTGAGCATCAAGATCTATAGAGGTAGATCAAGATGCTTGATGAGGCTTTCAATGAGTACATACCTTGACAAGATTTTGAAAGAGTTCAAAATGGATCAGTCAGAGAAAGAGTTCTTGCCTGATTTGCGAGGTGTGAAGTTGAGTGAGACTCAAAGCTCGACAACGACAGAAGAAAGAGAACGGACGAATGTCATCCCCTATGCCTTAGACATAGGCTCTGTATAGTATGCCATGCTGTGTACCGCACCTGTGTGTGCCTTGCCATGAGTCCGTCAAGAGGTACAAGAGTTATCCAGAAGTGGATCACTAGGAAAAGGTCAATATTATCCTTAGTGACTAAATGACTAAGGAAAAGTTTCTCGACTATGGAGGTGATAAAGGGTTTGTCGTAAAGAGTTATGTCGATGCAAGCTTTAGCACTAATCCGGATGACTCTTAGTAGCAATCCAGATATGTGTAGTGGAGCAGCCATTTGGAATAGTACCAAGTGGAGTGTGGTAGTAGTGTTTACAGTTTGACATAGAGATTTGCAAAGTGCATACGGATCTGAATGTCGCAGACCCGTTGACTGTAAGACCTTTCTGACATGCAAAGCATGATCGAGCCCCAGAACTCAGTGGGTGTTAGATTCATAACAATGCGAATCACATGGTGATGTGAACTAGATTATTGATTCTAGTGCAAGTGGGAGACTTTTGGAAATATGCCCTAGAGGCAATAATAAATTATGCTCGCATTGTGGACTCCACTCAAACTTTTTATCTTTCTTGAGAAGTTTAGTTAGAGGTTTCGCAACCTTGGAGAAATTCTCGACAAAGCGGTGACAATAGCTCGCTAAGCCAAGGAAACTCCAAACTTGCTTAACCGATTCAGGTTGAGTCCAATCAAGGATGGCCTGAACTCTCTCGGGATTGACAGCAATACCTTTACTGGAGATCACGTGGCCTAGATAGGTCACTTCTGGCAACCAAAATTCACACTTGGAGAATTTGGCATACAGACGCTGCTCTCGAAGTTTCATCAATACCAGCCTTAGATACTCGGCATGTTCCTGTTCGTTCTTTGAGTAGATGAGTATGTCGTCGAGGTAAACCATGACGAATTTATCCAAATACTCCATGAATATCAAATTCATCAAGCGAGAGAAGGTGGCTGGGGCATTGGTTAAACCGAAGGACATAACGGTGTACTCGTATTGGCCATAACGAGTAACAAAAGCTATTTTTGGAATGTCCCCGTTTCTAATTCTGAGTTGATGGTATCCCAACCTCAAATCCATTTTGGAAAAGACAGAGGATCCAGCGAGTTGATCATACAAATCGTTGATCCTGGGGAGCGGATACTTGTTCTTTATGGTGACCAGATTCACTGGCCGATAATCCACGACCATCCTATCTGATCCATCCTTCTTGTTGACGAAGAGGACGGGACAAGCCCAAGGAGAAGAACTAGGATGGATGAAACCTTTCTTCAAAGCTTCATCGAGTTGGATCTTAAGTTCGGCTAGTTCTAAGGGTGCCATCTTATAGGGTCTTCTGGCTATTGGGACAGTCCCTGGGATGAGCTCTATCACAAACTCAACATCTCTGATAGGTGGAATTCCTGGCAGTTCTTCTGGAAAGACATCCGGAAAATCACGAACTGTCGGAATATCTTCTAATTCTGGAAGAGGGCTAGCATTGAGGGAATAGAGTTGGCGCTTGGCTGTTCGAGTGGAGACATTAACTATCTCACCCGATGGATGTGTAAGTTGAACATTCCTAGTAGGAGTATCAATCTTAGCATAGTGGGCTTTCATCCAGTCCATGCCTAAGATGATATTGATGTCCGAAGACTTGAGGGCTATGAAAGATGTTAGGAAGACTAGCCTATCCACCTGAATCTCATTATCATGGCTCACTCTAGAAGTTTGCCACTTTGAACCAGGAGTCTGAACTACTAAAGGAGTAGGCATATCACAAAAAGACATGTCATGCAACTGTGCATAACTTTCTGAGATGAAAGAATGAGATGCCCCAATATCAAATAGAACAGATGCTGGATGGCTATTGACATGGTGCCCTTCTATTTTGCACTTGAAGCAAACAATCTTGGCCGAATTCTTGACTTGTTCTTGGCCCTTCTTCTTGTAGTTCGTGGACATCTTCTTCTTCTTAGAGTTGAAACCAAGTCCACCTTTGTAATTTGGCAGTTTTTGCACATGAGGCTCACTAGATGTTACCTTAGTAGTACTAGACTCATGAGCTATCTTTAGCACATTATGAGATACTAGAAGATCGTCATGAGAGCTAGAAAGCTTTTCATGACTTTCTTCCAACTTCCCATAATTGCTAGATAGCAACTCAAGTTGAGCCCTTAGCTCAACATTCTCCTTTAATATGGATGCTTCACAAGAAATAGAGTTAGTAGCACAAGCATCATCATTAACAAAAAGAGGAGAAGGCAACATAGCAAGCTCTTTAGCATATGAAACTTTAAGTTGAGCATGAGACTCGTTGAGTTCAATGAGCGAACTCTTAACGACCCTTGAGCCATTTTCGATGTGCTCAAAGTCCTCAAGGAGTTTAGCATGTGCAACTTCAAGCTTATCGTTTTTAGATCCAAAATCATTAGCCACCTCGAGAGCTCTTTCATGGGATTACTTTAATCTAGATAATTCTAGAGCAAAGGTCACCTCAAGAGATTCCTTGGTGGTTTGATCATTTTCAAGAGCATGAGATAGCTCCGCGATCTCATTAGCATAATCACGTTCATGACCTTCCATTGTCTCAATGGTGGCCTCATACCCCTCGAGATGAGCTTCCAACTCCTCAATATATTTCTTGCCATTAATGGCAATAGACATGATTTCCATGAAGTTGGAACAAGCAATATTATGCTTATGAAGAGCTTTAAAAACCATTTCTTCCTTAAGTTTTAAGGAAGCAATATTATCACTCTCTTCATCATTATCATCAACATCATCATCGTGAGATATATTGGGATTCAAAGTAGGAGATACCTTTGAAGCCTTAGCCATAAGGCAAAAGTGAGAAACAACAGATGATGATGTAGGATCCCTTGAAGCACCATTCAAGACCGCATCTGTTCCATGGCGTGTTGGGTGTCCTCTACATTGTTAGCACAACAACTCGAGGACATAGATACATTTTTTTCATGGCAACAAGATATAGCAAGCATATCATCATGAGATTTAGTCAAGCTATTTGTACATGATATACAACTCATGCTGCCTTGCACACCTCAGCGTAATTGTGCGTCCGAACGTCGTAATTGCACTCTATTGGATATGGTGCGATCTATGATATCTCTTACCGACTTACCGCTATCATTTTGGGGATATGCATTAGAGACTGACGCTTTCACTTTAAATAGGGCACCGTCTAAGTCCATATAGACGACACCGTATGAATTATGGTTTGGAAAGAAACCTAAGCTATCGTTTCTGAAAGTTTGGGGATGCGATGCTTATGTGAATAAAATTCAACCTAAGAAGCTAGAACGCAAAGCAGAAAAGTGTGTCTTCATAGGACACCCCAAAGAAACTGTTGGGTATACCTTCTACCTCAGATCCGAAGGCAAAGTCTTTGTTGCCAAGAATGGATCCTTTCTAGAGAAAGAGTTTCTCTCGAAAGAAGTAAGTGGGAGGAAAATAGAACTTGATGAGGTAATTGTACCACCACTCGAACCAGAGAGTAGCACAGCACAGGAAGTTGTTTCTGTGGAGCCTGCACCGGCTAGAGAGGAAGTTAATGATGATGATCATGAAACTTCAGATCAAGTTGCTATTGAACTTCGAAGGTCCACAAGGACACGTTCCGCACCAGAGTGGTATGGCAACCCGGTCCTGGAGATCATGTTGTTGGACAATGGTGAACCTTCAAACTATGAAGAAGCGATAGCGGGCCCAGATTCCAACAAATGGCTTGAAGCCATGAAATCCGAGATAGGATCCATGTATGAGAACAAAGTATGGACTTTGGTGGACTTGCCCGATGATAAGCGAGCCATAGAAAATAAATGGATCTATAAGAAGAAGACTGATGCGGATGGTAATGTGACCGTCTATAAGGCTCGGCTTGTCGCTAAGGATTATCGACAAGTTTAAGGAGTTGACTACGATGAGACTTTCTCACCCGTAGTGATGCTGAAGTCCGTCCGAATCATGTTAGCAATTCCTTAATGCTTTCCTTAAGGAAGAACAGTATATGATGCAGCTGGAAGGTTTTGTCGATCCTAATGATGCTAACAAAGTATGCAAGCTTCAGCGCTCCATCTATGGGCTGGTGCAAGTATCTCGGAGTTGGAACATTCGCTTTAATGAGGTGATTAAAGCGTTTGGGTTTATACAGGTTTATGGAGAACCCTGTATTTACAAGAAAGTGAGTGGGAGCTCTGTAGCATTTCTCATATTATATGTGGATGACATATTGTTGATGGGAAATAATATAGAACTTTTGGAAACCATAAAGGCCTACTTGAATAAGTGTTTTTCAATGAAGGACCTTGGAGAAGTTGCTTACATATTAGGCATCAAGATCTATAGAGATAGATTGAGATGCCTCATAGGTCTTTCACAAAGCACATACCTTGACAAGCTATTGAAGAAGTTCAATATGGATCAGTCCAAGAAGGGGTTCTTGCCTGTGTTACAGGGTGTGAGATTGAGTACGACTCAATGCCCGACCACGGCAGAGGATAGACAAAAGATGAGTGTCATCCCCTATGCTTCAGCCATAGGCTCTATTATGTATGCGATGCTGTGTACCAGACCTGATGTGAACCTTCCCATAAGTTTGGTAGGGAGGTACCAAAGTGATCCCGGAGCGGAACACTGGACAACGATCAAAAATATCCTGAAGTACCTGAAAAGGACCAAGGACATGTTTCTCGTATATGGAGGTGCCGAAGAGCTCGTCGTAAAGGGTTACGTCGATGCTAGCTTTGACACACATCCGGATGCCTCCAAGTCACAAACCAGATACGTGTATATTTTGAACGGAGGGGCAATCAGCTGGTGCAGCAGCAAGCAAAGCGTCGTGGCGGCATCTACATGTGAAGCGGAGTACATAGCTGCTTCGGAAGTAGCAAAGGAAGGAGTTTGGATGAAGGAGTTCATCACCAACCTAGCAGTGATTCCCAGCGTGTTGGGACCGATGACTCTATTCTGTGACTACACTGGAGCTATTGTCCTTGCCAAGGAGCCCAGGTTTCAGAAGAAGACAAGACAGATCAAGCGCCGCTTCAACTCCATTCATGATTACATTCAGGAAGGAGATATAGATATTTATAAAGTACATACAGATCTGAATGTCGCAGATCCGTTAACTAAACCTCTCTATGAGCAAAACATGATCAACACCAGAACTCTATGGGTGTTCGATACATCACAATGAAATTAGATTATTGACTCTAGTGCAAGTGAGAGACTGTTGGAAATATGCCCTAGAGGCAATAATAAAATGGTTATTATTATATTTCCTTGTTCATGATAATTGTCTATTGTTCATGCTATAATTGTATTAACCGGAAACCGTAATACATGTGTGAATACATATACCACAACATGTCCCTAGTGAGCCTCTAGTGGGCTAGCTCGTTGATCAATAGATGGTCACGGTTTCTTGACCATGGACATTGGATGGCGTTGATAACGGAATCACATCATTAGGAGAATGATGTGATGGACAAGACCCAATCCTAAGCATAGCACAAGATCGTGTAGTTCGTCTGCTAAAGCTTTTCTAATGTCAAGTATCGTTTCCTTAGACCATGAGATAGAAGGTTCACCCAACTGTTCTTAGGGTATTCTATGAAGATGCATTTGTCCGCTTTGGTTCGACCTCATTAGGTGAAAACATTTTCCCCACAAGCGTCGCAGCCCTAAACATTAAGAAATGATAGCTTAGGTTTCTATCAAACCATAATTCACACGGTGTCATCTCAACGGATTTAGATGGTGCCCTATTTAAAGTTAATGTAGTTGTCTCTAATGCATAACCCCAAAATTATAGTAACAAAACGATAAGAGACATCATAGCATGCACCATATCCAATAGAGCACAACTATGACATTCGGACACACCATCACACTATGGTGTTCCAGGTGGCGTGAGTTGTGAAACAACTTTCACATTGTCTAAATTTGTATGCCAAACTCGTAACTCAGATATTCACCTCCACGATCATATCGCAAACATTTTTATCTTCTTGTCACGATGATCTTAAACTTCACTCTGAATTTCCTTGAACCTTTCAAACGATTCAGACTTGTGTTTCATTAAGTAAATATAAACTATATCTACTCAAATCATCAGTGAAGGTAAGAAAATAACGATATCCACCGCACGCTACAAGACTCATTGGATTGCATACATCAACATGTATCATTTCCAATAAATCACTTGCCTGCTCCATCAATCCGGAAAATGGGGTCCTTAGTCATCTTTCCCAAGAGGCATGGTTCGCATTCTCAACGGATTCGAAATCGAATGAGTCCAAAGATCCATCAGCATGGAGTTTCTTCATGCGCTTTATACCAATATGACACTTAGCGGCAGTGCCACAAGTATGTGGTACTATCATTATTACCTTTGTATCTTTTGGCATCAATGTTATGAACATGTGTATTACTATGATCAAGATTCAACAAACCATTCTCACTGGGTGCATGACCATTGAAGGTATTATTCATGTAAATAGAATAACCATTATTCTCTAACTTAAATGACTAACCGTGTTGCAATAAACACGATCTAATCACGTTCATGCATAATGCAAAACACCAAATAAAATTTATTTAGGTTCTTCACTAATCCCGAAGGTAGAGAGAGCGTGCGATGTTGATCACATCAACCATGGAAACATTTCCAACACACATTGTCACCTCACCCTTAGCTAGTTCTCCGTTTATTCCGTAGCTTTTATTTCGAGTTACTAACATTTAGCAATCGAACCGGTATCCAATACCCAGGTGCTACTAGGAGCACTAGCAAGGTACATATCAATAACACGTATATCAAATATACTTATGTCGATGTTGCCAGCCTTCTTATCTACCAAGTATCTAGGGTTGTTCCACTTCAGCGACCACTCTCCTCATAATTGAAGCACTTAGTCTCGGGTTTGGGTTCAACTTTGGGTTGCTTCACTGGAGCAGCAACTGACTTGCCATCCATGAAGTTTCCCTCCTTGCCCTTGCCCTTCTCTAAACTAGTGGTTTTTACTAACCATCAACACTTGACGCTCCTTCTTGATTTCTACCTTCGCGGTGTCAAACATCGCAAACAGCTCAGGGATCATTATTTCTATCCCTGGCATTTTATAGTTCATCACCAAGTTCTAGTAGCTTAGTGACAGTGACTTGGAGAACTATATCAATCACTATCTTATCTGGAAGTTCAACTCCCAATCGATTCAAGCGATTGTAGCACCTAGACAATCTGAGCACATGCTCAACAATTGAGGTATTCTCTTTCATCTTGCACGCAAAGAATCTTGTTGGATATCTCATATCTCGCTTTTGGAAATATGACCTAGAGGCAATAAATAAAGTGTTTATTATTGTATTTCCTTGTTCATGATAATCGTTTATTATCCATGCTATAATTGTATTAATTGGAAACACATTACATGTGTGGGTAAATAAACAACACTCTGTCCCTAGTATGCCTCTAGTGAACTAGCTCGTTGATCAAAGATGGTTAAGGTTTCCTAGCCATTGACATGTGATGTCATTTGATAACGAGATCACATCATTAGGAGAATGGTGTGATGGACAAGACCCAAACTACAAACATAGCATATGATCGTGTCAGTTTATTGCTACTGTTTTCTGCTTGTCAAGTATATGTTCCTATGACCATGAGATCATGCAACTCACGGACATCGGAGGAGTGCCTTGTGTGTATCAAATGTCGCAACGTAACTGGGTGACTATGAAGGTGCTCTACAGGTATCTCCGAAGGTGTCTGTTGAGTTGGCATGGATCAAGACTGGGATTTGTTACTCCGTGTGACGGAGAGGTATCTCAGGGCCCACTCGGTAATACAACATCACAATAAGCCTTGCAAGCAATGTGACTAAGTGTTAGTCACGATATCTTGTATTACGGAACGAGTAAAGAGACTTTCCGGTAACGAGGTTGAACTACGTATGGAGATACCGACGATCGAATCTCGGGCAAGTAACATACCGAAGAATGAAAGGAACATCATACGGGATTAATTGAATCCTTGACATAGAGGTTCAACCGATAAAAATCTTCGTAGAATATGTCGGAACCAATGTGGACATCCAGGTCCCGCCATTGGTTATTGACCGTAGAGGTGTCTCGGTCATGTCTACATAGTTCTCGAACCCGTAGGGTCTGCACACTTAAGGTTCGGTGACGTTTTGGTAGTATAGAGTTATGCATGGTGGTGACCGAAGGTTGTTCGGAGTCCCTGATGAGATCCCGGATGTCACGAGGAGCTCCAGAATGGTCTGAAGGTAAAGATTCATATATAGGAAGTCCTGTTTTGGTCGCCAGAAAAGTTTCGGGCTCATCGGTAGTGTACCGGGAGTGCCGGTAGTGTACCGGGAGGCCACCGAGAGGGGTATTTCGACCCAAGAGGCTACATGGGCTATAGGAGGGTGTAAACCAGCCCTTAGTGGTCTGGTGGAACATCCACAAGAGGCCCATGCGGCTGGAGGAACAAGGCCTAAGAGGAAAAGTGGAAAAAAAGGCAAAATAGGGTGAATCCTAGTCCTACTAGGATTGGAGGTGGACTCCACCTCTCCCTCTCTCCTTCGGCCGAAACAAGGAGGACTTGGCCCTTGTGCCAAGGCCTCTCCTCCTCTCCTCTTATATATACTAGAGGTTTTAGGGTTTTTGCACTACATTTTCAGCCACGTGCTACCCGTTCCTCCAGTGCATAGTTTCTCCTCTAGATCGGATTTCTGCAGTGCTTAGGCAAAGCCCTGTCAGAATTGCTCCACCACCATCGCCGGAGCGCAGTCATGCTGCCGGAGAACTCTTCTTCCTCTCCACTCATTCTTGCTGGATCAAGACGGTGGAGATCGTCATCAAGTTGTACGTGTGCTTAACGCGGAGGTGCCGTCCGTTCGGCGCTAGATCGGAAGGATCGTGATCAAGTTCGTGGGACGGATCGTGATCAAGTTCGTGGGACGGATCGTGATTAGATCGCGGGACGGATCGTGATTGGATTGCGGGACGCACGGCGATTTGGATCGCGAAGACGTTCAACTACACCAACCGCGTTTCTTAACACTTCCTGCTTAGCGATCTACAAGGGTATGTAAATCCACTCTCCCTCTCGTAGATGCTCATCACCATGGATAGATCTGCGTGTGCATAGGAAAAAATTTGTTTCCCATGCAACATTCCCCAACAGTGGTATCAGAGCTAGGTCTATGTGTAGATGAGATCTCGAGTAGAACACAAAAGGTTTGTGGGCGTTGATGCTTAGATTGATTCCTCCCTTGGTCGGATTTTGGTTCAACGGTATTGTGAGATGAAGCGACCCGGACTAACATTACTCGTACGCTTACAAGAGACCGGTTCCCTCGACTGCAACTTGTTGCATAGATGGCTTGCGGGTGCCAGTTTCTCTCACTTTAGTTGGATCGGATTCGACAAAGGCGGTCCTTGAGAAGGTTGAAAAGAAAATTATGTATCACCGTTGTGGTTTATACGTAGGTGAGAATCGTTCTTGCTAGAAACCCATAGCAGCCACGTAAAACATGCAACAACAATTAGAGGACGTCTAACTTGTTTTTGCAGGGTATGTTGTGATGTGATATGGCCAATTACATGATGTTATATATGTGATGTATGAGATGATCATGTGATGTATAGATTATCACGACTTACATGTCGATGAGTACGACAACTGGCAGGAGCCATAGGGTTGTCTTTAATTATTGTATGACCCTCGTGTCAATGATTAAGCACTATGTAATGCTTTACTTTATCGCTAAACGATAGCAATAGTAGTAGAAGCATGCAGGGTGTGACAACCCCGATGGTGACACGTTGATGGAGATCAAGATGATGGAGATCATGGTGTCATGCCGGTGACGATGGAGATCATGCCGGTGCTTTCAAGATGGAGATCTAAAGTACAAGTTCATGGCCATATCATGTCACTTATGAATTGCATGTGATGTTAATCCTTTTATGCACCTTGTTTTGCTTAGTACGATGGTAGCATTATAAGGTGATCCCTCACTTAAATTTCAAGATGAATTGTGTTCTCCCCGAGTGTGCACCGTTGAGAAAGTTCGTCGTGTCGAGACACCACATGATGATCGGGTGTGATAGATTCTACGTTCACATACAACGGGTGCAAGCCAGTGTTGCACATGCAGAACACTCGGGTTAAACTTGACCAGCCTAGCATGTACATACATGGCCTCAGAACACAAGAGACCGAAAGGTTGAACATGATTCATATAGTAGATATTATCAACATAATGATGTTCACCATTGAAGCCACCTCAGCTCACGTGATGATCGGACTTGAGTTGGTGGATTTGGATCATGTGACACTCAGATGACCTAAGGGATGTCAATTTGAGTGGGAGCTTTAGTAATTTGATTAACTAAACTGATTATCTTGAACAATAGTCTAAGTGAACTTTGCATATTTATGTTGTAGATCAATGGCTCGCGCAGTAGCACCCCTGAATTTTAATGCGTTCCTATAGAAAGCTAAGTTGAAAGATGATGGAAGTAACTTTGTTGACTGGGCCCGTAATCTGAGGATTATCCTCATGGCTTCCCAGAAATCATAAGTCCTTGATGCACCGCTTGGTGACCAACCAGAAGACATGACCTCCGAAGACATTAAGAACGCTTGGGAGGCACGTACTGGAGATTACTCAATAGTTCAATGTGCGATATTGTATGGCTTAGAACCGGGACTTCAAAGACGTTTTGAACGTCATGGAGCATATGAGATGTTCCAGGAGTTGAAGTTTATCTTTCAGAAGAACGCCCGGATCGAGAGGTATGAAACCTCCGATAAGTTCTATGATTGCAAGATGGAGGAGAACGGGTCTATCAGTGAACATATACTCAGAATGTCTGGGTATTCAACTCGTCTAGCGGAGTTGGGAATTGCCCTTCCGCCAGAGGCGATCACTTACAGAGTTCTTCAATCATTGCCACCTAGTTACAAGAGCTTTGTGATGAACTATAACATGCACGGGATGAACAAGTCAGTCGCCGAGCTGTTTGCGATGCTAAAAGTCGCTGAGTATGAAATCCAGAAAGAACATCAAGTGTTGATGGTCAATAAAACCACTAGTTTCAAGAAAAATGGCAAGGGCAAGGGCAAGGGCAAGAAGGGTAAAACCAAGAAGGATGGCAAAGCAGTTGCTACTCCTGTAAAGAAGCCTAAGCATGGAACCAAGCCAGAAACTAAGTGCTTTCATTGCAAGTCTGGTCACTGGAAGCGGAACTGCCCCAAGTACCTGGCTGACAAGAAGGCGGCCAACAACAAACAAGGTATATATGATATACATGTTATTGATGTGTACCTTACTAGCTCTCATAGTAGTGCCTGGGTATTTGATACCAGTTCGGTTGCTCACATTTGCAACTCAAAGCAGGAACTACGAAATAAACAAAGGCTGGCAAAGGACGAAGTGACGATGTGCGTGGGAAATGGTTTCAAGGTTGATGTGATCGCCATCGGCACGCTCTCTCTTCGATTACCATCGGGATTAGTGATGAACCTGAATAATTGTTATTTAGTGCCTGCGTTAAGCATGAACATTATATCTGGATCTTGTTTATTGCAACAGGATTTCTCATTTAAATCAGAGAATAAAGGTTGTTCTATTTATATGAGTAATATCTTTTATGGTCATGCACCCAATGGTAGGGGTTTATTCATATTGAATCTTGATAGTGATGACACACACGTTCATAACATTGATGCCAAAAGATGTAGAGTTGATAATGATAGTACCACTTTCTTGTGGCACTGCCGTTTAGGTCATATTGGTGTAAAACGCATGAGGAAGCTCCATGCTGATGGACTTTTGGAGTCACTTGATTTTGAATCACTTGACACATGTGAACCATGCCTCATGGGCAAGATGACTAAAACGCCGTTCTCTGGAACAATGGAACGGGCGAGTGACTTATTGGAAATCATACATACTGATGTGTGCGGTCCAATGAATGTTACAGCGTGTGGTGGATATCATTATTTTCTCACCTTCACTGATGACTTAAGTAGATATGGGTATATTTACTTAATGAAACACAAGTCTGAAACATTTGAAAAGTTCAAGCAATTTTAGAGTGAAGTTGAGAATCATCGTAACAAGAATATTAAGTTCCTACGATCTGATCGAGGAGCTGAATATCTGAGTTATGAGTTTGGAAGTCACTTAAGACAGTGTGGAATTGTTTCACAGTTGACACCGCCCGGAACACCACAGCGTAATGGTATGTCCGAACGTCGTAATCGAACCTTATTAGATATGGTGCG
Organism: Hordeum marinum; assembly: GCA_022496015.1. Lineage (NCBI taxonomy): Eukaryota > Viridiplantae > Streptophyta > Magnoliopsida > Poales > Poaceae > Hordeum > Hordeum marinum. Next base: position 456,535,018 of record CM039676.1, on the reverse strand, counting down.
TTCTATGATGTCTCTTGCTGATTTGCCACTATCATTTTGGGGTTATGCATTAGAGACAGTTGCATTCACTTTAAATAGGGCACCATCAAAATCCGTTGCGACGACGCCATATGAACTGTGGTTTGGCAAGAAGCCAAAGTTGTCGTTTCTTAAAGTTTGGGGATGTGATGCTTATGTCAAAAAGCTTCAGCCTGAAAAGCTGGAACCCAAAGCGGAGAAATGCGTCTTCATAGGATACCCGAAAGAGACAGTCAGGTGTACCTTCTATCTCAGATCCGAAGGCAAAGTGTTTGTTGCTAAGAACAGAACATTCTTGAGAAAGAGTTTATCTCGAAAGAATTGAGTGGGAGGAAAATAGAGCTTGATGAGGTTATTGAACCTTTACTTCAACTAGAAAGTAGCGCAGCACAGAAAGATGTTTCTGTGGAACCTACGATGGTAGAATAGGAAGTTAATGATGATGATCATGAAGCTTCGGTCAAGCTGCTATTGAACCTCGTAGGTTGACAAGGCCGCGTACTACCCCTGAGTGGTACAGCAACCCTGTCTTGAAGGTCATGTTGTTGGACAACAATGAACCTACGAGCTATGGAGGAGCAGTGATGGGCCCGGATTCCGAGAAATGGTTAGAGGCCATTAAATCTGAGATAGGATCCATGTCTAAAAACAAAGTATGGACTTTGGAAGTATTACCTGAAGGGCGAAAGGCCATTCAGAACAAATGGATCTTTAAGAAGAAGACAGACGCGGACGGTAATGTCACCATGTATAAAGCTTGACTTATGGCAAAGGGTTTTTCACAAGTTCAAGGAGTTGACTATGATGAGACTTTCTCACCCGTAGCGATGCTTAAGTCTGTCAGAATCATGTTAGCAATAGCTGCTTATTTCGGCTATGAAATTTGGCAAATGGATGTCAAAACAGCGTTCCTCAATGGTTTCCTTGAGGAAGAGTTGTATATGATGCAACCCGAAGGTTTTGTCGATCCAGAGAATGCTGACAAAGTTTGCAAACTCCAGCGATCCATTTATGGACTGGTGCAAGCATCTCAAAGTTGGAATAAGCGCTTTGATGAGGTGATCAAAGTGTTTGAGTTTTTACAAGTTTACGGAGAAGCTTGTATTTACAAGAAAGTGAGTGGGAGCTCTATAGCGTTTCTAGTATTATATGTGGATGACATATTGCTGATTGGAAACAATATAGAAATGCTGGAAAGCGTGAAGGAATATTTGAACAAGATTTTTTCAATGAAGGACCTAGGAGAAGTTGCTTTCATATTAGGCATTAAGATCTATAGAGATAGATCGAGACGCTTAATAGCACTTTCACAGAGCACATACCTTGATAAAGTTTTGAAGAAGTTCAAAATGGATCAGTCCAAGAAGGGGTTCTTGCCTGTGTTACAAGGTGTGAAGTTGAGTAAGACTCAATGCCCAGTAACTGCAGAAGATAGAGAAAAGATGAGTGTCATCCCCTATGCTTCAGCCATAGGCTCTATCATGTATGCAATGTTGTGCACAAGACCCGATGTCAACCTTGCCATAAGTATGGCCGGAAGGTTTCAAAGTGATCCTGGAATGGAGCACTGGCAAGCGGTCAAGAATATCCTTAAGTACCTGAAAAGGACTAAGGAAATGTTTCTCGTTTATGGAGGTGATGAAGAGCTCGTCGTAAAGGGTTACGTCGATGCAAGCTTTGACACTGATATGGACGACTCTAAGTCGCAAACCGGATACGTATTTATTCTTAATGGGGGAGCGGTAAGCTAGTGCAATTTCAAGCAAAGCGTGATAGCTGATTCTACGTGTGAAGCGGAATACATCGCAGGCTCGGAGGCGGCGAAGGAAGGTGTCTGGATGAATAAGTTCATGACAGATCTTGGAGTACTGCCCAGTGCACTGAATCCAATGAACCTGTTCTGTGACAACACTGGTGCCATTGCTCTGGCCACGGAACCAAGGTTTCACAAGAGGACCAGACACATAAAGCGACGCTTCAACTCCATCTGCGATTACATTGTGGAGAAAGACATAAATATTTGCAAAGTGCACACGGATCTGAATGTTGCAGACCCGTTGACTAAACCTTTTCCAAGGGCTAAACATGATCAACACCAGAACTGCATGGGTGTTCGACTCATTACAATGTAAATCACATAGTGATGTGCACTAGATTATTGACTCTAGTGCAAGTGGGAGACTGTTGGAAATATGCCCTAGAGGCAATAAATAAAGTGTTTATTATTGTATTTCCTTGTTCATGATAATCGTTTATTATCCATGCTATAATTGTATTAATTGGAAACACATTACATGTGTGGGTAAATAAACAACACTTTGTCCCTAGTATGCCTCTAGTGAACTAGCTCGTTGATCAAAGATGGTCAAGGTTTCCTATCCATTGACATGTGATGTCATTTGATAATGAGAATGATGTGATGGACAAGACCCAAACTACAAACATAGCATATGATCGTGTCAGTTTATTGCTACTATTTTCTGCTTGTCAAGTATATGTTCCTATGACCATGAGATCATGCAACTCACGGACATTGGAGGAGTGCCTTTTGTGTATCAAACGTCGCAACGTAACTGGGTGACTATAAAGGTGCTCTACAGGTATCTCTGAAGGTGTCTGTTGAGTTGGCATGGATCAAGACTGGGATTTGTTACTCCGTGTGACGGAGAGGTATCTCAGGGCCCACTCGGTACTACAACATCACAATAAGCCTTGCAAGCAATATAACTAAATTTTAGTTACGGGATCTTGTATTACGGAACGAGTAAAGAGACTTGACGGTAATGAGATTGAACTAGGTATGGAGATACCGACGATCGAATCTCGGGCAAGTAACATACCGAAGAACGAAAGGAACATCATACGAGATTAATTGAATCCTTGACATAGAGCTTCAACCGATAAAGATCTTCATAGAATATGTAGGAACCAATGTGGACATCCAGGTCCTGCCATTGGTTATTGACCATAGAGGTGTCTTGGTCATGTCTACATAGTTCTCGAACCCGCAGGGTCTGCACACTTAAGGTTCGGTGACGTTTCGACAGTACAGAGTTATGCATGGTGGTGACCGAAGGTTGTTCGGAGTGCCGGATGAGATCCCGGACGTCATGAGGAGCTCCGAAATGGTCCAGAGGTAAATATTCATATATAGGAAGTCCTGTTTTAGTCGTCGGAAAAGTTTCGGGCTCATTGGTAGTGTACCGGGAGGCCACCGGGAGGGCTATTTCGACCCAAGAGGCTACCTGGGCTGTAGGAGGGTGTAAACCAGCCCTTAGTGGGCTGGTGGAACATCCACAAGAGGCCCATGCGGCTGGAGGAAAAAGGCCTAAGAGGAAAAGTGGAAAAAAGGCAAAATAGGGTGAATCCTAGTCCTACTAGGATTGGAGGTGGACTCCACCTCTCCCTCTCTCCTTCGGCCGAACCAAGGAGGCCTTGGCCCTTATGCCAAGGCCTCTCCTCCTCTCCTCTTATATATACTGGAGGTTTTAGGGTTTTTGCACTAGATTTTCAGCCACGTGCTACCCGTTCCTACAGTGCATAGTTTCTCCTCTAGATCGGATTTCTGAAGTGCTTAGGCAAAGCCCTGCCGGAATTGCTCCATCACCATCGCTGGAGCGTCGTCATGCTGTCGGAGAACTCTTCTTCCTCTCCAATCCTTCGTGCTGGATCAAGACAGTGGAGATCGTCATCAAGCTGTACGTGTGCTGAACGCGGAGGTGTCGTCCGTTTGACGCTAGATCAGAAGGATCGTGATCAAGTTCGTGGGACGGATGGTGATCAAGTTCGTGGGATGGATCATGATCAAGTTCGTGGGACGAATCGTGCTTAGATCGTGGGACGGATCGTGATTGGATCGCGGGACGCACGGCGATTTGATCACGAAGACGTTCGACTACACCAACCGCGTTTCTTAACGCTTCCCGCTTAGCGATCTACAAGGGTATGTAGATCCACTCTCCCTCTCGTAGATGCTCATCACCATGGATAGATCTGCGTGTGCGTAGGAAAATTTTTGTTTCCCATGCAACGTTCCCCAACACTTGCAACACGGGCACGAGCCTGAGATCCTAATTTCAGCTCTTAGAACATCTCATATGTTCCGTGACGTTCAAAACGTTTCGGGGCCTGAATTCTAAGCCGTAATGCATGACGCACTAAACTATCAAGTAGTCATCAGAACGTGCCTATCAGATGTTCACAACATCTACAGACAAAGAGGGCCGGGGTTGGCGCACCGAGCGATGCATTAAGGACATAGGCCTTCTGTGCAGCAGTGAGGACAATCCTGAGATCACGGACCCAAACCGCAATATTGCTACCATCATCTTTCAACTCTATTTATCTAGGAACATATAAAAGTTCAATGGAGCTACAACGCGAGCAAGTAATCCACAACATAATTTGCAAAGACACAACTGACTATGTTCATGATAATGAGTTCAATTAATCATATTACTTAAGAACTCCAACTCAAATTGACATCCCTCCGGTCATTTGAGTGATACATGATCCAAATTCACCAACTCAAGTCCGATCATCACGTGAGTTGAGGTGGTTTCAATGGTGAACATCATCATGTTGATCATATCTACTATATGACTCATGTTCGACCTTTCGGTCTCTTGTGCTCCGAGGCCATGTCTCTACATGCTAGGCTCGTCAAGTTTAACCCGAGTGTTCTGCATGTGCAACACTGGCTTGCACCCGTTGTATGTGAACGTAGAGTCTATCACACCCGATCATCACGTGGTGTCTCGACACGAAGAACTTTCTCAACAGTGCACACTCGGGGAGAACACAATTTATCTTGAAATTAAGTGAGGGATCACCTTATAATGCTACCGTCGTCCTAAGAAAAGCAAGGTGCATAAAAGGATTAACATCACATGCAAATCATAAGTGACATGATATGGCCATGAACCTATGCTTTTGGTCTCCATCTTGAAAGCATCGGCATGATCTCCATCGTCATCGGCATGACACCATGATCTCCATCATCTTGATCTCCATCAACATGTCGCCATCGTGGTTGTCGCACCCACCATGCTTCTACTACTATTGCTACAGTTTAGCGATAAAGCATTACATAGTGCTTAATGATTGACATGCGGGTCATACAATAATTAAAGACAACCCTATGGCTCCTGCCGGTTGCCATATTCATCGACATGCAAGTCGTGATATTCTATACAATACATGATCATCTCATACATCACATATATCTCATCATATAATTGGCCATATCACATCACAACATACCCTGCAAAAACAAGTTAGACGTCCTCCAATTGTTGTTGCATGTTTTACGTGGCTGCTATGGGTATCTAGCAAGAACAATTCTTACCTACGCATAAACCACAACGGTGATACATAAGTTGCTTTTCAACCTTCTCAAGGACTGCCTTAGTCGAATCCGATCCAACTAAAGTAGGAGAAACAGACACCCGCCAGCCATCTTTGTGCAACAAAGTTACACGTCAGTCGATGGAACCGGTCTCTCGTAAGCGTACGAGTAACGTTGGTCCGGGCCGCTTCATCCCACAATACTGTTGAACCAAAACACGACCAAGGGAGGAAGCAATCTAAGCATCAACGCCCACAAACTCTTTGTGTTCTACTCGAGATCTCATCTACACATAGACCTAGCTCATGATGCCACTATTGGGGAACGTTGCATGGGAAACAAAATTTTACCTACGCACACGCAAGATCTATCCATGGTGATGAGCATCTACGAGAGGGAGAGTGGATCTACATACCCTTGTAGATCGCTAAGCAGGAAGCGTTAAGAAACACGGTTGGTGTAGTCGAACGTTTTCGCGATCCAAATCGCCGAGCGTCCCATGATCTCATCACGATCCGTCCCGCGATCCAATCACGATCCGTCCCGCAAAATCATCACAATCGGTCCCGCAAACTCATCACGATCCGTCTCGTGATCTTGATCACGGTCCTTCCGATCTAGCACCGAACGGACGACACCTCCGCGTTCAGCACACATACAGCTTGATGACGATCTCCGCCTTCTTGATCCAGCAAGAGGGAGCGGAGATCTAGACGAGTTCTCTGGCAGCATGACGGCACCGCGGTGATGGTGGTGGAGCAATTCTAGCAGGGCTTTGCCTAAGCACTGCAGAAAACCGATCTAGAGGAGAAACTATGCACTAGAGGAACGGGTAGCACGTGGCTGAAAATCAAGTGCCAAAAACCCTAAAACCTCTAGTATATATAAGAGGAAGAGAGGAGGAGGCAAGGTCCAAGCCATCTAGGCTTCGGCCGAACCAAGGAGGAGAAGAGGATTCCTCCTCCAATCCTAGTAGGACTAGGACTCCTTATTTTGGTCTTTTTGCCTTTTCCACCTTTTTCTCTTTGGGCTTTTCTTCCCAGCTGCATGGGCCTTATGTGGGACTTCCACCAGCCCACTAAGGGCTGGTATTCACTCTCCCACAACCCATGTAGCCTCTTGGGTCGAAATACCCTTCCCGATGGTCTCCCAGTACACTACCGGCACTCCCAGTACACTATCGATGAGCCCGAAACTTTTCCGGTGACCAAAATAGGACTTCCTATATATCAATCTTTACCTCCAGACCATTTCGGGATCCTCGTGACGTCCGGGATCTCATCCGGGACTCCGAACAACCTTCGGTCACCACCATGCATAACTCTATACTACCGAAACATCACCAAACCTTAAGTATGCAGACCCTGCGGGTTCGAGAACTATGTAGACATGACCGAGACACCTCCACGGTCAATAACCAATAGCAGGACCTGGTTTCCCATATTGGTTCCTCCATATTCTACGAAGATCTTTATCAGTCGAACCTCTATGTCAAGGATTCAGTTAATCCCGTATGATGTTCCCTTTGTTCTTCGGTATGTTACTTGCCCGAGATTCGATCGTCGGTATCTCCATACCTAGTTCAACCTCGTTACCGGCAAGTCTCTTTACTCGTTCCGTAATACAAGATCCCGTGACTAACACTTAGTCACATTGCTTGCAAGGCTTGTTGTGATGTTGTATTACCGAGTGGGCCGTGAGATACCTCTCCGTCACACGGAGTAACAAATCCCAGTCTTGATCTATGCCAACCCAACAGACACCCTCGGAGAGACCTGTAGAGTACCTTTATAGTCACCTAGTTACGTTGCAATGTTTGATACACACAAGGCACTCCTCCGGTGTCAGTGAGTTGCATGATCTCCTGGTCATAGGAACAGATACTTGACATGCAGAAAACAGTAGCATTAATCTGACATGATCATATGCTACGTTGGTAGTTTGGGTCATGTCCATCACACCATTCCCCTAATGATGTGATCCCATTATCAAATGACATCTCATGTCCATGGCTAGGAAACCTTAACCATATTTGGTCAACGAGCTAGTCTATTAGAGGCATACTAGGGACATGGTTTTGTCTATGTACCCACACATGCATCTAAGTCTCCAGTCAATAAAATTAGAGCATGGATAATAAACGATTATCATGAACAAGGAAATATGACAATAACTAATTCATTATTGCCTCTAGGGCATATTTCCAACACGTCTTGCATGTCGATGAGTATGACAACCGGCAGGAGCCATAGGAGTTGTCTTAATTTATTGTGCTGCTGTTGGAGTTGTCTTCCCCAACCTATCCCTCCTCCTTGCTGGATCAAGGCGTGGGAGACGTCACCGGGCTGCACGTGTGTTGAACGCGGAGGCGCCGTTGTTCGGCGTTTAGATCGAAATCGACCGCGATCTGAATCACTGCGAGTACGACTCCACCAACCGCATTCTTGTAACGCTTCCGCGTTGCGATCTTCAAAGGTATGAAGATGCACTCCCCTTTGCTCGTTGCTGGTTTCTCCATAGATTGATCTTGGTGACACGTAGGAATTTTTTTGATTTACTACTACGATCCCCAACATGACCTTGCCCTAGCGTCGTTGTTTGCTCGTGCATCGGCGCCACCGCATGCTCTAGCGCCCAAGCCGTCGTGGGATTTCGTGGTGAAGGAGGAGGAGGCCAAGGTCGATGACAAGCCCCCTAGACAGGCCCTTAGGGCCACTGATCTCGCCATGTGTCCCTATCTACTAGTGGCGCTCCAAGCATCGATGGTGGAGGCCCCCGCCCCCGCCACCGTCGGACCATGGCCACTGCAAGGGCTAGTAGGACAGACGTGGACTTCCGCCGCGCATGCCCGAGCCATATAGGAGCGGTACAAGGCGCCAACTACGCCATCGCGCGCGCCGATTGTAGGACCACCAGTACGGCGATACCAGTGTGTCCATATCCATGGCCGCCTCCAGTCTACATCGACCTCATTAGCCATCTACGACAAGGACGAGCGGTAGCTCTATGGATTATTTACCTTTTTTTATTGAATCTATCTATACCTAATAATAAATGGATTATTGCTTCTTATGGCACGTCATGTAAATTATCCCAAAAGTTATAAAGTATTACCCACCAATGCCACCTAAGTTGTAAAAAATGTTTCACACATGAAATCGTCTGACCGGACCGGTCCATGTAGGGATCTTTGATATTGTTCTCTGTGTGCTAGGAGAAGATGCAGCTCGCATGTCTGGGCCGGCCCATATCTGGGCAGCCTGTTATTTAATTTCATATTTTATTTATCTTTTTCATTTTCTCTACTTTAAATAATTTGGGACTTAAAAAAGTTCAGAAAAATACAAAAAATGAGAATTTTGAATTAATGTTTAGTGAATAAAAAATTCTGGTGGATTAAAAAATATTCTCGAGTTTGTAATATAATGATTGCTTACTAAAAAATGTTTGAAATTTTGAAAACAAATGTACGGGAAATAAAATAGTTTTCATATTTTTTTTGAATTACATGTATTAAAAGTGTTAATGGAATTAAACAAAAAAAATCCAATTCAGAATGTTCATCAATAAAAAACTATCCTAAAAATTCAAAAACTAGTCATGCCTTACAAAATAGTTTACCCACTCATAAAATGCTCGCTATTTCAAAAAATTATCATGCATTTTCAAAAATGTTTGTTAAATCAAAAAAAATGTTTGTAAAATCAAAAAAATGTTAGTAAATTCAAAACTCATTACACTAAATTTCTAAAAAATTACCGTCGATTCTAGAAATGTTTCCCAGTTCAGGAAAAGTGTTTAAAAATGTTCATAATTTGTTAAAAAATATTTGCAAATAGCATAAAATGTTCATGAATTCAAAAAATGTTCTTAATTTTATAAAATATTTAGAAATTTCTAATAGTATTTTGTTCGCAATTTCAAATATGTGCACAAGTTTTAGAACTTTTCATTATTTCATGAAATTAAGAGTGATAGTGTATCTCGATGATGCAGCAAAATGTGATCATTGCCATTAGAAATTAAGAAAAAAAATTCTCGCTACAACGCACGGGCCTTTTGCTAGTTAATGTAATGAAAAGACTTTTGGCGGCCCAATATGTATATTTTAAATTGAGAAATGAAAATAAATAAATGCCCCATGCGCGTTAGGAGCACTGGCAGATGGCGGACACGGACAGTAAAATGGACACATTTGTGTTTGTTTGGGTCGGTGGAGTTGCCCTAACTTTTTTGTTTTTTTAGAAATTGTGAAGTTGCTCTAACTAACTACAGTAGTTTTTTTTGTGTGCCCTAATTTTTTTGGCAGAAAAGCTAGGTTTTAATGAACAATAACAATGTTTACATAAACGAGGATAGGATCATGAGGTGATCCCAACCAAATGTGTCTCCCTTGGGGAAGTGAAACGTCAGACCAAGCTAGTTTGTGGGCTTCCAAATTAAAAGTCCGAGATTCAAAATAGAAACTACAAGAATTAATTCTTTTGATGTCTTTAAAATCTCCTTGACAACTATTCCATGATCACCACCACGCGCTGGTGAATGTGGTTGATCACCTGCTTGCAGTCCGACGCCATCTAGATGCATTGCATGCCTAAATCTTGTGCTAAGGCAAGGGATTCTCAGCAGGCTAAGGCTTCTAGCATGGTAGGGTTGACAAGGCCTTGTAAGACCAGCATAGAGGAGCCCAAGTTACCCCCATCTTGGTCTCGACATATAGTTGTTGTTGTCCCTGTATTGTGCACATTGGAGACTGTCGCGTCAACATTGATTTTCACATGTCCTTCGGTTGGGGGCTTCCAAACATTTCGAATGCCACATTGTCATGTACCTGCTGCCATTTGTGGTATGGCTGGGACATTCAACTGTTCAAGTTCAGATAAAAATTTCATGACAAAAGCGAGGGTGGCATAAGGACTTTGATCGATGCCCTTATGGATGAGTTTCCTCGGTCCATACCAGATTGCCCATAATGTGATTGTCAACCGTATGAACTCATCATGCTTTAGTACCTCCAACATTGAGAAGAGCCAGCTCCCCGTCGATAGTTTAGTTGTCGCTATCATATGTTTCAGCGGGTCATGATCGACTAACACCCAGACGCATCGGCCCATAGTGCACTCTATAAGGATGTGCTTCTAAGAGTCCTAACTAACTATTCTTATGTTACGAGACGGAGAGAGTAGTTTTTTTTTCATGTGCCCTAACTAACCAGTGATTTCGGTAGTTCTCCATTTTACCTGCGGGGGGCTCTAACTGGGCTGCGGCCCACAAGGCCGAGCTGGGGCATTGCTGTTCTCCTCTTTCTCTCCAGTGTTCCCCACTCCCCCTCTGCGCCACCGTCAACCTTCGCCGCCGGATTCGAGCCCGTCCCCCGCCGCCGCACGCCTCGGCTCTCATCCGGACCCTCTACTCTACCCCGACAATACAAGCCAAGCTTCCTTCCCCTGCGGGTATCGCCCCGCCTAGCCAGCAGAACAGGTCGCCTGGTCGGCACTCAGGCCTCCGCGGGACCCAGGCGAGTGCGGCACGGGAAGGGGGCACGGCTTGCTGACGTGCTCTACCGCGACAGCCCGGCGAGGAGAAAATTAGGGCGACGACCAGGCGGCAGGTGTGGGATGCGGTTCCTCTTCTCTAGCTCTCTGCTGATGATATCTGAATTTCCTTTTTCATTCAGTCAATGTACCAATGCGGTGTTCACTAACAGAATGCCAAAGCCTGCTTGTGAGTGCAAATTGTTGCCTGCGTGGAGCTTACAAATAGTGCAGACTAGACCTGATGTGCATATATTGACACTGTCATTGCATAGCAGTCGCCACACCTCATAGGATTTGTCCCATGTGTGTGTGTGATTGAGTGCTTCAACACCATGAAATGCTTAGTGGAAGTGCCTTGCTCATGCAGAATTCTGTGGCTTCCTCCTTCCTTGATCCACTCATCCATAGTTCAGTGATCCTGTATTTGCATCAGAAATATGTGTACCGTTCTTGTATCGTTTCTAGTGTAACAGGTTGCAATTTTTGGGGACCACAAGTGTTTCTGGTTTCATTTGTTTTTTCTTGTTTCTATTTCAGGGAGACACAGAATTGCAGTTGGCTCAAAGATTCTAACTCCAGCGCAAATCCGTAAGTTGCACCTTGGCAGCTTAGCATGATTCTGTATTCATGTAGTTGATTCCATGGCTCTGAAGGTTGCTTCCTGCATATGGTTTTCAAGACTGCGCCTGTTGTCGAGCAGGCTAACATACTGCACTTGCTCGGATGTGCCTGCTTCTCATGCTTCTGGGGGTACAGCGGGGTCCACTGAGTTCGAGACTGCAATCCGGTCACTCAAGAACAATCTCCAGCCAGAGACACTGACCCGCTTTCTTGATTCTACTTCAGATTTGAACTTGTCCCTTCGGATATTTAAATGGGCATCGAGTCAGAGGATGTTTGCTCATACGGTTGACACATACGCCTGCATGATCTCCAAGCTCGGTGTTGTTGGGAATTGTGATGAGATGGACAGCCTCCTAAAGGAGATGGTTAAATTGAATGCTCCTGTGTTGGACAAAATCTTGAACGATCTAGTTCAGTTCCTGAGCAATAAGAACCATTGCAATGAAGCCTTGCTGGTGATTCAGAATGCTTGCTCTGGGAAGCTCAAGATGTCAGTGTCATCTTGCAATGCTGTGCTACGTGGTTTGGTCAAGGAAGGGAGGAGTTTGCGGCCATTCATCCGTGCGTACATGGAGATTGTGAAGGCAGGAGTCCTTCCTGATGTTGACACCTTGAATTGGTTAATTGAGGCTTTGTGTGAAGCTGGCAAATTAGACCTGGCGCTGATTCAGCTTGACAGGATGAGCAAGAAAAGTTGTACTCCTAATAGCCGCACTTTCAAGATACTCATAACAGCACTTTGTTCTCACGGCAGAGCAGATGAGTCGATTGAACTCTTTGAGAAGATGCTGCAGCTGAGATGCATCCCTGGTAGCTGCTTTTATGTTCAAGTGCTGCCCCTATTTTGTAAGTTCAATAAACCCAAGGAGGCAAGTAAATTGCGTGAAATGATGAAACAAGATAGCCTTCAGTTGGACCTACATTTGTATAGTGCCTTGATTAAATGTTTGTGCGAGAACCAACTATTGGATGATGCCGTCACAACATTTGAAGAAATGGCAGCCTCAGGTCATGCACCATTGACAGATACATACGTGAATGTTGTAGATTGCTACTGTACATTATCCAAGTTCCACAAAGCTGTCAGTTTTCTTGAGGAAAATGATGTTACAGAAACAGAACCATATAATGTTCTGTTGAGAGTGTTATGTGAAAGAGGTACTCTCAGAGATTTAGTGAGCTATTTTGAGGAATTTCGCACAAGGGGGCTGGTTGATTGTCGCTCATGGAACATAGTTATCACTCAGTTCTGCAATGAAGGGAACATTAGAAGAGCATCTGAGCTTATTGGTAGAATGACAGCTTCTTCTTTTACAGCTGATGAGAGTACCTATTCTTCTGTTGTATCTTGTTACTGTCAGTTAGGTTTGTACAGGACTGCCCTAGATATGTTCAGAATGGCCAGTGTTAGTAATCTGGTACTTAATTCAGAATCTTTCTCGCAGCTAGTAGAAGGCTTGTGCCACATGGAGCGGCTCCAAGAAGCTGCCGAAGTTTTTAAATATCACTGCAAAAGAGGTTGCAGTCTTACCAGCGAGGCGCTTGATATACTAATCGAAGGGAGTTGTATGGCTGGAATGATACGTGATGCAATCAGAACGCGGTCACTAGCTGTTTGCACTGGCACTTCTTGCACATTTTCAATTTATAGCACAATTATCCATGCACTACTGCATTTGAAGAAGGAGAAAGATCTGTTGCTTCTCCTTGCACATATGCTGATGGAAGGTTGCCTATTGGACAGCTACACATACAATGTTCTTGTTCGTTGTTTCCTCACCAAGGAGACAATTCTTGAGGCTGCTCTGTTGTTCAACAAAATGGTGAATGATGGCTTTCTTCCTGACCAAGAAACATTTGAACTATTAGTCCCTGATATGGCCGTGTTTTCATTACTAAGCAGGGTTTCAGAAAGTTTACTGAAAGTGGTAAGTATAGATGGGATGTCAAGCCCTAGAATTTATAACATTATCATTTATGGCCTTATCAAAGAAGGCTTCAAGAGTGAGGCATGTAAGTTTTTGGATCAAATGCTAGACAAGGGATGGGTGCCTGATTCAAAGACACATCGTGTGTTAGTTGGGACAATTGATGGAGAGGAGGCTAGAGAAGTTGACAATGCCGTCCAAACAGCTGATGATGACACTGTGAGCAACATACTGTTGGAGGGGCTAGAATGAGAGTCTGACAAAAAGAAACTACAGCTCCGAGTTGACAATGTCTTACAAACAACTCACGACGACACTGTGAGCAACATACTGTTGGAAGGGCGAGAATGAGAGAGCCTTTTCAGGTGATTCTCTCAAGAAATACACCATCAATACTGAAAGTTTATTGAGATTAAATGTTGGATGCTCAAACAACGTCAGCTGCGATACGAGCCTCTTGTTACTGTTGATTGCATCTTGTTACTCTCGATTAGGTTTGTACATGACAGCCCTAGATCTGTTCAGAAGGGCCAGTGTTGGTAATTTGGTACTTCATTCAGAATCTTTCTCGCAGCTGGTAGAAGGTTTGTGTCACATGAAGAGAATCCAAGAAACTACGGAAGTTTTCAAATATCACTATAGAAGAGGTTGCAGCCTTACCAGCGAGGCGCTTGATATACTAATTCAAGGGAGTTGTATGACTGGAATGATGCGTGACACAATCAGAATGCGTTCACAGCTGTTTTCACCGTCACTTGTTGCACATTTTCAACTTATAACACAATTATCCGTGCACTACTTCATTCGAAGAAGGCGAAGGATCTGTTGCTTCTCTTTGCACATATGCTAATGGAAGGTTGTCTATTGAATAGCTATGCCTACAACGTGCTTTTGCGTTCTTTCCTCACCAAGGAGACGATTCTCGAGGCGGCTATGTTGTTCAACAGAAAGTTGAATGATGGCTTTGTTCCTCACCATGGAGCCACCCGTGGCTCTAAATTTGATTCCTGGTGCCTTCTATTCTCAAAGCTCAGTTGTCTCATTGTCCTCAAGTTAACCATATACGCCTATGCTTGTCTATCAACACGATATTGAGAATAGCTCATTCATGTACCTCATCGCTATCAATGTGGACTACAATGACATTGGCAGAGGCAAGAAGATAAATGTGATATAATTGAGTGAATGAGTGTGTGTGTGTGTGTGTGTGTGTGTATATATATATATATATATATATATATATATATATATATATATATATATATAGCCTACCCCCATGTTCTCGCTGCCATGAAACAAGTGTAGTACGTGTCCTCAAGGAACTATTTATGTCTTGGCAGGAGATGGAAGTCGCGCGTTAAGACTAGGAGAGAGTAACGCTCTGTGTTTATATATTGTAACTTGGACATCCTATCTTTCCATCTTCAGAAGACAATAAGCCTTTTAGCAGTGCATCCTCGTGGCTCGCTAATTAGCCATGGGCGCCCATGACCAGGGACTTTCCAAAGTATTGTTGGAATGAAGGGCATCGGAACGAATGATACCGGTTGGGGCCAAGAAAGAGAGTGAGGTTGTCCTAATTTATCCATTGTTCACCTTCCAACCACAAATACTGATGATACTACACATTTGCCCCATTCGACGTGTGAGGGGATGATATTCTTCAGACGCTTAAGTCAGTGTCGATGCATTAGGGTCCAGCTGAATTGCTGCATCACCGGATGGTATTGCCCCATCCAACGGGCCCATTGTGGCAGTACAAGATTAATAAGAAAAGAGGCACCAGCGCCGGTATCACGACAAATCATACATCCAACAGAAAGAAAGCCACTTAATTAGGTTCTCGGCCAAGTATACTAAGAATACTAGGCCCTAAGGGTTTCTTTTTTCTGTTTTTTTAGAAATTTTTTCCTGCTGCTGTAAAAATGACACGTGTGATGGGGTTGTTCCCTTACTTTGACTTTTTTTTACCATCCACTATTCATTTTTACGGCAATGTCAACATCAGTGAACAGTAACGATACAATTATTTTTCTCGAACAGTTCACTTCAACGGCAACGTCAACATCAGTGAATAGTAATAAGATTTAAACATATACTTACTAAGAATATTAGGCCCGTAAGGGTTTATTTTACCTGTTTTTTTTACTTTATTTTACCTTGGCTTTTTGAGCGATACGTGTGCATGATGGTTTCCTAGGACGTGGTTGCTCTCATATTTTTTTTGCTTATGCATGTCTTCTTTACTGCTGCCGGTTGTCACATTATGTGGTTTTCCTATCAACACGTGTGAAGGGCTTTCTTGGAAGGTTCCTCCTTTCTTTTTAAAAGATTTGGTTGACAATTGTTTTGTGTGCTTGATTTCACGTGCCTGTTCTAGAGGAGTCCCGCATAGTTGCCGACGCTGTGGGGCACGACTGACCGCACGACGGTTGTGTCTTCTCCTCGCTCTATTGGCTGTGAGTCCTGCTACCCCATGCTTCCTGCTTGCTCTGGTTGTTGCTTCGTCGCATGCATGCATGGCTTATGTGATGCTGCGTGTGGTGTGCGTGGGCTACATGTGTGTGTAGTAGCTAGGTGACAATCTTACTAAATGGTATTATCCAAATGATAGATATTTCTTCTTAGTTAAGATTTATTTACTGTATCGAACACAGTGACAGTTCTAGCAATAGAAGTCAGATAAACCTGCATCACCGATTCACTGTTGTTACTTGGGCATATCATTTATAGACCACCAAGGTGAATAGTGTAGGTTTTTTAGTATGCCTGATTATCCAAGAGCCATTATATTTGTATAGCAGTACGCATGTTACTGATAATGAAGACATAGATCGTACTGGTGATTATCATTTTCAGAGAAAGATCGGACGAAGGGAAACAGGTAGTTTGTGTTATCAAATCTAAACCAATTATGAAAATCTCTAATTTTATTAGGTTACTTGGTTGCATTAGTGTTAAATCTATTCTCTTGGAATAGCAGTTCTAGGTTGATGAGGATGTAAAAATATGAAGAGATTGTACACCTTGCAGCGAGCTCTATGCTATCACACCTTGCCGCGAGATTGTAACCACTATGTAATTGTTTTACCATTTCTCCCCTCTCCCTCTCTACGTTCTCCAAGCCCCTGTAACTGCATTCTTGTAATTATCACAACGAAGTAATACATGGTTCAGAACGGCATCATTTTAATGTTCTGTCCTCTCTTTTTGTGAACCAGCATAATTTACACGGTAAGCTGAATGAAATTTCTCTTTCAAAGTGCCATATATAATGCCATTATGAATTTATAGGAGAGAAAATTAGGTGGAATTAGTTGAGGCCACGTTTGAAACAGAATAATATCTTGTGAGCTATTTTTCGGGCTTCCTGGCGAGGAGGGGATATGTGTTTGGGGACCTGGGTGTGTATGATGTCCATATCTAGAGAGTGAAATTGAGATAGGTTATAACCGAAGGCAGTCATCCGACCACACCATAGTCAGCATCCCACTAGGTAAACAAAAGGTGACTTGGCCCTGTTCTTGCTTCCATTTTGTTATCTTTTTTTTAGAAAAGAAGGATGACCCCCGACCTCTGCATCTGGAAGATGCATGCCGCCATTCCATTTTGTTATCTGGAATAGATCAAACAGCATAGAAGAGTATTTAGCTTAAATGTGATCTAAAGTTGAGCTTACTTTTCGTGCGGAGCTAGGGAGCAGAATTTGCCTCCAGAAATAGATCCATAATATATATGGACATCATTGTTCCAGCTGCCTGGTTGCTGTAGAGTCGTATATGAGTCCCCTGATAATGCAACCTCTCCTTCCTAAAATTCAACTGGCGCTAAATTCATCAGTAAAAAGAACAATTGTACAGTTAATTTCTCATGTATAGAAATCAAAAGAGAAAGAGGCCTCGAACATACAATTCTTTTTGAAAAATTTGCCCAGGCAGGCATCTAATGCAGATGTTCTTGTTGTTCAGTGAAACAATTTTTTATTTTAGAAAAGGAGGAAGACCCCCGACCTCTGCATCTGAGCGATGCATATGGCCACTTTATTGATTATTCATGAAGACCTTACAAAGTAACACATCAGTAAGTCTGAAGCCATCGTCCTGACAACATCTGTTGCTACTCCTATCCACTTGATGAAGGGGTGCTGATAGTCCGAACCTAATACCAAACAAACCTCGCAGCAAAGCCTAACATCTAAGACCGGAGGCCCCAGCCAAGCCACTGTTGGGTCTAGGGCACACACCGGTCCGGCGCACTCACAAAGGCCACCACCGCCGTCTTCCACCGATCCATCTTCAGAGCATTTACCGAAGCATCGACCTTGCGAGGCCTACCATCGACGTCACCATGACGCCAGATAGCTCAAACCTCCTGCGCGAGTCCATCCACACGCATCAAACGCCGAGACTCCACTGCGCCACGCCACAGAGATCCACCGTCTTCGATGCGGAGGAGGAAACACCGCTCCACCTCAGGGCGCATTGCCGGCCACCTGCCGTGATGTCGTGCAAGTCCAGCCCCGGGAAAGCACGCAGGAAATCACGATCTTCAAGACGACGCCCTTAGGAGGGGAAGCGACGTATCACGCCATCGTCCGGTCCTGCACCGCAGGTCCTAGGCTTTCACCCGAAGAAAGTGACCCGAGAGCGGAGGAGGTCGGAGAGCTCCACAACGGCCCCCAGGAGGAGAGCGACATCCGCAGACGTCGCGCCGTCGGCTTTCGCCCGAAGCAACCCTGCCTCCGCACCCTCACGCTGCCAGACGAGGATGGGGAAACCCCAGCGCCACCAGCATGCGAACCCATTGGCCCAAGCACCTCCTGCGCGGCGGCGACACCATCACCACGCATGACTACCAACCTCACCGTCGACCGAAGCTAACGGGCCAGATCGGCCGAGCCCGTCACGGCCAGATCTGAAACCTCGGGACGTTGTTGCGTCGAGACAGCCACGAGCAGGCGGCAGCCCCATCACCTGCGAGAGGACGAGGACGCCGCGCCGGGCAGCCGCCACGCCTGCCGGAAACGCCGAGGACGAGTCTACCACCACCACGGGCCCACGACTGTTCAGTGAAACAATAGACTACACTTTTGTCTTTTTTCTTCTCTTTATATCCTTCAAGCTACTGAATGATGTGATCTGAAACTTTTACTTAGTTTTGTTCTGCTATCGAGAGTTGAGATTTTTAGGAATATATTCAGTCAGACTGCAGTTTTTGTATTTTGTATAATGGATATTTTTTCACTTCCCAACCCATATTCAAAATCATACCCTTCAACTGTTTGCTGTAAAACGAAATTCTCCCTCCGTCTCAAAATAAGTGTCTCAAGTTCAAACTTGAGACACTTATTTTGGAACGGAGGGAGTAGTATTATTGTTGTTCATTGAGACAGCAGTCTAAATTTTCGCCTTTATTTCTTCTCTTTATATCCCTCAAGATACTGAATGATGTGATCCGAAACTTCTATTTTGGTTTTGGTTTAATATGGGGAGTTGAGTCTTAGGGAAAAAACCAGGCAGGCCACGAATATTTTGTATTGTATATGTATACAAAGGAAAATTGTTGACAGTTTGTTGAAGGACCATAATGTGTTTGATCTAGCACTAAGATAAGAGCACTATTTTTTTTTTGATATAGCACCTTGGTTGAGATTCTAACCATGCTATTTGCACAGTTTTATTGACCAGTTTACTTTAGTTAGAGTTCAGACAACACTGAACTGATGTTTGATAGCTCATTTTATATATTGCACTTTGCCAAAACAAGAAGTTTTTTTTATGGTGCACACATTATTTCAAGAAACTTCCAAGTGTGCTTGGGCTACCGCTGTGCAGACCGATTCATTGAACCAAACTAGAGAAATACATTAATAATCAGTGAGCATGTGATATTGTCTAGCTTAGCTCAGGTTCCTTTTGGTCCGAGAATTTTGCATGGCTTATATAAAGTGTAGTGTGAATGAGGAATTCATAAGGCAAATATGAAAGATATACATTCCAAGGTTCTCTTCGTCTCTTTGTCTTTTCAGTTTTCCCAAGTATCTGCTGCTATTTCATACCAATTCTTTGAACCCAAAAAATTGGCAAAACTAATTGTTGGTATATACTTGTAGGACATGTTCCTATATTTTATATTATACTTACCTTCTAAATATGATCATGGCATACAGATGCAATCCAGGAAGCTGTTTTTTTGTGGTTGCATAATTTGACAAATAGAATCTCGGACCCACCATAATTTGATAAATATTTGAATAGTAAAAAAATTGTGTGCATAATTTCACATTACCTTTTGGCTGGAATATGCAAGGTAATGTGAATGCTAACAGAGGTTTCAATTCTACCAACTCAAATAAATTTTCTATTCAGCATTATGTCTTTGCTGTAGCAACTTGAATTTGTCTCTTCTTGCGTGTGCTTAATATTTTGTCTGACTTCCAACTCATGTGTCAATTCGGTGATTACTGTAGGAGCTAACATAAGTTGGTAGGTGCATAATTATTTTCTCGTCCGTTACAAAGATACACACATGCAAAACGCACAACAAATTCTCAAAAACTTTACGAAAAGAACAAACCACAAAAAATGGGGTTCGGCGTGTCGCGGCACACTACGTGTTTGAGTAGACAAAATTTTCTGAATTTCCCGTGTCACTTACAAAAATTGCCACGATATTTAGAATATTTCTCTTAATTTTGAGATGGCCTACTACTAACATTTTCAGAATTTTGTTATGTTTTCGAGATAACATGGCAAACCTGTGTAGGAAATCAGGGATACACACATGGCAAACTGTAACCAATTTGTCCTATAAAAACTTGGCATGCATCGGTCAAGCTTCAGACCAGGCATGTATAAATATAGAGACAAACAAAAGCTTACTAGGATTTGCTACGGTTGATGTGTAGACAGTGGATCACGTACACAACAAAAGGATTGTTATAAAAAATTGCAATCTAAGGGACGTTGGAAGGCAAATGGAAGTAAAAGGAATCACATGAGATGGGACGAGGAGGCAAACTTTGTAGTGTAGGAGCATCTAGCTGTTCCCAAGGTCCTTGTGCTTGGTGTGCATCTCGGGTCATAGGTCCAGCCGCCCTTCGCCGCGATGGTGCCTATGGCGCTCCGGCCAGTATGCACTCGAACGAGCCGCCACCATCACCTGAGTCGGTGGATGTTCCTGCCGAGGAGCAACAGCAGCTCCCGCCACAAAACTAACTGACCGACCGGCTGTACTCGCTTGGTCCGAAATTTCCAATTATGAGGCACCGTATGGCGGCTTGGCTTGCCGTGCACCCTCGGTTCCCGGCCTTGGTCG
Source organism: Hordeum marinum (assembly GCA_022496015.1). NCBI lineage: Eukaryota > Viridiplantae > Streptophyta > Magnoliopsida > Poales > Poaceae > Hordeum > Hordeum marinum. The sequence continues at coordinate 456,514,247 of CM039676.1, read as the reverse complement.
CGCAGGAGCGGCCTCGCATGCTCATGGTCACCGATTCGTCGCCTCACCAGTGCAAGGGCCTGGAGCTGGAGGGCAAGCACATGTTCCTCCGCGAGTTCAAGAACAAGACTGCTCGAATATTCATCAACGAGGAGGACCTTCTTGCACGGACACAGCCTGACAGCCGTAGGGCAGCCATGACTGCCACTGGTCCTCGACGACCGCTGTGCCGCGGGGCCCGCCATGCCCCCCGCGAGCAGCTTGGTGCTGCCGCCGCATCTCCTCTGACTCTCTCGCTGGAATGGATAAGAGTAGGCTGGGGTTGGGCAAGTGGGTGAGGGAGCGAGGGGGAGCTGGAGCAAGCATCAAGATTTGAGCGCGTGATCAGACGGCCGTAACAACGTTCACTCCCAAGGTCTGTAAATCAGACATTATTATAGACTTTTAGTTTCATTATTATATTTATGGCAATTAGCAAGTTGACATAATTGGCAAGTATCTATTTATACACTATTTTTATGTTTCAGCTCTAACAAAACAAGAAACTTAGAACATTCTGGTCTATCAGGTACTACTACTATGTACCGTAGACTTCCTTTGTATGTAACTAGGCGTTCCTTTTTTGTATGAATAATTCATATAACGGATTACTAAACCTTAAAAAGAAGAAAAAACCTCATCATTCCATGTGACGTCCGCATAGTACACCATATATTACAGAGAGATGGAGGATCAACATCTCAGATCTAAGAAGAAAACAAAAAAAAATCGCATTTCTGTATCCAGTAGCCACTATAACTACCTACTTAGCTCACTTACGCATATATCAACTAGATGTACACTTTCTTCTTATGAACTACTTTGCGATGAATCAAGTCTTGAGACGAGTTACCTAACTTTACAAGAAAAACAAATAGCTTATCAATCCATGTGGCCTGGCGTGCCGCCGTGCACTACACGCTAGTTTTCTCTATTTATGTTTATCCATGAGACACTTACGCCACTTCAAAGACGCTCGTAGGGGTACACTACGGACTTTGTGCTGCTCTCGGCGATGAAGATAATCAAAATTTTCCATTTTTACTAGCTGCCAGAGAAACTGAATGAGGATTGTGTGAGGCCGAGGGTATATCCCCATTTTTTAAAGAAGCAGAGAAACTGAATCCTACATATGTTCGGATAAGTAAATTGTTCACTATAGCGAGGCATTTCTTTACCGTTAATTTATTCCTTCTTTGTCTGATGGTCAGGCAAATCTATATGAAGTGATGCATGTAGTGTGACCTGATTCATCAAATTGGTCTGGAGCACACGTTTTACTAGACAAACATCGTGTTCGTGTGCGATGAAAAGTAGGATCGCACAAAATTGGTCTGGAGCACACGTTTTACTAGACAAACATCGTGTTCGTGTGCGATGAAAAGTAGGATCGCACACGATGACCTGTATGCTAATCGTTTTTTTTCTTGAGTGGATAAAGTTTGAATAGCACACGTTGAATTGTATGTAACTGGCATATATGCCCGTGCGTTGTAATATGAGAGTTTTTTTTTACAAAAAGCAACGAGAGAGATAATTAAATGTTTCTATCAAAAAACAGTAGTGCAGAAAAGCCTAGATATGGCGTGGCAAAAATGACCTTGCTGGCATGGACACGATGCCATCAATATGACGTCATAGTAAAAATAATGATGGCGTTCGATCCCACGCCAGCAGTATTGGTAATATCTACGGCATCAAATTATGTTGTGCGCCAGCATCATTATCTATATCTATGGTGCCCGCATTAATCTAAAGGCACAAATTCTGAAAAACATTGCAGGTGTTGTAACTTATCAGCATGTCATTACTTAATTTGTAATCATCGGGACGCGACAGCGGGAAACAATTACGTTTGCATGGCAGAATAAGGTAACAAGTAATTAAGGACAATTCAAAGACATTCAAGATAGTTTTAAAGTACTATAACACTGAACCACACACCACACATGTAGCTGATCGAGCTAGTAGTATTTTAGAACCCAGCAACATAGCTGGGTAGATGACACTATCCTATTACATATCGACATAAGGATCATTAACGTATTTCTTCGACGGATCCATGAGAGACACATGACCGTCAGCATCAAGCCCCTGCTTCCGAAGGCGAGCTTTTATCTCCTCTGGGCCGGTTGGTGCACCGCCATTGAAAACCCCGGCATGGTCGATGACATCCTTGTTGAGGATGGTAGCAAACTTCACCTAGATGCGTTTGAACTCATCTCTGTTATTTCCTAGGCTAATTTCCTCCATGTTCTTCCCCCATGCGATGACGTCTAAGTTCTTTTTTAAGTCGTTCTCCCCCCGTATGTACTCCTCCATGTGGTGGATGACATAGTAGCCGTCTATATCACTGTTTTCCGGCTGTTGCATGCAACATAAGTCGGTTTTGTGGCCGAAGTGTACTGCCTTAAATTTGTCAAACTTCCAATATCACTCTTTAATCACTCCTTCCCTTCTGGTATACTCGGAGAGTGCTTCATCCAGGGCCTTCTTGATGTCTCTGTAGTCTTTTTCACTTTCCTCGTCGAATCCAAGAAATAAGTTTCGGCGAAGTTGGGGGTAACAATGATGAGGACACAATGTTCTATGCGTAAAGAATCAAGTTAATGGTTTTATGTGGAAGCATGCATAACGAGATTGTACGAAATAATAGAAAAATGAATTACTTCAGATAATAGGGCACGAGAAAGCATTCTTTGTCCATGTTTGCAATCATGAAGTCTGTCAAATACTTCCGCATAGCTTGTCGGTGATCATGGTGATTGGCGTTGGTCTCGTGCATGAGGTAGGGGTCCGCTACCATGACATCCTTATTGAGCTCACATTTGGCAGTGTAGGCAACAGTGATTGCTCATAGGCGTACTAAGGAAGAACTAAGCTTCATTAGATGGAACATGTTGAAGATGTCTTTCGAACGACACATAGAATATTTTCTCGGGGAAATAGTCGCACAAACCAAGTTTTGGTGGCACCATCGCTGAAAAAATGGGGCGAAATTCACCTCCACCAGAGAATGCATACTTCTCTCTATATAGAACTGTGTCATACAAAATCCTCAATTTTGTCTGCAGAAGATCGGTAAGCTCATTTGGAAGGATAGGTTCACTTGGGGAATGGTAATTCCACCATTGAACGACAGGTTGACCTTTTTCAATCTTCTGAACCAGCTGGCTGGCCGCATTGGCCTTCGTCTTATTACCTGGTCGCTCTCTCTTCTTGTTGCGTGTAGCATTAGGCTGGTTGACTATATTGTCTGGCAATGCATTTGTAAGCGTCGCATTGAGTGTGTTTGGACTCGGCAATGCTCCCCTGTGTGGTGGCACGTGTGTGTCTGGTGGCGTGAATTCCTCATTGAACAGACTCTTCTGGCAAGGAACAACACGTGCCTTTTGAAAAAGCAGATCAGGCATAGAGAATGCTTTGACAGGACCAACAGACATAGGTCCATCAAGATTGCACATGCTGGAAGCTGATTTCTAATATTCGTCAATCAGGAAGTATCGATTGAAAAATAGATTCTCCTCACTGCCAAAATCACCACCATTTACATGCTCCCGATGACCGCCCAAATCCCCACCATTGACATGGCCCTCACCACCGACATCCCCACCATTAACATGGTCCTCACCGCCGACAAACCACATTGTAGTTGTCCTCAACTACATGGACATTGTCGTTGTCCTCATCACCGACATGCACATAGTCGTTGTTATGAACTTCTGGTGGAATCTGGCCCAAAGGAGATGGTCCTCGTCCGCATGTGTTGTCATTGTTCATCTACTGCGAGGTTTGGGAGATTTAGATGTTTCCTAGCCGAATTTGATTCTTCGGTCAGTGCATTGGCCAACCTAAACATCGTGCAAGGGTCAACTGGCTATCCGCACCCGGAGGTTGTATCGGAGGAGAAATATCTTCAAAACCCCTTATGACAACAGACAACTCAACTTTGAAGATCCCCTCAAGCATCGGCTCTCCATGCATCATGGTATCTTTGGGGCGAATGATCGACCAAATTACAACTTTAACCAGTTCACCATGCACATAAGCTAAGAGATTGCATGGAGTATCTTCCGTAAGAGCATTGAGAGCAGCCATTGGCGATGGGTTACCAATGAAAGAGACAGACGAGCTGCTATCCTTGGGAGAAGTTTGGATGACAACATTTCCTAGTTCTCCATTCTTGATCCAATTCTTCACTATCTCGATTATTGAAGGCAGCATTTAGGCATGGTCTTGGCTTTGACTGTTGATGGTTCTTCGATGTTGGCTATGGCTGCGGCTGTGGCTTCTAGTATTTGTTGTTCAACTCCGCTTGTTGTCTCTCCTTCTCTGCCGTTGCAGATCGCAGTATTCGGGATAATGATATTCCCATTAGGCACCGCATCCAGCACCGTTCACATGGCCACCCGCTGGAAATGCTAACGGCTCCTTGCCAAGGGCAATGTTGATTGACCGGTTAGGAGGAGTGTTCCACCTGCCCGACGACCCTTGCGAGCTGTGAGGTTCTGCATGCTGCCTTGCTAGTTCTTCTTCTAATTTCCTTGTTTGGTGATTTGTGGTAAATTCCCCTGTCACGTGATCATAATGGTACCGCCCCTGACATAGTTATATTCGAGGGGGTCCTTGAAATGCACGAAGTGGTTTGGGATGCCCTTTGCTGCAAGTGCAGCGTCTTGCTTGTCCCATATGGGCTTCTTCCCAACAAAACCATGGCCGCCGAGGGTGTGGTTAATTAATGCCATTGATCACATTTCCTTCCGACGACTGAGTCATCACTGAGTTCTCCTGATTTTGCATCTTGAAAATGTTCCAATCATCTACACTAATGGTAGGCCACTTCTGTTGGATCTCGGAGATACCTATGTCGTGTTCCGTTGCAATCTCTTTTTTGCTGCAGATTTCCAAGAACTCAAATTCTGAGAGAACTTATGGATTGCATGGTTGCTTACCTGATTCTTTGGGTACGATAGGTTTTCATACTCGTCAGGAAACTTGAATCTTGCGTGCACCCTTCTTATGAGGAGTTCTTGTGGGATCACTAGAAGAGTATGTCTAGAGGGGGCAGGGGTGAATAGACTACTAGCAGTAATTTAAAATCTACACGAGGTGCAAAGTTAAGTGTTGGCAGATTTTAACAATTATAGCAAGTCTAGCACATCCTACACATGCAAGTCCTCAAGTATAGCAGTGGAAAGTAAAGACATTGCACATGGAAATAAGGAGTTGAGATAGAGAGATCAAACGCATGAAGGGCGCGAAGAATTTTCCCATGGTTCCGATAGGTGGTGCTATCGTATGTCCATGTTTATGGAGTCTTGAACCCACGGAGGGTAATGGTCGCGAGAGTCCACGGAGGGCTCTGTTGGAAATATGCCCTAGAGGCAATAATAAATTAGTTATTATCATATTTCCTTGTTCATGATAATCATTTATTATCCATGCTATAATTGTATTGATCGGAGACTTAGATGCATGTGTGGATACATAGACAAAACCATGTCCCTAGTATGCCTCTACTAGACTAGCTCGTTGATCAAAGATGGTTAAGGTTTCCTAGCCATGGACATGAGATGTCATTTGATAAACGGGATCACATCATTAGGAGAATGGTGTGATGGACAAGACCCAAACTACAAACGTAGCATATGATCGTGTCAGTTTATTGCTATTGTTTTCTGCATGTCAAGTATATGTTCCTATGACCATGAGATCATGCAACTCACGGATACCGGAGGAGTGCCTTGTGTGTATCAAACCTCGCAACGTAACTGGGTGACTATAAAGGTGCTCTACAGGTATCTCCGATGGTGTCTGTTGAGTTGGCATGAATCAAGACTGTGATTTGTTACTCCGTGTGACGGAGAGGTATCTCAGGGCCCACTCGGTAATACAACATCATAATAAGCCTTGGAAGCAATGTGACTAAGTTTTAGTCACGGGATCTTGTATTACGGAATGAGTAAAGAGACTTGCCGGTAACGAGGTTGAAATAGGTATGGAGATACCGACGATCGAATCTCGAGCAAGTAACATACCAAAGAACAAAGGGAACATCATACGGGATTAATTGAATCCTTGACATAGAGGTTCGACCGATAAAGATCTTCGTAGAATATGTAGGAACCAATATGGGCATCCAGGTCCCGCTATTGGTTATTGACCGTAGAGGTGTCTCAGTCATGTCTACATAGTTCTCGAACCCGCAGGGTCTGCACACTTAAGGTTCGGTGACGTTTCGGTAGTATAGAGTTATGTATGGTGATGACCGAAGGTTGTTCGGAGTCCCGTATGAGATCCCAGACGTCACGAGGAGCTCCGAAATGGTCCGGAGGTAAATATTGATATATAGGAAGTCCTATTTTGGTCACCGGAAAAGTTTCGGGCTCATCGGTAGTGTACCGGGAGTGCCGGGAGTGTATCGGGAGACCATCGGGAGGGGTATTTCGACCCAAGAGGCTACATGGGCTGTGGGAGAGTAAATACCATCCCTTAGTGGGCTGGTGGAATTCCCACACTAGGCCCATGCGGCTGGAAAGAAAAGCCCAAAGATAAAAAGGTGGAAAAAGGCAAAAAGACCAAAATAAGGAGGAGTCCTAGTCCTACTAGGATTGGAGGAGGATTCCTCCTCTCCTCCTTGGTTTGGCCGACCCAAGGGCTGGATCCTTGGGAGCCAAGCCTCCTCCTCTCTTCCTCCTATATATACTAGAGGTTTTAGGGTTTTTGGCACAAGATTTTCAGCCACATGCTACCCGTTCCTCCAGTGCATAGTTTCTCCTCTAGATCGGATTTCTGTAGTGCTTAGGCGAAGCCCTGCCGGAATTGCTCCACCACCATCACCGCGGCGCCGTCATGCTGCCGGTGAACTCATCTACCTCTACGCTCCCTCTTGCTGGATCAAGAAGGCGGAGATCGTCATCGAGTTGTACGTGTACTGAACGCGGAGGTGCCGTCCGTTCGGCACTAGATCAGAAGGACCATGATGAAGATCGCGAGACGGATCGTGATGAGTTCGCGGGACGGATCGTGATTGGATCGCGGGATGGATCATGATGAGTTCGCGGGACGGATCGTGATTGGATTGCGGGACGGATCGTGATGAGATCGCAGGACGCTCGGCGATTTTGATCGCGAAGACGTTCGACTACACCAACCGCGTTTCTTAACGCTTCCCGCTTAGCGATCTACAAGGGTATGTATATCCACTCTCCCTCTTGTAGATGCTCATCACCATGGATAGGTCTTGCATGTGTGTAGGAAATTTTTTGTTTCCCATGCGACGTTCCCCAACAGTGGCATCATGAGCTAGGTCTATGTGTAGATGAGATCTCGAGTAGAACACAAAGAGTTTATGGGTGTTGATGCTTAGATTGCTTCTTCCCTTGGTCGTGTTTTGGTTCAGTGGTATTGTGAGATGAAGCGGCCCAGACCAACATTACTCGTACGCTTACGAAAGACCGGTTCCCTCAATCGCAACTTGTTACATAGATGGCTTGCGGGTGCCAGTTTCTCTCACTTTAGTGGGATCAGATTCGACAAAGGCGGTCCTTGAGAAGGTTGAAAAGCAACTAGTGTATCACCGTGGTGGTTTTTGCGTAGATGAGAATTGTTCTTGCTAGATACCCGTAGCAGCCACGTAAAACATGTAACAACAATTAGAGGACGTCTAACTTGTTTTTGCAGGGTATGTTGTGATATGATATGGCCAATTACATGATGTGATATATGTGATGTATGAGATGATCATGTGATGTATAGATTATCACGACTTGCATGTCGATCAGTACGGCAACCGGCAGGAGCCATAGGGTTGTCTTTAATTATTGTATGACCTGTGTGTCAATCATTAAGCGCTATGTAATGCTTTACTTTATCGCTAAACGGTAGCAATAGTAGTAGAAGCATGTTGGGCGCAACAACCCTGATGGCGACACATTGATGGAGATCATGGTGTCTTGCCGGTGACGATGGAGATCATGCCGGTGCTTTCAAGATGGAGATCAAAAGCACAAGTTCATGGCCATATCATGTCACTTATGATTTGCATGTGATGTTAATCCTTTTATGCACCTTGTTTTGCTTAGGAAGACGGTAGCATTATAAGGTGATCCCTCACTTAAATTTCAAGATGAATTGTGTTCTCCATGAGTGTGCACCGTTGCGAAAGTTTGTCGTGTTGAGACACCACGTGATGATCGGGTGTGATAGACTCTACGTTCACATACAACGGGTGCAAGCCAGTGTTGCACATGCAGAACACTCGGGTTAAACTTGACGAGCCTAGCATGTACAGACATGGCCTCAGAACACAAGAGACCGAAAGGTCGAACATGAGTCATATAGTAGATATGATCAACATGATGATGTTCACCATTGAAACCACCTCAACTCATGTGATGATCGGACTTGAGTTGGTGAATTTGGATCATGTATCACTTGAATGACTGGAGGGATGTCAATTTGAGTGGGAGTTCTTAAGTAATATGATTAATTGAACTCATTATCATGAACATAGTCAGTAGTGTCTTTACAAACTGTGTTGTAGATTACTAGCTCACGCTGTAGCTCCCTTGAATTTTTATATGTTCCTAGATAAATAGAGTTGAAAGATGATGGTAGAAATATTAGGGACTGGCTCCGTGATCTGAGGATTGTCCTCATTGCTGTACAGAAGGCTTATGTCCTTAATGCACCGCTCGGTGTGCCAACCCCTCTAGCGTTGTTTGTAGATGTTGTGAACATCTGACAGGCACGTTCTGATAACTACTTGATATTTTAGTGCGTCATGCATTATGGCTTAGAATTGAGGCTCTGAAACATTTTGAACGTCACAGAACATATGAGATGTTCTAAGAGCTGAAATTAGGATCTCAGGCTCATGCCCGTGTTGCGAGATATGAGATCTCCAACAAGATTCTTTACCTATAATATGAAAGAGAATAGCTCAATCGTTGAGCATGTGCTCCGATTGTCTAGGTGCTACAATCACTTGAATCGAGTGGGAGTTGATCTTCCAGATAACATAGTGATTGATATAGTTCTCCAAGCACTGTCACTAAGCTACTAGAACTTGGTGATGGGCTATAAAATGCCAGGGATAGAAATAATGATCCCTAAGCTGTTCGCGATGTTTGACACCGCGAAGGTAGAAATCAAGAAGGAGCGTCAAGTGTTGATGGTTAGTCAAACCACTAGTTTCGAGAAGGGCAGGAGCAAGGAGGGAAAACTTCATGGATAGCAAGTCAGTTGCTGCTCCAGTGAAGCAACCCAAAGTTGAACCCAAACCCGAGACTAAGTGCTTCGATTATGAGGAGAGCGGTCGCTGAAGCGGAACAACCCTAGATACTTGGTAGATAAGAAGGATGGCAATGTTGACAGAAGTATATTTGATATACGTGTTATTTATGTGTACCTTGCTAGTACTCCTAGTAGCACCTGGGTAGTGGATACCGGTTCGGTTGCTACATGTTAGTAACTCGAAACAAAAACGACGGAATAAACAGAGCACTAGCTAAGGGTGAGGTGACGATGTGTGTTGGAAATGTTTCCAAGGTTGATGTGATCAACATCGCACGCTCTCTCTACCTTCGAGATTAGTGGCGAACCTAAATAAATGTTATTAGGTGCTTTGCATTGAGCATGAACGTGATTAGATCGTGTTTATTGCAACACGGTTATTCATTTAAGTTAAAGAATAATGGTTATTCTGTTTACATGAATAATACCTTCAATGGTCTTGCACCCAATGAGAATGGTTTGTTGAATCTTGATCGTAGTAATACACATGTTCATAACATTGATGCCAAAAGATACAAAGTTAATAATGATAGTACCACATACTTGTGACACTGCCGCTAAATGTCATATTAGTATAAAGCGCATGAAGAAACTCCATGCTGATGGATCTTTGGACTCATTCGATTTCGAATCGGTTGAGACATGCAAACCATGCCTCTTGGGCAAGATGACTAAGGACCCCGTTTTCTGGTTTGATGGAGCGGGCAAGTGATTTATTGGAAATGATACTTGTTGATGTATGCAATCCAATGAGTCTTGTAGCGTGCGGTGGATATCGTTATTTTCTTACCTTCACTGGTGATTTGAGTAGATATTGTGTATATTTACTTAATAAAACACAAGTCTGAATCGTTTGAAAGGTTCAAGCAAATTCAGAGTGAAGTTTAAGATCATCATGACAAGAAGATAAAAATGTCTAAGATATGATCATTGAGATGTATATCTGAGTTGCAAGTTTGGCATACCACTTTAGACAACGTGAAAATTGTTTCACAACTCACGCCACCTGGAACACCATAGTGTGATGGTGTGTCCGAATGTCATAGTTATGCTTTATTGGGTATGGTGCATGCTATGATGTCTCTTATTGTTTTGCTACTATAATTTTGGGGTTATGCATTAGAGACAACTACATTCACTTTAGATAGGGCACCATCTAAATCCGTTGAGATGACACCGTGTGAATTATAGTTTGATAGAAACCTAAGTTGTCATTTCTTAATGTTTGGGGCTGCAACACTTATGTGAAAAAGGTTTTCACCTAATGAGCTCGAACCCAAAGCGGACAAATGCATCTTCATAGAATACCCTAAAGACTGTTGGGTAAACCTTCGATCTCAGATCCAAGCATAAAGTGTTTGTTGCTAAAATTGGGTCCTTTCTCGAGAAAGAGTTTCAATCGAAAGAATTGAGTGGGAGGAAGATAGAACTTGATGAGGTTGTTGAACCTTTGTTCAACCAGAGAGTAGCGCAGTGCGGGAATTTGTTTCTGTGAAGCCAACGTTAGTTGAAGAGGAAGTTAATGATGATGATCATGAAGCTTCGAATCAAGTTACTATCGAACCTCGTAGGTCGACAAGGATGTGTACTGCTCCTGAGCGGTACGACAACCCTGTCTTGGAGGTCATGTTGTTGGACAACGATGAACCTACAAGCTGTGGAGAAGCGATGATGGGCCCGGATTTCGACAAGTGGTTAGAGGCCATGAAATCCGAGAAAGGATCCATGTATGAAAATCAAGTATAGACTTTGGTAGATTTGCTCGTTGGACGGCAGGTCGTTGAGTACAAATGGATGTTTAAAATGAAGATAGACGCTCATGGTAAGTGTCACCATTTGTATAGCTCGACTTGTTGCAAAGAAGTTTATGACAAGTTCAAGGAGTTGACTACGATGAGACTTTCTCACTCGTAGCGATGCTGAAGTCTGTTGGAATTATGTTAGCAGTTGCTGCATTTTTCAATTATGAAATCTGGCAGATGGATGTCAAAACATCGTTTCCTTAACGGTTTACTTGAGGAAAGGTTGTATGTGATACAACCAGAAGGTATTGTCAGTGCTAAGGATGCTAAAAGGTGTGTAAGCTTCAGTGGACCTTCTATGAACTGAAGCAAGCATCTCGGAGTTGGAATGTACACTTTGATGAGGTGATCAAAGTTTTTGAGTCTATACAAAGTTTATGAGAAACTTGTGTTAGCAATAAAGTGAGTGGGAGCACTATAGAGTTTCTGATAAGTATATGTTGATGACATATTGCTATTCGGAAATAATGTGGAATTTTTGGAAATCATAAACGGTTGTTTGAAAAGTGATTTTCAAAGGAAGACCTGAATAAAGCTACCTAATTGTTGAGCATCAAGATCTATAGAGATAGATCAAGATGTTTGATAAGACTTTGAATGAGTACATACCTTGACAAGATTTTGAAAGAGCTCAAAATGGATTAGTCAGAGAGAAGTATTCTCGCCTGCTTTGTAAGGTGTGAAGTTGAGTGAGACTCAAAGCTCGACCACGGTAGAAGAAAGAGAAATGACGAATGTCGTCCTATATGACTTAGACATAGGCTCTGTATAGTATGCCATGCTGTGTACCACACCTGTGTGTGCCTTGCCATGAGTCCGTCAAGGGGTACAAGAGTGATCCAGGAGTGGATCACTGGACAGCGGTCAAGATTATCCTTAGTAACTAAAGGACTAAGGAGATGTTTCTCGATTATGGAGGTGATAAAGAGTTCGTCGTAAAGAGTTACGTTGATGCAAGCTTTAACACCAATCCGGATGACTCGTAGTAGCAATCTGGATACATATGGTGGAGCAGCCATTTGGAATAGTACCAAGTGGAGTGTGGTAGCAGTGTTTACGGTTTGACATAGAGATTTCCAAAGTACACACAGATCTGAATTCGCAGACCCGTTGACTATAAGACCTCTCTCACATGCAAAGCATGATCAAGCCCCAGAACTCATTGGGTGTTAGATTCATAACAATGCGAATCACATGGTGATGTGAACTAGATTATTGACTCTAGTGCAAGTGGGAGACTATTGGAAATATGCCCTATAGGCAATAATAAATTATTTATTATCATATTTCCTTGTTCATGATAATTGTTTATTATCCATGCTATAATTGTATTGATTGGAGACTTAGATGCATGTGTGGATACATAGACAAAACCATGTCCCTAGTATGCCTCTACTAGACTAGCTCGTTGATCAAAGATGTTAAGTTTTCCTAGCCATGGACATGAGATGTCATTTGATAAACGAGATCACATCATTAGGAGAATGGTGTGATGGACAAGACCCAAACTACAAACGTAGCATATGATCGTGTCAGTTTATTGCTACTGTTTTCTGCATGTCAAGTATATGTTCCTATGACCATGAGATCATGCAACTCACGGATACCGGAGGAGTGCCTTGTGTGTATCAAACGTCGCAACGTAACTGGGTGACTATAAAGGTGCTCTACAGGTATCTCCGATCGTGTCTGTTGAGTTGGCATGGATCAAGACTGGGATTTGTTACTCCGTGTGACGGAGAGGTATCTTAGGGCCCACTCGGTAATACAACATCACAATAAGCCTGGCAAGCAATGTGACTAAGTGTTAGTCAAGGGATCTTGTATTATGGAACGAGTAAAGAGACTTGTCGGTAACGAGGTTGAACTAGGTATGAAGATACCGACGATCGAATCTCGGGCAAGTAACATACCGAAAAACAAAGGGAACATCATACGGGATTAATTGAATCCTTGACATAGAGGTTCGACCGATAAAGATCTTAATAGAATATGTAGGAACCAATATGGGCATCCAGGTCCCGCTATTGGTTATTGACCGTAGAGGTGTCTCGGTCATGTCTACATAGTTCTCGAACGTGCAGGGTCTGCACACTTAAGGTTCGGTGATGTTTTGGTAGTATAGAGTTATGTATGGTGGTGACCAAAGGTTGTTCAGAGTACCGGATGAGATCCCAGACATCACGAGGAGCTCCGAAATGGTCCAAAGGTAAAGATTGATATAGAGGAAGTCCTATTTTGGTCACCGGAAAAGTTTCGGGCTCATCGGTAGTGTACCGGGAGTGCCGGTAGTGTACCGGGAGACCATCGGGAGGGGTATTTCGAGCCAAGAGGCTACATGGGCTGTGGGAGAGTAAATACCAGCCCTTAGTGGGCTGGTGGAAGTCCTACACAAGGCCCATGCGTCTGGGAAGAAAATCCCAAAGAGAAAAAGGTGGAAAAAGGCAAAAAGACCAAAATAAGGAGGAGTCCTAGTCCTACTATGATTGGAGGAGGATTCCTCCTCTCCTCCTTGGTTTGGCCGACTCAAGGGCTGGCTCCTTGGGAGCCAAGCCTCCTCCTCTCTTCCTCCTATATATACTAGAGGTTTTAGGGTTTTGGGCACTTGATTTTAAGCCACGTGCTACCCGTTCCTCCAGTGCATAGTTTCTCCTCTAGATCGGATTTCTGTAGTGCTTAGGCGAAGCCCTGCCGGAATTGCTCCACCACCATCTCCGTGGTGCCATCACGCTGCCGGTGAAATCGTCTACCTCTCTGCGCCCTATTGCTGGATCAAGAAGGCGGAGATCGTCATCGAGCTGTACGTGTGCTGAACGCGGAGGTGTCGTCCGTTCGGCGCTTGATCGAAAGGACCGTGATCAAGATCGCGAGACGGATCGTGATGAGTTCGCGGGACGGATCATGATGAGTTCATGGGATGGATCATGATTGGATTGCGGGATGGATCGTGATGAGTTTGCGGGACGGATCGTGATTGGATCGCGGGACGGATCGTGATGAGATCGCGGGACGCTCGGCGATTTGGATTGCGAAGACCTTCGACTACACCAACCGCATTTCTTAACGTTTCCCGCTTAGAGGTCTACAAGGGTATGTAGATCCACTCTCCCTCTCGTAGATGCTCATCACCATGGATAGATCTTGCGTGTGCGTAGGAATTTTTTTGTTTCCCATGCAACGTTCCCCAACAGGCTCCACCCATAAGGATCCACGAAGTAGCAACCTTGACTATTCCATAATGGCCTACGTCCATGGAGGACTAGCCTAACTCGGGGTAGATCTTCACGAAGTAGGCGATCTCCTTGCCCTTACAAACTTCTTGGTTCACTCCATAACACGAAGTAGGAGGCTCCCAAGCGACACCTAACCAATCTAGGAGGTAATAGGCTCGATAATGTCGATGAACTCCTTACTCTTGTGCTTCAAGATGATAGACTCCTCAACACACAATCACTCTCTCACAGATTTGGCTTTGGTGGAAGAGATTCTTTGGGTGGAAAGAAACTTGGCGAGGCTAGAGATCAAGATTCATATGATAGGAATGGAATGGCATGATCTCAACACATGAGTAGGTGGCTCTTTCTCTGAAAATCGGTTGGTATGAGTGGGGATCTGTTCTGAGTGCTTCTCATTCGAGTACGCGGTGGTGGAGGGGTATATATAGACATCTCCAAAAATCCAACCGTTACACCTAATAAGTCCAACTCAGTGATACCGATGTGTTAATCTTGGTGGTACCGAGTTGCCTCAAAGGTAGCAACTTTTGAATCTTGGTGAGACCGATATAGACTTCTCGATGATACCGAAAAGGTGGGCAACGATTAGAATGGCAAGACTCGGTGACACCGAAGCAAAAACTCAGAATTTCCTATTTTGTGCCACAAACATCAGTAGGTTTGCCACCTGAACTCGGTTCCACCGATTCAGAATCGGTTGCACCGAGAAGGTAGGGTTTGGCTTGGTTCTGTCTGAGTATGGGAATCGGTTGCACCGAGTAGGAAGTGTTGGTGGCACCGATTTTGGATATTTGGCTTTGGACAGACTTTTGTGTAGGAGTTTGTGGATGTTTTTAGTGACTATCACTTGTGCACGTATGAGCATCTTGTCAACCAACAGTACCTTGCCCCCTTTTAATAGTATTGGCTTTCCTATGACTCAAAGTGATTTCTCACAAAGTAAAATGTAGAGTCCTCTTTGACTGAAGCTTTGCCAATGCTATTTCCTTGCATCTTGGGATCTCTCCACAATCCTTTTGCCAAGCCTCTCTGTGGACTTCATCTGAAATACACTAGGTAAAAGTGTTAGTCCAAGAGACAATGTGTTGTCATGAATTATCAAAACCACCAAGGGAGCATATTGTGCTTTTAATCTCCCCATTTTTGGTAGTTGATCACAACATACAGTCAAAGCTTCAAATAAATATATGCATGTATAGAGTGAAGACTTTCAGAGACATACTTAGACTTGCTCCCCCTAAATGTGTGCAATCCATTTAAAGGATAGTTGCTTTGGAATGCATGGACACACATGTAGTAAAAGGGATATATTGAGTCATGTGTATCTTGGCTATATGCATCAAATGTATATTAATGAGGTATATCCTTGTTCAAGACTTCACTCTTGCAAACAATATGTGCAAAAAGCAAGAGATCATCTTGACCAAAGACGTGATGCATATACTTACCTTGAGTTCTTGAGCATTCTTGTAGTAGAAATACACTTGAGAAAACAATGTTAGAGAACACAAGGGTATTCTTCCAGTCACAAGCAATAGAGCGCAAAAGTACCAAGATATGGAGATTGTTGGGGAACGTTGCATGGGAAACAAAAAAATTCCTATGCACACGCAAGATCTATCCATGGTGACGAGCATCTACGAGAGGGAGAGTGGATCTACATACCCTTGTAGATCGCCAAGCGGGAAGCGTTTAGAAACGCGGTTGGTGTAGTCGAACATCTTCGCGATTCAAATCACCGAGCATCCCGCGATCTCATCACGATCCGTCCCGCGATCCAGTCATGATCCGTCCCACAAATTCATCACGATCTGTCCCATGATCTCATCACGATCCATCTCGTGATCTTGATCACGGTCCTTCCGATCTAGCGCCGAACGGACGACACCTCCACGTTCAGCACATGTAAAACTCGATGACGATCTCTGCCTTCTTGATCCAGCAAGAGGGAGCGGAGAGGTAGATGAGTTCTCCAGCAGCGTGACGGTGTTGCGACGATGGTGGTGGAGCTATTCTAGCAGGGCTTCGCCTAAGCACCGCTGAAAACCGATCTAGAGGAGAAACTGCGATCTAGAGGAGAGGTAGCACGTGGCTATTAGGGTTAGCTTTTCCCTCTGAATCCTCTAGTATATATAGGAGGGAGGGAGGGGAGGAGGCAGCCTCAAACTCTCAAGGTTTCGTCAAAATTGGAGGTGGAGGAGTCCTACTCCAATCCTATTAGGAGTAGGATTCCTCCTTTCCACTTGGAAACTCTTTCCACCTCTCCACCTTTGGATTTTTCCTTCTCAAACCACTCCAGCCGCATGGGACCTTAGAGGAGGCTTCGGCCAGCCCACCAGGGGCTGGTTTACCTCCTCCCACAGCCCATGTAGCCTCTTGGGTCGAGACACCCCTCCCGATGGCCCCCCGGTACCCTCCCGACACTCCCGGTACACTACCGATGAGCCCGAAACTTTTACGGTGACCAAAACAAGACTTCCTATATATCAATATTTACCTCTGGACCATTTGGGAGCTCCTCGTGACGTCTGAGATCTCATCCGGGACTCTGAACAACCTTCAATCACCACCATACATAACTCTATACTACCGAAATGTCACCGAACCTTAAGTGTGCAGACCCTAAGGGTTCGAGAACTATGTAGACATGACCGAGACACCTCTACGGTCAATAACCAATAGCGGGACCTGGATGCCTATATTGGTTCCTACATATTCTACGAAGATCTTTATTGATCGAACCTCTATGTCAAGGATTCAGTTAATCCCATATGATGTTCCCTTTGTTCTTCGGTATGTTACTTGCCCGAGATTCGATCGTCGGTATCTCCATACCTAGTTCAACCTCGTTACCGGCAAGTCTCTTTACCCGTTCCGTAATACAAGATCCCGTGGCTAACACTTAGTCACATTGCTTGCAAGGCTTATTGTGATGTTGTATTATCGAATGGGCCCTGAGATACCTCTCCGTCACACGGAGTAACAAATCCCAGTCTTGATCCATGCCAACCCGACAGACACCCTCGGAGATACCTGTAGAGCACCTTTATAGTCACCCAGTTACATTGCGACGTTTGATACACACAAGGCACTCCTCCGGTGTTAGTGAGTTGCATGATCTCATGGTCATAGGAACAAATACTTGACATGCAGAAAACAGTAGCAATAAACTGACACGATCATATGCTACATTTGTAGTTTGGGTCTTGTCCATCACATCATTCTCCTAATGATGTGATCCCGTTATCAAATGACATCTCATGTCCATGACTAGGAAACCATAGCCATCTTTGATCAACGAGCTAGTCTATTAGAGGCATACTAGGGACATGGTATTGTCTATGTATCCACACATGTATCTGAGTTTCCGATTAATACAATTATAGCATGGATAATAAACGATTATCATGAACAAGGAAATATTATAATAACCAATTTATTATTGCCTCTAGGGAATATTTCCAACAGTCTCCCACTTGCACTAGAGTCAATAATCTAGTTCACATCACCATGTGATTCACATTGTTATGAATCTAACACCCAATGAGTTCTGGGGCTCGATCATGCTTTGCATGTGAGAGAGGTCTTTTAGTCAATGGGTCTGCGACATTCAGATCCATGTGTACTTTGCAAATCTCTATGTCATACTGTAGACACTGTTACCACTCTCCACTTGGAGCTATTTCAAATGGCTGCTCCACTATACATATCCGGATTGCTACTCAGAGTCATCCGGATTGGTGTTAAAGTTTGCATCGACGTAACCCTTTACGACGAACTCTTTATCACCTCCATAATCGAGAAATATTTCCTTAGTCCTCTAGTTACTAAGGATAATCCTGACCGCTGTCCAGTGATCCACTCCTGGATCACTTTTGTACCCCCTGACAGACTCATGGCAAGGCACACACCAGGTGCGGTATGTAGCATGGCATAATATAGAGCCTATGGCTATGGAATAGGGCGACGTTCGTCCTTTCTCTTTCTTCTGCCGTTGTCGAGCCTTGAGTCTCACTCAACATCACACCTTACAAATCAGGCGAGAACTCTTTCTCTGACTGATCCATTTTGAACACTTTCAAAATCTTGTCAAGGTATGTACTCATTAAAAGTCTCATCAAGCATCTTGATCTATCTCTATAGATCTTGATGCTCAACAATTAGGTAGCTTTATCCAGGTCTTCCTTTGAAAAACTCTTTTCAAACAACCGTTTATGCTTTCCCGAAATTCTACATCATTTCCGATCAACAATATGTCAACCACATATGCTTACTAGAAACTCTATAGTGCTCCCACTCACTTTATTGTAAATACATGTTTCTCATAAACTTTGTATAGACTCAGAAACTTTTATCACCTCATCAAAGTGTATATTTCAACTCCAAGATGCTTGCTTCAGTTCATAGAAGGATCAATGAAGCTTTCACACCTTCTAGCATCCTTAGGACTGACAAAACCTTCTGGTTGTATCTCATACAACCTTTCCTTAAGGAAGGAAACGATGTTTTGACAGCCATCTGCCAGATTTCATAATTGAAAAATGCAGCAACTGCTAACATAATTCCAACAGAACTTTAGCATCGCTACGAGTGAGAAAGTCTCATCGCAGTCAACTCCTTGAACTTGTCGGAAGCTTCTTTGCGACAAGTCGAGCTCTATAAATGGTGACATCTACCATCAGCGTCTGTCATCATCTCAAAGGTCCATTTGTACTCGACGACCTGCCACCCAACGAGCAAGTCTACCAAAGTCTATACTTGGTTTTCATACATGGATCCTTTCTCAGATTTCATGGCCTCTAACCGTTTGTCAGAATCCGGGCCCATCATCGCTTCTCCACAGCTCGTAGGTTCATCATTGTCCGACAACCTGACCTCCAAGACAGGGTTGTCGTACCGCTCAGGAGCAGTACACATCCTTGTCGACCTACAAGGTTCAATAGCAACTTGATCCGAAGCTTCATGATCATCATCATTTACTTCCTCTTCAACTGACGTAGGTTCCACAGAAACATCTTTCTGCGCTGCGCTACTCTCTTGTTGAAACAAAGGTTCAACAACCTCATCAAGTTCTATCTTCCTCCCACTCAATTCTTTCGAGAGAAAGTTTTTCTCGGGAAAGGACCCCTTTTAGCAACAAACACTTTATGCTTGGATCTGAGATACAAGGTTCACCCAACTGTTCTTAGGGTAATCTATGAAGATGCATTTGTCCGCTTTGGGTTCGACCTCATTAGGTGAAAACATTTTTCCACACAAGTGTCGCAACCCCAAATATTAAGAAATGACAGCTTAGGTTTCTATCAAACCATAATTCACACGGTGTCATCTCAACGGATTTAGATGGTGCCCTATTTAAAGTGAATGTAGTTGTCTCTAATGCATAACCCCAACACTATAGTAGCAAAATGATAAGAGACATCATAGCCCGCACCATATCCAATAGAGCACGACTATGATGCTCGGACACACCATCACACTATGGTGTTCCAGGTGGCGTGAGTTGTGAAACGACTTTCACATTGTCTAAAGTTGTATGCCAAACTCATAACTCAGATATTCACCTCCACGATCATATCGCAGACATTTTTATCTTCTTGTCGTGATGATCTTAAACTTCACTCTGAATTTGCTTGAACTTTTCAAACAATTCAGACTTGTGTTTCATTAAGTAAACATAGACTATATCTACTCAAATCATCAGTGAAGGTAAGAAAATAACAATATCCACCGCATGCTACAAGACTCATTGGATTGCATACATCAACATGTATCATTTCCAATAAATCAATTGCCCGCTCCATCAATCCGGAAAACGGGGTCCTTAGTCATCTTGCCCAAGAGGCATGGTTCGCATGTCTCAACCGATTCGAAATTGAATGAGTCCAAAGATCCATCAACATGGATTTTCTTCATGCGCTTTATACCAATATGACATTTAGCAGCAGTGCCACAAGTATGTGGTACTATCATTATTAACTTTGTATCTTTCAGCATCAATGTTATGAACATGTGAACTACTATGATCAAGATTCAACAAACCATTCTCACTGGATGCATGACCATTGGAGGTATTATTCATGTAAACAGAATAACAATTATTATCTAACTTAAATGAATAACCGTGTTGCAATAAACACGATCTAATCAGGTTCATGCTCAACGCAAAACACCAAATAACATTTATTTAGGTTCGTCACTAATCCCGAAGGTAGAGAGAGCGTGCGATGTTGATCCCATCAACCTTGGAAACATTTCCAACACACATCGTCACCTCACCCTTAGCTAGTCTCCGTTTATTCCGTAGCTTTTACTTCGAGTTACTAACATTTAGCAACCGAACCGGTATCCAATACCCAGGTGCTATTAGGAGTACTAGCAAGGTACACATCAATAACACGTATATAAAATACACTTGTATCGACGTTGCCAGCCTTCTTATCTACCAAGTATCTAGGGTTGTCCCGCTTCAGAGACCGCTCACCTCATAATAGTAGCACTTAGTCTTGGGTTTGGGTTCAACTTTGGGTTGCTTCACTGGAGCAGCAACTGACTTTCCATCCATGAAGCTTTCCTCCTTGCCCTTGCCCTTCTCGAAACTAGTGGTTTTACTAACCATCAACACTTGATGCTCCTTCTTGATTTGTACCTTCGCGGTGTCAAACATCGCGAATAGCTCAGGGATCATTATTTCTATCCTTGGCATTTTACAGTTCATCACCAAGTTCTAGTAGCTTAGTGACAGTGACTTGGAGAACTATATCAATCACTATCTTATCTAGAAGATCAATTCCCACTCGATTCAAGCGATTGGAACCCAGACAATCTGAGCACATGCTTAACGATTAAGCTATTCTCCTTCATCTTGCAGGCAAATAATCTTGTTGGAGATCTCATATCTCATAACATGGGCACAAGCCTGAGATCCCAATTTCAGCTCTTAGAACATCTCATATGTTCCGTGACGTTCAAAATGTTTTGGCGCCTCAATTCTAAGTTGTAATGCATGACACACTAAACTATCAAGTAGTCATCGGAACGTGCATGTCAGATGTTCACAACATCTACATACGATGCTAGAGGGGGTGGTGCACCGAGCGGTGCATTAAGGACATAAGCCTTCTGTGCAGCAATGAGGACAATCCTGAGATCACGGACCCAGTACGCAATATTGCTACCATCATATTTCAACTCTATTTCTCTAGGAATATATAGAAATTCAAGGGAGCTACAACGTGAGCTAGTAATCTACACCATAATTTTGCAAAGACATTACTGACTATGTTCATGATAATGAGTTCAATTAATCATATTACTTAAGAACTCCCACTCAAATTGACATCACTCCCATCATTCGAGTGATACATGATCCAAATTCGCCAACTCAAGTCCGATCATCACGTGAGTTGAGGTGGTTTCAATGGTGAACATCATCATGTTGATCATATCTACTATATGACTCATGTTCGACCTTTCGGTCTCTTGTGTTCCGAGGCCATGTGTGTACATGCTAGGCTCGTCAAGTTTAACCCGAGTGTTCTGCATTTGCAACACTGGCTTGCACCCGTTGTATGTGAATGTAGAGTCTATCACACCCGATCATTACGTGGTGTCTCGACACGACAAACTTTCGCAATGGTGCACACTCGGGGAGAACACAATTTATCTTGAAATTAAGTGAGGGATCACCTTATAATGCTATCATCGTCCTAAGCAAAACGAGGTGCATAAAAGGATTAACATCACATGCAAATCATAAGTGACATGATATGGCCATGAACTTGTGCTTTTGATCTCCATCTTTAAAGCACCGGCATGATCTCCATCGTCACCAACATGACACCAGGATCTCCATCATCTTGATATCCATCAACGTGTCACCATAGGGGTTGTCGCGCCCACCATGCTTCTATTACCATTGCTACCGTTTAGCGATAAAGTAAAGCATTACATAGCGCTTAATGATTGACACGCAGGTCACACAATAATTAAAAACAACCCTATGGCTCCTGCCGATTGCCGTACTCATCGACATGCAAGTCGTGATATTCTATACAAAACATGATCATCTCATACATCACATATATCTCATCATGTAGTTGGCCATATCACATCACAACATACCCTGCAAAAACAAGTTAGAGGTCCTCTAATTGTTGTTGCATGTTTTACGTGGCTGCTACGGGTATCTAGCAAGAACAATTCTCACCTAGGCAAAAACCACAACGGTGATACATAAGTTGCTTTTCAACCTTCTCAAGGACCGCCTTTGTCGAATCCGATCCAACTAAAGTAGGAGAAATAGACACCCGCCAGCCATCTTTGTGCAATGAGGTTACACGTCAGTCGATGGAACGTGTCTCTCGTAAGCGTACGAGTAAGGTTGGTCCGGAACGCTTCATCCCACAATACCGCTGAACCAAAACACGACCAAGGGAGGAAGCAATCTAAGCATCAACGCCCACAAACTCTTTGTGCTCTACTCGAGATCTTATCTACACATAGACCTAGCTCATGATGCCACTATTGGGGAACGTTGCATGGGAAAAAAATTCCTACACACACGCAAGATCTATCCATGGTGACGAGCATGTACGAGAGGGAGAGTGGATCTACATACCCTTGTAGATCGCTAAGAGGGAAGCGTTAAGACGAAACGTGGTTGGTGTAGTCGAACGTCTTCGCGATTCAAATCGCCAAGCATCGCGCGATCTCACCACGATCCTTCCCACAATCCAATCACGATCCGTCTCGCGAACTCATCACGATCTGTGTCGTGATCTCATCATGATCCGTCTTGCGATCTTGATCACAGTCCTTCCGATCTAGCGCCGAACGGACGGCACCTCCGCATTCAGCACACGTACAACTCGATGAAGATCTCTGCCTTCTTGATCCAACAAGAGGGAGCGGAGAGGTAGATGAGTTCTCCAGCAGTGCGACGGCGTTGCAGCGATGGTGGTGGAGCTATTCCAGGAGGGCTTTGCCTAAGCACCACTGAAAACCGATCTAGAGGAGAAACTGCGATCTAGAGGAGAGGTAGCACATGGCTATTACGGTTTGCTTTTCCCTCTGAATCCTCTAGTATATATAGGAGGGAGGGAGGGGAGGAGGAAGCCTCAAACCCTCAAGGTTTGATCGAAATTGGAGGTGGAGGAGTCCTACTCCAATCATATTACGAGTAGGATTCCTCCTTTCCACTTGAAAACTCTTTCCACCTCTCCACCTTTGGATTTTTTTCCTTCTCAAACCACTCCAGCCGCATGGGCCCTTAGAGGCTTTGGCCAGACCACCAGGGGCTGGTTTACCTCCTCACACAGCCCATGTAGCCTCTTGGGTCGAGACACCCCTCCCAATGGTCCCCCGGTACCCTCCCGGCACTCTCGGTACACTACCGATGAGCCCGAAACTTTTCCGGTGACCAAAACAGGACTTCCTATATATCAATATTTACCTTCGGACCATTCCGAAGCTCCTCATGACGTCCGGGATCTCATCCAGGACTCCGAACAACCTTTGGTCACCACCATACATAACTCTATACTACCGAAACGTCACCGAACCTTAAGTGTGCAGACCCTGCGGGTTCAAGAACTATGTAGACATGACCGAGACATCTCTACGGCCAATAACTAATAGTGGGACCTAGATGACCATATTGGTTCCTACATATTCTACGAAGATCTTTATCGGTCGAACCTCTATGTCAAGGATTCAGTTAATCCCGTATGATGTTCCCTTTGTTCTTCGGTATGTTACTTGCCCGAGATTCGATCGTCGGTATCTCCATACCTAGTTCAACCTCATTACCGGCAAGTCTCTTTACTCGTTCCGTAATACAAGATCCCATGGCTAACACTTAGTCACATTGCTTGCAAGGCTTATTGTGATGTTGTATTACCGAGTGGGCCCTGAGATACCTCTCCGTCACACGGAGTAACAAATCCCAGTCTTGATCCATGCCAACCCGACAGACACCCTCGGAGATACCTATAGAGCACCTTTATAGTCACCCAGTTACGTTGCGACTTTTGACACACACAAGGCAGTCCTCCGGTGTTAGTGAGTTGCATGATCTCATGGTTTATAGGAACAAATACTTGACATGCAGAAAACAGTAGCGATAAACTGACACGATCATATGCTACGTTTGTAGTTTGGGTCTTGTCCATCACATCATTCTCCTAATGATGTGATCCCGTTATCAAATGACATCTCATGTCCATGACTAGGAAACCATAGCCATCTTTGATCAACGAGCTAGTCTATTAGAGGCATACTAGGGACATGGTATTGTCTATGTATCCACACATGTATCTGAGTTTCCGATTAATACAATTATAGCATGGATAATAAACGATTATCATGCACAAGGAAATATTATAATAATCAATTTATTATTGCCTCTAGGGAATATTTCCAACAGAGACCATAAAGAGAAGAGTATTCCTTAAGATTCATATGTCTCCAAGATCATTTAGAGCTTTCTCCCCTAGATATGAAATAGTAGATCATCCTCTCCCCCTGAATCTTAGCATGTAGATATTGGGATGGGGTAGGGTGAGAAAAGTCTAACATGAGTAGTCAAATGAAGTAAACACATATTTTCTCCCAAACAATTTTTCTCCCCCTATTTTGGTATTCTCCCCTTGTCTATATAAGTATAAACTTTGATATTCTTCTCTCCCCCTTGATTATATCTCCCCCTTTGCAGAAGCATGCATCTCTCTCTTTAGCCTCGAAGCTTTGGTATTTCTCCTCCTTTGGCATTAATTTCCAAAAAGGACATACTTAGGATCAGATACATGGATCATTGATTAAGAAGGGATCCTTGAGATCAAGGGTCATAGAATGTAGGATTCATAGAAAATGAACATGATAAATAGCATGAGAAAAATGAGGGATTCGTTGAAAATAATTTCTCTTCCTCTGGCTATACTAAGAGTTTGTAGACTTATCCTCCTTTTGAGTTAGGGATCCTTGAATTGATTTCTCCCCCTTTTTTGAAAGAAGGGATCATCGAAGAAATGAAAATATCACATTAGGATCACAAAGATTTACTGATATGAACACAGACTGAAAAATAATATCAAATCGGTGGCTCTGAGACAAACTAGTCGGTGGTACTGATATGTTGTTATGCAGCTCATGTGTTGAATCGGTATAACCGAGTCATTTGGATCGGAGGCTCCGAGGCTAAAGCGGAATCTTGGCAAAGTTTGATAAACTTGCAATTTTGTAAAAGAGTCGAGTCAAAAGAATTTTGTAACTGAATTGTAAAGGACTTTACAAAGTGATATCATCTAGAGAGGATTTGAGTGGTTCCAAGAAATCCTGTGAAATAGAGAATGAACCAAACAAGTTTCTTAACTAGATGACGGGCGGTTAGTAGGTCACCTATATTAGAGTATATTGACTTAGGAGCCAAGCTAGAATACTTGATCCTAGGTCATACTCATCGTTAAGCTCAAAATGGGGTTACCATTTTTCTGATTAAGCATTTTAGTGTCATCATATCATTTGCGTTGCTTTATCTCATGTCTTGGAGTAGAGCTATTTGAAGGATATGAGTACATACCTTTGAGTGATGTTTATGACATAGCTTGTAGATGAACTTTGATGAGGATGCTCAAAGTTGATGAAGTTCATCTTTAGTTGGAAGCAATCCTTTTGTTTTCGTTCACTGCTACTTCTTGAGCTTGCGTTGGTTTTCCCTTGAAGAGGAAAGGATGATGCAGCAAAGTAGATAAGTATTTCCTTCAGTTGTTGAGAGCCAAGGTATCAATCCAGTAGGAGGAACAAGCAAGTCACTAATGGATGCACCTACACAAACAATCAAACTCTTGCACCCAACGCTATAAAGGGGTTGTCAATCCCTTCACGGTTATTTGCAAGGACTAGATCTGAAAGAGATAGATGTAAACAAGTGCGGTAAGTAAAAGATAAATAAATTGCAGCAAGGTATTTTTGGTATTTTTGGTTTATAGATCTGAAAGTATATGATGGAAAATAGACCCGGGGGGCATAGATTTCACTAGAGGCTTCTCTTTTGAAGGCAAATATCTTGGTGGGTAAACAAATTACTGTCAAGCAATTGATAGAAAAGCGAATAATCATGTAGTTATCCAAGCAATGATCATGCATATAGGCATCACGTTCGTGTCAAGTAGACTGAAATGATTCTGCATCTACTACTATTACTCCACACATCGACCGACTCCTGCATGCATCTAGAGTATTAAGTTCATGAAGAATAAAGTAACGCATTAAGAAAGATGACATGATGTAGATGAATAAACTCAAGCAATATGATGAAAACCTCATCTTGTTACCCTTGATGGCAACAATACAATACGTGGCTCGCTACCCCTACTATGTCACTGGGTGAGGACACCGCAAGATTGAACCCAAAACCAAGCACTTCTCCCATTGCAAGAATTATCAATCTAGTTGGCCAAACCAAACCAATAACTCAAAAAGACTTGCAAGGATATGAAATCATGCAAATAAGAATTCTAAAGAGATTCAAATAAGATTCATGGATAACCTGAACATAAACTCACAATTCACCGGATCTTGGCAAACACACTACAAAAGAGGATTACATCAGATAGATCTCCATGAAGATCACGAAGAACACGGTATTGAAGATAAAAGAGATAGAATAAGCCAGCTAGCTACTAGCTATGGACCCGTAGGTCTGTTGGACTACTCAGGCATCATCGGAGGGGCAATGAAGTTGATGTAGATGCCCTCCATGATCGATTCCCCCTCCAGCAGATTACCGGAGAAGGCCCCAAGATTGGATCTCTCGGGAACAGAGGCTTCCGGCGGCAGAAAAGTTTTTGTGTGGCTCTTTCTGATGTTGGAAGAATATTTGGTTATTTATAGGCCAAGAATTAAGGTTAGGAGACCTACCAGGGAGCGACAAGCCTGCTAGGCGCGGCCAGGGGGCGCCTAGCAGGCTTGCGGCGTCCTGGCTCCTCCTCTGTCGTGCACTCCAATCTTGGATGACTTGTTTCCTTCCAAAAAATTCCTTTCGAAGGTTTTATTCCGTTTGGACTCCGTTTAATATCTCATATCTGCAAAACTCAAAAACAAGGAAAAACATGAACTTGCACTTGGCTCTAGATTAATAGGTTAGTCTCAAAAATAATATAAAATAGAATAATAATGTATATAAAACATTCAAAATTTAGGACAGTAAAACTGAACTACTTTCCATCCATCTCATGTTATGTGCGTTTTCGGTCGTTGATTTCTGTTCTTGGCCGTCCTTGGCCGTTAGATCTAAGGTGCACTCCCGTCTGGGCCACCACTGCAATTTCATGGCCGAATGTCCTAAAGGGCCCCTACCCCGGAGGATAAATCGGAGCCCTGTGGTTAATTGGGCCGCAACCTACCCATTTAGTTCCGTCGCTCTCTGTCCGTCCGGTGAGCAGGATCGGAAAAAAAAACACAAAAGGCGACCTATCCTCGTCTCGCGAGTCAATACCAGCCTCCCACCACCAGCTCCCTTTGCCCATCCCCATCCTCTATGCCGGTTGGATCCTGCATCTCTCCATAAGCCAGCCACGACCCTTCACTTTGCGGCCTCGGCTCACCTCACTGTGCTGCCAGGACACCGGTCGCCTCCAGGTTGCCGCTTCTCTTGACCAGATCCTCCTACAGGCGCTCAGGTGATCATATATATCGTAAGCCCAGCGATTAGTTCGTCGGTGCTAACACACGTGCTATCTGGTTCTCAATCGACAACCAATACATCGGTGGTTCCTCAATAATCTGCCTCACTTTCAATACATCCATAGATCCAATCATCAGTCTGACTCCCTTTCTCCTGCACTGAGGTCTATGCTCAAGTCCTAATTACTACACCGAGGTGCTTCCACGTTTTAATTTCTAAATTGATGCTTCTTATTGCTGTTATTACTAGACCGTACCAGCCGGCGTTGACTGCAGACAACGTCAATAGCTCTGCATTCTCAGGTTGTCAATGGTGCCAGCGAGGTTTACTGCTTTCATATGGTTCAATCAATTTCTTTTGTTTATTTGTTGCACTGGCCTTTTCAACTCTTTTTGTTCTAAGGAATGTCAAACTTATGGTTGTTTTTTGATTACTGTTTTGCCCAGCATTTTCTTCCAGGTTGAAAGTAACATAACGTAAATTAATGAAAGAATATATGGCTTGCCCAAGCCTGCACACACACTGTCATCTAGCCTTTTACATCCATTTTCAATGGCATCCGAGATGCACCACTCGCTGGTATCTGATACTGGAAGGTATATGCTCCGTCCCGTCCTGCTGTCTCCTCTGTTCTTTCCGTAGCAATACTGCTTCTCTGATCAACCAGGTTGCCCCTCCTCCGTCTTTAACCTCGCTGCACATGTTTCCTCCCACAATCCTTTCTCTTTCCA
Source organism: Hordeum marinum (assembly GCA_022496015.1). Taxonomy (NCBI): domain Eukaryota; kingdom Viridiplantae; phylum Streptophyta; class Magnoliopsida; order Poales; family Poaceae; genus Hordeum; species Hordeum marinum. Next base: position 456,485,479 of record CM039676.1, on the reverse strand, counting down.
GTGGTTCGACTGAGACTCAGTACGATTTCTTGACGCTGTTTTTATTCTTTGTAGTTGCAGGTCATGTCAGTCTAAGTGTTTGGTGTTGGTTCTGCTATATTGGTTTGGCGAAATTTTCAGCTGACAAGTGGCAATGGCTATCCGCCCTGCTCTACTGATGCCGACCAATAACGCACTATGATTTTCCTGAAGCAGCGGTTCAGTGATAAAATCGTCTATGATGTACCCTTGGGTATTTGCGATAGAAAATCAACATGCAATAATCTCAGATCAGATGGATTATATCAACCATTTAATTCTCGCTTGACTCCATGATGCATAAATGCCTGTACATGTCCACTTTATGTAGAAGCAGATGGAATGGAATTGTTCGGTTCATGTTCAATCCCTGAATTAATGCACATGAACGGCACCCTTCGATTGATTGGGTCATGAGGTAATTATTCTGATCATTTGACACTTTGAATGTCAATTTTAGCAACAAAGTTTTATGTAAGACCGTTGATTTATTGCACTTTATGGCGTTTGTCAATCGTTCTATAGGTTATATTATATGCGACTAGATCCAACGACCTCTGCTGGAGTATGCACTGTCTCATTTTTTGATACCTTCCTCAGAGATTTATAATCTTTCTCACTTTCTTCGCAAATCCAAGGGTCTCAAAATATTTTGTATCGGCGGTTGTAAAATCTATGTATCCGAGACACAAACATGTCGTTGAGTATGCCATGACATGCCATCTCTTGATATAGGTATGCTATCTTGATTCTGAATGTTAATCATCTTTGCTCCTCCCTATACATGCATGGGTCAGTTTATGCAATTACATATAAACTTTGACCAAGTAGAATTTTGATAAAATATGTCCAATCTATATTGATGGACAATTAAATTTTTATTATATTTGTACTGCCAGATTTTACGAATATTTATATAGTTTTCAATAGGCGGGTGCCGCAACGCGCGCCATCAACGATCTAGTAGATAATATAATAGCATGTCATCATAAAAAATTATAGATACGTTGGAGACGTATCAGCATTCCCAAGCTTAATTCATGCTCGTCCTCGAGTAGGTAAATGATAAAAACAGAATTTTTGATGTGGAGTGCTACCTAACATATTTATCCATGTAATATTCTTCATTGAGGCATGAATATTCAGATCTGTAAGACTCAAAACAAAAGCTTAATATTGATATAGAAACAATAACATTTCAAGCATACTAGCAAAACAATTGTATCTCTTCAAAATATAATGACAAAAGAAAGTTATCCCTACAATATCATATGATCTGGCTATGCTCCCACACAAAGTATTTATAGCATGCACAACCCTGATGAAAAGTCAAGCAATTGTTTTCACACCTTTATTTTCTCAAACTTTTTCAACTCTCACGCAATACATGAGCGCGTGCCATGGATATACCACTATAGATGGAATAGAGTATGGTGGAGGTTGTCAAGGAAATGAAGAATATAGTCTCACATCAACTAGGCGTATCAACGGGCTATGGATATGCCCATCAATAGATATCAATGTGAGTGAGTAGGGATTGCCATGCAACAGATGGACTAGAGCTATAAGTGTATGAAAGCTCAAAAAGGAACAAAGTGGACGTGCATCGTGAAGAAAAATTCCACTAGTTATATGGAAGTGACAAAATAGAAGACTCTCTATCATGAAGATCATGGTGCTACTTTGAAGCACAAGTGTGAAAAAAAGGTAGTAGCAATTTCCCTTCTCTTTTTTCTCTCATTTTTTTCTTTTTTTTCATTTTTTCTTCTGTGGGCACCTAAGTCCTCTTTTATTCATTTTTTAGTCCAGAATCTCATCCCCACTTGTGAGGGAATCATAGCTTCCATCATCCTTTCCTCACATGGGACATGCTCTAGTAATGAAAATCATCACGCTTTTATTTACTTGTAACTCAAAAGAAAATTACAACTCGATACCTATGACAAAATATGACTCTATATGCAATATGAAAGTGATGGTGCATGTCATAAAAGGAAACGGTGGAAGTTGCATGGCAATATATCTCGGAATGTCTATGGAAATGCCATAATAGGTAGGTATGGTGGCTGTTTTGAGGAAGGTATATGGTGGCTGTTTTGAGAAAAGTATATGATGGTTGTTTTAAGGAATGTATATGGTGGCTGTTTTGAGGAAGGTATATGGTATACCGGTGAAAGTTGCGTGGTAATAGAGATGCTAGCAAAGGTGAAAGGGTGAGAGTGCGTATAATCCATGGACTCAACATTAGTCATAAAGAACTCACATACTTATTGCAAAAGTCTATTAGTCATTGAAGCAAATCATTAAACTCATGCTCCTAGGGGGGAGGTTGGTTGGATTTAACCATCACGCGCCCCGAACCCTCACACAAAGGTCGACAATCTATAAACAAGTCATGCTCCGACTTTCTTACATAACGATTCACCATACGTGTATGCTACAGGAATCACAAACCTTTACACAAGTATTTTTACCAAATCACAATTTTCCTCCTAACATGTCTCTTAACATTACCATCTTTATATCTCAAAACCTTATGCAAGGAATCAAACTTCTTATAAATACTCAATGCACTTAATATGGAAGTTTTTATTATATCCCTTTTGGATGCCTATCATATTAGGACTAAATTCATAACCTAGACCAGTTATCATGCTATTTTAGAAACTCTCAAAATAATATAAGTGAGGTATGAGAGTTCAAGTATTTCTATAAAACGCAAACACCACCATGCTCTAAAAGATATAAGTGAAGCACATAGAGCAAAATTGTCCAACTCAAAAGATATAAGTGAAGCACATAGAGTATTCTAATAAATTCAAGATTCAGCGTGTCTCTCTCAAAAGATGTGTGCAGCAAGGATGATTGTGGCAAACTAACAAGCAAAGACTCATATCATACAAGACGCTCCAAGCAAAACACATATCATGTGGTGAATAAAAATATAGCCTCAAGTAAATTTACTGATGGATTGAAGACGAAAGAGGGGATGCCCGAGCATACCCAAGCTTAGGCGCTTTGGCATCCTTGAATATTACTTGAGGTGCCTTGGGAATCCCAATATTAATCTCTTGCCACTCCTTATTCCATAGTCCATCAAATCTTTGTCCAAAACTTGAAAACTTCACAACATAAACTTAACAGAAAACTCGTGAGATCCGTTAGTATAAGAAAGTAAATCACCACTTTAGGTACTGTTGTGAACTCATTATTTATTTATATTGGTGTTATAAATACTTTAATATAACTTCTTCATGGCTCATACCACATGATACAACCCATAGATTCATCAAAATAGGCAAACAACTCACAGAAAACAGAATCTGTCAAAAACAGAACAGTCTGTAACAAACTGAAAACTTCGTATACTTATGTAACTCAAACAATTCTTAAAAAGTAGGATAACCTGGATAATTTATATACCAATCTTTTGTAAAAAGTTTAGATCAATTCTATGCTCTCAAAAAATTAGAAAATTCTTGTACTGAGTGCAAAAGTTTCTGTTTTTCAGCAAGGTCAAATCAACAACTACCATAGATCACCCCAAAGGTTTTAATTGGGTCAAACACTAATTAAAACACCAAAACACAATTAATAAATAAGTAATAATGTGGGAAACACTCAAAAACAGAAGCAAAAATATAACACAAAAATAAAATTGGGTTGCCTCCCAACAAGCGTTATTGTTTAACGCCCCTAGTTAGGCATAATGATTTCAATGATTCTCACCTAAAAACTAGTATTTGAAACATGCAAGAGAGCATCTTGAATTTCATGACAAGCACATTTAAGTCTAACCCACTTCCTATGCATAGGGTTTGTGATCAAACAATTTATGGGAGCAAGAATCAACTAGCATGGGAAGGCAAAACAAACATAACTTCAAAACTTTGAACACATAGAGATGAAACTTGATATCATTGCAATTCCTACAAGCATATGTTCCTCACTCATAATAATTTTCAGTAGAATCGTGAAGTAATCTCACAATATAACTATCACATAAAGGATTCTTTTCATAATCAATTATAGCATACGTGTCATCACCAAAACTTGGGAAACAAAGAATATCATCTTCATCAAGCATCGCATCCCCAAGCTTGTGGTTTTGCATATCATTAGCATCATGGATATTCAGAGAATTCATACTAACAACATGGAAATCATGCTTTTCATTCAAGGAACTATCATGAATCTCCTTATAAATTTCTTCTTTCAATAATTCATCAAAATTTCCAGATTCATGATTTTCAAACAAAACTTCATAGAGATAATCAAGTGCACTCAACTCACTAGCAATTGGTTCATCATAATTTCGTATTTTGAAAATATTAGCAAGTGGATGAGGATCCATATCAATAGATTTTTAGCAAGCGAAGATGCAAGCAAATAGAAGGCACATGGCAAAACAAGCAAACATAGCAAGAGATCTGACGAGAAAAAGGCAAACGAAAAAGAGAGGGTGAATAAAACGACAAATTTGTGAAGTGGGGAGAGGAAAACGAGAGGCAAAAAGGCAAATAATGTAATTGCAAGAGATGAGTTTGTGATGGGTACTTGATAGGCTTGATGTGTATCCTCCCTGGCAACGGCGCTAGAGATTGGCAAGTTGACAGGAGAGATCTTGTCTTGACTTGCTATGTATCCTCCCCGGCAACGGCGCCAGAAATCCTTCTTGCTGCCTATTGAGCTTGCGTTGGTTTTCCCTTGAAGAGGAAAGGGTGATGCAGCAAAGTAGATAAATATTTCCCTCAGTTGTTGATAACCAAGGTATCAATCCATTAGGAGGAACAAGCAAGTCACCAATGGATGCACCTACACAAACAATCAAACTTTTGCACCCAACGCTATAAAGGGGTTCTCAATCCCTTCGCGGTTATTTGGAAGGATTAGATCTGAAAGAGATAGATGTAAACGAGTGGAGAAAGTAAGATAAATAAATTGCAGCAAGATATTTTTGGTTTATAGATCTGAAAGTATATGATGGAAAATAGACCCGGGGCCATAGATTTTGCTAGAGGCTTCTCTCTTGAATGAAAATATCATGGTGGGTAAACAAATTACTGTCAAGCAATTGATAGAAAAGCGAATAATCATGTAGTTATCCAAGGCAATGATCAAGCATATAGGCATCACGTCCGTGTCAAGTAGACTGAAACAATTCTGCATCTACTACTATTAATCCACACATCGACCGACTCCTGCCTGCATCTAGAGTATTAAGTTCATGAAGAACAGAGTAACACATTAAGAAAGATGACATGATGTACAGGGATAAACTCAAGAAATATGATGAAAATGCCATATTGTTACCCTTGATGGCAACAATACAATATGTGCCTCGGTACCCCTACTATGTCACTGGGTGAGGACACTGCAAGATTGGACCCAAAACCAAGCGCATCTCCCATTGAAAGAATTACCAATCTAGTTGGCCAAACCAAACCAATAACTCGAAGAGACTTGCAAGGATATGAAATCATGCAAATAATAATTCAAAGGAGATTCCAATAAGATTCATGGATAACCTGAACATAAGCTCACAATTCATCGGAACTTGATAAACACACCACAAAAGAGGATTACATCGGATAAATCTCCATGAAGATCATGAAGAACATGGTATTGAAGATCAAAGAGAGAGAAGAAGACATCTAGCTACTAGGTATGGACCTGTAGGTATATGGTGGACTACACACGCATCATCGGAGGGGCAATGGAGTTGATGTAGATGCCCTCCGTGATCAATTCCCCCTCCGGCAGATTACTGGAGAAGGCCCCAAGATTGGATCTCTCGGGAATAGAGGCTTGCGGTGGCAGAAAAGTATTTGTGTGGCTCTTTCCAATGTTGGGGGAATATTTGGGTATTTATAGGCCAAGAATTAGGGTTAGGAGACCTGCCAAGGAGCGACAAGCCTGGTAGGCACGGCCAGGGGGCGCCCCTAGTAGGCTTGTGGCACCCTGGCTCCTTCCCTATTGTGCACTCCAAGCTTGGGTGACTTGTTTCCTTCCAATAAAATTCCTTCCGGAGGTTTTATTCCGTTTGGACCCCGTTTAATATCCCATACCAAACTCAAAAACAAGGAAAAAACAGGAACTGCACTTGGCTCTAGATTAATAGGTTAGTCCCAAAAATAATATAAATAGCTTAATAATGCATATAAAACATCCAAAACAGATAATATAATAGCATGCCATCATAAAAAATTATAGATACATTGGAGACATATCATTCACTTTTCACCTACAAAGGTTAGTCACGCAAGGAAGGACATGATATATTCAAATGACATGGTACCAATTGTGTGTTAATACCAATTGAGAAATATATGTCAATGATATGTTTTGTTGTCTTCTTCCTTTCATCATCAAAGAGAGGTATGGATACTTGGTCATGAC